>CM075173.1:13534242-14134242 GCA_037576465.1 Parascaris univalens
TAAATTCCTCAAATTTCCCATAAACTCAGTCAAATTCTCCATAAATTCATTCAAACTTCTCATGAATTCCCTCGAACTCTCATAAATTTCCTCACAAAAATATATATAAATAAACTCAAATTTCTCACAATTCCCTCAAATTCTCATAAATTCCCTCAAATTCTCATAAGTTCAATCAAATTCTCTTAAATTTACTCAAAATTTCTATCAATTTCCACAAATTTCTCTTAATTTAAATCAAATTTCTCATAAATTCCCTCAAATTTCTCATGAAATCACTCAAATTTCATAAATTCCCGAAATTATTATAAATTCCCTCAAATTCCTATAAATTTCTCAAATTTCTCACAAATTAATTCAAAACTTCTGTTAGCACGTGAAAATCTTCTCCCAATATTTGAAAACTTCTATTAGCATCGGAAAGGGTTCCCCATAATTGAAAACTTCTATCAGCGTGGAAAGTCTTCTCCCCATAATTGAAAACTTCTAATTAGCATGGGAAGGCTTCTCCCCATATTTGCAAACTTCTATTAGCGTGCAAAGGTTTCCCCCCATATTTGAAAACTTCTGTCAGCACGGGAAAGGCTTCTCCCCATAATTGAAAACTACTATTAGCATGGGAAGCTTTCCTAATAATTGAAAGCTTCCATTAGCATGGGAAAAGCTTCCCCCCCATAATTGAAAACTTTATTAGCGCGCAAAAGGTTCTCCTAATGATTCAAAACCTCTATCAGCATGGGAAAGGTTCTCACCATAATTGAAAGCTTCTATTAGCACGGAAAGGCTTCCCCCCACAACTGAAACTTTATTGCATGGAAAGGTTTCCCTCATAACTGAAAACTTCTGTTTGCATGGGAAAGGCTTCTGCCCGTAACTAAAATCTTCTACTAGCATGGGAAGGCTTCTCCCCATAATTTAAAACTTCTATTAATATGGTAAAGGTTTCTGCCCATAATTGAAAAGCTTCTATTAGCATGGGAAAGGTTTCCCCATAATTGAAATCTTCTATTAGCATGGAAAAGGTTTCTCCTCATAATTGAAAACTTCTATTAGCATGGGAAAGGCTTCCCCCCGTATCAAAAAATCTTCTGTCAGCATGGGAAGGGCTTCTCCCCATAATTGAAAACTTCTATTAGCACGGAAAAGGCTTCTGCTCGTAATTGAAAACTACTATTACCACGGAAAGGGCTTCTCCCCATAATTGAAAACTTCTATTAGCACGGAAAAGGTTTCCCCCCATATTTGAAAACTTCTGTTTGCATGGGAAAGGCTTCTGAGCGTAACTAAAATCTTCTACTAGCATGGAAAGGCTTCTCCCCATAATTTAAAACTTCTGTCACCATGGTAGAGGTTTCTGCCCATAACTGAAAGCTTCTATTAGCATGGGAAAGGTTTCTCCTCATAATTGAAAACTTCTATTGGCATGGGAAAGGCTTGTCCCCATAATTGAAAACTTCTATCAGCATGGGAAACGCTTCTCCCCGTAACTGAAAACTTCTATTGGCATGGGAAAGACTTCTCCCCATAATTGAAAACTTCTATCAGCATGAGAAAGGCTTCTCCTAATAAGTGAAAACTTCTATTAGCATAGGAAAGGCTTCTCCCCATAACTGAAAACTTCTGTCAGCATGGGAGGGCTTCTCCCCCCCAGTTCATCGGATAGTACAGGCAAATATAGGTAGGCAATTTATGGTATAGTACAGGCAAATGTAGGTAGGCAATTCATGGGATAGTACACGCAAATATAGGTGGGGAGTTCATGATAACATAGGCAAATATAGGTAGGCAATTTATGGGATAGTACATGCAAATATAGGTATCCAATTCATGGCTTAGTACAGGCAAATATACGTAGGCAATTCATGGGATAGTACACGCAAATATAGGTGAAGAGTTCATGATAGTATATTCAAATATAGGTAGGCAATTCATTGATAGTATAAGCAAATATAGGTAGGCAATTCATCGGATAGTACAGGCAAATATGTAGGTAATTCATGTGATAGTACAGGCAAATATAGGTGGGGAGTTCATCATAGCACATGCAAATATAGGTAGGCAGTTCATGGTATAGCACAGGCAAATATATGTAGGCAATTCATCGGGTAGTACAGGCAAATATAGGTAGGCAATTCATGAGATAGTGCAAGCAAATATAGGTACGCAATTCATGGGACATTACATGCAAATATGGGTAGGCAGTTCATGGGATAGTACATGCAAATATAGGGAGGCAATTCATGGGATAGTACAGGCAAATATGGGTAGGCAATTCATGGCATTACTTCTACCACCTTCGATAATATTCACTAATAATATCAGAGAACTTCATCGCGATCGAGAAGATATAAAACTATAATATCCCCTCAAATATGCAACAATAACAATTGGAGCTTCCAAAGCTTCACACAACAAATATACGGCTATCACTTCGATGATTCGCCTATCGCTTCAGAATATTTAGGTTTTTGAACAACTCACTTTCTAAATGACTCCATAGAAGATTCACTTCCACAGCAATCAAAACACCTTTGATAACAAAAAATAATAACAAGTGTGAAATAAAATCTTACTAATATATATAAAATTAGAAAGCTTCCACAACACATCAGCTGCACATTGTAAACCACAATATGATTTATGGAATTAGCGATCAATTTAGGGACTATATATCGATGAGCGCTGAGCAAAACCAATCAGAGAAGATGAGAAAATCGAAGGGGGGTATCCCGCATGGCCATTTGCCCAGCCATGACCTCTCAACGAGAGACGTATAGAGGTGCACAATCTGCAGCGCCAAACGTGTTCGGTAGAGTGGTGCTATTCGTCTCCAAAACATCATCTCGCCAAAGGACAGTCAACTGCAATGACTCATCAAAGCACTATAACGCACTGCCAACTGCCACTGAAGTTTGAGAGCGGAAATTCACTGAAGAATGTTATACCCATCTCAAATATCAGAGAAGTCACCTCTGTGTAGGCGACACTAATATTTACCAGCGTATCACACGAGTGATATTTGTTCGTCTGTCATATGAAATTATATTTTTGCCAATTGCACCTGATAAAAAAATTGATAACAGCTTCGTGTCTTCGATCCTTCAAAGCAACTGCAGATAGTAATCAATAATATCCTAACATTATGATATCCTAACGCTTATATCACTTATACAAAATCGTTGCAGAACTAAGAAAGGGCGAATAATAGCTAACTGATCGATTAAATGCCTCTTCAGAGTGACAGTGAGCTGCCCACAAATAAATAAATAAGCAACGAAATCGATCCTCCAATATACAATAAAATTTATACGAGTTCCCCAATAAGTCAGCAATCTAAATATACCATATTTCCTCGATTCCATAAATCCTAGCCCATTAAAAACGATCGTCCTTCTTACATCTTAAGTGAAGACAAGAAGGAAAACACACATTATATACCATTAGGGAGCAACGTGAACGCTGTAGAACGTGTAATGACGCCATCTAAACAACAACACCCCCAGCGATACACGTTAGTGACGCTTCCTCCTGTTCAATCGAGAAAATAGCCATCTTTCCTGGGACAATGCCCACAAATAGTATAATTAACGCGTTTAATGTAATAAATAAATACTTATAACCTATAAATATAAATAACTCGAAATCTTAGCCCAACTGGCTTCCAAAACGAAAAAAGACAAAGAGATCCACTCGACGAAAGAGCTCGGAGAGCATTTCAGTAGAAATAATGAGATTTATTTATATCTGGAGGTAAATAAGATCATTGCCTTTGTTCTGCTAAGGTAAGAATTCCTCGAAAAAAACTCAAAAAAGCATAATATTGAAATAATCATCAGATTTCCGAACAATAAATCGAAAACTGACGCAACAGTATCCTCGACATGGTGAAGTTGGGAGGTAAACTGCGCAATAATGAGTGCACCGATCGAATGTCGACACAAACCTCATAAAAAGTACTCGCGTTCCCTTCATCACCGTCACCTACAATTCCTCAAACATCGCAATAAAACAACCATCGATAACGACATATTCTGACATACCTATTCACCGCTTCAACCATAATACTACTCCTAGCATCGTCGTATATTAATGCTGTCAGGAAATCCCTGCACTAAAGTCGCTGCCAGAAATGAAACACTATATTACGGGACGCTGTCAGATGATACTATGAAATCGCCTTGTGAATGAATGTACCACGTTGTGCTAAGACCGTATGCGACCGCTGAGCATTTGCATTCCCATGAAACTTCGGTGACCTCCTGTCCCACGATTTAATCACATGAAGAGTAATAATTTTCCGTTCGAAAAACCGTGACAGTCACTCCCCCTTTCCCTCATTCTTACAGCTTAGCCATCTACGACTGCCTCTCTGCGGTCTTCTTTCGGAGGGAATAACTGCTAAACGATACGACAGGATATCACCAAATTTGGAGAATCAGAAAGAGACATGGACTGCGCTAAAAATGACTAAAAAAGAGCGCTTACAGAGGGCGTTTCAATAATGAAAAACCATCGCTGATACTCGGCATCGACTCTCAAATGGACTGACGTGATAATGGCTCCTAAGAGACAGAGTTAACGTCAACCGTACAGCTCCACTTTGGTAATTTTCGCGTAAATAACTTTTATCCTTCAAATAATGATACAGTCAAGCAACATCAAAAAATGATTCTAAAAACATAACCTATATATGATCTCTTAATATGCTGCCTCCACAAGATTAGGATCGATTAATTCGAAATTAGATTGCAAGAAAATCTAATGACTGAAGGATTTCTTCCATCTGAATTCCATCGACATATTCTGGCTGCCTCTAGGCAATCGGCGCTGAGATCGTGCTTTAATAAGCTCATAACAGCGTTCCCTCACACTCTTTATGAATGCGTCCATTATTATGCGATGCTGCTGATTATGGATGCATGGTCGATGAACCTTGAACATAAAGAATATTTATGAATATTACCAGAAATCTTCTTCAAATTCATCTATCCGTTAATCCCAATAGAAACAACAAAATTAACTTGCCTGGGACTCATACCTTTCAATAACTTTCCCGAATCACCTTCCTCTTCCCTCCCCTCCCCCCCCCCCCAAAAAAAATAAAAAATAAATGAAAATGATTTAAGTATTTCATGAAATAAATTAATTAATAACCTGCATTATCAAGTCGAGGGCATGTCAAACGAGATAAATGGATGCCAACTTGTACAACATCCATATCACCAACCAAATGTAACTCACCACGTTGATTTGCTCGTATTGTCTTCAAATAAAGTAAACGCTTGACTTACTTCCTTATCAAATTTCATAGTACAAATATTTCCTTTTATGACATCTTCAAATAATTTCGTTAATGCAAGATCACTTCAAATGCGAAAGAATTCGCAGACGCGGTCTTCCGACCAAACCACAATCAAATCATAAAAAGATCCGCGAAAGCAACCTTAAGACATTTTATATTTTCCGCTTTCAATTGGTACTCTTTTCTCCAATCTAAACGTTAGCCATCGATCACCGATGTATGCTTTTTCGCCACCGTTTATTACCTCTTCACGATCGTACTTATATTCCCACATATATTTACCTACAATTATATTTATCTATACGTTTCGCTGTACGGAATGTTGAACAAATAGATATATTAATTAGTTGATTAATTAGTTAATTAATTAATTAAAAATAACGACACAACACCTTGAAATTATACAAAAAAATTGAAATAAACCTCAAGTGAACTCAAATAAATAACAAAAATTCTGAAATGAGTTTTTAAAAAATAATCTGAAAGGCAATCAGAAGAATTTAATATCTTCTCATTCGAAAAACAAGCAGTAAACTGAGGTGATTTTCCTCAAATGAGCTCATCAACCAAAGACCAAAAGAAAAAATCTCACAAAGAAAGCCAACAAACTTACTTCCAATGGGATGACTAAAAAAATATGCTCAGTAAGACCCTAAATTCACTCTTCGAGAACGAAAACGCTTTTTGAAAGTTTCGAAAACAATGTAAGTTAAGAGAAAGGATAAATTTACGAGGAATTTCATTCCCATATTTTTAATAGTAGAAATCAAACTTCGAATAGCACCAATAGGCGGCAAATAAATCGCTATCTTAACGTCATCGATCGCTGGCATACCGTAGTATTTCCATTGTCGAGTTGGAATTAAATCGACCGGCATTTCATGGACAACTGCGGATGTCTTCTGCTCCACTTTTATATGCGGAATATTACCAATTTTTATTAATCGAATTTTTGTCGCTAGCTCCTTCGGGTCTATACTCCTTAACGAAAAAATGGGATGAACCATGCAACTGCTGAAGGAAAATTTCCAAAATGGGAAAGTAGACTGCTTATTCCCAAGGCGGGAAACTAATCTGTTTTCCAACTGAGGACTCCCTTCGTCATCGTTTTTCCAGCCTATCGAGTGGCTCATTAAGCAGTTGGCTGTATCAAAGATGAGTGGCACTAATACCGCTGATATTAACTTGGGCACCGCAGAAACACTAATAATTATTGAATTACCAACAGTTATTTTATCGCTCCCATTTTCGACAAATTCAACCCATAACTGTCCAACGGCATCAAAAATCAGGAAATTGAGAAAGTTGAAATAGAACCTAAAGAGATAGTCCTTATCGAATTCCATACAAATTTCGTTGAATTCCTCAGAAACTCCGGCCATCGTGAGCGTCGAGAAGAATTCTTGCTGAATAAAAAACATGAAAACAATCCCTGAAGAAAAAAAAAAACAACTAACTGAATTCTTTCCAATAAACTCCAAAAGTAAAATAAGGAGACATCAATCACTTACATAAGCAACGCAAATAAAGTAGAAATATCCAAAGGTTACCGAAATGATCCTTCAAATATTAGAAGGCCAGCGAAGTGACCCTAAAAATCAAGAAATTACCAGAGCGAGTGACACTTCCACTACCTCCTCCTCCCCCTTCCACTCATTCTAGAGGACCACTGCGAGAATACGACGACCGATAAGCCAAAAGAATAAAAAGCCCACCACAAGTAGTGAGACTTGCATGAAAATTCCATTCGATCGGGCAAAACCTGCATTTATAAACACCACCGCATCGTTCGTGATACGGAGTGTTACACGTTCCTTGCACAGATGTGATAACATTTCCATTATTCCCTTAAACAATTTCCATTTTAATTTATTATAAAAACCGGAACCTATGCAAAATGAGAAAAAATTCCTTCAACTCAATTCAACAAAAACCAAAAAACAAACAAATTCATTGCATATAACAGAGTTCTATATTGATCATAATTACACAACTTCAATATGACCCTATACATTTGAATAACGCGGTCTCCAAATGATAGTATAATAATTTTAGGACTAAAAAAACACTTAAAGGAAACGCTTCTCCCCATAATCGAAAACTTCTATCAGCATGGGAAAAGCTTCTCCCCATAATCCAAAACTTCTACAAGGGCAGGAAGGGTTCTCCCATAATCAAAAACTTCTATCAGCACGGATCTCCCCACAATCGGAAACTTCCATCAGCATGGGAAATGCTTCTCCTCATAATCGAAAACTTCTATCAGCATAGGAAAGGCTTCTCCTCATAATCGAAAACCTCTATCAGCATCGGAAAGGCTTCTCCTTATAATCGAAAACTTCTATCAGCACGGAAAGGCTTCTCCCCATAATCGGAAACTTCTATCAGCACGGGAAAGCCTTCTCCCCATAATCGAAAACTTCTATCAGCACGGAAAGGGTTCTCCCCATAATTGGAAACTTCTATCATCCCGAGAAAGGCTTCTCCCCATAATCAAAAACTTCTATTAGCACGGGAAACTATTAACTTCTATCAAAACTACATATGTTGAAAAACTACATATGTATAAGCATTAAAGGGCAACATTCTAAGTAACCTCAAGCGAGGTAACCCTCGTTTCATACATCCATTAACCTTAAAAATATAGAGAGAAGTAAGAAGCATGCCTCCGAAATATCCGACAAATGTCCGCGAGTCCTGTAGAGCCACTCTCATCCTATAGTTGAGGTGAGCCATCATCTTATTGTTTTTGCTGATCGTCTGCAATTTGAGAAATGCTTCATATTTAATTCGCATCGACTCAAATAAAATCATCGTTTCAACGCATCTCAGATCTTTTCCAAATTCCCCACATGAGGGGAGAATAATCTAGCCTACCGCTAAACGATGGGACAAGAGAAAAAATACTTTTGGAGGAGTCGTAACTCATGTTCACCGAGATAAACGTAGATTAGGCAGCCAAGTATGAAGGATTATTCGGCGAGACTTTTAACTGCATGACCGTAAATTCCAAAACAGTTTCATCTCTTTAACAATATGACGCTGCCAAAAACCCTAACATCGCCGCATTTCGCCTCCATCCTTTTCGTACTATAAATTCTGCAAAAAAATTCCGGCCTAAACGCTGTCCACTGAACCTATTTGGAACGCTTCTCAAAGAGATTACAGTTTATAGGAAACATTTTACCTATATGAGACTTTACTTATATTATAGCAACAACTTTCCCTCTCATATATTATAGCAGTGACCTCCACTCTCCCTCTCTCCATGCATACTGCAGCAACGACCTTTACCCCTTCCAGTCACCACCCCTCCAGTGAACTTCTTCATCGTGACCTCGTCGACAGGCGGTAAACTTTTTTGCACCATATTTTACGACTTAAGAAAGAGCTTCTAAAAAACTCATACCATCTTGGCAGTTGTTGCTTCGTTGCGATTCTCCACTCAACTCTCCTGAAAATTTTTCTTAATACAAACTGAAATGGAGCAAACCTCACATCTATATAACGCACATACAAGCGATGGGCATAAAAAAACAATAATCACAAGCCATACAATGAAAAATCAATAGAATATTCGGGAATTAGAATATAACAAACATTTTAGTATTACTTGGCAGTTATTTACCATCATTACTAAACAATTTATATTAGAGACTATGGATGAAACCGGGTTCAGGTTGCGATTACACTTGGCCAGGAAAACACGCCACCACATTGTTTTATGCGCAGATCTAGCTCAATGTCTCTTCAATTCCTACATTGCACTATGTGCCGTCTGGCGCTAGGTATCCCTCTTATGTCGGCCCACACAGACGCAAAACTTCTGATCAGCAAATAAGAGCCAATTTATGCAACGTTCACAGTGCTCGCGTTGAGAGATCATCACCACAGACCTTACAATACAGCTAATAATAATCTTTACCTACTTATAATCCCAAACTCTAATTTCATAGGCGAAATCCTTCAACTGAATTTTTCATTACAATGAAGCGGTAACCACCGACGTTAAATGTAAGCGAAATATGAGTCGACATCGACGGTAACTCCAAAAACAAATATTTCAGAAGTTTGCTAGCTGAGTGGATTTCGAAATCGTTTTTCCCACAACGGTGATATTCTGACACAGCACAGAATCTCGTCCTATTTCCTGCCGGGATCATATTTTATCTAAGGCAGCCGAGGATCGGATGTGACCGGTCCCGAACTTCGCACGGTCGTTATTAATCGTGGTTCACAACCGCGTCCGGGGAGATTTGCCCAGTGATCGCAAAGCAATGGATTAAAGCTGATTTCGGCTCAAATGGAACAAACGCCTCTCTAGACTGGCGGTACTTTGTCAGCCTTCTTCTTCCCCCCCCCCCCCTCCCTAAGCTTCACATCAAACTCACAGATCAAACAACATCACCGAATGCGATAACACCTTTATTAACAGACATTGCACAAAACTTTTTGGAGTATAACGGCTAAAACGGCTTCGGAAGACTCCCAACTCATGATACAAGCACAAACTCTATATAAATTCCTAACGAACCTGCACACCCTAACGAATATAAACTCTTAAACCGTATATAAACGAACGAACCACCAACACATCACCCAGCGAACCGTCCACCTCCTAGTAGCGCACGCGAAACAGTGACGTTGCTGACAAGTGCGTTAGCATATACACTTGGCTGACGTTTGCAGACACAGTGTATATTGGAACTCAAAAGATCCGCACCGACACTTGTTGGATCGACGGATCCCCAGGTGAACGAGGTAAATGTAAGGTAAAACTAAGGTAGTGGTGACTATAGGGCCGCTTCTTTGTGCACTCATTGGAAAGCATCCCGTGAAGGGAACTTTTAACTATTCGCATGCAATCATCGGCCACTGAGTTTTTCATTGATCATCGAGCATAATTGCTATTTGCTGCAAATATGAGCAGATATCGCATCTCATATCAGAAGTTTCATTTTATCCTCCGATACTTTCATGCATTCATGATAGTGGCATATCTTTAATATATTTTTATTTTTCCTCAAAATTGTGGATTGAGGTGAAACATCGGAAGTGGATTAATTGTATGAAGTTTTCTTACCGGCTGTGATGAGTCTTTTCAACTTTAGTGCCGATTCGAGAATACGCTCGATCGAATACTTCTTGAACTCTTCATCCTCCTTTATCTTATCAGTAAGTTCATCTCCTTGACGCGCTATCTGAAACATTTTCTATCGATCGGCACCGATGAGTGTGGATGGGCTGTATGGGAAAAAACGACCACCACTGAATGGGACAGCCAAGAAATGAAAGGGGAAAAGCGAAATTTCATCACCTCATTCAGCGATATGAAACCATTAAACAAAAAAGGTAACTAAAGCCTTTATTAATGGTTATTTAAATAAAATTAATGCAATAGTGATTAAAGGTTATTTTGAAAGCATAATTAGCACCATATGATTGCCTCTAAGAATGAATAGAAGTGATGAAAACCTCTACGCAGAAGGTTGAATTTGGAACAGATAAAATTCGATCGCTTAACTTCCACCTTAGAGTTCATCGCAGAAATAAAAATCCCAATCATAGTTATTCATGAAAAATTCAACTTCAATAGGCTGAATTAAATTTGCTCACCTGATCGGCAAGAGTCGATATCGCTACTCTTTTAGCAATTGGTAGAGCACCATATGGTGCACTATAAATTGCAATAAGTGACCTCATTGCAATTACGGCCTTTTGATTATCGTCCGCCTAAATTCATCATAAATCGAGGTAGGAATACAATGTTTTATTGATGCTATACGGTAAATAGTATTATCTTTCCAATGGATGGCGGATGTGTACGCTTTATCACTTGCACTAAAGAGTACTACAATACTGAAACAGTATTAAAGTATATCAACCTCTTCATATAGTCTGCTAGAGTAGCACTAATGCAACATCATTGTTGGCCAAGTCGAGCATTGTCGAAAGAACATTAATGAGTGAAGATATACCTATGTGAGCAGAAACAATTGAAGATCAATATGAAAGATTGTTTATATGAAACTTTTAGAATATGATTCTCGAATAATTTCCTTTAAGTGATACTTTTAATCATTAAAAAATCTAAAATCCGCTAAAAGAGAACGAGAGGAAGCAGAGGTGCTGATCTTCAGATTCTGCATAAGCGGCTCACCAACAGTCAATGAAACGACGATATCAAGATGAATTTCTGGATTAGCCACATTAAAGAATACGTTTGAAAACGTCTTGAAGAAAAGCTAACCTCAAAGATACTCTCAATAATTAGTCGTTGCCATTGTGTGAAAATATTGATTAATCGATCACGATCGAATAAGAACGATATAACTCTACCAACTCGCGCAAAACGATTATATTCGGGTAGAGAAATTCGTTCCGTATAGAGATAGGTCAATAGCTAAAATAATACCGCATTGATTAAATCTTTCCCAGAAGGATAAACAATCCAAGAGCAGCAGTAATCTAAGGATTATCTCTGGAGCAACATATGGCCTAGTACGCAAATTTTCTGCTTCTGCCATAATAGAAGAGAATATTGGCTAACGAAGTAAAATTATTCTGGATGTAGTATTTGCTAAGCAAACGTCGAAAGTGAGAACTCTCGCTGCTTCAGAGTGCTTTATTTCCACCAAACGAGATGGTTTTATGATAAGAGACGTACAACTGAGGTAACTTTCTATCATATTTGTCCCTATAATCGAGATTTTACGGCATACAATAGCTCCACGCCAATATCTTCATGCTGTGTTGATTGAAATGAATGGATAAGCAAATAAATAGACCAATTCAATTGTAACAATGCTTATACATTTCAATTAAATGCTTTAATGGCTATATATAATGACCATATTAGGAATTTCTATTGATTTCATTGCATAAACGATTCAATCATTTCTCATCTTATAGAAAGGCGTGGATTTGAAATACGAGCGCACAAGAAATTCTATTTCTATTCAGCTGGAAAAGTGAAATATTTTACTGCAGTAATTTACTAATAGATACTTAGGCAATGAATATACTACTATATGAAGAAATATTCGAAGCGAAAAAACTCACAAATTTCATTATCCGATCTTCGCCACTTTCAATGAGAATTTGATCGGTTGGCAATGATACTTTCTTATCGAATATCGATAGAAGAGTTATTGATGTATATGCAAGTGGCGCTTTATGCACATAATAGTCAGTTGAATCGTTTGCCGATGAATCACCTAATTTAATTTTAGCGATCGTTCAGATTTGATTCAGACAAAGAAGTTGTGCGTAGAGAAAGTTAGGGCATTTGGCAGTCATCTACGTATGAGGTAGGTCTACGTAGTGCAATATGTTCATAACAGCTATTTAGTCAATGAAAACAGCGAAGAGCGGTTTCCGATTCTTGGAAATGCTGCTAGCAAATAAGCTTATTCGTAATTGAAATATAACTTGAATGGGCTAAGAGCAGATACAAATTAAGGAAGCAGATACAAATTAAGGAGAATTGAAAGGATAAATGCCGCAAAATGACTCAAGCAGGTCGCAGCAAAACCTCTTCCCTCATCTCAAATTCACATATGTATTTTTATTCCAGTAAAAGCAATTGAACCAACCTCTTATAAAAATGAAGTTCGAATTTGAAGATTTTTTACCTTTTAGCACCGATTCTAATGTTCTGACGTTTCGTTCTTCGATAATCGCCAAGCTGTGAACGAAGCTTATATCAAATAAATCTTGATCTTTGCCTATTCTTTCTCTTATATTTATATCCATTTATCCTCATTCTTATCATATCTTTACTTTAAGGCGTCTTAAGAAAACAGCACTCTTCAATAAGTTTCTCTTCAATAATATCCACTTATGGAGCTTTTCGTTTCAACTTTGCGATGTTCAAAATAATATGGATACGTTTGCATAGAAGATTTTACAGGTTGTAAAGCGCATCAGATGTAAGAAATTTGAAATGCAGAGGTGGGATTAACATTGCTGAATCATTCGCGACGTTTAGCTACGATTATATCCGCTGTTCTATTTCAGGTAACTCGAAATACCTCTTTATCTCATACTAAATCATTTCAGGTAACTCGAAATACCTCTTTATCTCATACTAAATCATTTCAGGTAACTCGAAATACCTCTTTATCTCATACTAAATCATTTCAGGTAACTCAAAATACCTCTTTATTTCATGATATTATCTTTGTTTTACCTTTACAAGTTTTATTCGGCTCTCTTGAGTGATTAAATAATTTTCGAATTATTTGACAAATTTCTGTATCCGCCTCAATGAGCAATAAGTTTATTTTCAATAGACAAAAGTGCAGAGGACTTTCATCAAGTTGGTCAAGTTTTATATTCGCCAACCTCTTTATATCGCCAAGTGTTCCTATATTAAAATATTCGCGCTCAATCTGAAGTGAAACACGAAAAGTGATAATATCGTTATCACTCAATAAATTATTTAAATGTGTATATGTGATAGCATCGTCCAAATAATATCCACCCATACGAGTCATTGGCCGCAGGTGTTACCTTTCTGATAACATCTCAAGCAGGTGTTAATCGAAAATAGTAAAGCGGGTGTTAATATCCAACAATATCAGATAAAAACTGAAGTAGCTATCCAGGTATTATTTGTTGATTTATAGAGATAAGAGATTGCCCACTAGAAGGACTGATAATTTGGAACAGTTGAAAAACATTTTCTGAGGCCTGTGGATCCCTCACTGTGTGAATATGACATCCGATGGCGTAATCACACAAATAGGAGTTTTCCACATCCATATGGATAATATTCCTCATATACCTCATATCTTCGAATCAAACAATACCAATAAAAAATGATATTATGAAAAGATAAGTGATATTAGTGATGATCAGCATTCTAATCCAATTTATTTGCAGATATTTTCTTCAAGAAATCCGACTAAACTTTAATATTCGAAATAAAATAACAAATGTATTTTCTCTTTGTTTATTAATTTCTTTAATTTCGTCGCTATTTAAGTAATTAAGTATTTCATTTCCATTCATTATTTTTTGAATTTAGAGAACAGTTGAATAACTTTCCGGCAAAACTTTATATATACTTTGAAAGCGAACTGAATATTTCGGATATTTTCTGAAAATAAACTTGAAAAATGTTTTTTGTAAGTTGGCGATGAAATCCGAGTAAATATTTCTCACCTTCAACAATGATGATAAATTCATTGTCTTTATGATAGCCAATGCGAAGATGCTTTAGGGGATAATTCGATGCTTTAGGGGATAATTGATTGTTTAGAGTGTTTGTTTTCAGAGCTCCTCTTGGTAATGATTCGTTAGTGGTTGCTCTTGGTCCCAAATCAACTAATAGAAAGGAAAAATACATTCCTTAATTAGTGGGAAATTATTTCCAATTATACGATTCATAATAATGTCGAAAATAAAGAGATAAGAATAAAATATTGGAGGGAATCTTCCGAGGTATCCTGGAAATTGGTCATAAATGCCATATCGGTCACAACTACGTCTCAAATGGAAATATTCGAAATCATTGTAATTCGAATAAATGAAATGATATACCATAAAGTACGCGATTCGAAGATTTCAAAGATCGAACCGATAAGTGTACGTATTAGATGACAAGTAAACGTAATTTTTTGGTTGGCTTTTCCCAACAACGAAGAAAAGTTGTTGGCCAAAAAACAGGATTCATGAAAGTAATATATTTTGCCTTTAATCTTATAAAATTATTCCTTTCAGCAACTGCTACTAAAGTAATCAGCAACCTTTATTCGAGACTAAATCAATACCGCGAAACATCGACAGACAACGACCAGGTCAAGAATTATTTGGTTACATCTTCGTTCATTTATTTTCTCAAAGTGGTATTCTTTACCGAATAAAACTTCAGGGATACGCCATGCATTTTCAGGATATAAATACACCACTGTTCGCTAATTAAATTAGTGACTGAAGCAAATCAAACAGTCGGATAGCATCCTTCGTGAAAAAAATGCATACAGATACTAATTTCCTTTTTCATTATGAATCTTTAATTTTGTACTTCTTCTTATGATCTCAAGACGTCTTACGAAATTTATCGAGAATCTTTAAACTGATCGAATTGTATCTTTATATTATGTGATTATGTCTAATTATTAAAAAATAAATAATAAAACAAAATAAAAATATAGAAAATAAATCGACTATTAGGTTTATCGCCATGTAAGGTAAGCTTATAACCATAATTCCACCATATGTGAGCATGATAAACGATCATCGGAATAGCAGATTGAAGTAAACATCCATTGCGTTTAGCTGCCTTCAAAATTATAACCTCATTCAACAATGCCACTCTTTCTAATGTCGTTAACCACTAAAAATACCACTTCAATTAATTAAAAAATTCACTGATGTTGCGAATAAAGAAGCTTTCATCATAAATAACCCGCTTCAGATATATATTTGTATTCCACTTTTGATATAATTTCCATCGAAATGACCATTTACAATGGTCAATATTGATTTTAATTTTGTATTATTCCATAATAGTTGCTAAATCGTTGGCGAAACATTGGAAAAGGGTGAGGAAACGAGAAAATGAATATTTTCTTCGTATTTTTTTAGCTGCTTTGAGATATCTATCGGAAAAAATGCTTCAAAAAATAAGCGTTCATTTCGTTGGTCATTTTTATCATCGCAAATGAAAAAATACATCATTTCCCTAATATATTATTTTCGCTCTTATGGGAAATAATGAAAGTAGTCTCTTCTTATAACGAGTTACCTGGATGCTATCTCTATGAATTCGAAAATCATATTCGAAATTAATGAATTTGCATGACGGATTCGACAACTCATCAAAGCCATAAAGCTTCTCCGATAAAGTCGGCAACACATCTCAAATATGTTCATACTGACGCCGAGGTATTTTTAACTTTAATGTTGGCAATTCTATAAATTATATACAACAATTCCGTGACGATAATATCGAAAGGCATGAGAATAAAGATGAACTTTTTCCTTTCGTAGCTGAGAAAATGATCGATACCGTTTAGCTGGCCAAACGTTTCCTTCCGTTTCTACGCATATGAAGAGAGACTTAAAGCCGAATAACATCACTCGTCGCTTGATAGTGGTAATCACTAACGGACGAATTTATGAGGCTAAAGATGGAAATTTTCAATAAGGTCTACTTTATCCAAAAACAACTGTAAAAATAACCTTTATCGTCGTGTACGAATACCTTCGAGCTGCCGCCGGCCGACTCAATTATGATTGGCCTACCAACGTTTGAACTCTAAACACAGGTACTCAGTTAAAACATAGGAACTTCATGAATGCTCTTACTATTTCATATATATATATATATATGTAAAGGCATATATATATATATATATATATATATATATATATATATATATATATATATATGTATATATGTAAAGGCATTTTTCTCGACAGTATTATAAAGGTTTGAATATCACTCCCCTCATCACCGCTCTCGACGATCTCCCTGAGCTCGACAACCTACTGTGCCATCGAATTTGCCAAACAACACTGAAGTTATTTCCAGAGTTTTTACTAATGAAGAAAATTATTCGAATTTGAAAGAATTCTATGCAATTTTACCTTATTTTTACGCATTCTTGCATAATTTTTTTCATAAAATTCCGTGCTTTACAATGTCAATTTTTAAGAGATATCCTTAGATTCAGCGATTTCCATATTTCATTCTTCTATAAAAGAGAAACTAGCGCGAAAACGATTCGAGAATTCAAAGGCATTTGAAATGTGAAATACTGTTGCGCATTATTTGCAATAAAAGTAAAATTACTGAGAAACACAAAATATTTGGTGAATTTTGATGAGTGATTTCGTTTAGCAATAAATTCCACTTTCATCGTTAAAGGCTTTGTCGAATAAAACTCGAAAAGCGACATCAAAATAATTCGCCTTTCGGGATCACCAAAGAAGGATAAATTAGTTATTCAGTGAGTTAAAGTAGCGGATGGTGAAACTGATCCTCAAGCTCCATTCAAAGCTGGAACTCAAGTTGGTCAGATTGTACTGCCCGTTACAGCTGAATGAATGGCCAACCAACTACCAATAACGTATACTGTATGTTGTATTCAAGCAAAAACTGCAGTAAACCTTCCGTTGAACCCAATTCATCGCAATCGTCAAACCACATAGCACTCGACGATGATGACATTTAAGTGCCATATTAAGGATTGATGGGCTCATCTAAATTTACCATCTTTCCAAAAAAATTGCGCCTTAATCCATAATATTCTTTCGGAATTGCACTCCAAGGATAAGAACTCTTCGAAGCACATATTCACTCCTAAATGACGCACTATTGCAACTCTTTTCAAGCTCATTACATCCAGTGGTGTAATTGCATCGTCTAAAAGTATATTTCCAAGGAAAGAACTCCTATAAATTTGTTCCTAATCAATAGTTAAGTGGACGGAAAATTTGATAAGAAGTTAGTTTCTCTTTGCAGCGTCCTTCTATGAAGTACATAACTATATGATTATCTTTAACAGACAACGCTGCTCTATTCCACTAGTAACTTTCCATTCTTTCTAAAATTATTATAGTATTTTATGCAACAGACGAGTGAATGGAGATGCAAATTTATTTATGGAAAATATTCTATTTCAATTATATCCAACAATAAACCCCACATATCGGCGAAATTGATCGAGTGGTAATAAAGTGATAAAATGATAAACTGATAAAAATAAGACTAATAAAGTGATAAAAATGGTAAACTATAAACGTCTTCACTTCAAACATAAGTCCCTAAACGATGCACCAAAATATGAAAGCATTATTGATGAGCTTGCTTTGTTGGATATTGAAATATCTGAGTAATGAAATTTCTGAATTTTTTGATTCAGATGATGAAAGTGCTCGAAATTAATAATGCAAAATGTTATTATTGTAAATTTCTATTTCCTAAAGTGTGCAGCAATAACTGTGAATCGTAAAATAATTGAATAATCTACTCAATTAATGGCGAAATGCTAATTAACTCATTGTGAGTTAGTGCAGCAAGCACTATAGGGAATCGATCAATGAACATTCTCGAAGAGGATCGCAATAATATTTAAAGCAAACACGGCACTGATGAATGAAAATTCGAGATTACATATTCTAAAAAAAATTAGTTCATGAGAAGAAAGGGGAAATTGAAATCAAAAAGTGAAGATTTCTGCAAGAACATATGCTTTTAAAGTAATATCCACGTAATCAAGTATGTGCAAATAAGGGAAAATACAGTGCTATACATAGACAACGTTAGTAACTCTGGTAGTTCTCCACAGTTCAATTCTCATCTCTATTTGGGAGAAAATGGTCGCAATGGACGATGAAAAAATCCCTATAGAAGCAGTAATCATTGAAAAAACCTCATTTCATGCGTGAGATGAGCGGATACCCCCAGCGGATAACCTACAGCGATCGCACCTCCGTTTATATTCAGCTTGTCGTCCGGAATGTCCAATTCTCGTTGTACGGCCAAAGTTTGTGGAGCAAAAGCTTCGTTCACCTCAAATTCCGACTGGCAGTTGAATCCAGGATACAAAAAAAAATAAAATAAAACATTCTGCTATAATAAATTTTAAATATAACGCACACTACCACCAAACTTTATGTTAATACTCTTCCAGACTGATTAACAAAGTTGCAATAACAATTTGCAAACACATTCGAGTTAGAGATGAATGAGCAGTGAAAAGAATCCAGAAAATTGGATGAGAAATTTCGCCAAAGCATTATTTAAAAACAAAATAAATGAATTGCAAATGGTAATAAACATTAAACATCTCGATGATATCGATATCCTTTAATGTCATATTAGTTTTCTTGAGGACAGATTTAATCGCAGGTGCCGGACCAATACTCATTATATTTGGATCAACTCCAACTGATTCCCAAGATACAACTCGAACTAGTGGCTTCAGACCATATTTTGAGATGGCTTCTTCGCCAGCAGCCAACAATGCTGCCGCACCGTCACAAATTCCCTGTAACAATATATATTACAGTTTGAGCTTACTTCCTAAGAACAATATTACCGACCGGATGAGGCGTTAGCACAGTGTTATTGACGCCACTCTATGTAAAGTAATTTTAGGCGAACGAAACAAAACTGCTGATACAACTGCAATATACAAACAAAGTTAATTATAGTAGTGGGGGAGATATTCAATAGTAAAATAAATTTCCACCATACTTCGAACGCTAAATTTGATTCCCACAATTATCCACTTCCCAATTGGGAAATAAACATCATCTACAAAAGATATCTAGTAATTAGTGGGCGTTCTTTTTTGCAATGTACCTAAACAAATTATGTCGATTTCACCAAAACTATTGCCTTATTGAGATTTCCGACAATAATGACTACGTGATCGGATACATACGGAAGCGCTTCCTGCATCGACGAGTCCATTCTTTTTGAACACCGGTGGTAACTTCGCGAGATTCTCAAGTGTAGTTAAACGTGGATGTTCATCCACCTGTAAATATGATGATGAAATTATAGAGGAATCTCAATTCCGATCTCTCCAACAATGAGATCCTTCTTTTCAATATATATTGCTCCAGAAGTATCCGTTTAAAATCACTCATATCAATACGCATCAGGAATTCAACTAGTCAGCTTTCTGTGCCTTAAATGCTGTTCAATCATCCACTGGAGCAGAATTCTTTGAAATAAATACGAGCAAGAGTCGTTCACACATGAAAGTTCCGTAAGTGGTTAAAGTGAATATATACAATTACCTACTTGAAGTATATAAATTTTGCTTTTTTAATTATGAAAGCTATAAAAATATGATATTCGAGAGTATGGAATTATGATATTATATTCGAGAGCAATTTTAGTATAGAATTCTTATAGTGCCCTATGAAAATGATATTTCGATAGAGATGCCTCATTTTTTGTATTTAAAAAGATAAGATCGGAAAAGCTGTCGCCTTTTTTTAGTTTTAATTGTTAGAGGTGCGATTTCCGCTTTGAAGATACCACTTTCATTAGCTGCAAATATATATAAATAATGGATTAAATTATGGCAATAAAATCCACCTTATGGAGTATATAACCGATGAATTCTCAAGTCATTTTCATTGAATTCTTAAGTGATTCACAGTATTTTTCATTTAATTAATATCCTACTTTTCAAGCAAATAGAGATCTCTTAAAGATCTCCATGCTCTATGCTTTAATTGCTTCATGGATTTCGTTTAAAGACTCAAATAATACATGAAATTAACTTAATATCATCGATTTGTTATTATGAGTTAAGTAAGATCTTTGAAAGCTAAAAATCTACAGACTGTTGTCGTAATTCGATGTAATTTGACAAGCTTTCTTAGTGAGGTACAACTTTGAGGGTTTTATATTTCATTTACTCTCACTGAATATCGCGTTATGTTTCTTTATTGATTCAGCGAAGATATGAGCACCAGTCAACGATACTTCAATAAAACTTAATTTACAATCTGATACATTACTTAAAATAATTATATATAATTTTTTTGCATACCTGCATAATTAATTACATAGAAGAAAACGAATGTCTCGGTTAAATACCTTTCTTCCACAACGTTTGTGATCGTACTGCATAACGATCAGCTTCCTCTCTACTTATATTATACTTAGCGCCCAAATTCTCAGCTGTCATCCCCATTGGTGTTTTAATATGTGCATCAGTCAATCCACGCCATAATGTGTCTTCGAACTATAAAATGTTCAATGAATAATTTTTCGCTAATGGAAAAATAAACTTTTGGAACAATTTGGCACCTGTGGAAGGGTTACTTGAATACTCATAAAACTAGTTTTCCAGAAAAATTGGAAGAAAAAAATTCAATGGAAAATAAAAATAACAACTGTAATTCTTTCGAGATTTTCATCTCAGAGAATAAAATAGAAAAATTTATGAAATTATTTAAGATATCCTAAGGATAAATTTCAAATATATCTCTATTTCTGGATAATTTCCGGAATTGAATTTTGCTAAAATAAATAAAATAAACGAATCCGAGAGAAAATTTGGGAAATAATAACTGCTAAAAATTGAATATTCACAATAAATAGGAGAGAAAAAAACGTACTTAATTCTATTTCGCTGCAAACTTAATTCCACGAAATTAATTTTTCGTTTTATAAGCTCTTTTAATGTCTGAATTTTGAATTTATATTCTTCCAGAAATGTTTTCTCTATTCTTCCAGAAATGTTCTTTCAGAAATATTTGGAAATAAATATGGAAAACATTTCTATTAATGAAGAGTTAAAATAAAAAAAAAGTTCCCATTATGAACATTTGAAATCAGGGTGTTTCTAAATCCTTGCAGCCTTTCTGGAAGAAACCATTCTGATTCAAATAAAATAAATATTACGCCTAATAAATACCTCATAATTTCCACCAAGCATAGTACCAAATCGAACATTACGCACACTGAACGGTGTCATACTCATATTTTCGGTGCCTCCAGCCAATACAAACGTCGATTCGCCTAAGAGGATTTGCTGAAAAGAAAAAATTTCTGGTATTAATGCATCCAAATAAAATAAACTCTGCTACTTTTTATCAAGATTAATAATCGAAATAGTTAATTATTAAAGGAGCGAATATGTGAAAAATTCGCATCTTTTTAAAGACAAATTCTCTCATTCCGTTTTCTTAGCAATATGAAGGAGTCCATGTAATCCTGGATATGATATATGAAAGTATATAATATAAATCCTAGACAAACATATGATATTAAAAATCCTGGATATGAAATAAAAGATATATGAGAAAAAAGCGAAACAATTATCTGAACGGCAATAATCGAAAGGACGTTCTACGCCATCGTTTGAAGTTAGGCTAAAAAATTGAAATATTCTTCAATAATCTGATAAATAATTCATAGGAATATTTGTGTAAGAGATAATCCCAAATTGCCTGAATTGTTTCAATTCCATTTAATTTCTCAAATATTATCGTTGATGTCGTCACTATCAATTATATTTCAAACGATCATACAATAAGTGAATATAAACGAGGCAAAAATATGATCATATCGTAAAATAATGCGTCTAAGGATTTTAAGAAAAAGGAATGAAAAACAGCACATGAGCGGCATTTATTATCGCCTGGAATCCAGATCCACATAGTCGATTCACTGCTAATGCGGCGACATGTTCCGGAATCCCTAACCGCAGACCGACATGCCTTGGCAGGTACGCAGCATCGGCAGATGAATGAAGTACGTTGCCTAAAATTATATAAACCGCATTATGAACTTATTCATAGAGTATCTTTAAGAAGTAATACTCAACAATAATTTTTGTTTCTTTGAAGATGACAAATTATCAATTGGCTTGATCGAAAGCGTATATTAACGTAAAAGAGTATTAGAAAGAAGATAGGAGAATTGGTCTCAAGAAACATTCGCCTCAAAATTTCTGTTGGTAAAAATTAATGATGATGTCGAACTCTATAATCAGAGGTAATAATATTCGAAATTCACTAATCTAAAAAATTTATACAAATTTTAAAAAATCAACAGAAATTAACCAGATTTTTATGCTATCATCTATTATCAACGTTAAACAATGATATCATGGAAGTAAGAAAAAATGATGCAATCCATAAAAAAAGCGCACCAAATATCACATGATCGATCTGTTCTGGTTTAATGTTATGCTTGTTAAGTACTGCGCGACTTGCAATTTCAGCAAGATCCACCGGTGTATGATTTTTCAATTTGCCACCAAATGTTCCGAATGCTGTTCGCTTAGCACCGACTATAAAAATGCCTACAAGTACGATCGTTAATTAATTTCGATATCTTTAGCAATCTCATTCGGCACTTTAAACCCCACTGATATTGCTAAGTTATCACTATTCAGGTGTCGAAACAATTTCCGACTGATTTAAATCTCTTCCTGAAATATTTTAATAAATCGCCATCGACGTAAGCAATAACATGATCAGCAACCTCTTTAAGCAAACAACACTCGTTCAATTTTAAATCTTCTGATTTATATTTTATTAATTATATGGAAGTATAAAACTTCTCAAAAGTTCCTTTTTTTCTCAAAGTGCCAATATAAAACATTTAAAAAAATAGTTAGCATCATAGAGAATAGAGTATTTGCTTCATATTTGTTAACGATGTGGTATGACCGTATGAACGCCCAATCACTCTAAAGATGAACGGAAAAGAAAAGAGTATGCGAACGGACTTACTGTCTCTGAAATTGCCGAATAATGTTATGAATTATTATTGCTGAAAATGTCAATATTTAAATTTATATGGATACTTTATATCCATGAATATCCAGGTAATTGCTTTGGAAGAATATGCAAATTCAATTTTTTTTTAAATTATTAATTATAACTTATGAAAATTAAATTCATTTATGGAAATTATTTTTCAAAGATAAGACGATAAATAAATGAATGTGAATGTAAGATTGTCTCACTAAAAACTTTTTGAAGCCATGATAAAATTAAAGTATACTCAACCAGCGTCGAAACGACCAACTCCACAAAGGTCGTCCGATCACAATGAATGAATGCACCGCGCAGCAAAACACCAAAGTACCCACAGAAATCCTCGATGCGCACCACCTGCCTCTATTGGTAACAGGTTTGATTAATTGTCCTTCATGTAAAGGAAGCACTACCGACTACAAATTCTGCATAATTTCTCAACGTCGCACTTTGATGTGAGAATTTTTGTTGAGTGAACGAAAAAATATAAACGGTTCAATCGAAAAATTTTAGCAAATTGAGAGTAATTTATTTAGAACTTTTCCCACCAATGGGACATTTTAATCACATAATTATCAAATATTTAATTATTTGTATATTTAATTAATTTATCTTTTTTTTGCTCATAGTCGAATGGAAAATAAAGGTAATTAATTAGTGGTAATAAAGATAATTGGTAATTAATTAGTAATTAAGGTAATTAACGATTACGAAGTGGTAGGATTTTATATTCATCTTAATTTAGATCATTTTCATTGTTAAACGATAAATTTCGACCGGAAATTACTGAATTTCAAATTTAGTAAAGGAAAAAACGAAATTAAGAAATTTTTTCCTTTGATTTTCATAGTTTTTGAAGATTTTTTTGGGATTTTTTCTTTTAAATCTTCAATTCAATTCATACAAAATATGAAATATATTAACGTAAACATAAAATTTCATTCCGACTTAACTCCACTTCAGCGAAGTTTTAATTTCATCAATTGTGCATTCGTTAAAGTTTATTTATTCGTCATAAATAGGCGCTACGAAACGAAACCTCAACCTAAATAGGTCCCTCTGTTTTCTTCACGACAAAGTTTGTTCAGCATGGACGATGTGCTGCACCACTTAGCAACTTTATAATAACCTAGAGTAATAATAATAATAATAATAATAACCTTGCCTGCTTTATAAGATTTGTCGCCTCATTCAGAAGTGCCTCATGCAAGCTGCACTGATATCATCCATGATACTGCCCGTTGGAGATATCCCAGCTGAGGATTCCTCGAAGGCAAATAGATGCTTCAAACTCCTTCTTGAGAACCAATGTCCTTTTTTATAGGTGCAGTATTGCATAGCCGGAATTTAACCATTTTATGGCCGACAAATTTAACCATTTTGCCTGTACTGTGCACACATATTCCGAGAGTCTTTCGATTCCGAGAATCATCCTGAATTTGTGGAAAAATTCATTGATTATCTCAGGATCAATGTTGAAACTCGTTGTTCTTGTGTTGAAATGATGAAGACTTTTGACGCTCTGTACGTATTTCGTTCCTTAAGAGGAAAGCTCGCATTTCTGATATTTCGCGGAGGATTCGACTGTAAATTGAAGCCTCTTTAATTAAAAGGAGTCAAGGTCTGCACGGCACTATCCAGGAAGTGGGAAATGTGCAGTGACGTCGCTTATGGAAGTGTTTTTCGCTTACTTGTATTTCTCATATATAATAGCAATTTACCTGAACGCATGCCGAACAACATTTCTATTCGTGTTTATGCGAATGACTTTATATTATTCACTCTGTGTCTATCAGTCGTAACCATTGCCCATCACTTGTGACCACAACGAATTCGATTTCTCAGTGCTTTCAACAGTCGGATCGGGTCGTAGCGCCTCCGTTGTAGACTAATCCACGCTTCCTCTCTTTTCATTTCCAAGAGTAAATATACCTGAATGCGTTATACTGACCATACCATAATTGTCATTTCCACTCATTTAAGACCTAAATGCCCTGATTTATTACAAATTCAAGTTCGATAAGTACACTGATACAATTATGAGAAGAATCTATTCTAAGCTTCGTCGCTTGCGTTTAAACTTATAAAAAGCTCAAGCTCAGACTTAACATTTGAAACTTGGGCAATTTCTAATAGGCGTATTCTTGAATGTGCGAAATGAGCTTCGATATTCTCGCTTTTAGACGCGATACCACAATCAATGTTTTGCATTAAATTCTTCGCTATCGTTGCATTAAAATAATCAAAGAGCTCTGCAGTCGGGCATATTGGAAGAAAACTTTCAGTAATATATTTTAATTTACTCAAATTTAAGAGAATAAATGAAAATGATCGCCTCGATGTCGATTTTATTTATATCGACCCGCTGAAATATTCTCATTTGACCTAAAGCTCCCATTTATATTTGAGAATTAATAGCGCTGCTTAGCGATGTAATTGACTCGTTTAATCTCTTTGAAATTCTCGAGGAATTTCGTAAAGTCACCTCATTACTTAAGATGGCTAGTTCAACAAGAACTGTTACCAAAAAACTCTTGAAAAATTCTCATAAATTCGTTTTCGAATGTGAAATTCTCAAAGGTTTCCGAAGCCAATGAACTTTACAAATAAGCTGGCGAGATAAAAAAAAATGGAGAAAGAATTCAGCAGGAAAGAGAAAAGTCTTGAAAACAAAAACAGCCGCCATGAAAACAAGGCACTTGCCGTGGAAACATAAACAGCTGCCGTGAAAGTACGAAACAGCCATGTTTTGGTCAGGATACAACTGGGTCATCCACGCACTTTCTGGTGCAAGCTATGCAAACGCTAAGGCAAACCTCTAATGCCGTTGCATTCCACTGCAGATGTGCACCTCATCCATTCACAGAATCATTGCGGTGCACGCGTCCGCTCTAATTCCAAGGGAAATGCAACCACTCTTGTCTGCAGACGATCTTCTAAGCGTGCCTTTTAGTTGGGTGGTAATGTTATACAACATCGCTTGAGTTTCTTCGAATTTTCATTTATCCCAATGTGAACACCTCTAAGAGAAAAAAGTACCCTCATTTTACGCTGAGGTAGTTCGTCTTTTTAATACCACTATTAATAGGAATCAAAGTTTGAACGGTCAATACGGATCTCCATGCATAAAAGAGGGCATCGAACGGGTTCAAGAGAGGGACGAACGAACAGATAAACGACGACTGAGGTTGACTCCTCCCATCAATAGACCCAAAATCGTCGTTTCCGAGCAATCACTCCAAGGACAAAGTCTCCCGATGGTAGCAATAAGGCACCAATCAGAATTTTCAAGCCGCTCAGTAGTGGCAGTCAGCAACGGATGTAAAGGGATCACGAATGTCTCGTGCATTGACCATTCCCGACCGAAGCTTCACCCTCTTCATTCGTTTTACTCATTCTGTATTATCCAGTGAATCCCTATAACCCAACGCGGCATTTGCCAACCGAAGAAAAATCTCCCCCAAAGGAGAGTTTCCGACGTTTGTATGTTGAAGAAGTAAAATACAAAAATGTTTACTTCCTAACAAATGCTTACCGAGTAAAGTTTACCTTATTTATGTTTAATCATTGGCATATATCTTTCTATGACTAAAGTAAGAATTCGTTAATTTCAACGGTATTAGCGCTTAGTAACGTGTATATTCTCATAAATCGTCGAGTGCAATTGATAGGAAAGGAAAATTTTCCAAACAATAGATGGGTTTTATTCAGCAATGACAAAGATGAAGATTATCTCAACTGATTTTTATGTCGTGACAACAAGCATCGTGACAATGAGCGTATCCTTTTCCGTCACGTAGATCACTTCCGAAGTGGCATACCGCCTCGTACATTTATATCCGCGAAGGAAGAGCAAAACAGTGTAACTACATATGCGGTGCGGATCACCATAATCGTCACCGAATCTTTTGAAGCTTGTTGTGCAGCCATACTACGACCGAGAATTAAGTGCTAATAACTCAAGACGAGTGTTTAAGTTCTTATTATTGCTGCGTGCAAGAAAAACTCTGCAGATTAAACCAACCGCTTAAAAAATCTTCTTCGACCATCTTACACAGACAAACCTGCAAGCAAGGTTTGTATATGTGGCAGCTGTCTTTGAGATGCTCACTGTCTTTTCTGGATGAATCTCCAAGCTCGCAGAGAACGCGGCTCCTCGTCGTCAATTTGCCCGCTTTGATGGGTGCGGGGCACATTGTCAGATAATACTCGCCTTTATGATGTGGGATGAAATCAGCATCCATGACTGAGGCAAACATGTCTTCTCAGATGCTGCCTGTCGTTCTCATCAAGTCGAAGGCTTCCTTCCGTCCCTCCAGGCTTTTGGGAAGCGTCGAGTTTTAATGTACTCTGTAAAACTGGAGGCGGCTCGAGGATGTACCTTAAGCTCTAAGGTATGCGAGTTTTGAGAAAAAACTTCTGGTTTCAGTGCGTTCGGAGACTCGCAGGAGGGTGAGGGAAGGAAAAAGAAGTGTGAGGGTGTTCGATATCTTTTTGGCCCTTCATACTGATTTGCCCTCAAAGTAGCTACAAATCCCTTCCCTTCTGAAACGTGATCCGATGTCACGTAGTCTTAACCATAAGGTAGGGGGGGCTTAAGCTCTTTGTTATAAGGGATTAACATAATGGAAAGGATGGATCCTTCCGAGGGAATCTAAACACCATTAGTGCGTGCCCACGAACACCACTTCGCGACCTGCATAGCTCTACGGTCTGGGCCGACTCTCACGAGGACATCCTCTTCAGAAGCTATGACCATACCGAAGTACTGTAAGCAAAGATGCTTTGCCAGCCTTTGTCTAGGAGCATTTGCAGATTTGCTCTCTCTTGGACTATCCCTCATTTGCTCTATGCGAAAGCTGTTGATCTGCAGTTTACTGAAAACCCATCACTGGAGAAGGGAGCAAAGATTACTGAAAAGATTCGTAGGCCGTGGCGCCGCAAAGGATGTCTGCAAAGCGTGTACGTAGGGATGTTCCGCGGACGTGATAACATTTCCTATTTTTCCGTAACACCAACTTGTGTGGGCGTTTACTGCTTCCGTTAAATCCTTCCATGTTACAGTTTGCTGTAGCAACCATAATTTCTTGCCCATACTTCTGATTACTTCTGTTCGTCAGTTGCAAATTATTCATTTCACAATAAATGAACTTAAAACCCCAAATAAAGTAATGGTTCCATAGTTTTCTGTCAACAGTAATTTCCTTCAATAAGCACTCACTCTTAATTTGCTGCTTTTGTGTTGCTAAAAGTTACTCTTCAATTTGGCCTCCATCTCCGCTCGAAATTTTTTAGGATGCTTTTTTCCAGAATATTGTAATTCAGTTCCCAGGGGTAAAGTTCTGTAGAAGTTCGATTCGCTAAGAGCAGTCTCATAAAAGGATATCACGCACAGCCGTCCAAAAAATTGGACGTCTTTATCGGCAAAAAAAAAATCTCTTTTCTTCACAAGAGGTTCCAACTTCACGAGTGTCCTTTTTCTTTTTCCCTTTCAGCTAAGGGGAATAAAGATCGAATTGAGTTACCATGATTAAGGCATTATGAAAAGCTCAGCTACCTGATGGCTAATTCCTAGATATAACATTTCTAAATATACGGAACGAAAGATTAAATTCCAAATTCAGCCAGTCTCTGCCAAAAAGTGAGTTCCTTCTAAATTCAGCAGCGCAACATCGTTTCGCCTCTCTTCTTTATGCTCTCAGCCCACTTTCGTCTTTTCGCAGCTTCTGTAAATGTTGGACACTGGGTGTCTCTCTTTGTGTAGAAGGCTATCTCATGAACAGTGCAGTAAGGGGAAGTTCAGCGCAATCAAGAAAACTGCACACTTCTTAGCTTTAATTATTCTTCCTTTGTTCTTCTAATATCTTATTCGAGGACCAGAAATCTGCAGGGCTCAAGCTTGTGCTACAACTCCAGGTCTTTGTCAACGAGCTAAAACTCTTGGTTCCTTGAAAAATTCCTTCATATACTGAAGTTCTGAAATTTTCCATCCTGTTGGACCTTTTTCGATAACTGCCTGATGGTTCACAGCATCCTGCGAATCCCTAAAGTGGTCCTAACTTTATTTGAGGAGCCATGAAAGAGAGCAGTGGAATAAAGCAGGGGGAGGGGGAGTGGCAGAAAATAATTAGAAAGATCCGCTGGCGATGCCCCCAAGCTGGATTATTCCCCTCTCATCCCAAGCCGGACCAAACCCACTCTAATGTTAACTACATACGTTTTAGTTGTTTGTATTGCTATCGACAGCTTTGAAGACAGTCAAACTGAACAGCATTTCCAGTGCTCCTTCCGAATATCATTTGGATACATCTTTGGTTTTTTTCATTGTCTTTGCGCATTATATGCCAAAAACATTTTTGCTCATATTTTCACAGAGTGCCATTCATTAAGGGCAGGTGAAATGCGGCGAGGATGGCAGCGGAAACATCATCATATTTGCAGATCACTTACGAACTTGTACAGCTGTAAGGATATAGTTGGGAATATTATAGGAGTCGGATGAAGACACTGGAGGCTCCAGGGGAGACGAAAGGAACGACTGCGACTCGAGATGAGGTAAACAAAAAACCAGGTTGTTAAATCACTACGAACCGCGCATACAGGGCGATATTCATAAAATTCTCAAATCTTTCAACGAAGAGATAGAGATAGTTGTAGCACTTAAGCCCGTTGGTCTGATACAGCCCATCTGTTACCTGTTTTCTTCTCGCCCCACCTGAACTCTTCCTTCTCACGTCGTCTGGTATCCTCGTAAATCAGTAACGGCTTTCTCTTCTAGTTCAGCAATTCAGTCCCAAAGGCGGTCTGTCCACTACGTTTCGTCCACGGTGACATACCGACAAAAGGAGTTCCCACTCTGTAGGCATGTGACAATATTCGCATAAAGGCATGGTTGCCACGCTATGAACGAACACAACAGAGCAGAGTCGTCATCACAGACAACGTAAAACAGGGTCAAAGGAACAATCAACCACCAGATCAGCTTATGCACGTGAGCAAACCTGCTGCAGATTTAGAGACACTTGCAGGCTGCAGTGACCGGAATAATGTGCATAGCAGGAAATGGCTTAACGATAGGGACCAACAAGCAAAACTGTCCAAGCAATATCGAAAACGGCGGTTTTAAGCTGCTTCTAGAACACCGTTTTTCTTTCGATCCCTTAGCTTGGTGCTTTTACAACCTCACTAAAACAGTGCCTAACCTTTGCACCCTTATCATCTTCAGTTCGTTTGGTTTGCCGTCCGTATTGCATCTTAACGTTCGACTGTTATCTTTTCACCACATTACTGCAGTTACTGCAGCCTTACGCCCATTTACAGCTGTGGCGTCATTGCCTATAAGGATATGTATGGTACGGGCAGCGTATTCTTCCGCACTGTTGGTTACACCTGTGGTAGCAACGTGCAGAGACATTGAATGAAGGACGAGTTTTCTATTCATCGGTTGTTGTTTGCATAGCAGGTAGACATCAGCTGTACTTTGTTTGTTTCAATCCTTTATTAGTCGTTTTCATTGTTTGTTCGTTCATTTCACCTTGCATCCCACTGTCCCTTCTCTAATCCCCGCCGTTCTATAATACTGCCCTATGTCCGTTGTTGTTACGTTCGCCACACCTTTCTTTACCCTTAATGAGATCGTATCGACCCTCTAGCAACTCATCAGTGCTACATCACCCGTCACTTTGTATATAAAAATGTCGTTTTCCCCTCCGCTGTCTTTAATCCGTGTTTTCTTCTGATGATGCTTTGCTCAGAAGTAACAGTTTCCACTCTTCCGTCGCTTAAGGGAGCTACTTATTCTTGTTTCTTTTGTCTTCAGTGGAAGGTAAGGTATTTTTTTACTGCGCTCGATGGTTTTCGCAGCCAAACGCAGATCAAGCATGCAGCTTAGAGCTCATGATGCGCACGTCTTCGATCCAAATGCGCACGTCTTCTAGACATTCTATAGTATGGCGTCTGAGTGCTGAGGTGATAGCTGATATCGGTCATGAGAGGTACCTGTAGCCATTGGTTTCAGCGGCTGCCCACGGTAAGTTGCGTTTTCGGTCTGTTAGCGCTTCTCTCGCACACGTGGCACAAATAATTTTGTCACCTCTGTGTTGTCGTTTATACTGAAGAAAAATGTTTCGATCCCGCTGCTGCAGGATTATTGTGTGAAGCTCGAGCAAAGACGGCAGTTAGTCACCGTGCCCACTTATGCATAAAAAGATATTCAGAGTTGCTGGGAGAGTGCCAAGAGGAGAACAGGCAGTGGGGAAGAGGGAACCTCCGGCATAGTTGTTGGTAATGAAGCGAGCTTTTCAACTTCCCCTCATTAGGTGTCGCGTTTCGCGACACCTAATGAGGGGAAGTTGAAAAAAATTCCACTTTGCCGGAAGCGATTGCATTTCCTCCATTCATTTGGTGCTGCGAACGAGGATTATTTGCTCCTGTCGATGTCGCGTCAGTGTTCCACTACTGGTGTGAGAACGGATGTACAACAGTAAGAGTGTGTTACAGAAGCAATCAACGAAATGAACGACGCACAAGGGTCACGTATGGTGACGTTACAGTCATCTGATGGCATGACGTTGTTGGCCACGCGTGGGGCAATGAGGCTCTCGAATACTATAAACATGATGCTTGAAAGTATTTTTTCTTTAAATTTGGTCTCATCTGTTGAGCGTTCACGTAATCAATAAATATGCTGCTATTCTCAACCGTAGCTTACAGTTGTGTAGTCACGAATATATCGTCAAAGAATTAATGATGGTTTCGGATCTCCGCCGGCGGTGAAGCTTTGATTCTCGCATCGGAAATTTTGCTATGCGGTTCCGCATTCATTGCGCACTTTTGTATCAATTTCCAGTTGAGCTCGCGTTGGTGTGCATGTGCGCCTTTAGCTAAGCCATATTGTTTCGTAGGGACAGTTAAAGAGTGCTACGAAAGGCTTCATCACGTTTTTTTTTCAAAGGGGATAAAGTTCAAGGACTACGTTAAGTGGCGTCAGGTACGTTCATCATCCACCGAGCGAAATGCATGAAAGATTCATCGCTCATTCAATCTGATATGTGCCACCTATGTACAGATAACTTTAGGCCGCCAGAAATATATTCGCCGCAGACAAATACTAATAAAACATTCAAATGCAGATAAAATTCACGACGTGAAGTCCCTGCACAAATTCGTCCGTTCTGGTGATGTAATGAAATTTTGGCTAATGTCTGATGCACAGATAGAACACCTCATATAGTACCACGCAGCAGACAAACTGAAGTGGATGGTTAATTGTTTCGCGCCAGTATCGCGCCTGATTAAATATAAACGTTTAGTGGAACTAGTTCCTCTCCTGACACCTCGCTATGTTTTTACATGCAATCGTCGATGCATTTGAAATAGTAGTGAGAGATTGTGTTCACTAAAAGTTCCCTTAGGGGACATGGTTATGTAGGCGGTTTCCCGGAAATGCTTCATCGCTTTTCAGTGGTCCCATCAGATATGGGCGGAGAGGGATTCATCGTCCTCTAGAATTGTTATTTTTTCTAATATCTCAGGAAGCCCTGTGCCATCTCCATTCTTTCTAGCTGCATCAATAAGAACACTTCGCTTAAGCCATTTAAAATGCTTTACTTACAGACAACTTATTTCCTATTTCAAACTAAGCTGCGAACCGCAGAGTTAAAGAACACGCTTTCCCTCACTTCTTTCTTTATGCCAGGCTCGTTAAAATCGGTAAGTCCAGAAGCGAGTAAAGTTCAAAACATTTACCTACTGGAACTCGGGAAATGCCTCATTTTCTGGCAACAAAATTTCGAGGACGATGTTTTCTACAGCTCTTCCAGCTTCTAGGCATGTGGGAACGAGCTCCTTGCTTCGTTTTTCGAAGAGCAGCGGTTAATTCGCATTTTATTTTACGGACCTCCTGACGTTCTGCACGACTGACACCTCTGTTTTAAGTCTTAGCGAGCACGGAGTTTTCTGCAACAACATTTACCGTGTCTCGAAATTTGGGAATACTGGAGTAGGAAGTGGTGATTTGGAGTGTGGAAAATGCCTATTTCATCGAAAGCTTGAAGAAATGTCATACACCTTGTAGACTTACTTGTCGGTATGTCAGCTGAGAAGACAAGCCGTAAAGCGCAGGGCCACTTAGATGCGCCGATCAGCAGTCGTCGCAGTTACCTGGATCCATCTCATGATAGGCCACATTCTCTTACCTCACCTTTTATGAGCGCAGGTGTTTGCAGATTTGGGCATAGACTGTGATGGCGTCACCGAGATGGAAATTGGTCCTGTTCCTTTGGGCGAACTCGACGTCTTTTCGCTGCGAAAGGTACGCGCTTGTTGTTGTTTTTTTTTTCATGGATTTTCCGATATACTCCTAATGACAGCCCATGTTCCGCGTTTTGTATGTTCCGCGAACATTAGAACATATAGAGTGTTGTATTTATCTGGGCATATTTGGTAGTGCGCTTCCCGTCGTTCTCTCTCTCTGCTGTGATCGTCCTCTTTTCTGATTCCTTAAAATTCTGTTATTGGGAACTTTATGCTATCAGAAACAAAATCGATATTGTCGAACTTTCCTATCTATACTTATCTTGATGCCTGGCATCAGAGATTTCTTGACTTCCACCTTGATTTTCTAAACGCTGTCATGCATCCGTTCTCTGATCACAAAGAGTCACAAAATTCAAAAGATATTCACCATGGAGATCCACCGCTAGGCTGGTACTTCTTCTCCGGTCACGTGTTTATTTCTCGTGAGCATTGCAGAGGTATCTTACAGGAAAGGTGACTAGTTTCTCTTGCAAATACAACAGTTTCGGTCTATCATTTGACAGTGTTTGGTAGAGTTCATCGACCTTCGTTCGCAACGCTCATCTCACGCAACCGTTTGAAATTCCATAATTGAAATGCTCAGAGTTAAGCCACTATCACATTGAAAGCAATTTTTGTTGTGATCTCCTCACAAACGTTTTAAACTGCACACAGTGGATCCCCACTATTCCTGTTCACTTATTTTTCATAACAGAAACTAGAGTACTTGTTGCCGCAGTACCGCATCGTTATACTGGGCACGAAAGGATATGGTACTTCATTGAGTGCGGCATCTAGTAGGAGAACCTAGTATGAAGCTTCTCAGGTAGGCAGATTTACTCCCCACCCTTTCAACCTTGTTGCAAGGGTCTACCCGTAAGTTTTTTCCGCACATAATTCGATGCTAGTGGAAGTACCGTATCATGAGGTGGATGACCATCGCTAAAAGAGGCAAGGATTTATCCACATATTGATGCAGTTTTACACTCTTAAAGGGGCATCATGTCGTTTCATATTTTCATGAGCGCAAAAGCAGCATGATGATTTCAGTAATGCACATCATAAGTATTTTGATGCCCAAACTGTTGTTTCACTATATTTTACACCCAAGTGTGGTTCCAACCTAAGGTCTGCCTATTGAAGGTCATCGAATGGTGCGAGCATCATCGTAGCGACATCGAGTGTGACATGACCTCACGAAGTAAAAATTCGAGCTCTGAGGATTTGAGTGATTGGGATAAACACTTTCTCGACGTTACCAACGAACAGTTGATAAGAATTGTTAACGTAAACCGTCTTTTGTTTTGTTTCGAATATGCTTCCCGATATTCAGCTTGCATTTGAACCAACAAGCTTGCAGTATTGGCGTTTCCAAAGCCGTCGAAATGGATTGCAGGAAGCAGAGGGCGTACCCACAAAGTTCAATAATGAATATGAATTGGCTTACTAAATGGTGCATGCAGTGCAATTGGGATTGCCGAAACTTTCTTGGTTAGCAGTGATTGAGGAGGGGAGGAGGTGGGCGGTTTCCGCGTCAGGATAATTAACGAACTTACCTAATTATGAATTTCTAGAGCGCATGATATAGGAATTTGTGTACTTTCATCTTCATAGTAAAAAAAGCGTCCTCATTAATGAGTTGTTTAGGTTTTGAGCACTGTTACCCTTTTATCACTTAATATGTTTAAGGCATAGAGATCTGTCATTTAAGGCGGCAAACTTCCTGGACGTTGATGCTTTGATACGGATTTTGGCGATAAAGGTGGCCGGCATGATCACTGGGAAAAAGATAGAGGAAGTACGAGCCATGTTTGGTATTGTCAACGATTTCACTCCTGAGGAAGAGGAACAGGTATTTTCGCTCTTTGAAAAGGTTTGGGGGATGATGTGAGCTTCGGTTTCCTCAACTGATAAAGTCCCACCTACTTGTGAATAAATGGAGCCAAATGCAGTGCATGTGTACTTATGAAGTTTTGTTCAATAACAAGTTTTCTTTTTCTAGAGGTCAAGAGGGTTTCCGCTACTTATGTCGAATCTTGTTATTCTAAATCTTTCACGCTTGTAAGAGGAGAGAGGCCTGGTATGCGTTCCTGCCAACGTGACTGCAGAATAGAAGGTAGCCTTATGTCAATGGATTGTCCGTATGGCTTTGGGTACGTATAAACCGGGCGGCCTATATGCTAAGACGGAAATGAAAGGAAGGATAAACGGAAAAATGTGGTTGAACTGAGCACGCGCCCGCTTAATTTGAGTGAGAGGAGATGATGACCTTCGCAAGAGGTTAGGAGAAACAGCCGCGGTCAGTATAACATAAAAGAAGCGAAAGTTTTTCCAGTGGGAAGGGAGCTTATAGTCACTATAGATCTACCATAAAACCATGTTTTCTTTTGCCGTCAAGGTGGCACCGTTGGCAACAATTGTGTTTTTAGCTGACAGTCTCCATTTATCGTTGGAAGATATTTTGAAAAAGAAGTTAGCCTCTTCGCAGTTTCCTAATTTAATGGCGCAGTTGTGTTGTATTGCGTACGTATATGTATTAGTGCACAGAGTTACCTTTTGCGTGCTCCTCTATTGATAAGTTCGCACAAATGCTTCCTCCTTCCTATTGAAGTCTGTGTTATGTATCTAACAAATGCGTTTTTATTCTTTACCTCGGCGTTTTCTTAGCGAAAATAACGCTTTGAATTTTTCGACAACCATAATTTAAGGCTCGAGTGGAGAAGTTGAGCGGATTAGCCTGCATAGAAACAATTTGTAAACACACTGGATTGAAATTCAGGAGGATTGTTGTTTTTGGTGATTCATAACTGTTCATTTGATGTTTTTACTTTCCATGTCTAGGAGAATATGCCGTGGAGAGTTTTCTCTTTTCGGCCATCCCTGTAGTGATTGGCACCACATTATGTCCATTGCTTTGACCTTCATTCGAAATGTTGTCTTCCTTACTGTGGATACTGCAATTCTTGCAAAGAAACACACGGAGTAACCGTAAATGATCTGAGAGCGAGCCTAATTTAATGAATGCGCCGAAAATCATTTTGGCGATCAGATCTACGGAAAGCTTCCTGAGAGCGGTTGTGTTGCAAATTTCCTTGCCATATAGCCTTCGAAACCGCACATGATAAAGTTTCGAATGCCTGTTGATCGCCGAGTTCTGACCACTTAAAGGAGAAACCTTACAGATTCGCCTGGAGACTGCGTGGGCGGAAGATCGTGCGGACTGACAAACCTACTGCACCGCTTGTCACTGTTACGAAACACGTGAATGGATCTTTTTTGATCGAACAATTTTAATTATTGTGAATTTGTTATGTTTTCCTCATTTGAATTGTGACCTTCATCTTTGCAGATTTTTACATTTAGTATTTACTAAATTCGCGCAAATGGACACCGTGGCGATGATGTCTTATTTCCAGTTTCTCTCATTTTTTGCTCATTCTTCCAAAAACAACGGTCGCAGTGTGCGTCCGCAAATACGAGATGCTGGCATGACCGCAATAAGCGTTTCACCTTGCTGACAGTGATAACACTACTTTCGTGGTTGTGCCGCGAACAGTATGCCTTCCGCTTCGGCAATGCATTGGACGATGACGGCAATTCGCGCGTTGATTTATTTTCTGATTCGCCCGGAGCAGATTGTAGGTAGATTTCGCCTTTAACGATCCTCCTATTAATGTACCTCTTTTATTTAACTGAAGATATCTTGGAATATTGCGATGATGTTTGTATGGTAGGCCACATGCAGCGGAATATACAGAAGAGTGGTCGTTGTGGCTAAAGATCGTTTCGCAAATATAAATCTCCTTTTTTAGTATTGAAGTGCAGTTCGTCACAGTCAACTTTTCCATAATTTGCAGCGACTGCAGATGGAAAGCGCGCCGAACTTTGACGGATGGAGTCCTGTGATGTGACCAGTCGCCATTTCTCTCATTGTGCACTTGCAGTAGCAGTACAATAGTCCAAAATCAGACAAATATAAATTCACCAGCTTTCCCAACGTGCAGTCGTTTACCGCGAATTATTGGTTCAATTTTGTTCCTTAATATTACTGCCTGTAACAAAATATATTGACCATATATGCAGTTCTTTGAAATTACGCCGCACGTGTTCACCATGACCCTTACTTCTTCTTTTTTTCGATAGACCACAGCAACTAATGTGTCATTTGTAATGGCTATTGATGACTGCAGCCAAGTTCTATGTGCTTTGTTCGCGGGAAATTTGCAAATGCAGGCCTCGGTAAAAGACGTAATTCTGTTGCGCCCAGAAATAATTACGCGGACAGAAATAGAATAAATGCCTTTCCATTCAGTGCAGTTTGGGCCCTGCGATGATAAATAAATGTAAGGCATGGGCTCTTTATCGAGGAGGAAGATGAATGCACACGATCCATGACGACTGCCTTGATTCATTCATCTCCCGGAGTGAATGCATATCCTTGTTTTTTGAGGCAGAGCAATGTGGAGAAACAACAGCTTGCCTGAGCACGTGCCAATGTGGTGCTGTATGTGTTTCAACGGCAAAATACTCAAGAACAGGGGCACTTGATTTTTACCTGTCATCCACTTATAGCTTCACTGACGTGACTAAACATCATTAAATGGTGGTTGCGAAAGCGAATGTGGTAACTGAGCAATCAGCTTTTACAGTTAACGTTTAGTATGTAAAGGCATTCTGTCTGTTTCTGTAGGAATGATGCAGAAAACGTCGAGGGTACCACACTACTGCCTGCACATCACACCGTTTAGGTTGCAGTGTGTGATTTTCCTTAATGAACCGTGTCCGATGTGTTCACCTCTATGCACGTCTGAAATGTATTTTGTTTACCTTCTTTTCAACCATCGATATTTTTTGTGTAGTATTTCGCTCTAAAATGCTTCTTCCACAAATAATCTTGAGCGGGAACGCATCATCTCCGATGTATCGAACATTTTTGCGGGATCTTCCAAGTCACAATGCAATTCAGACGGCATCGGGGTATGTAAGCTGTACTCATGAATTGCTTCATAGATTTTCCAGTTTGCTAAGTGTGGCTATTGGGTAAATGGGTGTATGCAACATATGGAAGGGACAACGTGGTTGAGGGTGTTGCCCTTCATGAAGCCATAGAGATTGTTGGAGTGGAGGGGCGCTGATCTGAAGTGGTATGGGGCAAGATATAAAATGTTTGGCTGGTGTTCTCGTGATGAGAAAATCGCTTGTTTTTATGCTCGGAGTAGAGTTCTTCAAATTGCTGCGGCGGCAGCAGATTGATACGGGGACAGCTGCCCCTTTATATCGCTTTCGAAGCTGATTTAGTCCCTATTCAAAGCTGTGGAGGGATTCATCGATAACTGCAGTGCAGTGGGCGACGTAATCATGCCTTCGAATTCAACCATTTTACCCTCTCACTTTGCAGTTTCCTGCGGTATCTTCGGTTCAGAGGATCATCGATGAGCTCCATTAAGGACAAAAGTTATTTCCTTATATTGCAGAGCTATAACAAAGTTGGATTCCTATGTCAGAGGCTGTTAAGCTCGACCACGAAACATACCACTCGGAGCTCATAATGTTTAATCATTATGACATTACTGTTGGACAGGTTGAGAGTCCTGTTTGCCTTGATAGAACTGTTTACACGGATTACGCAACGCGATCGATTCGTTAGTAATGAATGTTTTAATTCTGTATGGAGTTACCACATTGTTTCGGTGAACGTAGTCACAGGCGTTGCAGTGGTGGAGATACCCCACTCCAAACGTTTTTTTTTTCTGTGAATCTTTGGCCATACATTGGCGCAATTTTGGATCTTAGTTTACTTTTATTCCTCTCCAAGAAACGTACTGTGACATGTTTGTAACTCAAATGTGCTTTAGCAGTGTTTTCGAGTTCGATCTGTTTCACTCTGCTTCCTCCATTCATTTCTCCAAAATTGAATCACCGACGTATATACATTGAGGGTCATTATAGTGATGGCTTTTCGCAAGACTTTAGCTCCCGTGATGTCACTTCGCCAGTCTCTATTCACCTGGATTTCTACCTGTTGGCATGGGCTGTTGCAGTAACACCGTTTCGAGTTATGAGATTCGATGCGTCGATTCATTAAACATTCGACTGTATCGTCAAAGATGTTAGGGTCTTCTCTGCTCATTTCTTCAACATCTATCCTTTGCTAACGGCGTTTTGCGGACAGTTGCGTTTCACCCATGCGTGTCTCATTTGAGGGTCGACATCGGTCCTTCTGTGTGCCTTACTTTTCGAAGTTCTCTTATGTGGCTCAGTTTTGCACGTCCTAGGTTTAAAATCTCGGAAACTCCTCCAAGTGAAATTCATCGTTTCTGTCACTCTTTAATAAGACTGACAGAATGAATCCTCACGGCGAACCGGCTGGATCAGTTGACGATCCCTCCCCATAAACAAATCTTTGCACTGCAAAAGAACTTATGAGTGGAAGCGTGACTTTGGGGATTTCGTTTTTGGAAAGGTTATATGTTAACTGTGGAGGCAGTCGATTCGTATGCGAAGGTTCCTCACGATAACTTTTTTCTTAATCTGACGAAGGGCACAAAAAGGGGCCAAATAGGGGATCGTTCCTAGTTATCCTTCAAAAGTCCTAACCGAATTTATGGAGCTTAAGTGTTCTGAAATCTGAAATATTTGGTGCATTTCATTTGTCTTCCACTTTCACCCCTAATTCATTTAAATTAAATTTTTTATTTGCTTCTGTTGACGTGATGTCGCTATAATTGATACCTGAGTAGTGTTGATGTCTGTGCAAAACTTGAAGTCAACGGAGGAAGTGAAAAAAAGGTCAAGGCACCATCATAATGAATAAACAATAGGTGGGATGATGGATGAGGCACGATTGTATTTATGGCCATTTCAAGTAATCGTTAATAAAATCGAGCTCTCCCTCGTATCCGATCTCAGAGGTGCTGCATTACGGCTGCATTTTGGCATATTAAAAGCTAGCATAGGTGCGTTATATCCTAACATTCTCGAAGAAACGGCCGTCTCTTATGGCTGAGCGTCGCGTTGGTGAGGATTCTGATATCTTTGCACTGATAATTATTCACCGAGTCTTGCCACAACTTATGGATACAGTAGAGTTGGAATGTATAGGGAATGACGAATCTTTTGCAAGACATTTGAAATGGTCGGCCCAGTTAAAAGATGGGATTTGGGTATATTATTGCACATGTTTTTATTTATTTTTTCGCAATTGTCAGGTGCTGTTTGGATCTACTGGAGCTGAACTGCGAAGCCTCCTCTGGCACCCTTCTCTAACTGCCTTTTTTGCTTTCGTGCGAATGCACGTATGAGCCTGCTAAAGGGTTGACAGTGAGTCTTCGATCTTCCTTCATGTGAATGGCAGGCGCGAACCGCCGAATCGCATTCACAACCTGGAACGACCATCCCTTGTCGGCGGTGTTCGTTGTTTCATCGCTGCCATCGACATGAAACAGTGATTCTGGTGCTTTGGCGGCTTAACATCGTTCCCTTCGCTTGATTTTGCTACTAGTCGCGAATTGAACTTAAGAAAGAAGGAATTGGATTTCACTGAGATGAATACTTAGACGTTTGCGATTAAGAAACTGCAGGAGAGCAGCTGAGGAGGCTATTAGCGAATCTTTTAAAATTGAAAAGAACAAGCGTTCTGCTGAAAGGCAATTCAAAGGTTACGGAGACCGGAGTTGAAGGTGGCTGGTATAAGTGTTGGCGGATGGGCAGTTCGGAATGCATGACGGTGTAAGTGTAATGTAGCTCCATTGATGAACAGATTTGATCATTTAACAAAAGAAACGTCTTCAGTGCAACCTGGCGGCTAAGGGCAAATATTACGTGAAGAGCTCTACCTCCAATTTAGTTTAGTTTAGTTTAGTCTAGTTCAGTCCTGCAGACTAGATTATATTGAGGGGATCGCAGTTACGGGTTTGTTTCCTGCAACAGGATCCGGGCGTTTGTGGGCAGGTACTATAAGATAAATGGAGATCTCTCCAAGAGCATCTGTCGAATGTGAGATCTTAAGAATTTAATTTTATTCCTTCAGTTGCATTATTTGTTGGAAGCTCTTCATCAACTCCACGAGAGAAGTCGACATACTTGGTCAGCTTAACTAAGGGCATTCAGTTTAGCACAGATAGCTTAAGCGGCGATGATTAAGCAAGAATGAATATGCTCGTTCTTTTGGGACCAGTGACGTATGCTCAAAACTGATAGCTGATCTCGGTTTTTCATTGGGTCGCACTGACTTGACGGACATTATGAAAAGAAGGAACGACGTTGTGAGGGCGTTCTCGGCAAAAACTGGAAATTCACGTAATGGCTGAGGATTACTTCAGTATTCAACTTGGGATGTTAGCAAGTGTGCTCCTTGCACCAATCGCACCCTTTTTTTCGAAGGACAGCGACTATCGCTCGCAGATGTTCAGCAGTGCGACTGCTAGACCGTAGGCCCCTAACAGTGTATTTTATAAGTTCCTGCTGCTATGGTGGTCGTCTTCTTGGAGATTCCTAGATTCTTGCTGTTGGATTTGACCCTAAATAGCCACCCCAACCTATCTGGTTGTGATGTAGCAGTAATACTGTTAATTATATTAGCGCTATGTCATTAATCGACTTATGTGCTTGTGATCTGTCTGAAGCCTATGATAAGGCTAGCCTCAGCCAGTCGGAACAGTCGTTTCCGCCGACGGCTATTCGACCGGCAGCGCTCTTGGTTCGTCTCATCCATGCGCGATTGCTCTTTATGAGCTTTTTTTCCATCTGGTAAGCGCCTTCGACTATCCTCGCATGTCTTGATGGCCTTCATCACTAACATTGTCGCTGCCGGAACACCCACAGAGACTCCAAAATCTATCTATGTGCACGTTCGACCTTAGTTTCTTGAACACGAGCTCCATAACTTAGCGTCCTACAAAAGAAGAGACGTGAGATCGGAAGGGTACCTGTTATTTGAAGGAAAGGAGGACATGTAGACTTTCAAGATTTCGGAAGGGCCTTATCTAAAAAAGTGTGCTCGACAGCGACTAATTTTAATGTTGTAGTTGACGAAGATGATGATGAGGTGAATGTGTTAATGCATTCCATCCGTAATCCTGAGGCTTTACCTGTTGTCTCCCGAAACAGGCGGTGATAACGGGATTTTCTTTAGCTCCCATGCTTACCATCGAAAATTTCCCCAAATATAACCGGGTTCCTCGATGTCTTTCCCTACAGCCTGTGCATAGTTGTTTTCCAATCTTACTTTGGTCGAAGATCTGTATGGCTTTTAGTAATGACAAGGAAGAAATCACAGTAGAATAAAAAGGACTGAAGTAATGAATAGGATGGCTCTGTAGCTGTCTTCATCCCAGAAATATTCAAAGAAATTCTCTAGTAATTCTTGCACTACACTTTTTGGCGTGTTCACCTTCATTGAAATTCCATTCTCCGAAACACCTTAAAGCTTCAAGCCGTTGATTACGACCCCCCTGAAGATGTGACATGTTACCTGATATGTTATAAGTGGCCAGTGATTGAACTGATTTTTTTTATTTCTGCATACGTGCACTTGCGCGACCATTCCCTCTACTTTCTCGCGTCCCTTCTGCATTAGGTACCCACAACGTCTTAAATGCTTTTACAATTAAACATGGCATGTTTGTACACATGCCCATGATCCGTTGCAGTACCACTAACTTCAGATCTCGATAACATGGTTTCTTTTGCTCCTACGTGCTTATTGCTCGCAGAATACTATCAGCTGCAATGTGTAAATCACTCACTCCTGACGTTTGCTGGGACGTCATATTTCTGTGAATGATTTAAATGCGATCCGCCTAGTTAAAGTGATCGAGTGTTTCCACTCAGTAACTTATGACCATCTTCAGTGATTTCACAATTAGGACACCTGATGCATGGGAACCTTGAAACGGTTTGTTATCTGTTCTATCTGACTTTCGATCGAATTCATGCTGAGGTGGATAAGAACCCGAGTCTTCACTGCACTGCCATTAATTTCCACAAGGCCATTGTTGAGGGGGTTCACTGGCAGTTGTGAAATTATTCATCTGATCTAGATCCGTTTTTTCTTCTCTTGCATCAATCAAGCCTGCTTGCCTAGCAAAGTGCTATGCAAGGAGACACTATTTCAACTGCCGTCAACGACACATCTACTGCAGGTGTAAAATTCAGAATATTTCGACACGAACGAAATATTTGACAAGCAGTATGTATCCTCGCGAGAGGACAACTACTATAGGAAAAGACGGCATTGACGCCTGTCGAACTTCCAGCTGCTCCTAATTTCGTCTTAGCAAAATGTGTGCTTAGGCAAGATCGTGAGCTCTCAGATTTTTGAGGCTCCTGGATGTCGTTAATTCGCACATGAGAAAATCTGCCAGTCGCATTAAAAAATCCGACCTGTGCAAAATGTGGTCGATCAGACACGTTAATTTCATATGCTCTAGCTAACGTTTAGTCCACAGTCCACAAAGAACTTAAAAATTCAGGAGAACGTTATCTCTCACATTTCCGCGTCGACATTCTACAAATGGTGATGTTGAACGGTGATTCGAGCGCCGTTCCATCTCAGCGATTGAGGCGTTCTGTGTTTATGAAAATTCTACGTGCAGCTGAAGGCATCTTCATCATCCTCATCGTCGATATTAAAAGAAGCCATTAGCAACCAAATGAAAGCCTTCGTTTCTGCATACTATGCAAGCCACCACCGTTCTGATTATATTCGCTGAGTCCACGAGTTCATTGACGTTTAAATCCAGTTTGAGCCGTCCGTCAAACTGTGGGCAGGGTGGGATAGGGGGATGGGACGCAAGATAAGGAATACGCCGCATCGCTTCATCAAAAGAGAATCTTAATAAGTCATTTGAATGCTTTTTTGACAACGGATGAAGATTTGTGCAGCAGACAGTAGGAATTTCGCGCGTTACTGTTTTATCATTATCGGCGCGCAGAGGAGAGGGCCATTTCATCATCTATCATGAAAAGTACACAGCGAGCACGGGTGTCGCTTTAAGAGGATCTGCAAAAACAGTTATGTAACTCATAGATGTAGCGAGGATTGATCTTATCTCGTTACTATGACTGTGGGTGTTGCAATTATATCGTTTTTAGAAAGAGTGAGTGCGCAGATGACGTTGGGAAAAGGTGAGACATTTTTGATTTGCAGGCTGCTCATGAAATTGTTTACTCGTGCCATTACCGGAATTATGACCACGTTTATGAATTAAGTAGCATGCAATGGCGTCGCCTCATCAACGTAAATGCTGCCGCCATATCAACAACAGGTTCTCGAAAAGGAGCACTGATTTCTAAACTTTGCTAATTGGTGTCATTAGGTAGGGAATCGAAAAAAAGCAAGTGGACCGGTAAGAAAAAAACAAGCCGTTCCACTGTGTGGCTATACAGGTTTCCTTCTGATTGTGGTGCGACCACACCCCCCTCAGTACAGTCCTACTGAGGCCACAATCGCATACGCTTAATGTCGACTATTTTTTCTGTCTCATTATGGAGGATAGGAACTGCTGCTTGCAAATTGCCAGAAAGAATCCTTCTTAGAAGGAGATAAGTATTCGCTCTGGCTCAACTATCCTACCCGGGTTTCCAGGCAATTCAAGTTTCCTGCCTGATGATGCCGCCACAGTTATGTGTATGGAGACTTCCTGAACGAAAATTTTAGCACGGTTGAAGATGACAATCGCAAATGAATCAGCGACATGTGAAGACATCCCAGCGATGTTGTCTCTTTACTAGAAATTGTTCGATGATGTTCTTCCGATAATCTTCGTCTATTTGCCTCTGTCATTCTGAGCAGATGTCATTTCCTTGTGTGAGTGAAGCAGAAACGAGCTGTTGTTACTGATCCCTCAGGCTGTGCCGTGGCTCTTGCGCCAGTGACAGAGAGGCATGTGCAGAAGGGAATTTGCTAGTGCTGCTTAATGCTACCAGCGAGATATCAGGTGAAGATCATCTTCTGATAACGAAGATCGCCGACTTGTGGTTCGTTATTTCACTTAATCAAACTCCATATTATGATAGCTCCTCATCATTTATAGTCCTGATGCTTCGTTTGGAGATTCTTGTCACTATTTTCTGCATTGTGCAGGTCGGCACCGAGTTCGTCTGGCAGATCAGTTGTCATCTTTGGAACTCTCTTCCCTCATCCTTCCCATTCTCCATCCCCTCTCCCACCTCTCTTTTAGTTGCAGATGGAAAACACGAAAAGTAGCTCAATGTCGAGGTAGATGGGGGGGGGGGGGGGGGAGACGTAGAACACCGAGAGTGAGGTGAAAGATTCTGAGCGAAGGAGAAAGGGTATGTAGCTTCTAGTGGAATGTGGTGCATCTGTTTAAAAAAATCAGTATGCCTTGCCCTTCTACAGGTGAAAACGGCGCAGCGTCTGTTCGCAGAGAGGAACCCTCGTCTTTCCTACTGTTGATGAAATGGTACGTCGTATTCTACATAGGGAAAAATGCGAAAATACTCCCGAAAAGCTGTCATAGAATACGGGACTTAGAATGTACAGTTTTCGGGTTTCAGGTAGAACGTAAAAGGGGACCTTTAGATCTGCCTTTGAGCTGGTAATTCCTAAATAATTCATATTCAAGTAAGGCTTGAGTAGTGGAATGCAAAAGGACATGGAAGTGCAAGATTTTCTCATCCCATTTGCTGAAGGAAAAACAGGATGAAAGCGTTGAGAAACGGGAAGGAGCGATTATTCACTCTGATGGAGTTTGAATCACATGAATTTGCTAAAATTAAACATGGAATTTTTTGATGGCATGTGTTCTAACTTATTTCTTCTTATTGCCTTGGGTATCCGCATTTAAAATACCTTTTTCCATCCTTTAACCATATTCGATGCAGTTCGAATAATTTCCTAGGGAAAAAATGCAGAAATTGCAATATCTGGATCGCAACTGCATATGTCGGCATTGACCACGCTAGAGATTATCGGGAGAGCTGTTGCCACTCGAGCAACCTCGGTTCCTGCGACAGATTGACAGCTTGGTGGTGCCAGCAGTTTCCAGTCACATCAGAGCAACTCTGCGTTTGGGTTGAAGGACAGTCGGTGGTGCGGGCGAATAGTCGATGCGAAGTCACCACTGGGGGCAAGCAAAACGTGTAAGCATGGTGGTTCGTAAGCAGTTAGTCGTTGATGTCGGTTTTGTTATTCACATGAACAAAACTGCGGAAAAGTTGAAACAGTTTTAGAGTTTCGGAAAGTAAGAGCGAGATGTGAGAGAGCTGGCGACTCTAATACCACCTATGGAGGCGTATTCCGTCTTACAAGGGGAGATGAGGAGATATAGATCCATTTTTTCTACTGTGAAACCTAACACAGTTTTGCAAAAGGTTTATCTAAGCACGTTGCGTGCATCGATAATATGCAATTGTTCGTTCTGTTTGATTTTCCCTATTCGAAGGTCATCCGTTTATATTGGGACCGCCAAGAACTTCTGAGGTTATTTTCATCCACTGCTACAGCTAGAGCCGTTGGTTATATCGATGTTTCTTCATATATGAACTATACTTACTTGGAGCTTTCTGTAGCTCAGCCATAGACGTAGGGTCAAACACGCAATTCGTGCAGCGGAACGACACAAATCAACCGGACGGCGCAAAGTAATAGCAGAAATGGCACTGGCGTAACATATCTCGTTCTAGCTATTTCAGTGCGTCCTGATTTTCATGCAAAGTTCTGCAAAAATTGTGAATTCGGTGAGCGACATCACTTTCATGTCAAGATCCGGTCTTGCGAGTTGCCTAAGGTGAAAACGTGAGCGCTGAATGTTCAGTTATGGATTTTCCCAAGCCAATCATTGGGCAGCTAGAAGACAAGATCGTAGTCGTTTATTTTCCGGGTATTTTATATCCTAGCAAGAAGTACCCAGAAGGTACACACGGTTGTTTCGTGAATCTTTGAATGGTGACCAGTAATGGGAAGCTCCAAGAGCCGAATCCTGTATGTAAGAGAAGTGGCTTGGTTGACTAGTTGTTTCTTCGTGATAAGAAACGGAACTGAGAACTTTTGCTATTCGAAACTGCTGCCCTCTTTCTGTGGTCTCGAAAACAGTAGTTTAGGCAAATTTGAAAAATTGTTTCAATATCTTCGTTTTTTTTGTGTCGATCTTCCCTCTTGACTGGTCGTTGGTGTTAATATAGAAATCCGTTAAGGCCGAAGACTATTCTCATATTTCCCAATTTCTTTCCCGTTATACTGCTGCCAAGTACGAAAGAATGTGGCAAGGGCATCGAAACGTTCGTTCATTCGCAGTTTGCTGGGGCAAAAGGAGAACGGAACACCATTCTCTTCAAGTTGCGTCTTGTACTTTCACACTGCGTTACATTTAAAAAATGTTTGCAGATAAAAACCACCATTACGCAGGTCGACAGGTCAGCAGTTAACCTTCATCCGGTGCACAATAGTTGATTAAGTTCTGTAGGCTCATTTTAAAAACCGATCTTTCCTTTACAGGCATTTATATTCCTGAAATTCTGGAAGATTTCGGAGAATGCTTACAGTAAAGGATCCTTCGAAACGACTGCACCGCTGGAAAAGACTGGCTGATTTCTGTGCTTTGTGAAATTTCTACGCTTTTTTGGGAGAACTGGGAAATCTTCCGGAAACAGATGGCTGCTTAAGGAAGTCCACCAGTTCAAGGAATTTTTTTGCTGTTGGCTTCAGCTGTCACATGAACTGTTCTGCTAGTCTGCTCCCTCTTGTTTCCTTTTCGAAATTTCACGCCTCACATCGTTGTCAAGCGCAGAAGAAGAAGCACAGCTTGTTACCTCCAGCTGCCAGAGCGAAACTAGAGCCGTTATTGGAACTCCTCCGCCTTACGAACGCACTTCTATCAAAAAGCTTCAAAAAGTTGTAAAACTTTCACTCTTCAGTTAGAAGGTCGCTGGAAAGACTCTGCACTTTAATTTCTTAATATGAAAGTGCTCTTCCCCCTTTTTTGCATGCGACATGTCTGCATCTCCCTTCTCATATGCGGAGGGGAACCTGCGTTTTTTACTACAGCTGGAAGGAGGAAGAGCGATCACTTTCCATACATGTAGGAATGCGCTGCATATTTCCAAAGTATATATCTCCCAACTCCCTTTCAAGTGACCGGCGTCTTGCTCCGGAAACTGGGTTATTGTTGCATGATAGTTTGGAGTATTGCCACTTAATTGAGACTTCATTTGTGGCGCATCTCGTTGCTAGAGTTTGCTGTCCATCGGTTCATCGGATTGTTTTCTCACTCTTGAAGCTTTTATTGCATGTAAGGATGTTGTTTTCTGCATGTTGTAGTATGACGACAAAAGAACCTGCTAACAGCACGTTGCATCGTAATATGTTACCGAGAGGACTGTGTGTTATTGTGCTGCAATACTATCTTGCTATGGTCCCCTTCCACAGAAGAATTGGTTCCACAAAACGTGGACTTTTCATTTGAAATGACGACTTTATTCCTACAGACTTTTATTGTCATTCATACGGTACTTGCTGTTATCATCCATTTTGGTTTCGGAGTTACCGACTTCCTTCAAGAAATTCTTCAGATGGAATTAGGTACTTGTGGCATTCTGCGAGTCAACCGGTGAAGCTGGCGCAACTGAAATGAAAGGTGAGGTGGTCCTCATGATTGCGGCAAATGGTACAACCCAAAAGTATCACTCGTACGCAGTTCTCTCAGTACTGCTACTGGTCTTTTGACTTTTTTTTCCGCTTCGAAGCATCTGCTTTAAGCAAGTTTATTTAAAGTGGCCTTATTTACATTAGGCAGTCAACAGTAAAAACCTTCAAAAAGATAACGGTTTAACCATTTAACCTGCCAAAAGGCCCACTTTTCCTCCCTCCTCTATGCAATACCGTCCAGCGACGAATCCCAGCGAATTAGGAGTCTGTTGCTGCAGAATACGGGAAGGAAAACTTTATAAACGGCCATCGAAGGTACCAGTCAAGCACAGGAAATACGTTTCACACCTCGAACTTCATTTTATTTCCCAAGTCCAATCAGAAATAACATCATGCTGACATGAAGCGATACAACTTCATAACACCATATTACTTTAAGTTGAGGACTGACTGGCAGGTGGACGAGATAAGTAGTGTTTATGGAAGGGAACTATCGTAAGCTAATATGTCACAAATTTCCATAGTAGCGACCTAGCGACGTGAATAACAGAAGACGCTTTCGGATACACTTAGAAGAAAACAACGTCAGATTCCCCGACAAGTGGCACTTTCGAGCTTCAAACTCAATATAACCCACTGTGTTGCACATCATTATTGTTATGGAATTCTTATGGAATTACACCGAAACTTCTCAATCACTCCCGTCTTCAACTGCCAGAAAGTCAGTTTCATAGTGAAGCTGACTGTTCCATTAGAGACCTATCTTCATTCCTCTCTGGATTTCGAATTTTGGGGGTCTCCGATTCATAGCGCCTTCCTTTTCCGAAGCCCCACTCGAGAAGGTCCAATGTCCACCTAACACTGCTCACAACTACAACATATGATGCCTAAAGTGATATTCAACCCAACATTTGTTAACATATGAACCTCTAGTGGTCAGAAGAATAGCTAGACTTCGGGGAGGAGCCACGCCCAATTCAGTCTCAACTGCAAGATGCGCTGCTCAAAAGGTACAGATGTATCACATACGGCCAAATACTTATCTGACCTTGACCAGTTATTCCCAAACAGTTGTGGAAGAAGATTCGTGCAAAACACCTGCAACAATTCTTCGCAAATTTTACGCAGCGGATTTCCGGAACATATTGGAGAACCTTAGCAAAGCGCGATTTAACTAACTTGTCGGACGTCTAATCATGAGGAATTTTTTTGAATTACAATAACCATTACTGAGGAGAAACAAGAACACCTCTTCTGAAGCGTAAAATTTACATGTTCAACTTTCGTTAAGGTTCAGGCTCTAAGTGCATTCTCCTGCGGCACTGACAACCCGTTTTAAAGGATTCCATGAATAATCTGTAACATTGACACCTTATATCACTCTCCATTTCAAACTACTACTACATTATCTGCTTTGAGAGGAACTGCGACCGAAGCATGACTTAGAAAGGCAAACTTTTTCACAAAGAACAGCGCTTATTTTCGGGGGTGCATACAACAGAAAGGTGTCACAACACTCATTTGAGCGTCAAGATAACACAGCTCAGTATTCATATTGCCAAAAATAGCCAACAAAATTGTGGATTCCAAGTGACGACAACAAAAAAGGGTGACCCTCAGGGACTACTCCCAAGCAAAATACGTCAATTTTTGAACGGGGTTTTTCAACCCCAAGAAAAAACGATCTCTAAAAATAGTCTCCTTGTATCAAAAGCATACAATGCTAACAAAAAATTCACTGTTTAAACTTTCAGGTGTCGCTCTGCCAATTTTACTAATTGATGTCCCTGTTTTCGTCACCAGCCCATAGCTAATAGCAAAAGATTTTCAATATAAAGTTCGCAGAGAACGTAACACGCAACAAACTGCCTTCTAACTGTCTACTCAAAATAATTTTTAAAAAAATGCATTCATTTCAATTTTATTCTCACCAGCCGTCTTTTCAGCAGCGACGGAATGTGATGCGTACAGCCTTTCTGCCACACTAAGATAAATTTACTAGGAATGCTAAGAAAACAGTTTTCTGCTCCCTTCAGATCACCATTCTTTGGCGCTGAGAAAGAAGGAAGCAGAAACTGCATTTGCTCGCTTGTACTACTCGCAAAAGATAAGGAAACGCGACTTCCCTCGCTGTCTCCCTCGATCCATCCGTGCTAACAAAAAAACCTGCTTGCTGCATCTATCAACCTTCTCTGCTGTAAACACTCAAACTAAAAGACGTTTATGATACAAGCACGGAATTTCCAACAACTTCACCGAAGAGTTCTGTGTGGATCCCTTTGCCACATGTAGGACCAGAGCAATGGAAAATGTCGTTGGTAAATTCATTGCATGACCCGCAGAATATGCTAATCTCTAGTCTCCATTTACAAATCATAAGCTCACCTGCACGTTGTGGTTAATCCGACCTGTGCAATAACCTGTAGTGAGATCACACTGTGACAGGCAATCCAAAATGGGACAGTCAGTGTCGTTTGTACAACTCCGAGTGGTTAATAATGCATTCAACCGTGATTGTGTATAAAGCTTAGACGCGTCTAACACCATGAACCTTAAAAAGCAACATGATGACTTCGTTATAAAAATAGGACTCGAAGCAGGACAAGCAGAGCAGAAAATGAAGGCCACGAACGTGATGATTTATTTCACCATCGCGGCTTTACTGCATGTAACACTAAACGTCTGATGAGTGATATGAGAGATTTAATAACCAACGAACCGTTTTGGATAGTCGGCGGAAAGACCGAGATTATCGAACCTCAAGTCACACATCTGAAGTGGCTCGTTTAGAAATGCATCTAAAAGCTTCAATGTTCCCATCAGGTGAAACAAAATATTTTTTCTTAACCGCAGAAGATACTTCGACAAGTGAAATCCGACCAGAGGTTCGACTTGGTAGAAATGGCCGCAAGTTCCCACAACCTAAATATACAAAAGTTTGGGACACAGCCAAGAAGAACGAGCGATTCAACGAAGTATGCAGCACGAAAGTTCGGGTTCAGGTGAAATCAGAGTGCACTCTATTCCACTATATTTATATATAGTATATATACATACACCTTGTATATATACATATACATGTACATATATGTGTACATACTGACATAAACTAATCTTTATTCAGGCATAAAGTGATCAGTCTATTAGTAATATGCTGCAGCGAAAGCCGCAGTTAGGAGATCGGTTTCTGGCAGAAAACGACAGGACAATTTTCCTGCAATTTGCTTCATTTTTTTATATCACAGGATGATTTCCCTCAGTATCAGATAAATAAGAACGAAGTGGGAGGGCTAAGGCTTTGAGTTAATCGCCTCGAACAAAATGGACGGCTAGCAGAGCTATACAGAATTCGATAGAACATTTTTGAAGATGAACAGATCGAAGCAAGGAATGCACTGAAAAGGGAATTTTATCAGGGTGAAAGAACGAACAGCGTCTAATTAAACTGTATATACGTGTAAATCCGAGAACATTACGGACGAACCGTGTAGTGTATATGCATGTGCGAAACAAATATATTGCCCGCAAACCTCATCACTTTACGAGATGTGCGCCTCACCTTTCGAGTGACTCCTGAAAGTGGCAGGAGGCGAAGGTTGACGTATTCTTGTTGAGACGACAAAGTCCATACACTTCTACGATCAGCTTTTGAGAGTGGAGCGCGCCGTTTTCTCTGGTATCTCGGCCAGATCAACTCAATCAGTTGTCGTTTATGATGGGAGGACCAACCCAACATCAATGATTTATTGATGACCGCGACCACCTAAGAGCAACAAAACCTCATAAAAAATATTTCTTCGACTGTATATGTGCGGAACAACCGCGAATATTTGTGCAACTCTTAGCACTTGGGAACAGGATCCTCATGCAGAGAGAAATTATACGCAAGATGCTTATTTCGACGTTCTTCATATGTTCTTCGGTGAGCGTGGGCACCTTATGTCCGTCATCTTTCGCTTGTTGCACACAGCAAGGAGTGCAAACAAAATATACGTGCTTGATGCATTATGAAAAAACTCATAAGGAGGAACTGCAAAACCATTAAGGAAAGGCATATCTGACAATATCCAGGGACTGGACGTGAAGTGAAAACACTGGCGACCAAAAATGTCGAGGAACATTCTTTATAGATAATAATCCATAAAATATCACCACATTACGATCGCTTCGATCGATAATTTTGCGACTGATTTTGTTTAACAAAATATGAAATGAACATGTTGAAGCAACAATTACAGCCGCAGCTGGAAAACATGTTTTTGGATTACTGAGTGTTACGGTAAGCGTAAATGGATGACCCTCGGCTTCCTTCTGCCAAGTACCCGACAAAAAAGATGAGTGACTTATTGAGGCAACTCCCAATTTAGACTCAGCTCATATTATGTGCTATTTGCGAATTCCGCCACTTCCAAGAAACTAAAGTATAAGGATGCTGGTCAACCACTGGAAAGTATGAGAAACTCACATATAACATGGTACTCTCAAACAGATCTTAGCAGGACGGGACTGCATCCACGCAGGTGCACATCTCATCCTCCCTCCCTCCTCTAACCTCCTGCTCTTTCTCGCCGAAATATTCATACATTTCTGGGAACGGCAATTTCCTCACACTTTCAGCTTCATTACTTTCGAGTCTATGAATGACAGTCTTTGGCGTACGTTGCTAAGCTGCAATAAACCCATGATGTCATGCGCCGCTTTTATATAATTATTAAGTACGAAACCCCGGCAACAACGACCTTGTCCGGATGACAATTAAATCATGATCTTCGGTTGGGCGGAGATGCAAAGACCATATAGAAGTTCTGTGAGGATCTCTTCTGCAGTTCCTGCAAATTTTTCAACCTCCTATAGCTCATTAGCTGAAAATGCCTGTATTTGTGGCAGTTCTCATCTTTCTTCCTACCATTCACATTGGGGCTGTTGGATGGTCGCAAACCCACTGGTGCTATGAATCAAGAATGCAAAAACCTGCAAAATCGGACTTTAGGAGAGTGTAAACATTATTTCAGTACTATTTCTATACCTGATGAATCACTCCATTAACCACAGAACCTTACGAAACAAGTTGACATGCAAATCAAAATTTATCGAAATATAAAGGAAAAATCGCAGAAGGCGATAGCAACGGAATCCTTTGATGGCATATACCTTCTTTGCAGTCCCTCGCTGCTGCCGACAAGAAAATAATCCATTAGAAATGTTTTGAAATCGCTAGGTACGAGATGTTACACTGAAGACGACAGTACTCGAAGAAATGGGGACTCGGAAACTTTGCAATCTTTCCCTTCTTTTTCGGATGTCGCGAACCGTTTTTCTATGGAAGAATCATCAACACTAAAATGCAGCTTCCGCATACGTTCGACTCATCCCGCTAACAACCGTTGAGCGCATGTCAAAATCGACAAAAAGAATCCTCCGAAGTCGCCCACAGCTACCCTGAAACTAGGCAAGACACTGTCTTCTCCTCTCACCACCTACGCGGAAAAATGATAGAAAAATTGGTTTTCGTGAAACGTGCCAAATCGGAATCAGAAATTCATAAGATAAATCCAACAAACGATAGGCAATTTCGGCACATACCACCGCCACATCTTAACCTCTATCCATGCAGTCGCAAAAGGTTCAAAACAATTGATGATAAAGCCTGCCGGAGGAGAAAACTATCACGAAAAGTGGGAAGAAGGACTTTTAGCCAAATTTTGGCCCTTAGTGACTTCAGACGCGATTAGATTATTCTCCTTTCGCTATCAGAAGTATTGCCACGGATTCATTTAGATGAATACCGAAAAACAAATTACGGTCAATTCCAGTAGTCAGTTAAGGAGTGCTCATAAAATACTGCTTCGAAAATGCGACTGTTCTCTGCAGGCAAACTTTAAAGGCGAACAAATTTTTCATTTGCTCAACTCCGCCCTTGTCGCGCACGCAATCGAATACATGAGCAACCTTTTCCTCTAATTCATACGAGTTCTTTGCAAACTAGACTGGTGATAAAAGACTCCTTGCTAGAATTGGGGAAATAGGGTGAAAAATTGTGAGTGGAGATAATATTAAGGGAGTAGGCTGAACGCAAAGATTCTGCGTAGAGCGCTATAAATGACGGAGAGATTGCAAGGTTCTTACGTCTACTTGTTCATTTTGTTTATTACTTAGGAATCGCTGGAAAGTGCACATTATCTTCGAAATGGCGTCCACTGCGTGAATGTTGGAATCTTTTAAGATGTCGCAAAAAAGACAGCTCTATCAAATGTGTGGAAATGGTCGGCATCACAGGCGAACGGCTCACTGGAATGGCAGCACGAACTTTCTACATAATACAGAACTTTCAAAATTCGCAGTCCTGACTAAAAGTGCGTGTAAACTGCACTTGCTAAAACTTCAGGCCCAGTCAACACTTACAGATTCCACGGGAGGCGATGAAAATCTAAATAAAACTCTCGAAGAATATGTCCGCTATGAATTTCGCGAAAGGACCTGAAAACTTAAACAAATACCTCATAGGAGATGTCTGATATTCGAGCATATCGTCCTTTTCTACCAAGTGGCTAAATTAAATAGACTCGTGATAAGACCAAATGTCTGTATTATGCATTACGAACCTCATGTGCAATAAGGAAATGAGAGAGACTGATTCACAAGATGCACAAAAGAAAGGGCTTGAAGACTTCACAGGCAAACTGATGCCAAGCAGTCACTAAGATGAAAACAAGGATCGCAAAAACAACGTCGAACAGTGACAATGAGCATGGAAAAACGAGGTTTTTCTTCAGACTTTGCACAAGGAAGACTGAAGTCCGAGTTTGCGCATAGAAACGTAACAAAAAACTTTAGAATGCGACACATGCGGATTCCCGCGCCTCTCCATCAGCATTTAAGACAAAGCGCTAAATTAGAGAATTAGAGAACGGAGAAGTATTTCGGCTTGCTTCGCCGGTCCTTTCCTCCCACAGCATCCTAAACGACCCAACAAATTTTCGACCAGGATGATCGCCATGCCTCGAGAAATTTCAAATCGTCTCATCCATCCTTAATTCATATTCTGCTTTTCATATTCATCCCACCTTTGAAATTTTCACCGTAGGGAATTCCCAGGAAGTAAATATACAAAAAAGCGGGGCTTCATGGTAACATGTGCGCTCTGACCAAGATCTCCTGACATGAAGACTCCTGCGATTTAAAAAAAAAACTCCCCACTTGCGAGTCGTGAGTTACCAAGTTCAAACACTCGAATGTTCCTACGATTCCGCGCATGTATTATTTACTCTTACGACAAGTGTGGCTTGCAAAGTATAAGCATAAATCCCGTCTGATGCGCAGTTCATGGAATACAGAGTTAAGAAGAACAACTGGAGCGCTGCAGATACTTGAATTATTGCTGGGCTTTACAGCCACAGAAAAAAACCAACAGTGGAATGGTAGAGAAAATACAAACCGCATTTGTGAACTCTTCCTCGCTTCCGTCGGGTTCAACCTCGTCAAACTGATCGATCGTTGCATATTGACTTTTGAGAGTAATTTTTTGATCATCAATTCTCATTATGATCCCAATGCCACCATCTTGATGAAGACTGATGAAACTCCAATTGCGGCTATGACATAAACGATGGCACATATCGCCGCTTAATTCATACGCCTCATATGCATCACACAGTGCCAACAGCAACGTTTCCGAACTACAAATAATATTTCCTGTCCTCAAGAACAATTCACAATTTGCAGCGGAACTTTCCGCACACACTCATTAAACTACGGATTGATTTATGATATTTAGAAGTATGCCGTCAACAACAGAAATCAAACTGTTATTTCTCAAAGTTTCTTACGACAGCGAAATATGCAAGGACGAATGCAACTAGGAGCGGAAAAGGCAGGAAAAAGCCACCACTGATTCTGTGGTGGAGGATTTAGACGATCAGTTTGTAAGGCACAGGACCCACTAATATATTCGACGATATGATGAGGTAATCTGAATAAACACGACATGACTACTATTGTTACACTATGGTATAAATATATGTGGAAGAAATCACGCACTGCAGGATTTAACACGAGTTTTTTTTAAATGAAAATGAATGCCTCAGCGATTCAATTATTTCTGAGATTACTGCACATTCGTTTCGTGGAGACTGAAGAAAATCTTTCTTTTAATCCCTCAGGTATATTAAAATGTTACTTAAGGATATACAAAACCTCTCAAATCAAGTGAAACCTGGATGTGATACTGCGGGTCCGGAAGTACACCGCTCCACCTTAAGACACTTGGAAATGTCAGCAGAGTAATGACACACTCCATTAAAAAGTGCCTCATAGGAAAGGCGCCTGTATACACAAATAACCTACCGGGTGGCATTATCGACCATCACGGTGGTAGAGGATGGCGCAGGCACATACGGCTCAATTCTCCGAATAAAACCTCAAATGAGACGTAAAAGTGCAATTTTTGCAAAGGCCACTCTTGGTGTCCTATTATGATAAAAGTTTTCGTGCGATGTTCAAACTTTCATTTTAGGTGAAGATAATCATTATGTACAGAATTTGCAAACAGAAAAAAAGCGTTTTGTTCTTTTTTCTCGCAAAAGGTATATAAAAAGCAGTTCGCTTCGTTGGTATCACCTAAGCGGGGTATAGGCCTTGATTTATTGGTATCACCTAAGCGGGGTATAGGCCTTGATTTACGACATTTACAAGCATGTCATCGACGTATACAAATCAAACTGATATTTCTCAAAATCTCTTACTATGGCGAAATATGTTAGGATGAGGCAACGAAGGAGAGGAGGCGGGGAAGAGGGAGGAGGGAAGATAAACAACCACTGATTCTCTGGCTGAGGATTTTGGATATCAGTTTGTGAGGCAGAGAACCTACTAATGATCATTGTTTCGTTGCTCCTTTACGGCTGCCTCAGAAGTTGAACAAATAGACCTAAGTGCACTGAATTCTATGGCATTCACCTTCCTTGCACTGTTGTCTGCAGGTTTTCTGGTCAACGTTTCCACGGTGATTATAACAAGGGTTAGTTGAATCCAAGAAGTCAGGAAAAATGGTGCAAAGAAAGGATGGGGAGGATACGGCGATGTACATAGGCATACACGAATTAATATCATTTACCTTTCAAGATTACGCTGAAGAAATTTTTTTTTGGAATTAGAACAAAATACCGAAACTCTTCGCAACCAAACTTTAATCCACATAGGCATCCACAACCGCCTACGGCTGACGATCTAGGACGTGAGCGGCAAGAACGGTCTCATCACAGGACGAAATGCTTTAAACCCTCATAGGTCCAAACCTATGCATCCTGTGAACGTATCACGGAAAGCTTCGTACTTTACACCCGAACAAATCAACTCATTATTAGACGTTAAAATCTGAAAGTTTCGCTATTCCTCATATAGAAGAATGTGCAATTTGACTCATCATAAGTCAGTAAGTCATGTTAAATTGCGGCGATAAATAGGGAGTTTTCCAGCTTAAGCTCAAATTAAAGGACACCAAGTGAATATCGGTTTCCAATCACAAACTTTATGAAAAGTGTTGCCATCAAATTTGAAGCTGCAATCAGCTCAGAACTTCTTATTGCGTAAAATTATTTCATCAAGGAAACGCATTTTTTCTTTCATTTCCGTTTCTTCGTTCGACCTCACTCTCCCACCAAGGTTGTGGCTTTAGTCAGAAATCGGACTGCATGCTGATATCAACCTCTGCCACCTCCAACCAATGAACATAAAGAGATAACGGAATGGGAAGAACTGACCTCAACGCTATTCCTTTCACTTCTAATGGCGTGCATATAACGCATCTTATAAAATCCGACCTGGCTATGTTTGTTAACATTCAACTTTGCACGTTTAGCGAAGGGACCACAGAACGCATTTTAAGGCACCTTAAATACTACTAAACCGTAAATGCAGCGGTCGTTCGACCAAAAGAGAGTTTAACTCAAGACCAGAAAATAACAGCATATTTCCTCTTGGATGACTGATTGGATCGTAATTTGAAACTACATAGGCATACACTCACACGTCTGTATATAGAAACCACATCACGACTGCAGTCAGAGAAGTCTCGAGAAAATAAACAGATAAGTAAATAAATTAATAAATACATAAATAAATGCCTGAGGCCGTTTAGCTTGCCCAACTGCTTCTTGCGCCGGACCGACTCTCATATGTCCAAAAACGGTTCTGATGTTTCTGTATTTCCCCTTGACTTGGAGACCTTGCTTTTGTGCGGCGCGAACTAATCAGCCTGGGTTGTGACCTTCTTTGGCCACTACATCAGAAATCGCTTTCTTTCTCTTTTCCCCGCCACCTGTTTTATGGAGCTATAAGCAATCACACACAAATAATTGGCTAAATAATGAGCGTCCACCACAATTGATTCATAGAACCTAACTGTAAAAGATGAGTAATATGGCTTACTCAAGTAACATAACGAAAGCGATGCAGCGATGAAAAAGAAGAACCCCATAAGGTTCGGCGTCCATGATGGCTGCGTACCAAATAAACGACATATCCTAAAAATTGGTGGAATACAGCATTCCATTTAGAGTAACGAATGAACATTACAAAGTTGACGGCAGCAATTACCATAAACCACAGTACTTTAGCGATGCATTCAATTGATGGGTAGTTGACACCGGAAAAACGCTTTCAAGACTGCACCCCACACAAAAAACGAGCGGCGCAGGAAGTTATTTTCAAGCGACAGACGGAGGGCAGGAAGAAGCAAAAGTAATCGAGAATTTACAACGCACCTTGATAACGAGGCAACCACAAAGCACGGCAGAAAGAGGGTGAATTTTGGAGAGAAATGTGCACATCCACCTCTCCCCATCTCCCCCTCCCCCTCCAGTCTCCCCACTCCGGAAAAATTCCCTTTCCAAGCGTGACCACAGGTGGCAAGCGGAATCGCCGTATGAAACTTACCACATTACCCGCTTCGTCCTCTGTATCCACATCCGCATTCCTTTTTGTCCGCTCAGCTACGATGCATCCGAACGTGCTAAATAAAATCGTATAATGCCACTGATTTTACATTCAAGAACAATCGATTTTCAGTTCGGAAACTTTCAGCACAACAACTGCGACCTACACCTCACGAACCACAATTTGACGGAACGCTAGAAACCGTCCAATGCCAGCCTACTCATCTCTTTACCAGCAAATTCCCACTGGATTACCCGTCTTAGTTTATTCAGACTAAAAAATGCTGCTGCACCACGCAAAACGAAAACTGAAAAAGCGGCAGATTTAAGCAAACAGTCTCAAATTTGCAGCCGAGACAAATTTTAAAAATAGCGGCATATGTTGGTGCGCAGACACGGCCCAGTCATAGTACAACACCTTATAAATGCCGAATTGCGAGAGAGCGTAAAAGTCGTAGCATCGCTTGAAGTGTTCTGCAGGTCATGTCGGCTAAGTGCACGCAAGACAAACTGAACAAACTGCATTCCCCATTTTGCTCAGTGTTGAATTCGGAGAGGTGGACATCCATCGAACGCTGATGACCACAGCAAGTTTTGTTCACACCCACTCGTCATTCCACGTGTTTTCCATGAGTGCAGTCAATCAGTGACATCTTCTGAAACAATGCCGAGCTGGATTCGGCTGACGTCATCTTTTGTTTACCAAAACAATAACTGCGAGATATATTGAACTTTTTGCGCGAAACAGATCCTCTCGTCACACTCAAACATCCCATAAAGGATAGGAGCTAACACGCAAGTGATATAGAGGGCATCGAAGAATGAAATAAACCAACTTTCGCGAACACTTACAAGAGGGTCGTTCTTGAAAAAATAACAATCTTTAGGAGATGAACAAAGGCGAAAGATGAATATGCAAAACGAGAACGAGATTAAATGAAAACACTGCAAAAAGCTCGCAAGATTCATGTAACACAGAATGGCCGTGTGACGTCAACGAATGAAGGTATAAAGCATAAACAGCGAACACCGATGCCAAAAGACGAACTCGTAAACGACTCGTAATTTATATATAAATAGGGAGACCAGTTGTCCCATCATTACAAATGAAGACCAAACGACTGCCGAAGATTTAACGATGTGCTCTGAGAAGCGAAGAAATTGGAATCGGTTGAGGATTATGGCGCTAGTGGGATCGGCCGTATCTTATAGGATGCTAAGGAAAAAGGATATCAGACGAAACATTTGAAAGGTCATAACGAATTTCGTAGCGAGAGATTAACTCTCCTTCGGTCCGTTCATATTCTACTTTGCGCGAAGAAAAAATTTTCGAAGGACTTCGACAATTAAGCCGAAAGTGGTCGCTAAACGTTCACTCAAAGGTAATTTCTGTAGAACATTGCTACAAGCCTTAAACTACATTCCTCTTTCAAAAACGGTGACCAACACATGGGCAGTATTTAAAAAATGTGAAAATAAACATTCCATGAGCGCATCTTGTAGTGAACTATGATCCTAGCCAACACCGTGCACTACGAAGAGGTATATGACGACAATGAGCTCCTTATTTTATGTTTGCTTTCATTGGAGGAGGGTGCAAGGATTTCTGGGAAACGAAGATGCTGTTCTCATTGATGTTTATTTCACTTCAAATTTTAAACTTTACGACAAGAGCGCAGGTGGGTGTTGCGCTGCTAAAACTGCTAAAAACTATCAGTGAGTCAAATCCCTGAAAAGTACTAACAACATAAAGTTGTAGGTATCAGCATGAGATGCGTAAAACGGAATGCCCGCTGCGTTGCCATCTTCGCTGCTTGCAGTCGTATTGTAGCGACCACAGGCAACTTTTCTTCTACATGTCACTGTAACATTCCATTTCCGATGGGGCCTGACGAAGTGATAAGCGTCCCTGTTGCGTTCAATTTGCGAATTACTTCTCTTCCAAAAACCGCAGGTCGCACAGTGCTGTCTACATGGACATATCGTCGTTTGCGTGTTTGAAAACTTCATGAACTTCAGAGTCATTTTTGTGTATAAAATAGCGCGAAATATGGCCATCACCTGTAATGGTTAAGCTGCCACGACATGATCAGAGTGGATTTTCTGTTTGAATGGGATAACTTGGAATGGCTTGCGACGTTGACCTTTCGTGGTCCCATCTTCCTCATCCTGTGAATCCGGTAGTAACCAAACTGCTCCATAACCAGATGTCATAAAATCCCCACCTACCAACATCCCCTCGGAGCGCTTACGGAGACATGTGGCACCAGTTTCTTTATCCCCAACAGATCATTTCCTTCCACAGTCGAAGGCATCGAGATGAACTGAAATGGATAGTCAAATCGCAGCTCGACGCGACATACATAGGAACGCTCTGTAAGACGCTTTCTACTTCATGATTTAGGGATTTAAAACGCCGCCGAGGAGTGATAGGGAAGAAATTGGAAAAAACAAATTTCGCACGACAGGACAAATAGGAAGGAATTCGAAGGCTCTTTTATGGGATCTTACAAGGGTTTGCATGTAGAAAAAAGACAACATGAAAACCTAAAAGAAAAATTTTAACTAAAAATTTGTGATAAAACAAGGCGTGTGCAAAGTTTGCACTAAGGAGCATTCACGTAACTCACATCTCATCTCGACTGCATTTGTTGACGAAAAGGATCAACAAGCTATCAAATGTGAAATTGCTGAGAATCAGTGGAAATCATCGGCGACAACTTACTGCCTTTAGTCGAGCTGGAAGCATGGCTCGCTTTCCATGAGAAAACGAAGTGTCCTCTTTGAGATTAAATTATTTTGGCATAGCTCTAATTGTGAATCATTCGCAGAGTGAGATCGGTCAGCTCATTCTATTTGCATCGCGAAATTTTGTTTTGTAACTACTCATGCTTCCTCACAGTGCATTTCCTCGTGCTTGTCAAATGCGGACACTGCGTAAACGGTTATGCTCATAACGGGAAAAAGCATGTTGTGGTGAGTTACAGTTTGGCAGCCAAAATGTTCGCGCTCGTGACGAACGAAGGACGGCAGGTATACACAGAGAAGCAGTGCCAAGAGTGGAGCTAGGCAAAGCGACAGTCAGGCTGCGCCCGTCAAAATACACATCATAAGAATCGACGCATTGAGTTCATGAGACTCGAAGATGTGTCGTCGTATGAGGAGAAGCAGTGCCCGCAGGGTCACGCTTTCGTTCTTTCTTCGTGACCTTGGGGAGGGAAACAAAGGGGGGAGGGTGATTAGGTGCTTTCGTTGGTCATTTTGATAGATCGGTGAAATATTATCAACACCCGCAAAACAATACTTTCCGCATGAAAGAAGCCTCTCTCAGTCTAGGAAACCTCATTTTATCAAAGCCTGCTCAAACCACGTCTATTCTTATTCCCTGTAACGGTTATATCCTTGCCATGCAGCTTTCCCCAAAGAAAGACTCAATTTCTACGGGACATTCATTTATCCTAGGAAAATTTTCCTTAACTGAAAGGAAACCTCCATTTTCTTGCATAATTTATTCTCCGGTAAAAGCCTACATCCCTCCAAAAACAAAATTTTCAATAGGTGCGCACGGAGGCTCCATAAAAAGTTATAGGGTCAGTTCTCTTCACGAGGTTATGGAATCTTAGCACCAATTCACCCACTGATGATGCTATTGTACGCTGCTCGATGAAGTGGAAAAAACGAAGTCATCATGTAGAATCTTGTCTTCTTCGCTGCCAGTTGAATGGTTTGTGCTGATGAATTTTTCTGTAACATGTATGATCTCCCACTTTGGTGGTCGAAACGAAATGAATTCCTTAGTACGAGAAAGGTCGTGTTAGCTGCCGACCTCGCCCTTCCGTTTACGGGGACCGCTTCTGGACGCGTATGTCAGGTGTAACTACTTTTACTTGGAGACGAAATTAGCAAAATGTGGAGAGGTCGTTGTTACGAAGAGGTAATGAGAGCAATTTTATGCAGAGCTAGTTCATTTTCTTTGAGAAGTTGACTTTACTCGAATTGAGAGGAACGAGGATACAACGCATGCAACGATGAATAGGGCGATGCAAACCGTTCGATGCTTTTCATGGAATGTTTTTCATAGCGCCTGAAAACAAACTCCCTTAATTGGTTGATCTCGGATAAACACTGAAAAGGATCGTGAAAATAGATGTTTTTGATTGCAAATTAATTTAACTGAAGCCAAATTATATGATACAAGATATACGCTTTATTTTTCATTTCCTTGTTTAGATATAATGTTGTCGCACAAGGAGCAAAATAATGCGTAGTGTGGTCGGTTGACCATGAAGGCAGGTAAGTTCTGGATGGATCTCATCAAACATCACAAACTGCCATAGAATAACCTTTAATGAGCGGCCGCTGCTCTTAAAAACCGTTATCATCTGGCAACTCCTTTAAATTCACGAATCAGTGCAACGAATTACATTCCGCTGATCAAAGGCAATCGAACTCCCTAACTTCGAAACTCATCGCACCCAAATTGCCATTTCATTTGGTAAATTCAGTAATTCCTCTGAAGGTCACATAATGCTGAAGAATGCTGGTTTAGTACTTGCATACCCTTGCTGAAGTGAACTTCCTGAAAGCTTCAAATATATAGATGGCACAAGGTGACGAATTCCACATTCCAGCAACTCATCAAGAACGATTGAGTTGAAGCTAAGTAACATCAAAATCAAAGGCGACACTCAAAAATGGCCTGCTTAGAGCTCCATACATAGTACGTTCCAAAGGAGGAATGTGCGACGATCGCAGCTTAGCTGGTGAGTAGTTCCACCATATTAGCCAACTGCTTGTCCTCCAAAATCACCAGCTCGCACCTTGAAGACGATGTACAATGTGAGGATGGGTGGACATCGCCGCAGGAAACTGATTTTACAAAATCGTCTCAATGCTTCGAAGTGTTATCTCATCACTGCTTTGCTTGAAAAGAAGTGCATGTTTATCGGACTGGTTCGATTCAAAACAATAAAACCATCCTCAATTCTATAAGATTCTCAAATCCGGCGAGTTTCCTGAAGTGGAAAATAAAGATGCTTCAACTTTCGCAATAATTGTTAGCTTTAGGTTGGCACATGCTCTCGCTAGCAATGATTGTCTTCATCGAGCGCTCATCGCTTAGTTCGTCACATATGTTAACGTCTATGAATTCGTAGTCGCTAATGGGCAAGTGCTCTCATTGCATCTAATAGTGCCTTTTTGTTCCACCGGTTTCCTCAGTTTTGAACAAACTTCTAATCTGCAAAGACGATGCATTGTTAAAGCTGCTTGGTAAGTAGGCATAGTTGCAGTTTGACTTTTCGGAAGGGCACTGGTTGGGGTGCGGATTTGCGAAGTATGAAAGCTCGTATTTAGCATTTCAAGGTGTACTTTGCGGGTGTGGAAGAGATGTTTCACATATAAAATATTGCCTTCTCTCCTTTTGATAGTGGCTAAAGTCCGGAATGTCAAAAATAATCCGTTAGGCCCTTATCACCCCCATGAGCACAAGCTTCGATTCATCGCTTTGAATATGTCATTTGATAATTTAATTTACAGTTTACTGGCAGTTTACTTCACATGTGTACACTTCATACAGTTAACTTTATGCAAGGCGCCTTTCTTGCGTACTTTTAATTGTAATATCGCACGATTTTGACGAAATCCGGTTTCCGCTGAGCAGTCTCCGCCGATAGGACGATCGTGTTTTGTGCGTAGTCTTCGATTCTCTTTTCTTTTCATCGCCGAACGAGCTAGCGTACTAGACTTATAGAAAGGATTATGTTTGAGTTGTTTCTTTTCCACCGCATCACTGACAGTTAGTTTTGAGCGGCTGTCGTCCTCTGCCCTCTTAACACATTTATTGTTCCTTTTTTCGCGCCACGAACGCAGCATTTTTCTTCTTTCTCTTGTCGAGGACCCATCCATCTCCTTGTCTGAATTTTTCTCGTTTTCCGTGCCGTTACAGAGATGAAAAAAGGAGGTGGTTGTTAGCGTTCTTATGAATTATTATGTTTTATGCTCTAGCACGAGTGTCTACAAATTGCTGCAATACAAAGACCAGAGGTGTTCATCTTGTGGTGGGTATGCGTTTGCACACGCGAAACTTTATTACAGCAATCGGAGACCGGCGGGTGAGTGTTCAGTGCTTGATGCTGAAATGTTGAAGAACAATAATGTGTTATGAAGATGACGGTCATTCAAGAGGTCTTGCAGTTGGTACATCAGAGAGCATCTTTTAGTGTACGATGGGCGCACATTTCATACTCTTTCCAGTAATTCTGTTTAGTTCATTCAATGGGAAAATTGAACCTCAGTGCACGCACATGTTATCAAACAGTATGAAGCTGGTAAAATGATCTTTGGATTTCCGGGCAGAGTTTTTAATGCACGTCTAGATGCAGATGTTCATGGTTTGGCGTCGTCAAATAAAACTGTTTGAGAATAGCCTTTGGTACGTTGAAATATTCGTATCGCTGTAGGTGAACAGTAGGGATGCAGTATAGCAGATTCTATCTGCATGCGTTTTGTCATGGCATGCCGGCATTATCCGGAAGCTTATTGTACAGCAACAAATCGGAACCCAATCTCCGCGAAAATACAAATGCGAAATGACTAATCGGAAATGACGGCTGCTGTTGATACAATACCTGTAAATTGTGGATTCACCTGATTCCATTTAAGTATTAAGGCAGTGATTCGTGTTGCTTACCGGGATTGAGTTCGCACAACATCGAATTTTTACAGGATTTCTCTCATTTATTGAGATGCTGATACCTGTATTATGTTCCCTGCATTGAAATCCTTGCGAGGTCACCATGTTGTTTTCAGAGTTGGCATAGTTTGGAAATGCTGTTTTTGTACGCGAATGTCGAGCTCTTGTTTCGTGGGAGCCTAGCGATTTTATGTCACTACAAATGAGACTACGCTTTTGTCTTTAGGTGAGTTCAGATGGGCGAATTCGTGGGCATCAGTCCCGGATGTCAGGGGGCCACGCAAAGTCATCGGCCAGAGAGAAGTGGCATTGTTTCAGTGCACGGCGCCAGAAAAATCAATCCTGGTTATGTCATCGCTATTTTTTTTCGTCTGTCTGTTTCTGCATCTTAGCATTACGGTACGGAAATGTAGTGAGCATGGGAAATATTCCCAACTTGCTAGATTTGTATGCATAATTTTTAGTCCGTTACGAGGGAGGAAAGGCGAAAAATGAGGATATGTCGCAAAGTGAATTGGGCAAGTTGTTGCGCTGTCACACAGTGAAAGGAACTGCTCTGTAAGAAAATAAGGCCAACGGAGAGTTACAAAGTGAGCAAGATAAAAGGGCCAATGACTTTGAATGAAGTATTACAGCAGAGATTTTGCAGACAATGTGACACTCTGAAATATCGAGGTAAGCCTGAATATTGCTCTAAGGCAAGCAGCTTTTTGATCTGTGAGACTTCCGAGTAGCTCAGCGGCAAAAAACTTGTCATTTCTGTTCTTTAAAGGATGTTTGGCCAATTCTGAGGGATACTAATGCGTACATTCATAATGAAAAATGATGGATGTTTCGAAAAGGACCTAAAAAATTTGTAACGTGAATATTTCCGACTATCATACCTTGTTGCATCCATCTGCGGTCGCCTAAAATACCGCTAGACCGTTGAACAGGGAATTGAATCCTGTAGCGCGTCATTTGCAAATGCTCAATTTTGCTGTAGCTGCTTTTTCACCCTCGAGTGAAAGCTTCCTAAATCACATTGATTGTTGAAAAGAATCGGCCGGTTTCTACGCTGAGGTTTCATTTTCTCATCAGGTCATTTTACAGCTAATGCGATATTTTACAGTTAAAAACTCGGAGACGGCGATTTTTCATGCACATAATACGTTGGTTGATCGGATGCGCGTTGATGACACTTTGATTCCAAATGTAGTCCCTTCTGGTGTACGCTACCGAATCCATTCTGGTTATGAAGACGTGATGAACGAGATCATGGCGTTCAGTAGGAGCGCAAATGTCATGCTGGATTTGAGCGTACAAAAGAGAGTACAGAGATGCATTGGAAGGTTTCGCTTTTTGACAAGTCAGATTCGTCGAATTTGGCTGAAATTTTGCTGGTATTTTGCAATGAGCGGGGCCATTCGTCAAATTTTTTGCGAATGCACAGCCAAGGAATGCCAATTCGGAGCGTATGCTCGCAGTAGAACAGAATAGGGGCAAAAGTGGTTTGCTGTAATTCGCGGAAGCATTTGCCGTCGACTGTTTTCATGGCGATAGTGATGTGTTCTGCTGTAGCGGGAAGGTGAGAAGAAGGTTAGAGGGAATATAACGTTGGAGGAGATTTTTTAATGATTATGCATATGGAGGACGAGGGGATCTGGAATTGGATGACACCATCTGTTTGTGTTTACAGGAGTATTCTATGCGAAACTAATCTCCATCGTAGCAACCCAGTATTGGACAGTGTTAGTTTGTGAATTGTGGTCTGGAAGGTTCGGCCGGTAAGTTTCAGCTGCAGTGCTCTGCAGCTGCTCCAGTACATTTTCTTCACCGTGGAATTAGGATGCTGCTGTCCAGCTGTTTACAACCTTATTTCTCAAATCGCAGTCAGCAAAAAGCCGGTTGTGACAGAATCCAGTTTCGAATGTTATATTGCTACTGCCGCATGTGGATGGAGGTGCAGTTATCATCAATACTAATTTTTTTCGGCCCGTTACAGCACGGTCACTAATCATTTGACTCCTTCAACCTACTGACAGCTTTTTAATAGCTGCAGTATCAGCCCTCAAAAGAAAATTGCATCCTCATTTGCTGCAGTTACATGTCAAAATGTACTTGTTGCTGTGGTCGTGCCAGCTTGCAACGACATTTTGACGAGCTGCTTTTTGGTCTAGATTGTGAATAAATCCCAACCGAAGTTAACACGACCGAGTATATCTCAATTCGTTGTTTATGTAATCGCACTTCAGATTGGCAGCAGTGAGCTGCCTCATAGAAAGATTCGAGCCAGTGGTCGGATGCTTCCACAGTTGCTTATGGTAGTGACTTGTTCCTTCAGGAAAATATTACTTTTACTTGAAGCTTAATAGAATTGTAGTAGCGTTATTCAGGTGTTCAGATTAAGCTATGCTCATACTGCTAAGTCAAACAAAGGGTGTGGGACGGCAAAACGAGATTAACTTTTCATGCTTTTGGGGACGTTTAGGAGCTCATAAAATGATCGACTATGATTTTATTCAGATCTGAAACGTTGGTATGTCTGTTGCTCGTTATTTTAGATGACCTTATTTAATAAGTGGTCGTTTAGGGTGACGCAAATCAGGTTGCAAAACGCCGAGCACGTGCGCCGAAGAAATTCGCAGTATGAGCCGCTGGGTGTATGCAGAAGATGCGGACAGCGTGCACAGTGCTTTCGATTTCCAAACTGTGTGGCTGTGATTGCGCGGAGAGTAGCGTTTGTTGTTTGCTTCGTAACTCGTCCCTCGATCCCGTGGTCGGGGCATTGAGGGAAAAACGAGGAATTATGCTGGGAAACATTTTGTTCGTTCTAAATTCGAGATGCGTTATCGTTTCCGAATTATTTTTACGCTTCTAAATTGGGGCATGAGTGTTGCGTGACGTCTGTAATGTTTCTGGTTGGATGCACTCGGATGTATTACATTATTTCGTGTTTTGCTTACTTCTAATTTTGCAGCTAATAAAAGCGGTAGCCCCACTAATATCACTACGCCGAATTTATAGTTCCTAAGTGACTGATTTGCCATTATTGATCGCTAAACAAATTCATTGTTGGTAAAATTTGACGGGATCATTCGCTGCATTGTAACGGAATAGGTATCTAATGTTCTTTGCCAGAATGCATTTATGCTTCAATGCGTGAGAGAAATAAAATGATTTGCTTTGCTACACTTCCGTTCCCTATAGTTAGGCGGAGTTGATATCACGAAGTAGACAGTGTAGCCATGATTGTGTGGCTCCAGGTGCTTTCCTGCCACCCTGCCGTCCCCACTTTCCGAGACCAATTTAACTAACGAAGCTGATGTGTCACCCTCTTGATATGTGCGCGTCCCTCCTTGCGTCACCATGTCTCACGACCAGTACGGTATGATAATTGTGCCATCTAGGTCGTGCATTTATGGTCGTGATTGGTTTTATACGATTCTAAATGTTCTTTCGCTATCAGAAGAGGATTTTGCATCGTTTCGGGCTGATTATCGTCAAAGAATTGTGCTATCGGCCCTGACACCAGTAACTTCACGTGAAAGCAACTATTCATAATTTTAAAGTGTCATCACCTTCCAGCAAAGGTATCTAAATTTTTTTCGACCGGTGCTCGTTCGTTTGTCTTTGCATGTTTCAGTGCTACTGCTCAAACCGTTGGCCATTTCTCCATTTTACATTGGCTATGTGGTGGTGCTGTGACTTAAAATGAGTGGCGATGCATCAATGATGCACGGTATAAGCAATTTTATGCGATGACAAATGCTGATGTTGCTGTTCCACTGTCGACGTCAAATTATGCATGACCGACCTGTTACTCTCCTACAGAATACAGGGATTTCCGCCAAAAGTTGTCTGTTGAGCGAAATGGTCAAAGCAAACGACGGCTTGCAAGTGTCTGTGAAAGCAATACAAAAAGTGAGGGAAATACAATGGGAAGTGCTTTCATTGTCCACAAAATGAGTATCATTTGATGCTTGTTTTATAACCATTCGTCTTTATGACAATATACAAGCATGACGTTAGTGAACAAAGATATCTCGATTCACAATGGTTTCTGTCATTTGAGAGTGCAGCATGTTCCAGTGCATTTGTCCATCAACGATGCAGCGAAGTGTTTTCAATGTTTCTTGCTGACTTGGAGGATTCTGAAGAGCAACTGTCCATCATCATCATTAATGCTTGACATTACGCACCCAATTTTTTCGAATTCCTTCACCACGCCACCTGTCCTCTTCGTGGATCCTTCATAAAGCCAAGCCGTCCTTAAACAATGCATGACTTATATTGCATACGACATGCCATTTGGTGACTTGCGCACATTATTATTCCTTTTTAGTCACTTTTTTATGAGGAAGCACATCGAGAGCTTATAGATTAGTTGCAGATGGGAATAAATTCTGTGCGATAGCAACCTGACACCGTCGACCAACTTCCACAGAACGATCGCATTTCGGTCAACAACGCTGAACACGTCGCCATCTCTTACAGATACGATCCGGCTTGTCGTATTGGGAGAATGCAGTGAAAAATATGGGTGGTCCATGACAGCGCGGAAGATATGCATACTGTGACGATTCCGGTCTTCCATCTTATAGAATAGGTAGTTCCCTTTGGGGTCGGCCTGAAGACGGGAGCAAGGAGGATTAAACGGACCGAGTACGTTTCAACCGCGAGGAATACGCCGGAATATTTTGAACAGACCGTGTTCACGCGTTCTGTGCATTGAAGCTCCACTTCCCTAGCTGCTACGAGAAACTGAGTTAACAGTGACAATAATGAGCTGTTGCTTGCAACAGCTCGAGAGTCTCGCGCTGAAGTCCTCACATTAACGCCCTTCTGAATTGTAGGGCATTTTACTTTCATCGATGTATACTGTTGTTTATGATCAAAGAGGATTAAAGACGAAGCGGAACTTCGCGGTTTTGCCAGTGACTAGGTCCTCATGGGCTGCTTCAGTCAGACAAGCACATGAAAACAAGCAATCGTTGCAACTTTGAGTAAACATTACAGTAAATGTTGATCTGTGTTCGGACATCTTTGGCGGTCCTGAACTTTATTGCGATTCGCTGCAAGAAGGTGTTGAAGTTTCGAAATGAACTCTATACATGGATCTGAAGAAAAAGGGAACGGAAATGTAGACGATGCAAGCTGGCTTAGTTTCTACTCAGTCCGGGTTGATCGCATAAAAACTGTTGGAGAATATAATTGCTGAATTAAGCACTTGCTGTTTCTGGTTTCCTTTCATTGTGCAGGACTGGAAAATGCATGGCGGGTAGCATTTGCATTAACAACTGTTCTAATTCATTTCAGTGAGGGAGGGTGTCAAAGATGTTAACAAGAAAATAAGGCATAATGAGAGAGAAATTCCTAACAGTTACGTGCGAAATAGTGATGTTGAGAGTTTCGGTGCGTACTCTCGTCATATGAATGCTCCCCCTTATCATCTTGATCTGAATCACTTCGTGCTCCTGAAGTCAAAGCAGTCAACAACGAATTGTTTTGCACCTGCTTCCTCAGCAATAAATAAGTAATTCCGTTCCAATTCTCTGTGAATTTCACGCGCTATATTTGCAAAGGACGTTCAAGTCAATATTTCTGTGAGGTTTGTGAAAATAATTGTAACTGTTGGCGAAACTTTTGCAAGAAGAATCCAAAAAATTGCCATTAATAGATGCGAGGGCTTTATTTCTACACTTTGAACTGGAAACGTTGTTACGAAGTCTTCATTGATTTCAGCTTTTGCACAGCTCTGTGTTGCCATCACACTAAAGAATGTGTTCTCCGTTACATTCCCTCATTTGCAGTATGTAGCGAATGTCGTGTATGAATGAATCTATAACCTCATAATCATTATACAACGCTTTCAACTAATACTGAAGATGTAAAGATGACCATTCAGTTCCACTCATTAAAATAATTTGTCAGTGAAAGAAAAACGTTCAAAGAGCGATTTATGTGCTTCTTCTTAAGCAATCAACCACCTGTGCAAATGTGCAAAGAATCGGAAATTTTGGGGCCCCACCCTTCTAGAGATCACAACGAACGGAGGTTTCGTGATTTGGTACACCATATACGTCGAGAAACAATGTGTGTGCCCTTTCGAGGAACAGGGCAAATGCCAATTAAAAACATGAAGTTTGAAGTCGTCTCCCATTTCTCAAGAGATCCTTCCTCATGTATTTTGCCGAGTTAGTTGAATACTTTATTAACTGTAATTGTTTCGCTTGGATTCAATAGATTCTGAGTGAGTGTTTAAGTAGCATCACCGCCGATTAATGTTCCCGCGTTGAGATGTATCCTGCGTTCATACACTTTCTCGGTTCAGGTAGAAAGAATATGTGCTGAAATTCGGTCCCGTTTAACTGCCAATTCGTTACATTTAGGATTTCTGTTGTTTGAGAAGAATTGGTACACCTCTGAACTAGCTATCTTTTCGGCATAACCCAAGTGTTAGCTGCAACATAATCAAGCACAATTTGTAACGAACTAGTATTTGTTTAGCGTTATCTTCTATGACTATATGTAAAAGACCACGACCCATATCGACAGCCGTGAGAAGTTCGTGACCGGATCCGAAATTTCCGCTCGTTGCATTTTCTATGTAGAAAAGCTGAGAACTTATTCCAGTGCCAACGTCGTTTCGAGCGACGATTACTGTCAGTCCTGAAGAACACCATCAACCAAACTGAATAAACTTCTCCATCTGAGTTGATTTATCCAATATTTCATCACGTACGCTCTAGAGAGGAGAATAGAATCCCCCTACCTCTCTTGATCACTTAGTTTTCAAATTTATTAATGCACATGAGAAAAAATATGACAAAAGTTCCTTAAGATTAATAATCATTGACAAAATAAATTTCTGATTGCAAATGGAATGATTTCAGGTCAAACTCACGGTTTGACGAGTTATCAAATGCTGCCGTTATAGTGATGTTTAATTCCGGCCCAACGAGAATGGGATGGACATTCGCGGATTGAGAGTTGGGGTGCATTGCCTCAAGAAGTTTCTGCAACTCCGCATCATGGATACTTTTCCTGCAAAAAGCACCCCTGTGGATCTGAAAATCAGGTCTTTGCAAGTCAGCCTTCAACAGAACGAAGAGAATAAAAAATTGTAGAAAGTTAGAGCAACGAAAAGTCAACGGAGGCTACACTCGAAAAATTCAAGAAAGAAATATCCTGCTATTGTATAGGAGCTACTGTGATCAAATAAGGATGATGAGGAACCCTGTGTAGTTATAAGTTTCGGAATTCCAAATTGTTTTCTTCAAAAATGACTGGGGCGACCAGCGCTCAACAAGTTATGCAATTATTTGTGGCTCCTAGAGCGTGAAAATAGTGCATCCATAAATTGTATTGCTTTGTACGTGATAACTTTGTGCACGGCACAGCAATGATATCAACCTTTCTTTGACTAGTTCAGAGACACTGTGTACCACTAATAACAACAGTATAGAGCGTTGCGGCCTAGCCTTCCCCACTATGCCCCTTATTTCCTTTCTCGTTTATTTCGGAGCGCTGAAGCGGACGATGGCAGTTCTAACTGAGACTCCAACAAGTAAAAAGTGCGAAATGAAACATTTCATCATAATGCCATCCATATAAAGTATGCGACTGTGACGTTCTTGGAACGGTCTGTGTGGAAAAGAAGCAGAAATGGATTCTCCAGCATCGCCGTCCTTCCTTTTTCTTGGTACAGGCTGTTTTCAAAACTTGTCGAGTCGCTCTGTTTGAGTAATTTCTTGAAGAACTCCCGTCATTGTAGTGGAAAAAGCACTCGCTAGTCGCGTTCACATCTTGCGGTTATTCTTAGACTACCCACGGGAGGTCGATTCTGCAGTTGTCACGTGCTTTCATTGTTTCACTTTTAGCACATATATGCCTCACATCTTCATTTTCTTCACGTTACTTCATTTATAAAATTCCACCGTTGCACATTATTTCTCTGATGTTTCTTCTTCTTCTTTTTTATACATAAACTCATATCAGGAACCTCAAATGTTCCACTTGTGTATGCTGCAAGAAGGCTGCAACAAATAAATGTATCGAATTTGCAAAGTCTGCAGGCTAAATTCAACCAGATCTGCAACAAGCTGCCGTAATTAAGAATTCAAGCAACTATAGATTTGTTTATTAGATGGCTAAATGGTTTACTGCAACGATATCGCAGTAGTTCAACTGCCTCTACAATACTCAGCCTAGACGCAATAAACAGGCAAGAGCAATGAAAATTGCCAGTTGTCGAAGCTTGCTCATAATATGGTATAGTCTGATTCCGTAAAACACACGTGGAGTGTGCTATTAGGGAAGACGAACAGAAGCACCAAATTTGTCCAAATTTTGATATGGAGGATTTAGAGGAGGAAGGGAGAGGAGCGCAGTCAGAGCGAACCTAAATTTAGGTGTTCATCTATTGAAAGAGAGATTCATATTGAGAGGAAATCGTTTCATGGTGGTTCCTTCCCTTCTTGCTTGCACTGAAAAATACCCGAGTAAACCGTGAATTCTTTCATTTCAGCCAAAAGTCCGTTCTAATACAGAATAATAGCCCCTGAATTGGTCGTACGTAAACGCTGCTTCCTACGATCTCAGGCACTTCGGTATTCTACTACTTATGACTTCCTCAAACGAGGGATTCGTTGCAATAAGAAAAAAGAGGCGAATGTCGAAGGCCAGGAAGCCTGAGGCGATACTGCTGCAAACTGCCCGAAGCGCGGTGGCCGTGCTTTTTTCTTTTGCCATTCCGAAAGAATGCCTTATTCTTCTGCCAGCTTCAGGTGAGCTCGACATAGTTCAGTGCTTCAAGTTTTAAACAACTAATACGTCAGTGTAATGCATATTTTCAAGTATATATTTTTTCAAGTATATACATATATATTTTCAAGTGGCTGTCATCAGATTACGCTCATATGTTTTATCCTCATCCTCTACTGCTTCCTTGCACTTCTCTCTATTCTTCCATGAATCAAGGCTATTCTCCCTTTTCAAGCCCTAGTTCTCTTTTCACCCCTCGTTAACTGTAACAGCTGCGTTACACAGGTGCTTAAGAACCCCAAGTTCATATGAACTTGCCAGTCTTTTTCATCGGCGTTTAAGAAAGATTTGAGTTTGCGAATCGCTTGCTCCGTCTGAGAGTGATCGAAGTGTTGGTCGATTCCCGAAATCACAGATGGGGAAAATGAATTATGTCCGACGAGCAAATAATACCGATGATGCTTGAAGTCGAAATATTCCGTTAGAAGTGAAGGGTCACAGCGTGAAGGATGACTCTAAACTCAACAAATCATGCACTTCTCAAGCCACTTTCGCTAGTAATATTCGAGCCTCTAGATTCTCCCAGCCGACCACCTTCGGCGGTCATTGTTTCAAAGCTTCAGTGCATCTGATGGTAATGGCCCCTAGGTTTACGCAGATCTATGTTCATTGAGTGCAGAAAATACGATGGCAGGTTATAGTAACCTAAACTGTGGTTGACAACGTCAAAATTGACTGCTCCAAACTGGTTGCAATGCGCACTGTGAATATTTATGTTCGGGCTCCCTTTTAATTGATCATCGTCTTGATGACTTATTAGTACACAAATATGACTGCAAATTTTCATACATAGATTTTCTTCTTCATTAGTTCCAATTATGCCGAGAGAAGATTTCCACTTGAAAATATATAAAATAAATGGTTTGAAAAATATGTTTATGCTACCGCACATTTGCTATTATTTGCGGATATTTTAACCATTATCATTGACCGAGTTGTGAAGACCATTACGTCCTCGACATACCTTTCCGTTTATAGTATTCACTGAGTGAAATCTTACTTCACGTTCGTCCACTGTTCCTGAGAGAACTCTCAACACTGAAGGCGTTCTAGAAATCTGGCGCTGTAAAATTCAGCATTCGACTATTGTTGATTGTACGCGCACATAAGTGCTTGTGTCCTCAACCACTACAGTGGCTGAATGTGAAGAGTTTCCAAAAACTTCTGCTGGAAGCAATATGCCACAGGGAAACGCCGGCGTCCATCGTCAACCAAAACCAGAGAAGACTGATCCGATGTGAACTATTTTCTCACTGTATGTCGTCTTCGCTGTTCAATTTTTTCAAACGTTCCTTCATGTTTTCTAAACTTTCATGAGATGCTTCACTAGCGAAAAAATGTAGAAATCACGAACGGTTACTTTAACCAAACAAATGAATGAACAAAGAGGTAGAACAAGGAGGTGGATTTCTACATTGAAAGAAATATATTTTTTAAAATTTGGTAGCAGATGCCTTCACAGCACGCTTTGTTTCTTTCATAAAATACTAGTCACTCCATCATTTCTCCTGATGGTTCATGGAAGTGGAGATATGAGATTAAGCCCCTCTACTCAAGTCTCGAGAACTACTTTAGAAAGTCGAAGTCGCTGACAAAAGGCAGATTTTTCGGCTTGCTTCTCCGATCTTAAAAATTTTGACCAAGTTCGGGCATTTTGGGAAAAATGCTCAAGAAATAGACGCAAGGGATCAAGAAAAGGCCTTGCATTTTTAACCGCTGTTTTCGTGAGTGTTGCTCATTTTCTCATTGTTCATGGCATTCTACATCGAAATGGTACAGGATTATGACTTGCAACTTTCTTCTTGTTTAAGGTTGTTGTTGCTGGTCAGAGATGACGGTGTCGCGAAAAGGCGCGACGAATTTATTCGAGGGACAAGGTTGCGTTTATGAAGGAGACAGCGACTAAGAGTCGTCAGGAGTAAAATACGCTCACAAAGAATGACAACAAGGGAGGAGACATAGCATCTTCTCGCAACAAAGTGAATGCTCTATGTTTCCTTTCCCACAAAATCTCCAGCAAAATCCTCTCGTTCGCTTCGCCAGAGTTTTCTTTGATTGTTCCGCCGTTTGACGCGACAGTTGGAGAGGAACAGCGTGGGGTGATGCGGTGGCCGTGGTCCCTTCAGTTGCGCATAGACCATTTTTTCGTTCCTTTGAACGAGACCAGGCTTCTCCTCGAAAACCACCCTGATTTTCATCTAGACAACAATGATGTCTTTTTATACGCGCCACTTTGAAAGGGAGGGCATGTAAGAGGAACGATAAAAGCTGTGCCTTACGCTCCGTTTGCTTCTTCCATTCCATCCTTCGAATTGTCCGGCAATATTTTCTTGTGGCAGACTGAGCCACAAGAGAAACCACCAAACTGCCATGCACATGATCCCCAGCGACGTCTTCAGTTGCTTTTGCTCATCTCTACAGCGGTTGTGACCGTAAGTCTCTGTTCTTCAGTGCAGCTGTGAAATTCCAGTATTTCTGTAGCAGGTGATTATGCGGCACCATGAAGAACTCGTTTTCACAACGAGAAGTTGAAGAACACATAGCAACAGTCTGAGATATGCTTTTGTCTCATGTATTCCAGTATTGATCTAATGTTTTTGAAGCATTGCTCAATGTAGTCTGCTATAATTTCGAACGAATGACTATGTTGTATATTACAGATATGGTTTAGTCATATGTTGGAAGTATAGCATAATGAATGTGGTTGAGGCGACACGCACTTACCTGCCGTCCTTCACTTAATGGATAAAGCAAATAGAAACCTCGACGAAAAGAAGCACTGCGGGTATGATGAACGGAAGCTGTGTGAAAGACCGCATTGTGAACACTCGTTTGCGCAGACCGAGAGGAATGTTTGATATGGCGAGGCTGACAGGTCATTCAAATTTTCATAAAGTTTGTCTGCATTCAAATCTCCTAGATGCAAACTGTGCATGTTTAGGCTGACTACGTTTACTCCCCCAAAATGAAGGGCTGGACAAATGGATATCGGGTCGTTCTTATCCGAAAAGTTCCCCGAATCAATTAGATTTCTTCTCAGCTTTCCCATCCTTCAGGTAGTCGCCTCGTGTAACTTCGCTGACATCACTGACAGGTCAGTGACTGACTTTTTTATGTGCCATTAGGCATACATGGAAACCAAAATTGTCATCGCTTTCCTGATTCTTCGATCCTCCATGTTTTTATGGACTCAGTCACATCAAGATTTCTCGCCGCGTAGCGTTCTTCATTTCCTCTTTGAAGTGGCTCTGTTGATTGCTCAACGTTCCTTTATCGGACGCAGATTTTCTATACCCAAGAACATGAATCGTCTATCCTTCTCCTACCAAAAATCATCTTCTCATAGCGGATTACAGCATAGCTGACTCTGCAACACTGCAACACTTGCGGCAGTCTTTTCTAGGTGCAGAAACAGCAATAAGTCCCAAATTTAATGAACGACGCAAACAGCGCCCGACAGCAAATGAGAAACGCCTCGAGTGCACCTATATCTGTTTCCCATTCTTTCCACGCTAAGCATCATGTTGTTTTCATGCACAGAAGCGCTGAAGGGAGTCTTCTTCTCCACACTCATGCACTTTGCTTATATATGCAAACGTAGTGTATAATACTTTCTTTCACATCCGTTCTGCTCTGTGCTTCACGCCTTCCTCTTTTCAATGTTTCTGCTCACTTTACGCAAATAAGAAGCAGTTCCGTAATTAAACAGGCTAGCCATATGACCGGACATTAAAACGAGCCATGCATACTAGCACAAATCTTCGTTTACTGAAAACAGGCAGCCAAAAAGACGAAAAGCAATGGAGTTCGATTCATGCGCTTTCTTAATCTTTCACATGGACATGCTGTTAGCTGCCGCAGAAAAAGCCGCACAGTGGGACAGTCTATATAACGAATCGCTGTGGAATGAAGCATGTAGAACAATTCTTCGCGAAGGGAAATCTGCAAAGCACAGTGCTGTATTACTCTGTCTTGGATATTTTGACTATTTCAAGTCTTAAATTTTGTGCGCTGATGCTTCAGCGAGCCCAAGTTAGCTGATCCCATCTCCTTAAAGGTTAAAGGTGCTGCTCACTGCTCAGCATTGTTACCTTTCCGGATTTGCTACTTTGTATTTTCCATGCATATGACATGCAGTATTACAGTGTCATGGAGTGAGTACCACAGGTATGCAAATTTTGCAGTTGCACGTATAAATGCTGCCCCAGCCTGGCATTCACGGGGCAGTTAACGGTGGTTGGTGGTGGATGTTGTGGTGGGTCTGAAGATATTCCGTGCACTGCCAGGTTTGCTGCCTTTGATGAGCCACTGCTTCACTGTAACTCAAGTTGTTTTTGAGCTGACGGCACACTTCCAAGTTTTCAGTCGGTGGTGTGGAAAGGTAAGGCTGATAGTGAATAACTGGGGACGTTTGTATAGTTTAGTTTTGCGTCCTTGAATGTGGCAGCTGCTGGTACTGATTCTGACCATTGTGAAGGAGTGCATGTGATTGTTCATAATGATGACTAGTTGTTAATAATAATTTATCGCAACAGCTTCTGGTTGAACACTCGTTATGACCAAACAGGAATTCGTTGCATAAAAAGGGAAATTCAAGAAACAGGAAGCATTATGGGGTAAACATCCAAGTCACCTGTATGCCCAATTTATTCTGAATTTCAGAAATGTTTTCTTTGTGCTGTAGCGTTTTTTCGACGTATACGTAACCAGTGAGCTTTATGTAATAACGTCCTCAGAAGCCCTCATGTAGGTAGTTCAGTTTCGACTGTGAGGGAACGTGTCAACGGAATTATTTTAGACGAAGTTTTTGCAGTTTTCAAAAGTATAGACTCCATCAATGGGAAGTCGCTACATCAGAAGCGTTGTTAATCAAGCAGCTATTGCAAAGGATATTCATGAAAGTAACTCTTCTGCCCGATGTGGTCGGCATCGTCGGTGGTCAACCCTGCGGAAGTTCACGTGGAGTAATCCCGTTTATGTATTTGCCAGTATCCGAATTGTAACCTGTTCTGTTGCATCCTGACTCTGTTCTTCGGCGCTCTGTTCATCGACTTTTACGCAGTGCTCCTCTTTCCTTTTCCGTGAGGCCTCCGATTACGTTTTGCTTTTACGTATAAGTTATTGACATTTCCTCTGCCTCATCCGTGTATGAAATACGCATAACTGTGTCTGTCTGCCCATTGAACATACCTAATTGTTTCAAAATTTGAAATATATATTTATTTACCTTTAAACATGCTGTAACTTGCTAGGCAAATTTGTTCTGCAACAACTTGAATAAAAGCAAAAACTTGCCCACTCGTCTTATGAGTTCATCATGTCCCATGCGCTTTCCCGGGGCTCATTTTGCGATGAGTTTTCTATCTTCGAAACTAGTCACTGATTTTTTGGCACCTTTCAAGTTACACCGGTAAAATTTTGTAGTTTTGGCTTCGTAGGTTCCAGAACCAAAGGGGCGAGAAAGGATAAGCCGGTAGTCATGCAGATAAAAAACACAGATTTGAATTTCTTCGCTGACATACTGCTGTCTAGCAATTATTGATGTAACATCATGGGCGAAAGTGGTGAAAAAATATACATAACCAATATACAGCTGATTGAACGATGACGATGTTGCACTCAGCCGTGGTGCTACATTTCATATTTTTTCCACTAAAATAATTTCCATTGATCCGACAAGCATCCTATAAATAATTTAAAAGAGGCATTCAGGTGATCGAGGTTAAACAGGATCATGCAGTTTTATACTGGAGAGAAGCTCCGGATCACTTGATATGCGATTCTCACGTCACAAAGCCGAGGTGGTGGTCTAGGATTAATCTGGTGCATGCTACTAAAGAAAGGATCAAACTGTTCACGAGAAGATAGAGCGCCGCAACAGCCGCGATTATCTGCAACGTAATACTGCTTTGTGCATGTCTGTCTGTCACCCCAGTCCACAGCCCAGTTAGTTTGGCTTGAGAGCGTTCGACTGGCTGATTAACTCCATGCGCAGGTGTTCTGCTGATCGAGTTTGTTTATATGGTAAGACCTCATTTCCTCCAGTTAACATGTTGTCTGAGTTCAATCTTCTTTTTTGATTTAGAAACAAGCAGCACAAGGACTCCCTTTGTTAGTAAAACAATGCCTTGCTACCACATCAGTCATCGTATATTTCTATTCGTTCTTTAGAGAATAATTCGTACAATTTCAAAAGAGTGGGATAATTTCAACATTATGGATCCGAGTACAGAGTGGAGGAGTGTGCAATGAGAGCAAGTCAAAAGCGGGCCTCTAAGGGTGATGCATTGTGCCAGAGGTGCTTAGTTTGTTATTTTCGTAAAACGTGGTGATTCTTTGTTCAAACAACTCAGTGATCCTTGCCGTGTGAATTCTGAGTGGTTTTGTGTCTTCCAAACACATTTTGCCATACAGTTCTCATTCAGAAGCCAGTACGTCAACTGCCGATATTCGGCTGATGTCAGTCAAGTTGATGAGTCTATCAAACACATTCTGTGGTTCTCTTGAAGGTGTCGTGTGCCCTCTCCATCCGTTTCTTCCACCCTCTCGCGTATACCAGTTGCTTTGGAGGCTGTTTCTTGGTACTAAACTTCCAGTTTGTCTTAAACTTCTGCCAACCTTGTCACCAATTTGGCTTTACTACTCGACTAGCAATGACCTGGAGGATCTGTCGCCCTTCCCTTGCAAGATGCCCTTCAGTAAGGGTTACAACTGTTTATTTTATTGAGCAACGGATGTCATTATGTCGACACACATCTTTGGTTTTCATTTACCAGTAACCACTGAAATGCAGTACGAGTATCAGAGCACGAACTACCTGGAACTGATATGAGGTCTTGAGGGCTGATCTGGGTTTTTCTTGTGGTTTCCGATCTTGAGGTTTCTGGAGCCAGGGAATTTTCAGCAATATGTGGAGAGGAGTGCAAGGATGTGTTTTCGCTTTTCAATTCGGCCAATAAATGTAAATGTTGATATTTCATAAAATGACAGAACGCCTGGAGGTTGCCCTTTCAATGGAAATCAAGATGATTCGAAGACACACTGATCACCTGTTACCACTAAACTATTGGTTCGCAGGTGTGCACTGAAAGTAGGCGACGTTGTGAGCGTGCGAGTGCAACTGACCAATGCCAATTCCGAAATTCGATGAACTGCGCTTCCCGGTACCGTGTTCTTCATCCAGCATACGGTTCTCTATGAAGGCGTCAGCAAGGTGAAGATATTCATTTCCTTGCAGTATCGCTGTTCGGTGAACTTTTCACTCACATACAGAGGCATGGAATCGTGACGGGAAGGGAAGGAAAGGGATGGGAACGCTAAGGCAAAGCTTTCTGCATTAATTTTTTGTGTGATTCATGAAATAAGGCAGATATAACAGCGGAAAACATATAACGTGGAATACTCGTTGAAAAATCTCTAGAAATAGTCGATATGAGAACTTCCTCGTTGCATTCATTTGAAAAAGGCGAAACAAACGGCACAATGAGCAGAATTATGGTTGCTTTTGTTGCCACGCTTGACAATCTGACAACATCTGAGTTCATAAAGTCGAAGCTACAGCCAATCTATTGATTAGTAAGCCAATCTAGTATAGTGGACTGGTGAAGATTAGTCTATTTCTGCAAAACCCCAACTGCAGTGGCGACGTTGTTGCTCTGAAGTACAGAGCTAAGCAAAAGTAAAGCTGCTGCAGAGAACTGTGCTCACCTAATATCGGAAAGAGTGAAGCAGTCTTCATCAACTCTTTATGCCACTAATCGAAGAGCGGTCAATGCAAAAGACGAAAATTGTGAGGTCGGGAATATGATCGTTACAGCATAAGATGGAAAAAATTGACTAAACACATATTTACTCATTTTTTATATCGCAAAGCGTGTATTTTTATGCAAACAATGAGAAAAATAAGTAACTAAATACAGGCGTTGCGCGCAACACCTGCATTTAGTTGCTTTTTTGTTCCGTCATGAGGGATATCCGAATCAAAAACCTCATGCACGTCGTAATCCGTAATCGAATTCGCCTGCGACGTTGGTTTCACTAAATGCTGCGTAATTGATGCCAATGACAAAAAACTCATTCGTCTTCAAAAGTGAAATACTTCATACCTTACGGCCGTTTGAAGCGTTGTTTGAGAGCCGAGTTTCTAAAGCATTCTCTCAAATTTGTGCCTTCATTCCTCTCATTCTCATTTTTTTTACCGTCCAGTATAGGACACTGCAATAATTGTCAGAAATGATAGCAGGTTGTTTTGGGCTACGCTCACGCTAATCTGATGAGGCTGACCTGAGCGTCTGCGTATGACTCTCCTCTAATGATGTCATGTCAGTGTAATATTTTTTATGATACTTGCTTTCATCGACGAAATAGCTATTTTCAATGGAAAGATGCCGCTGATTAATGCGCAGTTAATGTTACATGAAAGCCACATGGATGCAAGTACGATGAGAACATTTAATACATGACTTGCTCGACAGAGCTTCCGGATGCCATCCGTTACTACCAAAGCAGTGTTTTCTCTCCTACGGAGTCATTTTCGGCCAAATGGCGAATGTATATATAAACCGTTCTAATTTACAGATAACAATGGATAGCGAAGAAGAAGGGCATATGATAACCGAACGTGGCTTGGTTCGATTCCAAAGAAGACGCTGCAAGTACAGTGGTCCATCTCCAAACAAACTGCCATCGGTTCGCAGCCATTTTAGTGTCATAACTTGCAACCGCTTTAAGTTCTCTGTTCTTTGCTTCAAAAATGCTCACAAATTATTTAGTGAGTTTTAAAGTTAACAGTATTTTAAAAAGAGAGGATCGTTAAGCCTCGCAAACTGGTTCATCGATGAACGTGAATGGATTGCGGAGGAGTTTCCAAACTGTGGGTCATCTGCTAAATGAAAAAATTTCGTATCTGGGATAACAGCACCTGAAGGTTAGCCAGTAGGAAGATCGGATGAAATAGAAATGATCAAATTCGTAGCAGGCTTTCCTCCAAAAACCGTGAAATCACTTTCAAAGTGACATGGACCGAGAACTTCTATGCCATCAAACGAATGAAACTCGGTTTGACAGGAAATACTCGTGCGCATTACCTGGTGGTATCGAAGCAAAGGTTACCAGTTATTCTGAAAATATTACGAATGGTGGGATAAACAATCGTTTAGGAAATACTCCTCACTCTGGTGCAAATTTGCTGTTATGTTTCATTAAATGGATCGGTTTCTTCTAACTACTTTTTCTTTGTTCTGTTCGAGTCTACTTTATATTGATTTCGCTCTCGATTCAGGCTGACGAGAGTGATATAAGTAGCTCTATGCATACCTCTGATCATAAGAATCAAGTCAACTTCATAAAGGGCTGAGTCACTGCAGTTGTGCAGTGTTTTTCGTCTTTAAAGTGAAATGATAGATTGAAGGGACTCTCAGCTGCCCAATCTTCATAAGCGGCTTAATGTATAAGTTTCATCGAGTTGCTCTTTTTCAAGGTGTTTCTTCGCTTCTTACTCTAATCTAATATCCTTATCCTTGCAAACGATCCTGCGTGCATAGCTTGAACATTGCAAGTGATGGTCAGGATGGAATTTGCGCTAAGCGAATTTCTCAAAGACGACCTTTTTTGCACCTCGATAGGAGCATAATGCAGGTGTCGGATAACGCTGGCGAGAAACGTGAGTCAAAAGTGAGCGTGTTGCAAAAGCGACTATCAAATTAGGTGCATTTGATGTCGGAAACGCCATCTCCATGCTAACACCTTTTACAAGGGCTCGATCACTAATCAGTGATGCTGAGACATTACCGCATCATCTTTTTTCTTCCTCGTCATAACAACATATGAAAGGTAATCCAAGGGCGATGAAAGTTCAAAAAAAAGAATTATATGGTATACTGGGCGGCACATGTGCTTCCTTGTCGAAGGCATGCTGATTAAACGTCACATAGTTTGGCACGTTCATTCACTTTATTTCTAGTGAGTCCCATTCCGAAACTTGCATTTTCCTATCGTTCAAATATCTGCAACGGTCGGCACGTTGCACAGTGCATGCACACATCCTGTTTAATATTCGCAATCATTTAGAAACTCGCATGGCGCAAAAGCAGCAGTGGCATTCGATGTCCTTGCTGTGGTCTGTTTAGAACTCTCTCTTGGTAATTGAGCAGTAGTTTGAGATACGTTTTCCTGAAAACATAAACGGAGAAGTGGATTTCGTATTTTGGAGTATTTTATGCATGCGATAACAGCGCATATATGTCAGGTGACTAATCTGAAAAACACTTCGTACGTAGCAAGTCGCATAACCAACTAAAAGCGAAGACTGCCAACTTGGCAGCAAAATCTTTATTTAAATAATAAGTGGTCGTTTTCAAGAATGCAACGTTGTTAAAGCAATATAATCGTGGGGAACATAGCTCCAAGTGGATGAGAGTCAAGAAATGAAGCTATCTTTACTGGAAAACCTAACATTTCGAACACCTAGAACGTGTCAGAAAATGACGAAAAAATAAGTTCTAGAAAACGTTGAATTCTCAGTGCTCAACCAAAAATTTGTGACACCTTTTGAACAACATTCTCATAATCTCCGAAGTGAAAAATTTCCACTTGAGAACGTTGCAGGAGGTTGCTTTGCAGAATGGGATTTGACGAACATTCGCCTCGCATTTTCAGTGGAGATCAAATTCGATTTCGTGCTATAAGATTACCTGATGGCACATGGAGGGCTGTAAAGGTGTCACATCTGTTTGCTGATGACATTTCGGATTAGAAGTTTCCACACAGTAAAGGTATGTCGTACGAAACAGACTGCACAGTCTTAATATGTCTGGTTATATCGCCGTCGTATTCCGTACGAAAGGGAAATCGTTCAAACATGACAGAGCACCACGTAGAGCAACTGGGAGCGTCAAAAAATCAGAACGTGCGGTTCGGAATCGCGCAAAAGTAGTATTAGATTGCAAGGATTTAGGCGAAATTCGGTGCATAAAATTTAAACGATCTTAGCTGGAGAGGATGGGTAATTATGTTGAAATGTGGACGCATACAATTACCAATTAAGTCATGCTGAAAGAGCTTCCAATCGCCTGTTTTTTGTAGATAGGAATGCAAAACGGCGGTTGAGAGCATTACATCGAGGGAATTCGGCGAATTGGAAACCAAGAGTTAGGAGATCAGTTAAAAACAGCTGCCCAAAAACCAGCTCAGGGAACGTTTCCGAGAATGACAAAACACTGTTTTATCCAGAAGCACCCGTGCCAGATTTCCATAGCACGAGAATGAAGCTGCTTGTTCCCCGACCTTTTGCTTTGACGGTGCTTGCCGACAAACTTTGTTTACAGTCACATTTATCTACATATGACCACTGCATGAATGCACTTATTGGCACTCGCGACTAATACCCAACCGGTCCTTCGCCAAATCAGTCATTACGCTGAAAGAGGTTACAAAACATTTGGATGCTAAGACAGGAAATGGACTACTGCGTGCAGTTTATAACCTTATATGCAGTATTTAGTCTGCCTTTATATTTTCTGAATCATTCAGCGGTGACCGTCTTACTCCGCGAATGTGAAAAGCCTCACTTAGCGACATGTTTCGAAAATGAATTTCTTTCACCCTTTTACCCTTAATTCGAACGGTCATATCATTATTACTGGGTAAAGTTGCAATTTTGCCTCCTAAATTGTTCCTTATTTCCCACCATATGTTATAAAATACTCTTCATGTTCAAAATCTCCTACAAGTCAAACTTATTTCCCTGGAATGTTGTATTCGTACGCCGGGGTATTTTTGTTCGTAGCAAGTTGCTTTGCAATGTCACCATCATGAGATTGAGAAGAAACCTCTATATGACTTGGTTGATGGAGATAGTGAGAGGTGTTCGGAGCGTTCCACAAAGAATGTCAAATTTGGATGTCAAATACGCAGTTTTTATCACGAAGAAGTAGCTGCAGTAAAAACTAATACAAAAGGGTAATTTAGAAATGTTTCATTTGAAAGTGAAACAGTGCACTCTTTTTAGAAGCTTGTCGAGCCTCTCACAAACCTTTATCACAATCAGCGGTAGAGATGAATCATAGTCGTTGAGTGAATCATGAATCGTTGAGTGAATCATGAATCATAGTGAATCACAGATGAATCATTCTTGGCGTTGAGTCAGGAAACGCCATAGTCGTGGACTTTATCATTATTGCCACCACAACCGCCCGTCGTAGAAATGCTTCTGAGTGCTCTTTGCACGTTCGCCTTGTACCTGACAGAAGGAACACGCTCAGTAGTGTGTTGCACTTTTCCACCTCGTGGTTTTCTCTATCCTCTGCTTTCTTGCATTTTGTCAACATCGTTCTGTGGTTCTGCACTTTTCTAGTACATAGTAAATGCTCGGAAGAATCTGTCAGATCTAAAACTTGTTGGCTGTCTATGTAAGGGTCATATGCTACATGAATAGTTGAGCTTGGAGAAGTTCTGTGTATATCAGTGATTTTAATGGTACTTTGAAGCACATACCACAACGGCAGTTTTAATTGGGGTCGATCTACCGTCGTTCATGCGAGCACTTGATGGCCTTGTCGCTACAGCAGTCAACAGTACATACAGCAAGAGCACTCGCAAAAACAGATGCAAATCAGGCCGCCGTTAGTTCTTCGTTGGTTCGGTACTTTTATTTCGGAAATCTGAGAGCGTCACAGCAATTCAGTCTGCCATATTCGAAACGTGCACTTAGGCCAGCTTTTCCATAAGCCATACGCGATTGAATCCGGGGAAACTTGAAACTTTGCGGTACCCTTGGATTCGACTTTGCGACATCGTTGCATCCAAATTTTCCGCTATAATAAGCTGAAGTTAAATAGCAGAGAGAAATTCACCACAGTTGGTTTCGAATGTACTGTTCGTTCCGCATTTGCTGCGCTTTTTGTGCACTACTCTTCAAGGAGAATGCTATGCATATAGCGCAGGAGAGATAGCCGTTAAGCATCTGCATCAGGACAATACGTGACAATAGTAGGAGATATGGGTCGACTGTATTTTGTCCCATTACGGTCAATAAATTCTATGTGGACGGAAATTGTTTCTGCCAGCGAAATGAAAGGAGAATGTGGAAATGCGTTCCCAGTATTCCGGAACCGATGATATGATGTTTTTCTTCATTGCACAGAATCGTTTGTAAACTGGTGGTTACAGACAGTTGCATTTCTCGGATGGCCGGCATTTCATTAATAGTGATTTATAGAATGTTGCAACTTCGAACAGTCAGTGGTTAAGATCGATCGCAACATTGTCACCGCAAATTCTACCGATCCTATTTGAATGGGAACTACGTGGATACTTCATAGAATGCGTCTCTTTAGCATTCGATATTACTGCTTCAGTGAAATACACGTTTCTTCCGAAATTTAGTCCCTGTTATTGTTGTTTTAATGTTCAGTAACTGATAGCCGCACACAATGATGTTATGAGTGTTCGATTTCATATTGTGATAGCAATCCCTTCATCGCAAATGCCATTGATTCCAAATGTGCGATTGTGATTTATTTATCGGGCTGGCTTACTACTGGGGCACGGAGCGCTGAAATAAAGAAAAATTATCGCCAGATGAAACGTGCTTTCATAACGCCCTCTTGAGACTCATATAAAAATGTTACATTCTTCGGTTCAAACGAGCAGGGAAATCGTGCAATGGCTAATGGCCGGGAACATTTATTCAGTTGTTCATAACTAGATGGATAGCATTGTGAGTAGAAGAGCGATGCTCGTTTGCTAGAACTTAGAGTGATGGAATTCGTTCGTGCAAGGAATTGCAAGGAAAGATCAGTTTGCTCATCGTTCAATGATCTGCCGTATGATGAAGTGCGTCCCTTCATTACCTATTTGATCCTATTTTGTAATAAGCTACTATATATTTTTATCACTACGTTGGTAAAAATCCAATAAGCTTATTTATCAGCATTCAAGAACATTTGGTAGTGATCGCAATATTCAATAATGAAGACGCGGAATTGTTAGTAGGTGCAATTATTTTTTGCGGAGATTTGTAAGATCGAGGCTAGGCGGAGCGGAGAAGAACAGCGCTATTAAAAGCGGATTCAGCGGGAGATGCTTTCAGGAAACCTAACTGGCACTGAGGCAATTGTCTTTCAGCCGGGAAGCAAAAGCGGTATAATTGACTGATCGCTCACTGAATTGATGGAAAAAGATTGGAGACACGTTCTGTCTAAAAATGTAAAAAGTGATTAATGCTCATGCCTGCGTTGGCGTTTGACCTAGAATTTGTTTGCTTTCACTCTCAGGGTGTTTATTTTTAGTATTGATATTGTCTTGAGTGCCTATGCTTGGTTACTTTATGTAGTGCTTAACTGCCGGCACAGCATTAGCGCTGCAGTTATAAGCAGTCAGCGAGGTTGAATGACCAATATTCGAGGTTGCTTAAGTCCGGAAGCGCCTTTGGCGTTTTGCGCGGCGGACATTCCGCAGTGGACCACATTCCACCACTAATAAAAATTTGCTCATACGTTTAAATAAAATCAGTAACGAGAGCAGGACCATGTGTTCTTTAAATCAGATTTTTTTTCTCGAACAGCTTGACGCCTGCATTTTCTCAAGGGATTCCAGCTGCGGCTAAGCGCACAATGCGTCATCGCCGCTCATCGGAGAAAGCGTGCAGCAAAAAAAGACTAACCGCATCAATGGTGCCAATGGCAGGCGCAAACGGTGATGCGTCCAGCGAAAACAAGGATAATAAAACTGGGCGTTTCAATAGAAGGTGGCGTTGCATGCATTAGGGGAATTGAAAACGAAGCCAGGGGGCAACCGAATCTGCCCGACCGAAAATTCGGCTTAGAGCCGTGCTGAATTGACCAGGGAGGAGTCCTGCTCAGGAGCTCAAAGGAGCTCGTTGTTGCCGCCTCTATTCCCATCGTCACCAGAGTATTCTGTAAGCTCGGTCGGTTCTCTGTTATTCATAACATTGCACTTGCTATCAGTTCAGGTGTTTTTCTTGTTCAGCACTATCTCTGCCGTGAATTGGGCTACATCGTCTCTTTGAATTGCTGAACATAAGTCATCAATCTTTTTAAAGAGGCATTTCTATTTTTTCTTCCTTTAGTAGATGAGGGACTCGAGCCAGAGCGTGAGCGAGAACAGTAATGGCATCTGCTGCGTACCAAGCCTCCATCCGAGAGAAAGCTAACTTACTAAAAGCAGTTGTGAAAACCATAAATTTTCCTGATTTGCGTGCGCTAGCTGCACAAGCAGACCCGCAAGCAGCGTTCAAAGCTGCTCTTTTCCAAGTGGAGGTAGCAATTTGAAGACTAGAACGTCACATTTCTGAGGTCGAGGTTGACCATAGCGAGTGGCTAGAATACATATAGCAAATACGCGCGGCCACTGAAAAAGCTAATGAAGCTTCAATTCACCAAACTCCGGCAGATGCGCCAGATAGTTTTCTCATCGTAATCGGTGAGGCTAGAAATGTACTCGATGACCTTATCACTGCCAGGTTAAATCTTAAACTCCATACGGCCCGACCCACTTCACCAGGTGGCAGCGTCCCTAAAGGAAACAGCACGCCTGCGCAGCAACCGCAGCAGTATATGTCCATGAACGCAATACAGCTGCCAACATTGCAAATTTCGAAATTCGATGGACAGCATCGCAAACGGCCACAGTTCTGGGCCACATTCCTGCACACAGTTGACTCGCAACCACACGCAAAAATTGAAAAGCTTTCTTACCTACTGTCATTTCTGTAAGGCAAAACGCTAAAGGAAGTAGGGGTGGATTCACAATCACGCTTGAAAATTACGAAGTTGTTAAAACAACGCTCCAGCAAAGGTTTGCGAGATCCGAATTGGTGTTAACGTTGAAACCAAAAGAAGATACAGCGGAGTCCTGAAGAACAGGCTGTGCAGATGGAACTGAGGACGGACGAAGAATAGCCTGAAGGATAGGCATCTGCTGTTTGCTCAATTCAACGAAGTTCGACAGGAGCTGATGAATACGTACGTTCGTTGTTTCCTAAAGGTTCTGCAAAGGGTTTCCTTTAAAATCAGATACTCAATAGAGCCAAAAACTTGATATACTTTGCATTTTTCTTGCTGGCTGGCGGCAGGGGAATCTAACGACGTATCTCACGGTTCTGCAGCAATTCTGATGCTGTTTCTAGGCATAGTTCAGTTTCGAGCCGGAATTTTAAGCTGGAGATCGAAGTAGAAGCAAATAACGATCATGTTTCAGTGTGTCACGAATCATCTCGAAGTAAAGGTGATTGACCGCGGCGCACAGGAGAAACGAACTCGCCACTGAGATGCGTATCACCTGATGCTCCATTCATGACACAGATCTGGTCAATATGGTCTCGCTGACTGTAGCTCTGATACCTCTGGATCGATACAGTGCCTCATCACTTAGCAAGAAACCTACCATTCAAATGAATGGTACCTGTTGAGTGCGGCGATAGAGCGGCAACCCATGACATCTCTTTGTGATCAAACAGTGATCTTTTGCCTCTCATAACATTATGCACTTTTGCTATTTGATTGACTTTATGTCAGTGTTCAGCTCGGAGCCTATGTAAAGCGGACCCCAACCGTTTTGTCTCAGTTCTTCCTTTCCTCCAACAACTGTTCGACATTTTCTCTCTTATCGTCTTCGCATGCCAGTTGGTTGCTGCAGTGCCTATCGATAAACGATTTCGGCTATCTTCGCGTCTCCTCGCCTTCCACTTCGTCTCCTCTCAGCGTTATTTGGCTAGACATACAACACGAATGTGTTGGTGATTGTATAGTGATTTTTCTGCAGGAATTTGGATGCAAAATCGATAAGCACACTACCGGGTACAGCATATTATCTTAGCAATATCGTGGGTGTAAATTTGCAGCGGTCTATAAAATCACCTACGCCAACATGAGTGTTCTAGGTTGGCAGCATCTTTCCTTCTGGACGGTTGTGGAACTTCCTTTAAGCTTAAAGTGCTGCCCTGAAAGGACTGCTGCCACTGGGAATGCCAAAACATACAAATTTTTGTCCCGTCGCCTTCCACTTCATCTCCTCTCAACGTCTCTCTGCTAGGGATACAACAATGGCGATCAAGGTTCAGGTTCGCAACAGATGGAAGGTCTACCCGACTTGATGGTTCTACTACTCCAACATCAGCAAGAACAGCAGGCGCTGATGCAAGAGGTGATGACTAAAATGCAGCAGCAATTGATGGTTCTCTCAGTCAGTGTGACGCAGTCGACAAGAACTTCAACTGTGGACTTGTCTCTCGACAGGGCAGTTGCAATCTTCACATACGTTCCTGATGAAAACACCACATTCGAAGCTTGGTTCAAACGTTACGAGGATAACTGCGACTTCGACGCTCAGAAGCTCAACGACGCAGGACGTGTGCTCATTTTCCTGCGGAAACTCGATGCAATAGCTTACACGAAGTATACAAACTACATTTTTCCCAAAACAGCCACGCGACCTGGAAATCGACGAACCAATCAGCATCCTCAAGGGCATCTTCGGACCTGAGATATCGCCATTGAACCAGCGCTATTACTGTCTGAAGCCTGTCAAGAACCCACGAGACGGCATATGGCAGTATCGTCAACCGTGAATGCGAGAAGTTTCTTCTGAGTGGACTCAACGCAGAGCAGTTCAAGTGCACCATCTTCGATGTGGACTCCAATCACCGGCAGATGTGGAGTATCGACTTCATTTGCTGAACAGAGTCGATACAAACGCCAGTGCAACGCTTAAGGACTTCATCGCCTAGTTTCAACATGATCCAGGCGGTCGATGTTGCGACGGTTCCAGACAAGCCGAAATGCTTCAAGCGGAATAAGGAGCTAGTCAAGCATCAGTCGCAACACAACAGGACAGCGACAAAAACGATACCATCGCCAAAGGAACAGTCCGAGCAGTCGACGGAATACGGCAAAGCGGCTACTCCAAAGACACCGTGCTGGCAATGTGATGGCGTGCACTTCATCAAAAATGCCGACCCTCAAGCCACAAGTGCGCTTAATGCAGAAAGCGAAGTCACAAAGAAGGTTACTGCGACTGCAATCGGAGACAGCACAAGCAGAGGACCAACGAAAGACCCCGCGCCATCAATCAGAAGTATTCAATGCGTCAAGACGAAGACAGATGCGCAACAGCGCCGAAAGTTTGTCACCGCGCCATCGACGGACATTCAGTTCGATTCCAAGTGGACACAGGAGTTCGATTCCGAGTGGACACGATTCCAAGTTGACCTTCACGCTGTGTTTGTTGGCCTCTCGGCAATTTCATTTTCGTAGTTACTAACGTACGATGATTCTCCACCAGTCGGTACTGCAGTCTTTTATATCTTTCTGAAGAATATTCTCAGTTGAACTTCAGTATTCTTTACAAGAAAATACTGCTATGCTTTTGCTTGTCTTTTGTTGATTTGGATTTTTTCTGGCTTCCAATATTTTCCGGTATTCTATTTTTTTTTTTCAGAAATATTTTCCAGTCTTTTTTGTAGAAGTTGATGGTGTTTTGCACACTGATATATATATTGGATCAGGTGTTGCATATTGTATATTAAGCACTGAGCTACGCAGATTACAAAGTTATAAGCCATCCTCGACTGACTTACGTTCGACCAAACCATCATCCAACTCAATTTAGCTGCGAGCGGGTCTCTTGCAAGGTTCTTCACGAAGTGAGTGTCATATATGGAATGGACATGGGAAAATATGAAGATTCTATGAAATTAAAAATTATTAGTAGGAGTTTTTGGATTTTGGATAGATACTGTTATTTGAAATAATGGGTCGCAAAATTTCCCCCAAACTGGAAGGATAATGCCCGCCGAAAAAGTGCTTATGAGCTCATTCATTGATCCAAAGTTGTTTCAAGGACTTTCACTTAAAGAATGAGCGATAAGCTGAACAAAGTAAGTAAAGAGTAGTGCTCGGTGGGAGAACAATGGTCGTAATTTTTTTTACGTGCATAATAAATGAGATGCATAAAAATACTATCATTAAATTCCATACCCCAAATAATAAGGGGCTGTCGGGATCCCCATCAATAATCTTTTTCACTCCATACACGAATATTCCGTCAGTATGATTGGTAGTTATGAAAACTGGGAATAATTTGTGACTTCAGAAATCCCTACGAAAAGAGCAAACCACATAAGTGACCAAATGTCAATGAGCATGTAATGTTACACACACGAATTGAACATCTGCATGCACTGACGATCTCTAAAATTGTTTTCCCCCAATAGACAACAGATGAACAGGTATTGCGATCCGTTTTCACTGAGCAGGTCACGATATATGTAAGGCAGGTGAGTTAGTTGTAGATCAAATGGGAACAGTGTGCCATGCGAGGTAAGTCAAAGGAGGTCAATAACATATAGGCAGATCGAACGATTGTCCAGCATAAGTAGAGAAGCTAACCTGTAACGGAATCGGAAGGATATGAAAGGAGTTGATGTGTCCATGCAGTCGTTTTAGCCTCTAGTCTGCCTTTAAGGCCGAGTAGATCTGTATGTGGCAATTGGAGGCATAAGGAGATCGATGACAGCGTGGAATTCGCCAGCTGCCATCACGGGATCGTGCCGATGATCTAAGCCATCGTCGCAGTTTGTGTAAGTGCGGTAAGCTGTTTGCCTTTGTATCTGTATCGTCTCGCAGTTTACTCGACCCCATCTCAGCAAAGGATGCAAATCCTCAACTAGACTTGGGTGACCACACGAACCAAAGGGAGCTGCTGTCCGTTAGCCGACAGTGATTCACCTTAATGTTTTCTAAATTCCATATCTTCCTCTCATTTAGCCGCTCTTTTTGCCCTCCCCTGCCTGCTCATTCCTCCCGAATTTCCTCATTTTGCCTGTTGAACTGTTAATGGAGGAAGTAGGTTTGCATTTATGCAGCATTGTGCCACACTGAGTTTCGTGGCAGGTGTTGTCATGTGAACCGAGTATCCACTGGTCACCGGTTCCGAGTTGTTTTTTCGGTAACCATGGATGAGTCCCCGTTGGCTGCTGCTGTCGAACACTTGTTGCTGACCATTTTAGAGAGATAGTGGGAATGACAAGGGATTTTCGAAAGTTGAATGTCGTGAACTCAAGCCAGGTGTCTGTTCACGCGCGATTTCGAAGGCAGGTGCGGTTTTGATTTGTTTATAAAGAAATGGGATTCATTTTCGAAAGTTTTTGTAGGAAACGCATTGTTGTTCCCTAATGACATGAACATTCTCCCTCATTGGAATTCCGAGCACCATTAAAATTGCAGCAATTTTGCTAGGCCTAGTTTCGTCCTTCTCATACCCTTTTCTAGGCGGACCATTTGTTCTAACGGATCCGATAATCCGACTCACAGAAGAAGAGGATGACGCTCCTGCAGTGGAGGATGGAGCTGTTTTCTGGAAGCATACCTATGTATGTCTAGTTCTGTGAGATTGTTCCTACTCCAAAAGTTTGAGACTAGATAGTCTGTTCAGAATGATTGGTCACCGGGAGTACAAGGAATGCTAAACGCAAAGTTATGCTGCGTCATTACTTTTTCGCAGAAACGACACGGAAATATCTTTTACTAACCCTTAATGTCATAATAAGGGCTACAGTGACTGTTTCGAGTTTGAGTGCGTGTACTTTGATGAATGACGGTTGAGGGGAAGCTCATAGAATACTCGTCGACTCCTTGCAAATATCCTGCTCTTCCCGCACCGGTTTGCTATAATCAGTTTTGTACGGAGCAGGCCAAGTGGGCCGATATTTTCGAAAGTGAAGCTCATGTGCGAATGTATTGGCAGTCGCATTGTTCTGCCGTGTGGAATCGAATGTATGGGTGGGCTGATGGCGGTAGTTGGTGTTCAACACCTCAGGTGGCATTTCGCACCGGTACATTTGGATGTGGTGTTTTCAGTGAACGTAAAATTTGGTGTTTTCAGTTGCAATCTGCTGCTTCATTTCTTCGCCGAATTTAATGTGGACATGGAAGAAAATAAAATATATAGCCGTGTCTGGTCTTTTGTAAGTGCTGCTATGCTTTCTGCTACAAAAACCGGAGAAGAAGAAACAGGAGTAGGAGAAAGTTGCCGAAGAACCTATATATTATGACTTTTGATGAAATAACTGGTTCTGTTAGCAGTGTATAGTCACCAACAATTATCACGGAGCCCAGCAAATTGCGGTAATCCAATTCATCCATCTTTCCCAGCCTACTGCTTGCGATTTAGTTCACTGTCCGTGCTGTGCGTCGCGAACAAATGGGTGAGTCCCTGCGAAACCCCCTCATAATGTCCTGATCTCGAGATTTGCGCCAACAGGAAATATTACTTCATTGGGGGAATGAGGTCATGTGGTGCTTAGGATTTCATTTAGTTCATGGGAAGATGGCATTTAAGTAATCCCGCACTCTCTCTTGCTTCTTACTTTTTCAGCGTCAGAAATAGCAGTCATGAATATGTCGTCTTTCTTTCTGTTTCTCTTGTGATAAACTGTTGCGACTGACTGATTAGGTAGCCAACAACAACAGATTGTAAGGATATTTGGGACGATGCTCAGCACTTGACTGCTTGCTGCTGATACGCCATTCCAAAGTATTTATTTGCATTAATGACCGTGTGACTTGCCGATTTCCGAAACTTTGTGAATGGCATGTTGTCTGCAAGCGTTTTGACATATTCAGTTTGTGAGGTTAATAACATATCAGCCGACTAGTTCCTTCGATTTGACGGATGACCTGAGAACATAGTCGTCGTCGAATTGGCACAAACGCACACCGGCACTTTTAAAAGGATAGCTGCAGTTCCTACGAATGTGGAACCGCGATTAAGAAAGATGGTAATGCACTCTCAATTGTTCGGTCGCTGTCTGTCATTGTTCGGCTGGTATCGCGGAGCAGGTTTTCGCACTGTTTTTTCTCATGTTACATGAAACGCAGCTTTCACGTCACATCCTCATTATTTTTATGCATTTTTCGTCCAATCGCAGAGTTCTTCGTGACCGATAAATATTTAGGCGCCTGCTAACAAGGCTTCTGAGCATAGCAAAAACCTGGCGACATTCCATAGGAAGTACGGCAGCACCGTTCCCCAGAACATAATAGCCGATATGATCAACGGAGAGATGAGGACGACAAATGTGATTTCGCTTTGTTGGAATGTTCAGATTTGTGAACATTTTTCTTGCCAAACACTGAAAGGTTGGACGCTGTATTTCAGGATGACCAACATTATCAGTTTCAAGGAGTTCTTACCATCGTGAATGCTTCATGTGCGCTCATGACGAAACTCCGTAAATTCTCTAGACAGGTAGTAATGAACCAACGTCGATATCGGGAATCAGAGGTTGTCCGTAGATTTGCGAATTATTAGTATATGGCTTATGAGCACTGGGTGGCCTATAACCTGGCCTGATAATATACATCAATAAGAAGTGAGACCAGAAGTGGTTAATTAAACGACAACATCAGTTAAACAGTACATCTTTGACAGTAGCCTTCAGGTTTTCACTCGACGTCTATCATAAGATCTTCTATGCATTTCAGCCGTAAGCGATTGACCCGTCAGGCTTCCTAGATTTATTGCGAACGCTTTCCTGTTGGCTTTTCGATGCATTTTTCCCATTCTGTGAAACAGAAGCGTTTGTGCAATCCAAAACTGAAAAAAATTTCCCTGAGGAGCAAAAAAAGCAGTCCCTCATTTGAAAAATTTTAGACTTGGTTTTGAATTTTTCAGAACCACTCTCCCTGAGATCAACACATGGAATCCGTAAATCTCATTGCTATTGCGTTCTCTTCAGGGAAGCGGTTGGCTGGTCTCGGTGCGGCTCAAGCATTTTCTTGTTGGGTACTAAACAGTGACTCAAAACATGTCTGAGGGTCAGCATGCGGATCCCACTGCTCCTGACAGTAAGTTAAAGTTCATCACTTCATATGCATTGATACTGAGTTTCACGCGCTATTTCATCGTTTATAGTAGTAGACAGTTGAGAAATCGGAAGTCGAAGTAATGGTGTCGAATGAAGTCTTCAGTGGACTGCTTCGAGATAGCCTTGTAGCTGATGAAAAGCATGCAACGGCAGACCCTGTGGGACACTACTACGAACACTTAGCTCATCTGGCTAGAGTTAATCACAGCGATACGTTAGACAAAGTAATAATAATCATTATTACGTCAAGAAATACTTATTCTGCGGCCTGCATATATCAGTCGAATACAAGAGTTGTTCACTTGGCACAGTTGTCCTTGCTGCGCACAATGGTTGTCCACCACCTACCTATGACGTGGATCATCGGAAAGAAGTCATCCTGCTAAGCCAGAGAAGAATGCTATGTAAGTTTTCGGGAGACATTCATTCGCTGGCTATTAATATCTCGGAAAATTTGCAGCTCGATTTCCTGGCTCTGTGTGGTTTGGGGTTTTATGATGTTTTCTGCGGAATCATCGAGAACCCTCCGTTCATAATTCGAGGAGCTAGCATCACGATTTCGACTGCCACATTGGAAGGGCTGCCATAAATGTTTACTTACCTTCCTGGCTACGCTAACCGACGTGAGCCTCAGCCGCTGTCTTCATATCTATTTACACATACCTTGATCTGAAGACGTGAAATCATTAGTCAATTGCGGCTGATCGCGTGGAAGTCAGCCCATTTACAGCAAGAAGCGTTATAACAGAAATATACTTTTGCATGACATAAACGGAAACAACCACGGACGTTCATTAACTGATGAGTGAAACCGCTCTTGAGATGGAAGAGAAATCTGGAGACAAAACAAAAGATGCAGGGAAGCAAAGAAGCTCTAAAAACACGAAGAAGGAAAAGTATCACGATCTTACTGATATCAAAAATTTGCTATACAACAGCTCATACTGTTTTCATTGCGGAAATAATACATGCGTATTTGGTGATATGCCTTAACTTTCTGTGGAGGTTCTGATCGAGGAATGCCAATGGAGGGACGGCTCCGACATGTGAGAAAGATCGCTGTCGATTAGAGGAGATTGGTGGGGAAAAGCGCTGTGTTTGTGCTAGGGTGATGAATAACAAACAGGTAACAGCAAAATGATAAAATAGCTGACGGTGTATCGTTGACGTTTAACATACACTCTAAAGCTCGGCAGTTCAGCACCTAGGTGTTTATGACGTTTCCCCTTCTGATACTTCTGTGTGCAGCATCGTTTCTTAGCAGTTTGCATACCTGCTCCGCTTTTGTTTATTCCATATGCATTTACAATTATTTTTGACTTCTCACATTAAAATAGGGCAGAAGCAATCTTGGCAGCAAGTGCACTGGGAGTTATAACGTTCAAGCGAACCCTCCGCATCTACAATCAAAACTTTGTTGTGAAAAGTGCTTGAGACCAGATACAAACCAAAGCAGAAAGAACCCCATGAATAAGAAAGGTGTGAAACGATAAGGAACATCAGTGCTGACTAGTGCAGAAGCAAGGATTGATGAACCGGTTGCTGATGATGTTATTCAGATACAAAAGCGACACCTCTGAAGGTTGGGACAATTCTTAACGGACGCTTCAAAATTGTCGAGCTCACGCTTAATCATCCAGTTCTTGGTAAGCGTGGAATCTGCTTGAAGAAGCTGGTCAAGATCTTTAGAAAATGGCGTTTATGGCACTTTCTTCAAAGTCCTTTGTCGCGGGCGTGAAAATAGACGTGTTTTCGTCTTGGCCTTGGGGTGTTTTTCATATTTCCATGTTCCTATCCGCCAACCTCCGATGGGCCTTTATACTATAAAGGAAGCAATGAATATCCTCTATAATGAAAGAGATGAGTACCGTTGGAAAAAAAGGCTGAAATGAAAAAGTCAAAATATGCATCCGAATACCTTTTGTGATGTCTTTAAATGTGTTTGTTTCTGTAACATTCTGATGCCTTAGGGAAACGGAAAAAAATTTGAGCCGTCTGACTCTTAAGGCATACAGTTAAAAGCAAAAGTGGTGTAAAATAAGAATGGCTGCTGCGATAAGATAAATTTTTAGAAAATTTTAGGGAATAGAGGGTGAAGTAACGGGCATATTGCGCCAGCAGTTAAGTTTAGGTTTTTAGCCGCTGAAACAACGTGACGATCAATGTTAATTACTGCGCTAACCCACACGTGCATTGATTCGCACATGCAGTCCAAGAAGAAACGTGAAAATGATTGACCACTGGCCTTGTCTGCTTGCTGGTTTCACTTGTTCGTTTCATATGCAGAAATTCCCTGGTGCAACGCTTAGAACTATTGTCTTGATTACACCTCGTACTGCACCGACAAGGAAGAAAGTGAGCAGTTACCACCAAATACAGATCACCATCAGAAAACAAACAAATAGGGCGGTGGCTCTCACTGAAGAGAGCTGTTGGTACTGAAAACAAGAAAACCTGCATGACTAATAAACAAACAAAGAAAGAAAGCTTTGATGACTAACGTGCTGCAGTAAAGAATGAAGCCAAGCAGTGTAAAGTAGAAGTGAACATCAGTATGAAACTTAGGGGTAGAGTAAACAGCTGCAGCAGAGTCTTAGATTAGAGTAGGTTTTTTCGTGGGAAATAATTTACTTCTGAGAGATTCGCCTGTCCTTTGATTCATTCGGTCGAGAATGTGGGCTTCGACATATGAGGGACCACTGAGCATTTCATGCCCGAAACGATTTCAAAATGGAACCGTCGGTCTCTTGGACATTGATTTTACTGTAGTGGAGAAAAATCACCTTCATAAAGAACTTCCGCACCTTTGAAGATCTTTCACAACCGTGAAGAAGTTTTGCATGATATAGTAGTACTCATGTATTCAAAAATGAGGATATGATCGTAGCGTCTGATGTCAAGGCTTTTGTGCCTCCAATAAAAAAGTCGCCATTTAAATTCAGACAACATTTAGAGTTTTACAGAGCATCAGTAAGAAATGTATGTATGGTCTCCTTATTCAGAGCTCGTCGCACTGCTGTTTTCAAGCAAAAATGAACGAAGAGTTTGTAGGACGTTAGCTAAAAGCTCCCCTTAGACAAAAATTTGAACTTGGCAAGGCATATATGTAGTGTCCGCAATAAACTGGCCATAATGACCATTTGTGGCATATCGTCAGGATTTTTTGAACGCGTGAACTAGATCCACTATCGCAGGCTTCCAGAAACACTTCAACGCTACCAGACACCTGCAATATGTTGGTGGCCACCGCATTCTGCATCGTATGCACGTTTCTGTTGATGAAAATATGCAATGCAATCGAGAACATTAACGCACGTCGTTGAGGTTGTTGAGCGCCACCACCGATGTCTGTAATTGTCCAAGTCACATAGAACGAAGAAGAATGTGATCAGAATAAAAGGAAAGAGAAGCATCGTTGATTGAAAGTCTTCGACTCGTCGTTACCTGGTTGCACATATCAGTAGCGCGTTGATAGCGTAGGCTCTCCCACTTCTCTACAAGGAGTAAACGTTGCTCTATAAGCCAGTCATTTTTTCACCACCGGAGCACGAACTTATTTCCTTAAAGCCGGGCTATCTAAACTATCCCTAACCCACGAAAACTGTTTGCCACTTGGGAAAAAATCATGTCTGTCGAGATAGGCGATTCCCTGCCTTAATCCTCAGCATGCAAGAAGAGGCAACGGTCAGCTTCTAGATACAGATGCAGTTTAGGTATTCATTACAACGCAGTCGGCAAGAAGGGAGAAAGTTACGTGGTCAAAATGGATGGCGAAGGAAATCTGCTGAGCGTCGTTCGCTCTGAAGCCGGCTTCCTAAATGCGGTGAGTGGAGAGAAACAATGAAACAATAATGTGTGGTGAATGAGGTATTCACAAGGTACAATTTCTTGAGCAATTCAGACCTTGTTGCACCGAAGTATATGCGTAGTAAATTTATATGCAGTTTTCAGCAAAGTGCTGGACAATTTCTGGTAAATCCGGTTGAGGATTTGCCAGAAAAAACGACTATATGCTTTTGCTGCAGCACTGACGATTTTTTTCTGAAGAAGCTTTCAGCATCTCACAGGTCCGAAGACAGAGGGTCTATGGAAAGATCGAAGCATCACACGAACGCTAATTGTAGCAGGACAAACGGCTGGACTAACAGCTACTTAGATATTTCTTTGAATGATATTCTGAAGTCGCTCGTAATGCAAAGCTGCGAAAACGCAAAGACCGGACAGCTAAGATTGCTTTTCATTGCATACTTCCTTCTCAGAACTTTCGGATGGCGTAGTTCCAAAGGCAGTCCCTCAACTGATCTGCGTCATGCTAAGAACTGCAGAGGCTAAGAAATGTGTTAAAAAGACTGAGCGCAAAGATTTTAAGGTTCGACGATGAATATGAATGAAAAGTTCATTGGCAATAACAAAGAGATAGTTTTGCAAGCACAAAATGGAATTAAGAGTCTTTGTACTTTCAAGAACGGGGCCAAATAATCCGATCTGTAACCAGAAAGAGTGCAGTGAACGTCCTGACTAATGAGCTCACGAGCAAGGGAAACTCCTGACATCGTGGTTAATGAGTAGGAGATCCCCATCTTGAATATGCAGGTGCCGTCATTTTAAAACCGTAAACAGGGCAATTGAGGTAATTCATATACCTCGTTTTTCGGAAACAGGAGCGGTCCCACAATGGGGTGTGTGGTAGACTCTGGAATAATGAACGCTTCAAAATATACCCAACAAGAGATCTGCGCGAACAAAGCAAAGAAGCGACATAACTCGTTCTAGATATCTGACGATGTTCAAATATATTTAATGGATCAACTGCTCAGTGTAGGTAAAACGAAGGCGAAGTACACTGTGTGGCGCTTTATGCGAACTTTCGAAACGCACGAGGAATCATTCCTGCGAAGTGAAATTGACCAGCAGGGCGAAGAGAAAATGCGCATTTTGTGGCGGCAATCCTTGCACACTTTTTTGCTTGCCCGTTTTTAATGTCTTTGATAAGTTCGTCGAAGCTGCATTCTGTTAATGTAAATAGATGAGTGTCTACAGCGTGCTTTGTGGGCAAGGGAATAAAGGTGACAGTTACACAATGAGGCACTTGTTCAGTTTCGATAGAGCGCAGCAAAAGCATAGAAAGTCTTGAGTTAACAGACCTCTGTGAACTGGTCTCTTATATCTTCGGATCCACTATCACCTCGGAAAGTGATAGGAAATTAGCAAAACTAACCTCCTCTAGGTCCTGCTAAGCTTCATTTATCGCTACTGGTAGTCCACTCTTACTACAATACTTCGTGCTACAGTTTATAGATGATCCAAAGACTTTTTTGTAGACTGCACCGTTCCATTATATAAAACATTGGAGCTACAGCGTACTGTTAGTGAGAAGCCTTTGGGAAGTTCAAGATAGCAATGCAAGACACTCTGATAATCTCTCGTGGCAGAAAGGGCTTCCAAGTTTCCTTAGTCACAATACACTATAATATGTGCTCAGGATTTTGACTGACCTACAAAACGTCTATCGTGCTTAAAATGAAGAATATGCGGTGCCATGCTGAAGTTCATTATTTGGGCGTTGCAGATGATAGAGAAGTCACTGTTTGCTATCGCGTAGGAATGAGCCACGTACACTGCAGTACCACTTCAGCCTGCTAGAGCTGAGCAACACTGTTTGGATTTCGTTCTTCCTGCGGCTCTTCTTGTTTAGATGCATGATTTAAGGTGTCGAAAGCGTGCGCGTCACAATTTTTCGTTGAGTTTGTACATGGAGGGCGTGTCTTACAAATGATCTACTTTGTGACACAGTTTCGACCTGGACCCAGTCTCAACGACTGCCTCTGTGCCGTGCCAGATGGCAAATTCACGGTTGCCACCTCATGTCGGGCTGCACATTTTATCCTTCAGGTGTTTTTATTTAATAGTTCTTTCAAAAGAGATGATAAAGTTCAGTTGATCAGAAATTTGATGCCGTTTGTTAATCACATACCTGTAGCACTTGGGCATTAAACGTGTAGGGAGTGGCGTCTTTATACTCTGTACACATCAGCCGCCGAAGAAATTATGACCTTTGGTGAAATATTTGGAGCAAAAGAAAGAAGAAATTATAGGCACCGAAGTGAACAGGTTACAATGGAACGTCGCAAATTCTTGCGTGGCGAATTTCAAATTCGCCTGAATGTTATTTACGACCAAAAATACTTGTCGACCGGTGTTCAGAGAAGTCGGATGGCTAGCTCACAAGCGTGATTCGAAGTTGCTGCCTTCTGTCTTCGCTGAGGAACCTAACGGATTGGGCTATTGCGGGCCGTCATCATTAATTCTGCGAATATTTGCGCTATGCATATAATGCACGCAGATATGACAAGTGCAGAACCGCACAACCAGGATTGCTATCATTGAGGATTTATATGCATTTGTGTGTGTGGTTAACCTCTATTTGGAGATGCTGTTAACTTCGAAAAGAACGCGTCATTACTAGTGAAATCCGAGGAGTGAGCCGCCCTATTTCATGAAACATGCGTTAAAAATAAACTTTTCCATAAATACGGAGTGTGTATTTCTGGCCATACTTATATACATCTAAGCATATGAAAAGGGCACTTTTATGTGCGGTTTCACATATGTCGCAGGTCATACACACGTCATTTCATTGGCACAGGTTTGTGAACGAGTCGTCCCGAAGATTTTCTTTGCCAAACACTCAGCATTTTGAAGGCAGTCGAATGGGTACATAAGCTCAACTATCTTCTCCGTCGCATTGATCCCAACGTCATAAAATACGACGTGGAAGATCGCGTTATCTATCTAAGTGATCTCAGTAGCGTGCGGTTAGTTCACTATATGATTTTGTTGCTTTAAGACGAACAACGAATGCATCACCTTGAAAGGAAGCTGCTTATCACAATGGGCATTCATTATATGCCTACTCCAGCAGGGCCCATAGTTAGCAAATAGTAACATCTACGCATTTTTGGAACGAAATGCAGCTACCAGCTCCTCTGCAACAACAACATATAATATCCAGTTTAGTTACGCACTGTGAAATTAAGCTACAGGGCTTCTGAGTTGCAATTTAAGCTACAATGTGCTTTTAAATACTAGGAATCCCCAAACGCCTAGTTAATTCGATTAAAGCTCCGTTCATGTCTTTAGTTCATCTATGGAGAAAGGAGGAACGTCATATTTTCAGTGGTATGTTGCGAATCCGTGTAAAAAGCTGAAAATCTGTAGTTGGTAATAATTATGTTAGTCAAAAACTTGCCAGATGCCGAATGTTCATGTTCAGAATGAACACGTAGGAAGTGCCAGAGGTATACGAATTTTTTTCCGCCTTTAAAAGAATTTTTTGCGACTCGATTATTGATCTATATCGTAACCACGCAATGGTCAGAATTGTGAGAAGTGAATAATAACCACTTCGGAAACTTCAACAGCTGAACGTTTCGGCTCTGAACCCTGACAAGTTTTACATTCATAGTTGGTAGTCGTCGTCAGCAAGCTATGTTAGGCGTAATGTTATCAGTAATTTGTGATACACTGCACTGTTTCTTTATGTTGGCTTATATTTTAAATTTTTCGTCCCACTTGGTTTGACGAAAAAAGATTAAGTTCATGTTTGCATAAGTTGCTTTAATAAGCAGCAACCTGAAAATTCTTCTTGCAGCAGAGTGAGAACACAATAAGGCAATGATTGCAGAGTAGATCCGGCGAAACTCAGCGTTGCGGACGTTAAAATCAAATGGGCAGGTGCTCAAATTTATGCACCGATGGACCATCACAGTGGAGGCACGAGTTCATCTACTAGTCCTTCTCAATTTCCCTTCTACTACTTACAAAACATCTCACCTCATTTCCTTTTTACCAACGCATACTGCTCATTCATTGGTGGGATATCGTTAAAAACAAGTCACCATTGCGAGTGCGTTTACATTTGTGCGTAAAGGAACGCGGCTTGCAAATGAACGCAATGAAATCGTGAGAATTCGGTTCACTGCACGCCTCTTTTTCCATAGTAAAACTTCATTCTCATATTTTCTATAAAATGCTTTGCTGAAAAGTTTTACGTTATGTTTCAACTCAGCCGTAGTAGCTCTCTCAGTAGCCTCTTTCTATGAAAACGTCATTGTAGGTCAAGTCTCAGCAGTAGCAAGCTCCTAGTGATTACGAAAAGAAAACAAATGGCCACGGTATCGACTGGTTTGACCCTCTCTACAACATGTTCCAGTGTTCCCTGTGCGATGTTTGTACCGATTTTGATAATGGAACTGCTATGTTAGGGAGAGTCATTTATGTCATGCTTTTCCAGTAATTGCTTCCTTTCGAGAACTTCTAGGCATATTTATCAAATATTTGTGCTCGCCAGATGCACTGCGCTATTTTTGACTGTGTATAGGTATGTGTGTTATATGCATACAGTAGTGTCCCAAGTAAAATTCATCGTTGGCTTATGATACGAACCGTAGTAATGGTAACGCGGCTGCACCACTTAATGCTGTTGACAGTTCAACATATTACATTACTTCTTAGCTGCCTTCATCCAGAAAGTGTTCGGATGTATTTCGGATCACTCAGTTCGTTCGGGGTTATATCTGATTATTTACTCATCCCAGGAGGTTTACTTTGGAGGCAAGCCATGCTAGCCGAATGAATTGGAAGCGCATAGTCTAACTTCAACCCTTCCTTTAATGTCCTATAAACTCTGTTGCCGTGGGATCGGGACTGTTGAGATCGCATCTTTCATGGAAATGCGTATAAAGGTGAGATATTTTACAGGATTTTTTCACGCAGAAAAGTCTGCATCAGCTGACCTTCACCGAGGCCTACTGACCGTCTTCATAGGCTTAGAAACCGCGAACGGCACTTTCCCACAAATAACCCCAATAACATTATCGTGGAACGACGCTGTACAGCTACAATAAAAGCAGGGCTCGTGTCATGCGGTGCAGGTGTATGCAGATTGTTTTTATGGTTGATGGAAAGAGACAACCGCTAGTGGCGGGACGTGGAAAAAGAGTTTCAGGGTTGATAGCTTGTTGTGTTCATGGTATTTTTGTGCCGCCCTTTTCCTTTGCCTCTTTCACAGGGACGTTAGTGTCGGATTCTTCCAGTAATTGCATCTCATCACTGACATGCAGATCCAAGAGCGAAGACGCCTATCACGCTCACCCCTTGATATCATTAGGGTACAGAATGATTAGTGGCCATCGATGGCAGTATATTAAATTCTACGCCACATTCATTCTAGTTTCTTGCAGCACGTCGTAAGCATACGAGTATGGCTTCGTTCTACGTTACCAATACTAAATACTGCAACACCAAAGTGCACTCAAAATAGGAAAAGGAAACGAAATGAAGTATGGAGGCGAAGGAGGTCGTCACATGTTACGGCGCGTCTTAGATGTAATCCATTAAGAGCGGACCAATTCATTCTTCACCCCTGAAGTATACGCGAAGATCAATCACTTTTCTTTTAAATGCTTTCTACTTCGCACTCCAGAACGTTGCCAGTTTATAGTAAACAGTGCAGCAGTTTTGACGTTTCGACGCTGTGCGACGAGGAATGGTCGCTTGAGGTCTATGGTCGAAAAGCGTGTTTAAACGACGGTATGTCTCAACTGCTTTAAGCAGAGGCCTTTCGACTGCTGAAATTGGACTTGCTTACAGATATCGAATTCCATGTGCAACAATTATAATTTATCTCTTTTCTCCACTACATCACTGAACTAATGGAATGCAATCTTTCGAAGTCTTAATAAGCAATGTTCAGGTGCAATGCACTGCCGGCATGACATCGAACCACTAATATATTTTCTCATCGAAATGACGACAGGTACGTTGCCGTGGGCAGATATTGGGCGAGATAAGATCCCACTTGCGAAGAAGAACGCCATTGACGATAAGTCACTCTTCAGGAATTGCCCTCCTGCGTGAGTATGCTTCATTTCACCAATGCATTTGACCGATGTTGGCTCATATTCTCTTGAATGCATCGCCTGCAACTCGAAAAGCTGCGATTGCGGACAATAATTCAGCTCTGAATTTATAAACTGATGTATGTTCAATAATTATCTTTCTTGGCATTGGACGCTGGAGTTCTGCCCGAGCGTGAGGTTATTACTAGCGGATTATACGCCTGGCTGAAGGCAATTAGTACCTGTGATGAAACATGGTAGGAATCTCTTAATCGTCAGCATATCACAATAACAAATTATAGGTTTTAAATTCAAACAGAAGTAAAAGGCACAAGAGGATGTGCCCCACACTTTCATTTGCTGCAGCCGTTTGAAGTACTGAATGAAAAATTCCAGGTGATGCTCCCTTCACCCTCAACATGTTACTGCCAGCAATATCAAAATAGCGAAAGTTTACTTGTGTCCTTCAGTCTTCCGTACGATTCAGCACTGCAGCACAATATATTCCACTACTTTAAAGTTACGATGCCTGTTTCTGAGTAGATTCAAAACGACGTACTCATGCCCATCTCAAATTAAACACACAGAAGCAAGTATGCGCGCGCAGAATCCTACGTGCATGCACACAGACACGCATAAGCACAAGCATACGACCTTCGTTCTTTGACTAACTGTCATAATTTCAAAGCCTTCTACTTAACTTCTGCGCCTTTCCATTCCAATAACAGATAGGATATTTCAGGTATGCGCAAATGCATAACTACCTTAATACACTAAACGACTCAAGTGAGGTCGACTACAAGCAACTGTACATGATGCTCGAAGAAACGTGGAAAGCAGCTGGTGCAAGCTCACTTACAGAGCCACAATGGGACTGGGAGCAGCTCCTTAAGACGGATGAATGACCACTCCCTTGCAGTATCACGTTACACTCCTGCCTTTTGCTTTCGATCACTGCTGCTCTTGAAAAAATTTTACCAAATTCTGTAAACTGCCAAACTAAACTCTCGTTATCAGTGTGTCTGTCCGCACTCTCTGCAGTTTTATCGCAGAAGTGACTGGACGAAGAAAAATGAAAATGTTGTCTTTAAAAGATTCGCGACTTATGTTCAGCAATTTGGTGAGACGATGCAGCCCAATTCACAGGACAATAGTTTTGAACAAGCGAAATACTGGAATTGATAGCAGTTGCAATATTGTGAATAACAGAGATTGGCCGAGCTTACAAATACTATGAAGGAGGACTGGAACAGAAACGGCAGTAAGGAGCTCCCCTGGTCCCCAGACCAGGGTCTTATAGCTGGTTGCTTTAGCACAGCTCGAATGGTGAATTTTTGCTCGGGCAGATTCCGCTGATCCGCCTTAAATTTCCTGTAATGTATGTAACGTCACCTTCTATCGAAACGTCTACTTTTTGCATGCCTGTTTCCGCTGGATGTATCACTGCATCCGCTTATTATTGCCGTCGCTGAGGCTGCTAGCCCTTTTTTACTACACGCTGGTTCCAATAAGCCGCAATGGTACATTTCGCTTTTCGCGACAGAAGAAGACTTCGCTAATCCGCAGCATTGAAATCTGCTCAGCTATGGCCTCCGAATTTTTAACATGTATGTGCGCCCTCACAATTCTAAGATTCCAAGACTTAATAGTTACTTCGATATAAGCGCAACAAGATGAAGTCATATTTGACAACAGGAGCTTTTCCTCTGCACAACAACGTGCTCTACTAAGTGTTTTGGTTCACGGATTTCAGGAGTTCTCACTTCCCAAAGCTTACCAAAGTGACCTTCCCAGTATTCAAGCTCTGTATTTATAAAACTGATATCGGCACTGATGTTGTGCCTCTTCGTCAAATACGGCTGCGAATATTTAATGGATATCTGGGCCGACGGCGTTGTAGAAGACTTTGGAGCGATGATGCGGCGCTATATCGGAGGGTTCACAAGCACGCTTTGACAAAACCGTATCAAAGAATAGAGCGTATCCGACAAGGTTGTTATGAGAAACTCGACTATCACTGACAGAGACACATTGGAAGAATAAGCAGTTTACGTCAGAAATATGATAGGGGCTAAGGGGTCGTAGACGCTAGACATCTATTCGGCACTGTGATCTTCGCCAGTTTTCAGCTCTTCGTCTTCAACCTAGGGAGTTTTCGTTTCAGAGGGACGTTTTCGTCGTACCGGAGTGAACTCTTATGTGAGAGATGTTGCGAATTCTCAATAGTGAAGTGAGGACTCTGCGAATTCCACCAGACTAGCGTAGCAAAATCGACTAAATTAACGATCTGCTCCAAAAATGTGCTCTATTCCACACTGTTTAAAGTTTGGAGCAGCTTGTGAGATCTGTATATGACTGAACATACACGCCTCACAGCATCAGCAAAAAAAGTGTCCTGCTGCATTTTGTATGCGCCACAAGCTCGCCAGGGAACCGCACTCTTTAAATGAATCACCGAGTTCCCAGTGAGCGGGAATACGCTCCGGATCACACCTCCAAATGCCAAGGTTTCTCACTTTCTGGATATCCGCCATCCAGAAGCCGGGGAGAGATCATCAGCTACGGTGACACGGTGACAGTTGATGAGGCAACATTTCCCTTGAAGCTTGGAACTGCTGCTCGCACACTTTTTAGTTTTTCACTGTTCGAAATGTTCGTTTGCGATAAAGAGGGTAGCACTATATGTTTGCGAAAGCATACCTTCCGCTTCATCTGACCCTGCTTTTAGCCGTACACCCATCCATTCATCGGCTGTAGCCATACATCCGACCATTCATCGGAGGCTTTGAATAAGATATCCTTCCATCACTTCGTTGCCCCTTAGCGGTTTGCTGCCCTCCCTCTTGCTTAGCTGACCAGCTTCCCTGTTCGCTTTCGCGACAGGCTGTGTTGCTAGAATCTGCCCTGTTTCGACTGTGCCTGAGTGTCCTTAAACGTCCCCCAAAAAATTAGTTAAGTCTTCTTTGAACGGAACTGTGAACGATTCCGATGTGTAGGATTGCATGGATAAGAGATAAAAACAAAATGGAGAATGAGAGATGATTTGAAGTGGTGATGGGTGAGGCAGTTATGGAATGTTTTGATGAATGCGCCAGTAACATCAGTGATAGCAAGGGCTTAACGAATGTTGGATTCAATTGAAGGATACAGACTAACCCACCATGGTGAGATGAGACGTCGGCCAGCACAAGCTCGATGCGAGTCGTCTCGACTGCCTTTGTTGGTGGCGTAAACTTCCTCCTATTGCAAATGGCCAACCGGCGCGGAGTTGGCTGCGATTATAGATAGCAGGGGCAGAATTTACGGTGAAAATCGGGTGGAAACGATGCGTGTGGTCTGCTATGTCAGGTCTGACTGACCGAGTGACTTATTTCGAGAAGGTCACCCTTGTATATTTTCAATTATCTCAAAGAAAGCCGATCACAGATATCGATAACAATTATCATCACTGCTGACTATCACGAAGTGAGTTCAAAGCATAAAGAAGCCGAACGAAAAGTTGCGTTCTGCTATAATAAAATATTCTACTTCAAGCAATCGTTGCGCTTTTCTCCATAAGTACTATATACCACTTCATATAATAATTAACGATCTAATCGGCTTTATCGCCTCGGCATTAACAGCACTGGTTGAAATACCATGAAGAGCAAGGCAAGAATCGAAACCAAAACCAGTGGGAAAGAAAATGAGATCAACGACAATCCGTTTCCTGGAATATAATCGATAAATCATTAGCACTGATTATTGGCATCAGCCAGTTGTGCACAACAACAAATGCACCTTACAAACAAAACATCCGACCTAACAGCAACTCAAAATTACTATTTTACAGCGTAATGCTCAATTAAATAGGCCCAAGCCCAATATATTAGTAATAATGTGGTGGGCTACAATTAGTCAAATGAGTCCAATATTACATGAAAATTGGCAGGACGTGCTTCGGCGAAGATTTCTCTAACAGTAGAAATACAAATGTACGCATGAGCAAATATAGGTGAGGGGAAGCAATGCAACGTTCAGAAAGTCTTCACGGTTCGAGCATCAAACGCGACGATGCCCTGAACGATTCGCTTTTAATTTGCGTTCAAAACTTCCCATCCATAGGCATTTATACAGCAACTGCTCACTGTTTCTAATAATTCCTTGGCAGAGGCCACTGATCCTCACTCGCATCAGTGGGTAGGAAACCCGCACTGAAAGTGGTGATTAAGGACGGTATTCACGTGCAACTATGTCAGCAGTAATCTGCACTTTATCTCAGCAACATTGGCAAGGGAGACACAAAAAGCCTCTAATAGCAGTATTGCAGGTAGAAATAATCTTCATATCTCTGACATCAAAAGCATAGTCGTGGTTGCTTGATTTAGAACTTTTCTGCACAAATTTACCAACTATCATGCTAAAAATGAACACTGTTACAAGGTATGATGGACCTTTATATGGCCGGCGTGAATAGCGAAGCAGGCAGGGTCATATCGAAAAACTGCGCTAAATGGCCTTCAACAGAAAGCAGCGGTGTGCAGTACTTGAAAGAATGTTCCCTCATGAAGAAATCATCGCCTTTTTCAGTCTTCACGGAGTTGTTCCGTAGCAATCATTAAATATTTTAATGTCATATACCGCACAAAAAACCACCACAAAACTCAAATCACACGGACGAAGTCCCTGGGAAGTACGGTTTTCATATGAGGACAGATTCCTCCTAATTACCTCGTAGTGGTTTTCATTCTTCGCAGACGCAACTATCCAGGCTATTCTCTTGAGGAAACGTTGCCGCGTGCACGGCACAGGAAATCACGAATTTCCCGCTTCCTCCCTGCAAAGGCGATACTCAGCGACTAAGCCACTTGACTAGAATATTGGGTGCTCATAAATGATGAGCAGTTTTTTGCACTGTGATGTCTGTAGCAGACATATTGCAGTATGCTGAATGGCTGTGGCGCAGATAGGGCTTTAGTTCTTCCGGATTTTCATTTGCGTTGCGATTGCGTTGTGCTCAGCCTTTTCAGCAAGACTCGGATGGCCTAGAAATGCTGCCCAACGTTCCCCCATGACTTTTCCTAGAAACAGTGCAGGGCGTCGTGAATAAATGCTTTATACTTTAAGCTTTATTATCTTCAGACATTGCAAATCTTACTCTTTTCTTGCAAAAACGTTGCAGCAAACTTATTTCTCAGTCGTGCGATGAACCTTCGACATTTTAGTTATTCAAAAACCACACGAAGCTGTAAAATGGTGAGTTGACAGGCAATGCGGTTTATGTTTATTTCTCCTTAACAGGGCATGGCTTTCATTATACCACAGAAGAACGAAACGCTGTAGTAGTTTTATTACTCATCTGTCTCATGTGGTTACATCGCAGTGACGCTTTCTCACTCCTCTTTTCTCCTCTGTTTTTGCTGGATGCAGTGTTCATCGTCAGCTGATCCTTGGTGTGAGGAAAGTTTGACGTTAGATTTTTGCCAAACTTGAAAATATTTTCGCCAGCCTTCCATCTGCATGGCACTTTAACGTAATGGCGCGCGCATGTATGATAGACTGTCTTCCCACAACGGACAAGAGTCCCTCTTGTGCCAAGTAGTTTCAGTTCGGCGTCCGTTGAATTTACAACTAAATCAGTCGGTGCGTTTGATTCGTACACTGTCTTCCCACTTGAACCAATAGCATGAGAAGTGGCCATTCGGAGACGAAAATGCTTTACGTATATCTTCCAGCGGTCAAGTTTTTAGCTGTCTTATAGACAGGAGGAGGAGGACGGCGATATGGCTGCACGCTTTTCCTTCAACTCTCCTTCATAGTGGCTCCCGTGACCTCTAAATGGAAAGGAAAGTGCCTCATTCTATTTATTTATTTGCGTTCTTACTGAAGCCGTGACTTTCTACTGACTCACGCACGGCGCTCACTGTTCATCTGGACCCCTTTTGCTAGTGGCAGCAATAGGCTTCCACAGCACTGAAATACGCAAGTTATCTAGTGAACCTGTTAATTGCATTTGCAAATACTTGACAACATTCTGTCTCCCCGACGATGAAAACAGTTGTTCCAGCATAATCGCTTGGTTTCGAATGCCTATTGAACAGCATTCTCTGATGGGATTTACCCGGTGAAATTGGGAAGGATCTCTTTTATAATTATTTGAAATTATCTAATAAAGCAAAGCATTTTCCCGCTTTCCGTATGTGTCCCGCGGTACTTCTGTGAGGCACTTGAAAGCGATTTTCTGTGTGCCGAAAATTCAAAGAGAGCATTTCTTTGCACACTCCTGCGAGGCCAGCCAAATATCTTAAAACCCTGAAATACTGTGTCATGCTAGCAATGTCACGGAACTTGCTATAAAGTTGCCATCGGTGTTGCCACGCATCCTCCACTTTGGAGTGTTTACTGGACTCGTATCTGTCCTAAAAAGCACTACTATTTTTTTGGGTCAGTGGAAGATTTGATACTGACCACGGTGATAGAGTCAGTGTGATCTTGCAGTTACTTTTGATGAAGTACTTGTCCTCAACGGTTGCAAGACGGTTTTACTGATTAACTTCGCCAATGTGGATGAAATTCTTTGGAAGCTGTTGCTGATGAAGTCTATTTTTTCCTCGGTTGTATTATTTTTCTTGACACTTCCACGTAACACTGTTACAAAGGAAAGGGAGCCTTCACTTTTCAGAGTGGGGGATGGAAATGAGGAAGGAAATTTCAAGCTGTGGGAGCGAAAAAACGTATGTATAACGACACGTCTCATACAAATCAAAGTGCGGTTCCTCTGTGATGTTTATCGTTGCACTGCTTCATGCCGTCTGGAAGTAGCTGTATATTTGCGTGGAGAGTTTACTTCTAAAAATGTTTGTTGCAGCTTGTGACTCGTCGAGCTCCACCTGCCGACTCTCAGCAGGCTTGCCTTGTGCTGTGGAGGTGTGTCGTTGACTTCGAATTTGAGTTTATGTTACGGTCAAGTTAAACGAATGTGAGACTAAAGTTCTGGACCCATCACCCATATTTGTACAGTTGCTTACTTCCTATGCTTCTCATGGCAAATAGATTTCGACTGTAAGCAGAGGTCACACACAATTCAGTACCGATTAGAAAGTGAGTTCATAGGCTTGTTCAGGCTGAAAACTGTGACCGAAATGAAATAGTACAGTCTTATATGATTTGATAGCCTCCATAGGGTGAAATCGTTCGTCAATCGAACAGAGGTTTTCGAAAGATCAGCTTAGTATTTCATTTTATCGGAAACACGGAATCTTCGGTTTCTGTTCCGAGTAGGTTCTCATGATTGGTTGTTTTTAGGCAGCACAATATTGAAGAACGGCAATGAGGAGAATCCAGAAAGAACTCGAGGATCTGCTGCATGACCCACCAGCTCAATGCAGTGTACTTCCAGTGGCGAATGACTTGCTATATTGGCACGCAACCATCATGGGACCTCCAGGTTCGCCATATGAAGGTGGCCACTTCTCTCTAACGGTGCGGTTCCCGACCGACTATCCATTCATATCTCCGAAAATAGCTTTCACGACGCCAATTTACCACCCGAACATCAGCGATGGGCGCATCTGCGTGGACATCTTGCGCGGACAGTGGTCTCCTGCGCTCACTATTCCCAAAGTCCTTCTTTCAATCTCCTCGTTGCTGTGCGACCCGAATCCGGATGACCCACTTGTGCCCGAAATCGGACATCTGTATAAGACGGATCGCGAGCATTACGACAAAGTGGCGAGGGAGTGGACGCGGAGATATGCCATGTGATTTTAGCAAACTCTAGATCTCTGTAAGGAAATGGACCAATTCCCAGCCCCGTTCACTGCGTTATGATCCATTGCTAGCAGATTGGAAGTTCCTTAATTGCATGCAGACAGTAGCTTTGCATTCGAGAAATAATTCTTGTATGCTTTCGTCCACAGTTCGCTTTTTGTAACTCAGAAATGTGAGCCTCGGTACATCTTGGTCGTTGCATGTGGCGAAACTTCACCGGTCCGCTTCGTCGTTTGTGATGGCAGTATTCGAATGGAGCCACGTTGTGACATTTGATGGTTTCGTTTGGTATGGTAGACGTGTATCCCTTCCGTGGCGACGATGTTGTGCCACAAGTGCCACGAGTTGATTGTGTTGATCATTTAAATTTCATGCATGATAGAGTGCGTTAATTTGCTCGGTCATGAACAAATTTTGTTTGCCATTGTTTGGTTTGATAAAACCGAGGATTCTGCTGAGCTGTATGACACGTTTTCATGACCGAACGCAACAGTGTCGCCTTCGCATACCGTCCACTAGTTAGTTTTTTCGATTCCGGCATGAATACTGATTATAGCCAGGTCCTATGCCGAAGGCTTAATTCACCGACTGGATATCACGCTTCCAGATTCGTGCTCTGGCCTCTCCTTGCTGCGCTCACTCACTTTGCAGCCCTGGCTACAGCAAATTTCATTGGCGGAGATCCTGATCAAAGATGAGTATCAGACAACTTGAGATCCGCTGTCAAGGGAAAAGTTCGAAGTTTCTCGACAGTTTCGGAAGCTTGACTGCAAGATGTGAGCAGATGTCTCGTTAAGCAAAGAATGCATAGCATGTCTGAGGTTCCAGGGAATGTCAGTTTTAATGGTAAGCATCAGCAAAAGCACACCGCGGTCATTTCATATCCCGGAATAGGCCTGTTACCGGCACATGGTTGCAAAGTAAGCAAAAGATGCATTGGGGGTCGGAGGGTAAAATTGAAGTGATTTCCTGTTCAATGGTACCTTGTTCGGCCATTCTTGCGCACTCGTGGACTTACTAAAGACCACTATTAATTAGCCTGCTCGTGGCCCTCCACTCGTACGAATTGCTTATTCGAAGTTTTTTCATGGACAATTTGGACAGGAATTTGTGTAGTGCATGCTAGAGGGGTCTTGGTTGAAAGACGTAGAATAATATTCCGTGAGAGCGGAAACCGTAATAAAGAGGCAAGGAGAAAAAACTGAGTGCCTGGTCTCCTTTTCTTCCATCCTATTAGCAGGCTCCTGGGGGAATGAACACTCCATAGCACATAGGAGCAGACTGTTAGGTTTTGGAGACCACAACGAAGAGCAGTCGGTTGGGGACGAGGCTTATGGGGATGAAAATAAGACGTTTGCTTCCCAAGAAGATCAGCATAAAAAGTTATGAGCCCCAGATTACACTAGAGATGAAACATCTATCACAAAATATTTGGAAGCGTGATCATCGATGATTGGTGTTGAGCGTTAATATCTTAGCTAAGTTTTTGAGCGTTGAACTTGCTTTCAGTAACTTGTCAACTACGAAAGTCCATATTTGTCAACTTTGACATCTCACTGATTTCTGGCGGTTGCGCACACCTTTCTCAGAGTGAACTTCCTGCTTACATCGATAACAAAAGCCGCCGAGAAATGTGAGGATCTCTGACCGGGAAATAAATAACTCAGACCAGGGTGGAGACCTGGCTGCCACTTTCCGGAGTTCGGAGTCTGTGCAGCCGCTTGTCTCGAGAAACTGTTGCCTCCCGAGTGAGGCACGCAAGTAACCGCACATATTTTGCTGTTCTTCTATGTGCACGAACATCACTCATCACGTTATCTCAAACCACAGCATAAAAGTTTCCGTGTAGAAGTAAAACTGCAGAAATCTTGCGTTCCATGAGAAACTACCATTTATGGGGAATATAATGCAGACATTTTTCACGGTATCAGTGGTGTTATACAAATTTTAATCCTCCAAGTCAGACCTAAAAGTGACGCGGATCGCAGTCGTCGGTGTCAAAGAAGCATTTGAAATAATCAAGTGGCCTTCCAGAACAGGAAGCTCACTTTCTTCCTTGATCCGTATTGAGGAGGAAACAAGCTTACTGGCTCTTCCATTTTTTTGCGCAGGTGTTTTCTATCGTCGACAGCGTCGATTCCTGTCGTTTCATTTGCTGTTAGAAAAACGGCTGTGAAATGGAAGATAGAAATCCGTTGACGTTAATCTCTACACGCGACTATCGCAGAAGCGCAGTTCCCAATGCAGAATTCAAATTTCAGCACCAAAACTGCGATTTTTTGCTGCCATCACTGGATGATATTGTTCGCATCGCTGAAATGTAGGCTGCTTCTGTCGTCACTGATGCCTTATTATTTTGCAGTGGGGAACTAAATGTATTCCTCTGTGAGAGCGCGCTGAAAAAAGCTGATAACTTCATTGTTTAGATGTTGGAAAGTATTGGATTAATTTTGGCTGCTGCCTACGTTGACTGATCACTTGCTGTTGATTTTTGCGATGATGAAGAAGGCGTCTAAGCCAAATTTGCTCACATTTCATTCTAGAGTATGGGACTGGGAAGGGCCAGGTCCATTAACAACGACCCTATTAAGGAAATCTCCGCACCCCACATGCTGCCTCTCTTGCAAATGATGCATACCGATTCCCTGTACGGTCAGATAAACATCTTTCTGAAACTTTTTGGGAAAATTGCATTGGGTGCACACAAGATGCTACAAATGCTATGTGGGAATCGATGTACTGAGTGGCAATGGGAGTTGGCGTTGAAAGATACAATCATTTCGCTGTTAAGAAATATCCATGAATGAGCGCAACGCCGCTACTCGCCCTTTGTCACCGTTCAACAACTGTCGTACAAACGTGCTTGCAAGCAAGCATGCATTGCCACACAAACCCGGCCGTCTACCCGTCTCTCAGTGCGGTCGTGGAAGCATTCTTCCAAGGTGATCCCGCAAAATTCTTACATGCAGCACGGCAGCAGCTGCATGTTCTCGTTCTTGAGCGTATTTCACTTCCCGTTTCTTCTAAAGTAAACGCAATCTATACGAATGAGGGTTCTTACATATGTGTACTTTTCGCTTACGTAGATACTGTCATTATTATGTGGATTTCTTTCATTACCCCCAAAAAATTCCCCACTTCAAATTATTTAGATTCAATTAAATTCAGTGGTTGTTGCATGGAGTAGTCTATATTTTGCAGTGGCTATTTTGAGTACTAGTAACGGCCTTGTCGGAGCTGAAAATGTCTAATGTTTCTGCTCTCTGTTTTTGTCACCACCACTATGAAGTTGTAATCGGAGGTATAATTAGCGCACTGTTCATTGAGTATGAACAATATTTACATGAAGTGCGCCGACAGCCCTCTTAGCTTCCTTTATCCTTGACGTCAACGCGCATGTATTCGGCACGTCGGCTGAAGACAATGATCGAAATCCGCTCACTCTCGGATGCGCATTCGATATTAATTTTAAATGGAGAATCACTAAAGTATTTGCTGCTCGTTACTGCTCATGCTTGATGGGCCATAAAAAGCAATAAATGAGGAAGATATATAACGCCTGTTTACGTTACCAACAGTTATTATTTCGTAAGTAAACCTGGAACAAAAAAGACTGCATATTGCTCATTACTCAAGGCCCAGAAGTTTGCTCATAATTCTCCTTGCATTTGAGACACCCATAATGGTGATGAAGTTGAACGGTTGTGAGACATCCCCTGATGCAGTGGTTGCCGCGTGACTGTAAGACATATGCGCCTGAATATTGTTTCGGAAAATCTGTTTTTACTGCAAAGTAAGGAGGCAGTAAGTATTTACTCTCTTTAAATTAACTAACAACTGCGGAGGTTTTTGTTCTATGTGGTGAGGAAAACCACGGAAAAGCTAAGAAAGTAAATGAAGATGAGACGTAAAGCCAAAACTTAAAAAGCTCAAATTAAATGCCATTGAAAGGATGGCGATTCTTGAGCGACGCACAGTGCAGGTCTAATAAGCATTAACAAGTGAATAAAACGTTTTGTGGCTGCCGTGTGAAATGAATTTCAAGTGGACGGGGTGTGCCTGAGGCTTCCTTTAGAAACCTGAAGTAAAATGATCAGAAACTCATTTGACAAGCAACTTTGGCTTTACGTCTCGATTTCACAGAAGTGTTGGTATGCAGCTCATCAATGTTGAATTTCAGTAATTTGACATTAAGCAGTACACACATAATGGGGAACAATATTACCATCGACTTCAGTTCCTAGCAGCAATGTTGCAAACAAATTACTCTGTTGGGTTGTGCCGACATAGTTTATTCACACATTACCCAATCGGCGGGGCTCAAGGAACAGGTCTTGTTGACATCACAGACTGGCTTCACGCAGTGCAGGAATCCTGTCACATAACAAGGACTTCCCTAATCTACTCACGCTGTTGGTGCAGAATGGCTAGTTACACACCCTTGAACCTACCCGCAGCTTTAATGCAGCGATTGCAACCTACTAATACTAACTTTTTAGTAAATTCATATCTCACATTCTCCTGTCCAGTCATTATTTCGCAAGAATACAATCTCTTCCCCAGTACTTCCTTAAGTAAAATAATCCAGAGTGAGAGATTTTGACTAATATGAAGGAATGAATGAAAAGTGTCAGGATTGCGGAGTCGCGGAAATGTTCGAGTGGCTGTATATCCCATTGCCGAAGTGGCTATGACAAAGTTGCTCGTGACATTTGTCCATTGAGGGAGGCTCTTTACCGCAGAGATTTCTAGGCTATCTCAATGCTGAAACCAACAGTAACCACTGCGCCCATCAAGACGCCGTGTTTTCTTCCCCTCGATTCACGTTCTTTACTTGACAGGGCGAGATGATAAACTGCAAAGTTCGAAGGCACAAAAAGCTAATGCGAAGAACTTTCAGAATATGGCGTATCAGCTTTTGTTTGCAGTGGATATGGGTTTGCTGCATGTGCATATGCCACATTTCTTCAAGAGCCTCTTGAGTGGTGGAGACCTATGCAAGGAAGTGCACACTTAGCAGTTAATGGCATTCTCCCTAACATTTATTATTCACTCGTTATGCGATTACTGTTTTCGATGGGAATACAAACAACGACAACCATCTTCATCACAAGCAACTGAACAGAGTTTATCAGTAATCCTTTGGATTTTCAGCTGATTGCTGTAATGTGCTGCTGGTTATTATAGGCACCGTGACATTCCGTAGACAGTTCCGGACATCAATAAAAGTAACCTTTCCATCCGTCGTAAAAATATGCTCCCCCACTGACTTGCACATTCCTTGAGAACAGACCTCGCAGACACTTTAATGAATTCTCCCAAGTCGTCATTTCCACTGGAAAAGGAGAGAACATCTCCTCTGCCATTTATTGCTTTTTCTGGACGATAAGTACCGTTTAATTGCACATGCGGTGTTTATTCTCGGTTTTGGACAAAAAATGTGATCTCTTAACAAATTCTATAAAAGGCGTAATTTCAGGGGCTGTTTCGTGGTGGTACCGTAGGAAAAGAAAACCTGAGCGTGTCTTCCATTCAAATGCTCCTTTTGCAGAGAATTAAGGCTAACTGCTTTAGTGTAGAACGATCCACTACGCTTTTGCAGTGGTGCTACAACGCGCTGTCGCTGCTGAAGCAATTTAGTGCAGGTCAGCAGATTCGACCTCCTGCCTGCATTGAGTGATTGTTGTGGTCAGCTTATAGTGCAGTGATTAGCACGTTTCCACAAGTATGTTCAATATTGCTTCTTAAAATGAAAATAATGTCCGTTGATAGAATCAAACATCATGAAATTGCTCGTATCTGACAAAAAATATAAAAGAACGAATGTAGAAGATATCTGAAAAGCTCATATGTGGGATGAAGTCAGCAGGACGGATCTGACAGCGACAGCGAAATCAATATGCTGTAACATCTCACCACATCTTTACCCTCATCCCCCACCCCCTTCCCATCTACTCCTCGCTCTTTTAGTGTTTTTAGAAGCAATTTGCACGAGATGTGTATAGACTTCAACACCGTCATTAATATTTCGAATCACTATACGAAACCGAGTCAGCTATAGACAAGATGAAAAACAACAGAAGTACCGTCATCAATAGCAAAGAAGCAATGAAAAATGAGGTCGACAAAACTGTCATCAATGGGTACTATAATGGAGCAATGATCGGTGGTGACGAATGGTCATTGCAGAAAAAGGTGATCATTAATTTATACCTTGAAAGGAATATGACAAAACAACAACAGCTTCAGCTAGGATGAGTGGTGAAATAGGCGAGACGATAAGCCGTTCGGTGTTGGAAGACAGATACAACCGCTAAAGAAACGACACAAGTCTCCACACCAACGGGATGCGTGGGATGCAATCCGAACTTACAAAGCAGATCTGTTGTGCTAAAGAACGCTTCGAATTTGGATAGTCGTGACTACCGAGGTAGGGAACAGATAAAGAAGTGACCAGTACAATGCACATGTCTCCAGGCTCCTAAGCTCTGAGAAGGCCCACGCTAGCAAACGCTTCCTTCCCCTGATGCTCCAAGAATTTCTAAGTCACATATTACTAATAAAACTTCTTACTTCTATGATGTTCTTTGGAAATCCACCATTTTTCGGCAGCCTCATAACGAACATCCCAAGAAACCAGTGCAATTTCGTCATTCCGTAGAAAAATTCCGTTAACATAATTGGTGGCGGTAGAAACGGTAGTTGAACGTGCCTTCTTGAAAGTGGGCGGTGATACTCATGTGCATTTCACAGTGGGTGGAAATTATTTTGTCGTGTATCCGATCGATACCTTCAGAGGATACTGCTGCAGGTGCCGGAATGCTTGCCAAGATTTCACGTTCAAAGTTAATACCTCATTCATTTCCATCATGCGGCATCACTGCCGAGAGTACTTAGACACATTCTGTTGTATCCTTAGCCGGAAGACGCTCAGAAAAGATGGAGTGGAAGGGGAGAGAAGACCGAACAGTCGTCGAGGAGTCGGAAAGACTGATTTGAGGCGACTGGGATCCGCCTTACATGTGCTCCGAATTGCACAATGACATATAAGTCGATCAAACAGCATAAGTGCACAATACTATGAGAGCATGATATTTACGTTTCATTAGCGTTGGCATGATCCTTACGCTTCATTAGCGTTCCATTTCCGCAGGTACGGTGAAAGAAAACGACAGCAAAGCCGTCGATTTCCCAATGCTGGTAAACGATCGGAATGTTGACAACGGAAATAAGACGGTACAAGGCGGTTTAGAGACGGCTTCTGGAGTTCGATGTCGCCTGCAAGAGAGTTTCTTCCGTGGAACTAGGCATCTGTATTCCAGGAAAACAAAACCACTGCCCATCGCACAGTTGACCTATAAAAACTGGCGTATGAAAAAACCGTGCAAGAAAGCGTTCTCGGTTACACCTGCAAGTAAAAACTCCACGCACTGATGGATGTAAATGAGAGTACGTCTATTCACAACCGATACAAATTGCACCGTTTCTTGCATGTGAATCGAACAAGAGGCTCTAAAGTTCCAGGCACAAATTAGAGAAGGGTAAGACCTGGACTGCGACATAAATAATGCCTTTGATATATGAGATAGTCCATGTGTGACCGTTGGGGTTCTTTTATCTGATGAATTTTTTCCACATTGCGCCTGCTCCTAACCGCATAACTAGACCATGGACGAAATGAAAGCAACAGCACACTCACTGGAGGAAGAAATCAAGTGAAATGCCGAGAGGATGATACTGGAGAACCGACCCCTACTCGTCAGAAGAAGCTGAAAATGAGACGATCTTCGAAAAGAGTGGCAGAATGCGCCAAACCAAATAGGAACATAAACGGGGAAGTCTATGCTGAACCAAACTGCCAACCAGCCAGCTCATTTCCTTGAGTAACAATGAAAGTCATTCCAACAATCGCTATCACAGCATACCGACTCGTTACAGGTAAATTGGGTGCAGCTGTTTTCACCACATAACCACATAAATCTGAGGGACCACGAGTTCACCAAAGAATAGCAACGACTCCTCGAAACAATAATTTCACCTCCAACGAGGATGAAGCTCTTGCCGATGTCGCCGCAATCGAGCTCGGCTTCTGATGGGTCCAAATTGTTGCTGAGAGGCTCCGTGATGATAGCAGCAGCCCGTCGCAATTAAAACAATTTATTATTCATCTTCGTATTAACTATCTTCAGTTTGTAGATTCCCTTTCACAGGCAACACCCTTCTATTTCCAGAGCCGTTACAGCGTCTTTTACTTGTGTCAACTCATCCTTCATCGACGCAGTTTCCTAAAAATGCACCATCGGTTCCGATTGCAAACGGCAAAATTAATGCAGCGACCTCGAATTGTTTACTGGATAGTGAAAAGACCTTGACGCTGATGACTTCTAAAAAATTTCGATATGAAAGGAGTGAGTATAACGAAGAGCAGGAGTAGAGAAGAAATATGCGGCATTTTTGAGCCCCAGAAGATGTAGATTGCCAAAAAGAGGTCAATATGAATAATACAAAACGCTGACTGCTACGGTGATAAGCACGTATGCATTAATTCGTCGCCATTTTGATAGCATATTTAATTGCTATTTTTGTCGGCACGCCAAGAAAAAAGTTCTATGCATTTATTCCAGAACACGCGAAGCAATTATTTCAGTGTAATATGCAACCATTTCCAACGCAGTCATTAGTTCGTTCTCGCCTGCTTCCTCCGAGAACTTCTTTCGCTGGAAATTGACCAATACCGCATTTCAAAAGGAGCAATTTCCTGATTACAGTGGAACTGTTTTTGATTGCTATTTCTTTGAAAACATATCGATGGTATCATCTCATCCACTACAACTCTTGTCGGAGAATCAATTTTACTAATTTCGTTGACAGCCTCCTACGTGATATCAGCTCAGTGATCCTGCCAAATTCCTTGAGTATATTATACAGGAAGGACAAGTAAGAGAATCTTTCGGAACAACAGTTGACACGTGACTGCCCTTCGAAAAATGTTCTAGTGGAAATGGGGCACGTCTGCATTATCAAAAACTCAAATGGAAAGCTGCGCAGTATGAATAATCCCGAAGAAATGGTCTTGGACAAGCAACAATGCCAGAAGAGGAGCTGGAAGCAGCGGTTAACTTATCGTCGATTACCAGCCCTCCATGATCAGATCTCATCATCGTCAACTCGCATGACGAAAGCTTCAATTTGCTCCTGCTAGGCGTCACAAGCCAACAGCTGCGTGTTAACGGCTGAGGTCGTGATTGTATGTTGAAACCAAAACACAGTGGTTAGTAATGCAGGTGCAAGTAGGCGTAGCTTTGCAAAGCAAACCGATGGTGATGCGTGAGAACGAAAGCTTTCATGGGATGATTCCGGAATCCAAGTGGACAATTCGTTTTCAACGGTTAGTGCGTTAGCTGGAAAGAATGTCTTTAAATAAACGTAGAATTCTTATGCTGCACGTGCAACCGTTGCTCTGAACACGCGCTACGCCTTGCTGATCAAGATAGTTTCCGTCCGCTACTGAAGCCTGCAAAATAAAAATCTTTGTAATTAGACTGCGTTAAAACGACACGAAATTACGCACCACCATTGTCAAAGCAACACGCATAATCTGGAAGACATATCAACGATGGCTTACTTTTGCACAGATGAACCACAGTCAGTGAGCGGATGCAGGAGGAAAGACAATTGAATAGAGTCTGCCCCCAAGCAGACGGTGTAATGATTTAAATCCGGCTCCGGCAGCGCAAACTCACTTCACGAGGTTGGCAAATTTCCGAATAAATGTTCGAAAGTCCGTAAGCGTTGTGGTTCTGGCACGCGAATTCGCCCGGCGACCTGCGGTTATCCTCGTTCGCTCAAATTCGCACTGAACGTGAGAATTGATTGCCGTATATTACGAGTGCCTTTAGCTTTCCAAACGTGTTTTACATCGAACTGCAGAATGTTGTACGGTATCCTTTCCATGCGTGCGTGTTCGCTGGTGTGGTGGCATCTCCCAGCGGTTTATTAAAGTTTTAGGGAAGTGACCGTTATATGAAAACAGCGGAGTTTCAGCGAAAGCAGTTGTAGAGGAGGTAGTAGAAAATAACAGTTTCATTAGAAGTAATAATAAGTAGTAGTGATGTCGTCTTGGTTTCCTGAAATCAAAGTTTACTCTCAGAAATTCGTGGTTTGGTGGATTCAGAGAACGCGAGGATTTCATGAAAAACGTCTTTTATGTGTTGGATTTTCTTGGTGGATATGCGAGCTTCCGTAAGGATTCCTCTGTTCTTTGCCTATTGCGTAAAATTGTAACATAGGTCTTTATAAATCCCAGAAACAACTGCTTTCACGAAGTGTTTTATTCGATGCGGCAACGAACACAATCATGAGGCTCCTAGGGAGCACGCAGAATGTTGAAAACGGCAACGAAGCCTTATTTGAAAGGAAAATGTGGGTTTCCGAAATTTGCAACGATGGTATACAGTGAGCAGGCAAAAGACGTCGTCACAGCAGCACTCTCACTATAAACTGTGTCGTAGCAACGTTGCTTACAGAGTATGCAGGACAAACAGCTGAGCCATGCTGTTGGAGAGGTTTAGTGTTGACGTTCAGATATGAAAGACGTGAAGCGGGCAGAATTGCTACGGCCCTGCACTGCGTGCAGTGTTGGTAATTCTGGCAGTAATACAGTTTGAGCGGCAGATTAGTGCGGCTTCACTTCGTTATGACTATTAACGAATAAATAAACGGGGCCGATGTTGGAAGCGACGACATTCTGCATCTGCAAAAGAGGACGAGCATATATGACAACGATACCGGTGGATGGAACCTGGTTGTCCGCATTTTCTGTAGCCGGAAATCTGCTCCACGAATTTTTAACCCGCAGCTGTGCAGCAGTTTACGCGAAATGACTTGTGGCCGAATGACCACCCACTTCTTGGGAACGAAAATTTATGCGCTTAACGGAAAATCGAAAGGAGTAATTGTTCGAATTATTTTGCTCGGTTAAGTGGAAGATTCAACGTGCATTTGAATTTCATCGGAAGATTTGTTCACTAGCAGCGATGAGCAGCTCTCAAAATTAAAAAAAAGACCACATCAATCTTAAGTATTGTACCATCGGCTAGATCTGCAATCTACAGTATTCTTCACAAAATTTGAGTGCAATTTTTAGTACATCTCTGAATGCCTTGCTCCTCGGCGTGATCACGTAACAGCTATCTATAGATAGCTATATTACTCCGTCCTGAAGACATTCATTCATTTTACGCATGCATTTCATGCCTCCGATATCTTCCATACTACATGTTGTTCACTTTCCCGGTACCGGTTATTTCCATGTTTTCGCGGTGTAGGTCATTTCCAGTTGCTCAAGGCACCGTTTATTTGATCTGCTACTAGTTCATTTCAGTTTTTCACGACATCAGTCGGTGATGGTGTTTTGATGGTGAAATCCCTATTAGCCATGTAGTGAAGTAGTTTTCATAGGGGAATGCTTAACCCACATTCGAATCCACTGACGCCTCCACAAAGTGTTATATTTAGCCGAGTTACTTCTTTAAGCTTTCACAACTGTTGGGTTCGGCCCATCCATTCATGTGCTGCTGAAAGACAGGGCTTTCTAGTTATTGAATGTCCTCTGCTCATACTACCAATTCTCAGCACTCCACATTAGCGTTCAGCTCAGTTTAACATGGTAACCGTTTCTTTTGTACGGTGCACTCGGCAACACTAGATATTATTGCTACACAAAAGCGGGAAAAAACGGAACCAGTAAACGAGTTTGTCATGAATGACACAGGGAAGTCAGATGCCCTCAACAACAAGTGATGTAGTTTTTGAGGGGGAAGGGTGGAGGGGAGTCTGACTTCATTCACTTTGTTCCTTCATTGTTCGGTGACTTCAAGTCCGAGTAGCCGCAGTTTTTTTCATTCCTCTTTGCAGTTATAAGCGCCTCTCGTTGGAATGAGCCAAAGTAGTGGATTCGGACCGAACACCTAAAATGAGAGCATTACTGCATGTTCTTGTTCTCTAGGAAAGTCAAATCGTGGTGATGGCTTTTCAGTGAGTCACTATATCACTCGACAACGCTTCCGACATTCCGAAGCGGCCTGTGCATGACTTCGCCTTAGTGGTGTTTGTGATGCACATTCCGCTCTTTCCACGCACAAGTATCCCAAGTATTTCGGACATGATACTCTTCACATGCGTGAAAATTTTCTTTTCACGCGTGCATGCACCTAAAGGGAACTTGCTTCAATCACCCAACATGGAATGAATGGCAAGCGTTGGAGTGTGCAGAAAAGGTTTCGGCAGCACATGTTTAGGGCAAATTTTCGCCTAAGACAATGAGCGTCATAAAAGCTTGTGAATCGGTCGCATTTGGAGTGGAACGAGGAGTCCGGCATAAACTAGAGTCCAACACGAAGGGTATGTATCCTCCTTTAGTCTTTTCATGAGGAGTTGGGCCCAGTCCAATATTGGTTACTGTTACCATTCAGTTTTCAGGACCTCACGATGCTCATCTTTTCAGCGCGATACCTTTAAGAACCTCTCATTTTGAGTTAAAAGCGGAGCGGCCGAAAAGGATGGGGATTCTTGATGTAAAAAGATTTCGCGCCATAACATTCTGTATTTCTCGGGAATTTAGGGATGGGAGCACATAACCAACCAAACCAAAGGTTTCTTTGATTTCGAGACTTCCGGAAGTGAACTACTTTCAAGTGTCGTCGCCTAGCATGACGTCGTTGAAAGTTCATTCAAAATGCTTTTTAAAAATCATTCCTGCAATTATTCTAATATAGCTCTAATCAAAGTGCAGTTATCATTATAACGTTAAAAATTCTGATGATATTTTGGATATTGTTTAAAAATATGGTACATATGCTGAAACGATTCTGACGGCTGATTTTTCCAACTTATTTACTGCTCTGCCACAGGAGGATGTTAATAAAGCGATGGAAATTCTAACTCATTTGTGTGCTGAAAATTCCAAAAGGCTTATTTGAAAATCTGCAGCAACAAAGCACGGATAATCACGAATTTACACGCATACACTTGCTTTAGATAAGGCACACATTATGAAAATGACTAAGTTTATTGTTAACGAAAGCCATCCTATTTTCGCCGATTCTGTTTTTAGGCTAACTAAACGGGTTCACATGGTTGGTAATGACAGCCCTGATAAAGGCGACCTCACTTTGTTCATCATGGAATATAAATGTGCCGAAATTTCACGTCTTAGTGCTATTTGTTGTACGCTGATGATTTAACAATACTTTATACAGAAAGTTTCCATGGTAATAATTTATGAATACTCCTTAAAACTGAAATTACATATGGCAGTTGTAAGGCTAATTTCTTAGACTTAAACTTAATTGGTACCCGCAAAGATGTCATTTCAAACGCATGCGGTAAGACGGAAGATTTTAATTTTGCTGTGATGAAGTATACCCAATTGGACAGTAATATTCCAACATTCATGCAGAAAAAACCTATAATTCCCCAGCTTTTCCGATTCGGCAGAATATGTTCCATGAGGACAGATTTTATTAATAAGCGCAAAGATCTGCTTAAAAATTATAATGAGAGAGGCGTATGTGTTATATTAAAAGAAAAACACCTATTTAAGACATTAGTTAGTAAACCGGTAGGCAAAGTATTAAAAGTTTAATCCAAGGAATGTTTCAAGCATTTTAGCAAATCTCGAGTCATATCCTCCTAGCTAAACGGAATGTCTGTTCCTCTCTTACTTACATATTGACACATTTCAGAATCATTATATGCAACATGCTTCCTAATTCATAGTGTATGTGAACACACATGTACGTATATGTATATGCATGTTTGTTTGCACATATATATACATATGCATGCGTTTATACCCACTTGCACTTAAAGTTTTAGTTATATTTATTTGTATATTGCGCACCTGCAATTTAATAAAGTTTTATACATTGGCATGAGACATCATAGCTTTGCTGCTTTGCAGCCCAACTTTATTAGCTTATTGACTTTATGCATGAGATTGGTATATAAAGATCGATCTATTGGGGACAGCACTGCAACGGTGTTGATCTCTACGCAGATGTTTTCATCCCTAAAAATATGCATTTAGTGGTATCTTATGTTTGCGCATCGAAACAGGTCAACTGGCATGCGAGGAGATTCGTTTTATTCCATTCTGATGTTCCTTTATAGTTATGTACAGCTTCTTTTCTGAGTAAATTTGCAGATACCAGAATGTTTAGAACGATATGCACCATTTTCTCCTTATATAAATATTATTAACTTATAATTTAGAATAAACCTTTTTAATATACAAAAATGGAAGATGGCAATAAAGATGACCTACATCGAGCTCTCAACCCAAAGTTATGGAAAAAAAAACAAACAAGGAAAACGGATAATAATGACAAGGTAGGCCATATTTAAAATTTCATGCTCTTTACATAACCACAACAAATATTGTGTCTACATATTTGTTCGCTATTCCAATTCTTTATTTTGTTCGAAACACGTGCTTATAGCGACTATTTTATTTTCCTGTACTAACAGAGTTATGCGTTTCGTTCGGACGACAGCCAGCTCATAACGTAGGTATACATTTCAACGGACAAGGGTCGGCACGTGTTCAACTTTTATCCGCATATCTGTTTCACTCATTTCGACATGAGTGTTCATATTCCGTTCTATAATATCTGTCTCGTAACGTCATTTTTGTATTTTAGACTTGTTTTACTCTTATTCTTATCCAAAAAAACCGTGAAGAAATATTTCAGTAATGTGTTGTGTTCGCCTAATACATTCTTTATCGCGTCTGAACTTTCAATGGACGCGTGTTCACAGCTTTACTTTTGTTCATTATGGAACATTGAAGTTTTCAGCCTCACAAAAGCACTAAAGCACTCGGATGAAACCACGTGCAATTATGGGTGTTACGCAGACATACCCGTCGTAGATTTTTCCTCCATCCGAGGTTATCAAATGGGCACCGTTGGTGCCACCTATCACGAAACGCAAGGTTCATAGGAATTAAATATGAATAAATGACCATTGGCCATATCGCCAATTGGGTGCACATAAGATACGATATGCTTATCGTGTACCTGAAACATTTTAAAGTCGACGGGATTTCTGCATTTTTTCTGAAGTTTGCGTTCATTTCATCTTGCATCAAAGAGTTCTTGAAGTTCCTTAGAATATGATTAAGTGCAATATAGGAAAGAGAACTTGACGTAAAAGGATGAGAGAGACACGAAAACCGACTTTTTATGTAAAGAAATGAAGACTACGACTTTTACCAGAAAGGTCCCCTGTCTTCGGGAGCATTGAAATAGGTGAAATTGAAGTCGGTGATAAATGCAAGTGTTGAATACAGCAATCCCCATACCAGATATAAAATAAACGCCTGCAAAAGCGAAGAATGGGAACGTAGTGAACTGTGTCGCAATAAGGCAGCATTGGACAGACCTATGTTGGAATAGAGTTCGTTTTCAAAGAGCAGATCGAATGTGCCACGCGTGCCAGTTTTCTGACACGTATAAGTGGACAGGAAAATTTCCTGTAATGGTGGAATTCCCTGGAAGTATGGCAAGAGCATATCCTCAAAATTCTTTAACTTCCGGTTCACTGGTCTCAAGCTGAAAACCACTCAGTAGACTGGTAATTCATGCCAACAGACAAGACTTTGCCACCATAAGTTCTGCAGATACAAATTTGTAAAAGCAACGAAAGCTGCTGCAAGGAAATTAGACGGTAATGATGTTGAATAAAATATTCATTTGGATTCAAGTCCTGCATTATTTTGAATTACAAAAGGTCATTTAGAAAGAAATATATAAAATAAAAAAGTTATGGAAAATGGAATGTCGGCATAGACATACACTCAAAGGCGCAATCAAAGAGATGTAAGCAGCGAGGAAGTAAATCATTGAGAAATTTGATGCGACTGGTTCATTGCTGAAGTCTATCATCTTATAGACAGTGGGTACTTTCAAACATATCCTTCCCGACCTTCCCCTGCCCCCCTTCCTCTGCTCTTGTCATTCGATTTTCTGAAATTCGCTACGCAAAAGCACACTTAACGATATCTTGTTTTCGCTTGCGTACCTTTTTGTCTTCCCACTAATTTCAACTTGAGACAGCTATGGCCGGAGGCACGACGAGACTTTGTAGACAGTGCGAAGCGTTCTCCATATTATCTGTGGCTTTACTCCAACAAATTTGCAGAGCTTACAGTCGTTTATAGGTGCCATAATATCTGGATGCGTGCACCCAGTAGAATCTTCACTTAGCATCAGTAGACTACTAAGAGATGCATCCTTGCTAAAAGCTTAAACTTTTGGAGAGCACATTCACCGGCAGACATTCAGTAATCGGAAGATGCTTTTTATTCTCAGAACATTCCGTCCACCGATTCGTTTTCAGATCGTTATATTTCGAATGACATTGTACATTAGCGAATGAGCGCATAGAAGAACGGGGTTGAGAGTTGGACAGTGACGAGGTTTCTTCAAGGATTTAGTTAAAAGCCACCAGGAGCTCAGTACTGTTCAGCAGATCCAGAAATTCACAATGGGATCCCAATTCTGATGCTCGACGAACTTATTGTAGAGTGTAGATGTGGAAGTGTATCAGAACCTGTTCCGGATTCTAGGTGCCCAGAGCTGACTCCAGTTGAAAGAAGTACGACATCATCATGCACAGACTAGATCTAGGACAAATGATGTCTGCCCAGAGGTTCCATTGACAACGTGCTGTAAGAACTCCTAGGACTGGCAAATCCTTCTAGTGGCGACGTTAAAGCCGGAGCGGCAAACGTTACGTAGAGAACGAGCTTTGTTTTATATTGAAAGCGAGGACAATGCATCCTACAAACTTCTCTCGTTTGTATATTCAGCACTCATAAACAGCTAGCGCAAAGGTAACGAAGATGGAGGAGAACTTATTTCAAAATGATGCTTAGTGTCTAAAATTGTTTAGTATCTAAAAATCGCTTTCCACGTTTAGAAAGTAGTTGGGTGTAAGTGAAGTAGAGAATGATGTGACAATTTAACAAACACATATTTAACAACATGTGTTACAGCCGTTTCAGTCGTTGGCAGACTTAGGCGATAACCACTGTGTGATGATCAATGAAGAATTCGGGAAACTCCAGCAGTGTCCTTAAATCATCTCCATTGGTATTACTGTTCTGAATTTTGTACCATAGTTTGGTTCGATGGGATGGATTGCAGGATAGCGTGCCCTCCAACTTCTTTGGCGCTTTCTGTTGTTTGCCTAAGACATGTTTACTGTGCAGCATTATGGTGTACATGTGTCAGCAAAACTTGGGAACTCTTCCGAAGTTCTGTCAATGCGTTAAATGTTACGTAGGAATCTCCAGTTGTGGGATAGATGAAGAGATGTACCAATGTTCAGAGTGCGGGATATTCAGAGTACAGGTGCTTCCACTCACTTCCTGTGACCTAATAAAATGACTACAAGTTTTTAGCGGTGATGAATGCCCCAATTATAATGGCAAGAGGAAATAGGTTATTTGAGATAAAGCTGAGGTCCACCTTCAGGTTATCCTGGTGAATGCAGCAGCCCATAAGAACACAGTGATGATCACATCGAAGAATACAGATTCCACACTCAGTGCAGTGATGAGATTTATCTGTAAAGTTGTCCCCTGAGAAGAATATCCTTTTGCGTTTGAACTGTCACCATTCCCGCCGCTTCTTGAATAACTCTTACGACGTCCGTCTTGCTGGGTGATTCATCACTCGAAACAACTACTATTGTCTTTTCTAAGCACAAAATGCTTTTCCAGTCTTTTATTTTCTCTCGACCCATCCTTCCATTTCCATGACAACTTTATAAGACCAAAGCGTCAAGATCAAAGTTCAAAGGCGCTTATAAGAAAACTGCGAACGGAGCAGATGTTGAAAGGGGCATGCCTGGACGAATACATTGACACGTCTCACAGTAGCGAACGTTTCCGTTCTCATGTAGTTGTTTTACTTGCAAGTCGCTTGATTCGATGTGTCTTTTACAGAGCTCGTTCAGTCGCTCTCGACAGCATCCAGTTTTTAGGGTCGTTAAAGCGTCCAGGTAATACTCTCGAGAAGGCGATGGTAGAGGAGCTAGTGCAGCTCTGAATTTCGTTATGGAGATGACTATCAGTGCTACCAGAACTCTATTTCAACTCAATACCCCTTGCCTTTTTCCTTCCTAAGGTTCTTCGTTGTTGCTTGTCACAGATGTTTACACCACGTGTAGCAGGAGTCAAATCTTATGATGGCTGCTAATTGTTGGTCAGTAATCTTCTGCATTGCAGTTCTGGAATATTCTATCAGACTTCACTTCTGAATGTGATAATCAGAAGGTTTAGTTGTAGAGTGCAAGAAGCGCACCCAGTGTGTGGGATCCACCTCAAGCAGTCAGAAATTTCAGCTCTACATAATATCATTTTTTTCTACAACGTGTAACACGATCTCGATTTTTTTGGATTTTCACTTTAAGTGCTTGCTCATACTTAAATGCGTGTTCATGAATTCAAATTCTGCAGTCTCCTGCCAAACCTCCCAGCTTCGAAGGAGGAAAACGAAGGCGAAACGGGGTTTCAATGACCACCTTTGACTTCAGTGATGAAAGCGGAGAAGGAAATGACGGAGGATAATGCAATATGCGCTTCCTGCAGTTTAGTTGCCCAGAATGACTGGAAGCAGAAACGCCAGGAAAACAACAGGGTAATGTTCAGTGGTTTCCTTCAGCTGTAAATCCACTTCGCCAGTTCTGTGGTCACGTTCAATCGACTTTGAAAGAGGTTCAATCTTATATTCTAATGTTGCACGATGCGAAGAACCTCGGAAACAAAATAACCATCGCATTGCATCAGTTTATCCCACGTAAAAGTTTTCGAGAATGCAACTCAAGGTTCCTTGAGGTTGTTCCCATCAGTGTCCTGCCAAAACATGTTGCAAACTAAGATCTCCTCGTTAAAAATTGTTTTCTATCCACTTTCATCACTTGCATTCATCGCTGTGACTACATCGAGGCTTTTGTACGTGTGCTCCTAATTGTTTGACAATTTCAGCGCAGTAGTCAGTAAAGCTAGAAACTAGTCTGCCGCAGAGACACCTTTCAAATGCGGAAGTTCTTAGCTCCACTTAAATTTTTTGAACACTTGTAAATATTTGACCACCAATCAAAATGCTTAGTACAAGCTGTTGTCCTGGAGAAAACGGAGCACTTCATGGGGATATGTGAGGGCGATCGACTTCAGGAAAACTATACTGCTTATATACTGCTTGCTGGCAATCTGATGTTTTCTAACCACAGAACTTCTGCATATATCAGTAACAGTATTCACAAAGGCATCACACATTGTGCGAATTCCTCCAGTGCACTACCCATCTTTACAATTGCGCATCATCTAGGCACCAGATTGCAGCGCTTCACAATGCCGTTTACCTGTCACCTAGTACGTTCTTTTAAGACTGTGGACTGAGCATGGTACATCCACTGTTTACTACTATTGGGGTGATTTTAAATGGCGCTGATGTGGCTGTGTAAGTGACCTGCAAATTTTTCTCACTACAATCATTCCGGCTGATTCAAACTTTATAGGTGGCTCAGCAGATAACATCGCAGACTTAAAAAAATGCAATACTGGAGCCATAAAAGGTCAGTAAAACGAAAATACGGCACAGACTTTTTATATCACATTCGAAACCATGTAGTGTTTCAGTGCTAGGCATTTTACGTCGTTACTAATGAAAACTAGGAATGAAATTTGCATCCGTCTTCGGATGGTGCACCGCAGCAATGTTCGATGAGCAAATATTGTCCAAAGTTTGTTGCTCTGGAAAAGTGCAGCACCTTCTACTGAAGCCCGACAACAGTTTCGCTAAGTCTGCAGCACTGATGCAAAGCAGAGATCTTTCAATTCAGCCTCAGCGCTGACTTACCAAGACGCGCTTACCTTTGCTGTAGAATCTCAGAACCACTGTTACCAGCGGACACCACCACGGACCGTCGCCCTATTGCCTGCTCAATGTCGTTGGGCACTTTTACAAAGGCGCGCCATTACGAAAGTTGCAAAGCAATTGTCTGTTGCTTTGGAATCAGAAAGAACATAAAAGGAAGCTCACACAAAGTAGCACCATTCAGTCATCACCAAGAGTGCAGAAACAACGATAGCGTTCAACCAACGATCATAGGGATCCGCAATGAGTGGCACTACGTGAGACATGTATCCTCTGAAAATTACTCAACTGCGATGATCAGCGGAGATTAGATAGCAAATAGAAAGAGCTTAGCCCAAATACAAACAATTTCAGATAGAGACTGTGAACCTCCCAGGCAGCCTCATCTAAAAAGTCAGAACTGCAGGTACAAATGGAACGTGGAGAAAACTCTACTAATATCGGCGATTCGTTTGCTAACTGTGGAAGGGAGAAATCAAACAAAAAACGTTGGCCACAAATTCCAACCAAAAAACAGGATTCTATGACTATCTGAAGGCATCTGTGCGAGGTGATTCTGCAGCATCTGCTGCATTTATCGGTGAAAATATCAGCTGAGTGTCCTTCTAGGACCACAGTTCAGTTCACGTTTCCTTCCTGCTCAGAAATATCGCCTTTCGTCTCCAAGATATTATTTTATTTATCGTCAGTCGACCTACTGATGATGTTTCTCTCTGGCTGCGCAGCATTTTGGCTTCTCATTATTTCCAAGTATGCAATTACTCCATCATCGATTTTTCGAAAAAGATATTTTTCACAACATCTTCAGTGCATTATTATTAGTGAATGCGATATTTTTGCAATCGTCGCTATTACTAAGATAAATAATTCTCAACGTCCGCTGTTAACATAATGAGGTGCTTTTTGCCTAATACTGTTTCCAGCAGCTGAAACATTTCTTCGACGCAAAATGTAACCTCAATGAATTCACTGAATTCAGTAAAACTAAAAACTAACAAATAAAAACATAATGTATATGATGAAACTAGTAGGGGTCCATTCCTTCGTGCGAACTTTTGCAGTTTCTCAACATGCTTGAAAATATGCGACATCCGTAGACGTTACATAGAATAAGATTGCTGTGACACGTTGAATCCTGGCTCTGAAAATTAGGAGCGTTAGGTTTGTAGATTCCCTAAAAGAATCCTTATGATAAATAAGTGAGACTGTTGACGCTTGTAGACGCTTGAGATATGATGAAATCACTGTTAGCACGCTGGCCTAGTTGTGCAAAAGCTAGCGCAACAAAATATATGGTTAAAAATCCTTCGATTCTATTGTACCCACGCACTGCGAGTAGCACATGTCTCAGAATAAGGTGGTGTTGCCATGCGATAAACTCCCTGAAAAATAACGATTCCATGAATAAACGTCGAAACTTGAAATCTTCTGATGGGAACAGCATCAAATTGCAAACAGGAACATCAGATCAGTTTAGGGCCCAATCGAGAAATGTCGCACGTTTATGCGAGAAGTCGCGCAGCAACACGGCGGACTCTCAAAACCACCACTTAGTTCGAAAATTCAACCTCTTTGCATGAAATGACTTCTTACGCCAGCAGCTGCTCCTCTCCCAATATTTTGCTCTTTCGCATTTGAAATTGTCCCTGTTTCTGATAATCTAGGTTACTCTTATCTCCAATGCAAGTTGACGTGAGGACATCCAACTTTATTCTCAGAGTTTATCGTCATTTTTCGATCGTTTGATAAACAGTCAAAATCGTTCAATCAATTTAAATAAGCCCTAGTGGAAGCATTGTTGCAGATAGGAAAAGAACACACGCAGCATATGGGCAGTAAATTCGCACACTTATACTACCTCGCAATCGAAAAAATAAATTCCGATTTTATTTAAGCTTCTCCTGCGACATGAGTCCTTTAACGGTGCTATCACTTTTCATGTTTACATGAGAAACCATTTCTCGTTCACTTCACAAGTGCGCATCTGCTTCAACAAACGCATTTCGCAGTTGCGCATAACGTAGCATGGATTCAATTCGCTCCCTCTCATTCACTTTGTAGAAGACAAGTCGTCGAACATGTCGCAAAACGAAAGCACTGCTGGAGGAAGAAGCGAACCTGGATGGTTCGTTCCTCGCTTGTTGACAGCCGACAAGCAAGCATGCAGTGTGATCCAGCAATGGATCCACAGTTAAGCTGCATTGTTGCGTTTAATGAATGGCACAAAATTAGCATTAATCTAATTCAGAAGTAATTAAAATCAATGAACGACGAATTCACCTCGCTGGACACTTCGTACAACCGAGAGAGATCTCAAGAAAGTGACGAATAACGATGCCTTTTACATAACGATTTCCCTGCACATATCACGTACTTTATACTGCTTTAAGGAATGTTGGAATATTTGAGAATCACTGCAATGAATTATTGGAATTGACTCGATCGAACCAACTGACAGTGACGCCAGATGCAACGCGCTGCTCAGACTGGTCGTTGGGTGCTCGTTGCATTTGCATCAATGAATGAGGGTTTCTGCGCATTTTTCGTCTTTTTCTTCCTCATCTCCCACCTCCCAACGTCTCCAATCTCCTCCGAGATACTTCAACATTATGAACACTTGCCAGATGATGCCAGATTTATTCTACATCCGAATAATGTCAAATTTGCTGCACGTTACACAATGATGTTGAATTTATTACACGCATTTCAGGCAATTGAAAATTGCCACCGTTCTCTTCCTTCAGGTATGTGATCACCACATATGATGAGGTATGCGCTCATTATTTGATATCAAGCTTTCTTTCCACTCGACAGTATTTTTGTCATGAAGCTTCTCTACAGTAACAAAAATATATATCACCCAACACATATGCTGTAACAACAGCAGTTAAAAAGGTAAATAATCATACACGTGTTTAGGTAAGAGGTACAAATGCGGTGGAGAAAAATGCAACGACAACGGAATCAGCGACGACGTGGAAAGTGGGGACATGCCTCTTTATAAATAACACGACGCTGATTGTAACAGTTGTAGAATTAAAAGAAAAGCAATTAGCGATGCTGCACATTGACAGCAACATTATATAGTCCGGAAACATCAGGTCACATGTAGCAGTGTGAAGTACCTCGGTGACAACCTCGAGAGCCCTTCATGACATCTCGAGAACACGTCCTTCAAGCAGTGTTGTTCTTCGCAACTTGTGTAGCTTCCTCTACATTCACTGCATTATTGCGACTCATTCTCACGCAGACTTGAGGATTACTGCAAGCAGAGGATTCACGCTGCTTTTCCTTTGAAGAACTGTGGGTAGCAAAGTCGACGTGGATTGACATATATGCAGGGCGCACCACTGTTGCATTGAAATAATTATGCAGAACATTACCGATCGTCTTGCGCACCACCTGCAACGTTGGTTATTTGCTACGCGCATATTGCTATGAAGGAAATATTACCAGAAAATCTATTTAAACATTCAGGTGTAATCAGAATCAAACTTTCCTGAAAACGCAATTACAACACTAGGTGAATTCTTTGGAGTGCAGGAGAGAGCGATAGAGAAGTAATCACTCCTTTCCTATTTCTGAAGCACAAAAGAAACGAAACGTACGGTCGTGTGCTAGACATGGCGAAACTTCTCCTTTGCCTACACGTGGTCCCCTCTATCGTCCCTCTAACATTCACAACATAGAACTTCAATTTTATCAGCCAACCTGAGGTTCTGCAGTAGTGAACAATTTAAACTAATGCAACAACTGAAAGATGTAAAGCTCGTTTCTGCAGCTGAAGCGTTTTATGATGAATCAGCCTAGATGAATTCATTAGTTGGCAAGCGAAGAATTCGTGAGCGTCGACAGATAAACTTACTACTTTCAAGCTGCACTCTGTCAGCTAATCGAACTACACTATAAACTACCATACTCGAAGATGTGGTAAAGAAATCGCACTAATCAATCTATTCGTAAAACTTTAGCTGCAATGGTGCACCTCTGCAGCCAGTCTCTTGATTGTTAAAAGGGAGAGAGAAGTTTGTCGCAATTACTATTGGCGCTTTTTTCGTGAATGTATTAACGCGAAAGGACATATCACGTTGGTTCCTCTGGTAAGCTTCTCCGTTCCAATACTCTTCGAAAGCAGGAGCATTCGAAAAACGCCGCAAAAATAAATCTATCGATCAACTAAGGAAACAACTAAGAGAGTTCTCTCCTCTGCTTTTGAATGAAGAAAATTTATGAAAATATGTTTCTCGACCCTTCTAACCGTTGAAACAATAACAGTTACCCAGAAACTTGCCCACATCCGAGTGCTTGAAAAATGATAGAAGGGTAGGGGAATTAGGAGAGGCACTAAGTGGGGTCTTGCCAACAGAAGTTTCGGATGCTACAACGAATGGTTTACCATGGATGTTATATCGCGCAAACAGAACGTCGATTCACCTCTTGTACTCGTTGCTGTCAATTTCGGCTCGTAACGCCGTCACTGCGTGTAGTGAGCATCACGCGCTGACGTTGTTGGAGCGTGCCGCTATGGATTTTGATAAACGTCGACACACCACAAACATGTCCAGACGTACGTGCATACACGATAGAGCGGCAGATTACGGTAGCGCCAAAGTTCGCTCCCGAATGCCTGTGTCCCCAAACAGCAACTGGCGATATGCACTGTTGGTTTTGGAGGTTTGAGGTTCCGAAAAACGCATATTGTTGGCACTCTGAATCGCCGCGCTTACATTTAAGATTCCTCGGACATATTTTTCGAGCGCTAGCACTACGAAACGTCATCCGTGCAAGAAAAGTGAACTTAAAGGGGCGATACAAGAAGGACTGAAAAGCCTGTTGAAAGCCGATGATTGCAGCCTACCAAATAGTCCTTCGAGATATATTCGCGGTCGTAGGGTACTGCAGAGCTGCGCTGTGACTGCTGAGTTAGATTTTCTACCATCGAACCCTCTACGACCAGTTAACTTAAGGGGAATGAAAAGTTTGAAGGTGAATTTCCAGTTTATTGCATGCTACCTATGGGAACCAATCATGAATCGCCGTGGGTTAGCACACCGACGTATTTGCATGATATGCAACTTCGTTTCATTCTTGCTCATATTTTACATGAATATACTTTGGAGCACATCGATCGCCTATTTTTTCTATGCTTGCAATAATGAATCCTTGTAGCAATATATTAGGTTTCCTTATTTACATTCCACGTCATGTCGCAATTTGAACTTGACGAGTTAATCCTCTCCCCGCTTCCGTTTATTCCTGCCACCTAGTAAATAAAAGATCTGTAGAAGTTCTCTACGACTGATTTGTGCCTAATTGGATTTCGGTGAAAAACACAATTTAGGCCCATAATTCCTACCAGTAGCGTTGATTGTGAGCGATTAATTTGCGGTTTACGGGAGGACTAGGATGTTATTTTCGAAAGTGTTTGTTCAGCTCTTTTCTAGCATCGGTACTCTCACTGGAGCCTCATTTCATCAGCAGTTTTACCTCAAATGAATAAAGCTGATGCTCTTAGAATAGCAAATTCCCTCCGATTTTTTTCCGTTTTATGGATCATCCAGATTCTTCTGAAATCACCATTTTATCTTGGTAATTTAACCAACTTCTAGACATCATTTACGTGGAAATACAAATATCTAAGAGAATTGGTCTTGTCTGGTTTCGCAGCCTCGAATGCTATAACGTCAACAAATGGTCATTTACCCTCCTCTTTATTCTAAAACTTTCACGTCGTTTCACTGATCTCAGACGACTCTCCCTTCTCCACTTCCACCGAATTATTTACTTGAAATTCGCTTTATTTTTACAGTTAAGCATCGGTTCCCCTTCCCACCACGAACTGTTCCAAGCGTACTTTGCAAATCAGCAAAAACGATTGATATCATGATGAACTGCTGCAAGACCTAGCGGAACGCATCTCCTGAGTGATGTTAGCAGTAGCAACGTATCACCGAAAATTCGGTGTTCAAGTAGGTTTCTTAATGACAACTGCTGCAAGTGTCGCAAGGTGGAATAGCTCAAAGCCAACCTTCAGTTAAATCTGCAAGCTAATCGGTGCATGAATTCACATTTACTGGGTGGCATTCTTGAAAAGATACAACGTAGCTGCTATTCATCCTCAGCTGAATGCTGCTAAAGCAAAACGGCGTCGATGCAAACAACAGGAACTAGTCCCTCCAGCTAGTTTCTTTTGAACTATATAAAGCCCACAGTATATTTCTCTAATAACAGCTAAGCCCACAAGTAGCCCTTTCACATGCGTACGTCCCTAAACGCTATCAACCTCTTGGTTTTTCTTCTGCAGAAGTGGTGACCCTTACAGCACAACGAAGGACCTTTCATTTTTCATTCCCTACACCTGATACATCCCAATTCGCAAATCTGCTACCACTTTAGTTCGATACCTCGCTTTTTATTTTTTCACAGAACCTCTGATTCAGAAAATTCCTATCCAAGTTTATTAACCGCAATGAAAATTTGTAAATGCAAATTGGGCATATGATTATTAGTGTCCATCAGAAATAAATGAATTTATAACACTGCTTGAAACATGGTATACGCTTAAGGCTACATAACTGTTATCGGAAAGTGATTAATGCATTGCATTTCCATATTTGAACATCAAATACCACAATATCGTGGGCATTGCTGACTGCAGATGATAGTCCCAGTTCCATCACGACATTTCGCTCTCGCTTCATAGTTCAGTTGGTCGTTTGTCAGGTTTCTTCGCCAACACAGCTGTGCTAGGCGAGGGGACAGCCGGATGGATGTTTATGCTCTTATGAAGGGATAAAATTGAGCTTTTGGGCTGTGAATTGGCAATGGTTGGTGGTATACTTGCTTGTGTGGATGATGCATTCCTGCTTTCCGGTCCTGCACTATAGATATCGGACGAAGGAGTGCCTTTTCTGACGACGAAGTCGCATCTTTCTGTGAACCCCTGCTTCTCTCAGCAATGCTGCTGCTTGCAGTGTGTCCCGCTGCCACTGCTGACGTGCCGCGCTTGTGGCTGTTATGTGCGTCGTTGACCAACTCAACGCATTTCTCCCACCCGAACTGTTCGCGTCATCAAGTGGGGTTCCCCCATAACGATTCTCAGGGTCTGAAACATGAGACTATGCTTATTTCCGATAAAAAATTCTAAGATTTCGCAGGCCCAGTCACGGCTGCAGGTGAACGTCGCCTTGATTAAGGTGATTAACGTCACATAGCAACAGCCTCTGACAAACCTAATAACCCGTCTGCAACTACCTCGACAACACTAGTCATGACTATCGCCAAAGGTGCCAACTCATCTATTGATAGATATTCACCTAGATTCTCTTCCCACCTTTCCACCAGGAACTTCAACACTGATGCATTACCTTCTGCGGCTGCAGTATGTGCGTTCGTCATAATCCCTCTCGTAAACGCTTACTCCGAGCAAAATGTACCTTAAAAGCGCAGCTGTTTCTTTAAAATAGAACACAAGGAATCTGAAAGAAATAAATATCAAAGCGCATTCAAGAAAATGGCACCATACATGATTTCATTACCTCTCCTATGAGACCACTCAATTTCAAGAAATGGTGACTGATGCTAAAATATGGGAAAAGATGTACTGTATTTCGATCGGGCCGATCACCACTGAAAATCGTTTATTTGCATCACTGATAATTCGATCAATCTCAATTATACAGAAAAACTAAGCAGTTATTTAATGCGTGTGACTCCTCGAATATTGTGCGGTGTGGTGTGGATTTGTTGCACTTTGCTATTCACGCGGCCAGTATTCGGAGGTGAGCAACAAGTGAAGGGGCGTCCAGCTGTCAGTAAATAATCAGGCTAAGTTGTATTTTCAACGAAAGTGATCCTTCTTGCTATGACTCCATTTGCTTAACAGTTGATTTGATCCCCTCTGTTTTTACAGGTGCAACACGTTGATCGCAACCTTAGCAGCACTGACATGTAGCCGTGTATGATATGAATTTGGAAGCCAGCCAAATTTATAGGGGAGATTTATTGTGCACGGCCTGTCTGCAGTTGGCAGTTTTCAACGGTCTCTTTGCAGCTGAGAAACATCGTGGGATGCGACAAGAATTCAGATCAAATGATGCAAAGATATCTCTCAGCATAGATGGGATCTCTCGAGCATCACCTTTGAGCTTTTATTGCGTGCCGTCGATCTGAAGTAGAATGATGCAGCCCATTTGATTTCCTTGCTGCAATTGATGGATGTTGGCCCAGTTGCACTCCATTTTTCATATTGCACTGCTTGAAGTCGTCCGAAGGGCTTTACTGGTATTGCTTCCCTTAAAGTTTAGTCCCACCATTATCGACCTGATTACCTTACTAGATTAGAAAACGTTTGACAAAGAATCGCTGTCTCTGAGAATGTGGGTGAATGTGAACGACGTGAACATGAGTATCAGCCAACCAGGAACACCTACCTTATATGACGTCACGAATCGCTTCCATTATCCGTCGGTTACATTTCAAACGTTCTTCCTGACGGCATCAGTTGTGAAGACTTTATGAGATGTCGAAATCATTTTGATCCTTGCGTTACTTGCAGGTGTTTTCTTGCTCTGCTTTTATGTTTTCTGCGTTGCGTTTCGTTATTCACTTTGTGGGCCGGTTCATTGTTACTGCGTTTTTCGTTTCTTTATGTTTATCGTCTCTTCGTGTCTGTTTTGCTCCTCTCATTAAAACTCATTTACGTAGTTGCGGTGCATAAGACAGTGAAATGTGACGGCTCAAATTGCGGTTTTTGCAGAAATAGGAGAGCATTCACGTCGACTTTTTGCCGTATGACATACGAGCATTAAAAAATAATCCCGGGGATAAAATTGTCCAACCATAAGCTTTTTAAGTTACGCAGCCTGCTGCTAGGGTCAAATTCTTAAAGTAGTTTTCTAGTTGCTGGTAATCTGTTGCTTAGGTTCTAGCTGTAACAAACTTTTTGGAGGCAGTAAGGCCAAAGTGTTTGAATGCATGAGGTGGAGATTGGCCAATGATGTAAAGGAACCAGCACCATGGTTTCAATTAGTTGGAAGTATAAAAGCAATTTCTCGGATGCCTGAAGGCGCATTTGGATGCTGGAAGCTCGATTTCCGTTCCACTTGAGTAAATGCGAGCTGAGTTCGAAGCGTTGGCATGATGGGTCATATCCATGACATATAACTTAGGTACCCCTCGGTTATTTTTTTGCACTTCCTCCCTTGGAGTTTCTTGCATCGTAATGCGGAAATGGGCTAAAGTATGTTGAGGATAACCTCTGAATCTTCAAGCTGACATCAACATTCAAGGTGACTGCAAAGGTAGGCAAGGTGGTAGAGTCGATGGAGCGGCTGAATATACGTGTCGAGCAAAAGGTGATCACCGCTTCCAGAGAGGTGTAGTTGTAGAACGAGAATATGACTACTCTTTTGAGCTGCTGCTTTGATAACCACTGAAACAGCTATGCTTCATGGGATAGACATTGTTGAATGTGACGTAGGGGCGCATTTATGAGTGGTGCTGGCAGAGTGCTGCATCTAGTCACATCCGTCGCCGAGACTTTTTTCTTTTTATTATAAATTTTTTTCCTCGCTATAGTGCGAAAGTGTTTTACGCATATTCAGTATCTTCTTTTGTTCTCTAAAGCGTCTTCATCGGAGTGTGACCAGCACACTCAATTACCACTCACCTTCTTCATCTGACCGATCCTCACAACATTTTCGTTGTGGTCTTATCGACTGTTATTTTTTTAAAAGCCACAGGAAGGCCAGAAGAGAGAAGACAGTGATGTTTCCGATGAGAGTGAAAGTGACGATCAAGAGTCCCTGGTCATCCTGCATACGTTCCAAGAGGTGGAACATATTTCATGCATGACTTGAGAAACGCTGGAGATCACCCACCACAGTCGCCAAAGCATTGGCCTTCCCGAGCCGACAAGAAGTGGGAACATGACCTCTATAATGAAGTAATGCAGGCACCGAAATTTTCCGATGAAATCATGCGCAGATATGGAAACGGCAATGGTATTAAGGTAAACATACGTGCAGTTGGGTGTAGCTGATTCATTGAACTCTGTGTCGTTCGAAGTCAAGGTGACTTAATAGGAACTTGTTAGGAGGGACGTTTTGACTAGTGGTCGCATCGGAGGTTCCTCCGATGCACTGGTCGGAATGACTCGGTAGGACAAAGTCAAAGTGTTTGCTCGGAGCCCCTTTTAAAATAGACTGCGCCCTAAGCAAAACTAAACGATGAATGGTTCGGAGAGAGGTAACCAAACACGGTTGCTCTCGAAGCAGTATAACTTCCTTAAAATATTTTTGTTTAGTCTGTCATCGTAACTTTGAGATAGGCGGTGTCAACGTGCTGGTTCGGAAGCAAGCTTGCTTAATCCATCAGCTGTTTTATTTGGAGCTCTCTTGGTACGCAGGCGGAACTCCATACTAGCTCTTACTGTAGAAAAAATGCTTAGGGTTTTTCGACGCTTTATTCATGTTTCTTTCATGCAAAATTAGGCGTTGGATTAAATTTATAGCCCGAAATACTGAAAACAGCCGAGGTCTTTTGAGGACTTGTTTCATTGAAGAGTAAATAACTCCTCTTAATTCAGGTCCTTGCATAACAGATTTGAAACTCAGGTATTTCAGCGCACTCCTGATAAAAACGTTGCACCGTGAACGCGCTCGAGCCAGCCGCGTTGACGAGCATCGTCGATGTTCTGGTCCCACAGATGCAGGCAGTTTCAGCACTTCTCGGACAGATGCATGTTTTTTTTACTGTTATCATTATTATAGGACTGCCGCAATCATTATTTGCTATTATTAGGTATAATGACATTTGTTCTCCGTAGAGAATGCTCCTCGTTTTTCGACACCGAACTGTTGCGTAATCGTATTGATAGTGTTGTCGCGACTGCTCGCCAAAACAAGCGGAAACGTGGGGTTGAACGATTTGCTTTCAAACTGCATGAAGGCGGAAACCTGACAATACCCCTAAAAGTTATTCGAGAATATGTAAACAAAGTAGGAGCTGTTTAAGCGGATAATGATGAACAAAGGTTGAAGTTGTTGACTGGCCATCAGATAATGCAATCCGCAAGAGGGGGATTCGTGCACGGGCATAAAGGCGCATTGTACAAGCGTTGCCTCTAAAACTCCCTGGAGACAAATGGATGCCATAAATATATCAGAAACGTTATGCACAAACGAACAAACAATGTGATAGTTGGCTTGAGGGCTGCAAATGTTCGCAGAAATAGGTAATGACGAGGTCATGACAAACGAAGATACGGGATTTTGACGAGCTAATCACATAGGTCGTGATGAGCTTCAACATCACGAAAGCAATCTTCGGGCCAATTAGCACATAGGCGGAGGCGGACAAAAAGGATTTGAAGGTTAATAAGGAGGATATATAAAGGGTCCGAAAGGTAGTTTGAATCGGGGGTGCGACTCCACATTGGCTTCGATTTTGTTGTTTTTTTATCTTGGTTTTCGTTCATGTTTTTGCTATCAGTTCAGTAGTAGAGATAAGTGATATCGCTGGGGTGCTTTCGAATTTGCCTATCGTATAAGAGCATCTCTAAGGGAAAACAAAAGTTTCCACTTAGCGCTTATTGAGTAGACAATTAAGCGTATCGTTAGTGGGCTGTAATTATATAATATCCTAGGATTCAGCGGTTTTGATTTGATCTGAGTGTTTTGTCGTTGTGAATAATTGTTACCCGTAGAACATAATTGAGTTTTTCTCGCTGGGTTTTTGCCTCATTGTGCATTAAGGTGTTTCTTCGCGTGCATTGTTTCAATGTCGCAATAAAGATTTAATTACCCAAGTTTAGAGAGAAGTGTGGTTCGCAGAACAGTGGCTAGCTGCACACGGGACGTTCCACAGCAGAGTCTGTTTGTGGTATTTAAAGGAAGAACCACCTCAGGGTATGTGTGTATTCCGGGATAACTGGTGAAGAGCGTCAACAATAAGGCTATTGTTAACGAATGGAGAACGTCCAAATTTGGAGCAGAACAACAGCTAGGTCGGTAGCAAAAACCGCAACTAAGTATTGGGTTCGTCGACTGCAACAGTGGTGGCGACTGGATTGACGTCAGTGGATAAAAGATCGGGATCGCCATGCGTCAACACTGAGCTGACTGGGACAAGCAGTGAACAAATAGCGGAGACTCAGTGGAGAGTGAACGACAACGGAGACGTAGGACTGGTTTTCAAGGGTGATAATTGTTTTTTTGTTGTTTATCTTTTCTTTTATTCTTTCTCGTTTATATTGTTTGTTCAGGAACCTTTGGAAACAAACTGTTATCTAGTCGAAATATTGGCCATCCTTATACTTTCGCTAAAACAACACACCTCAAACCCATAAGGGTACGTTGCACTAAGAAAAGGTGTATAAGCGAACCTGCAGTCAGTACAAGTGCATTCAAGGATGAGCATTATTCCTTGGCAAACTCCTTTGAATATTTTCATTTGGAACCCTTACCTGAACCATTGAGCAAGAGGACCCGATCAAAATACATCGGATACTCTTTATCACTGTCTTCAAAAAGATGGATGCGTTGAAGAGTGGACCTGATCGACTGTAGGCATGTAGATCATGACGAAAACCTATAAGATTCGTTTCATCAGACACACACCGAGCTCGGCTAGAGCTTTTTGCATATTTCACGTTCCGACCGTTTTTTTTTTTTTCATACAACATGCATGGAGGACCTTTTTTAACCTTATATAGTGGATTTACGTTACATCTCTGAATATTAAAAGTTCATATTTCATATTCGAAATCCTCATGTATCCTTGATACTCTTGAGTTAAATGGTGTTCCACCGACAGCTTGTTTACGCTGCAGTCTCTTTCATGCACGATTTGCACAAATAATTTTATGATATTTTAAGCTTTCTTTACACCTTTTGCTATATCTAATCATTTATGTTGGGTGGGTTTTGACAGGTGTGTTGTTCGTTCTTTTACAGTTGCTGCTTATCCTGTGTGCATTTTCTGAGCTTATTTGTGATGGTTTGTACTTAGGTGGGAAGTTCATTCGTGCAACCAGCACCGAAAAGCGAGGCGAACGTATGCATGGCAAAGAGTTGGAAGATGCCATTCAAGCAGGTGTTTTTTAGATTGAATGAATTTTTTCTTACATTACATTCTTGCTCCCTGATGTTCGAATCACGCAAAGAGTCTTTGAAGACTCTTGTCGACGCGTGGAGTTGAACAAATTAGGCTTCATGCGCGTCTTTTAGAGCAGCGAGCGCCACACTGCTGTGATCAGGAAGCTTGTCATTAAAATGCGTGGAAAGTTGCAAATACAGAACGCTCTATCATGTTACAGGTGCTTTCTTCCGGACTACCAGAGCAGCCTATTTCGTAGTTTGCAAAAATGTAGTACACGCGGAGAAATGCTTTATATTTTAACTGATCTAACAGCCCACAAATCTTGAAGAAAGAATTCTCGGTTGAGAATGTTCCTGATTTTTCTGCGACTTTACACATCTCTCGCTTCCGTTGAAATGAGTGAATCTATGTTTGCCACGACATGGCCACAATGCGGCTTCTAAAGTAAATTCATAAATAACTGGAGGAGATTAGGCACATACTTTGAAGATTGCAACATACGAAGCCAGCTCTTGCGCTTGACTTAGTTGTTTAGACGGGTGATGTGTAAGACGTATTCAGCTTTTGCAAAGGCGATTTTAAGTGCCTGCTGAATCCTTTAATATCTGCGCCGTTGCAGATCTTCGCATTATGTTTCTTTCGCGGTTTCTGTTCGCACGTTAATAGGAAGTAAGTTGCGGAACATGTCGGGTAAAATAGACGCCGTGGGATTCTATGTGCCATGTTTCATACTGAGTTCACAATGTTGTTGATGAAGCCGGTTTTCGAGCCGTTATAGCAGCTGGAATTTTTCGCACTAGCATTATGACTGTTATGGCATAGCGCGATGACGTGCATTTTTATTATTTCGCTGTGTACTTACTACTGGGATTTCAAATGAAGTGCGCTTAATGTGCCTGCTCTTGGTGCGACTGCGTTGTATTAGGCCTGTGTAAAAAGTATGATTTAGAGCATAGGTCGTCCGCGCGAAACCTTCCACGAATGCTGCCGTATAGCCTAGATGGAAGCCAAACCCACGCTTCTTTGTTGTGATTCATTCCTTGTTGTGATGATTCGTGTAATGTTGTTAAGATGCGTCGAAGCCAGCCGACAAAGAGCAGGATGTGAAAAATGTTGGACGCAGTAATTTACGTGGAGGTCGTGGATATCATGTCGCTGTATTGAATCGCGAGAAGTGGAAGGATGTCGAGCCGAAGCACGGTTCGCCAGGTTGCGCTCGTGGAAAACGCTATTCGCTGCTGCGAAAGGGTGGACACAGCTGCGAAGGACCACTATCGTCTGGGACGAAACCGTTGCTTGAAAGTGAACAGAACTGTGATGGGGAAAGGTAGGAGTGAGATGCTGGTGTTAGCAGCGTTTAGGATGTAGTAGGCGCGATACATTATGCAATCATTCCTCAAGGTCAGTTGCATCAGTGATTTTTTTCTGCTTTATAAATCCAATCTCCTTTGGAACAAATGTAGTCGTTTCATTTGAAATTCCGATCAGCTCAGTTCTTTGGCTGCCAAGAGTAAGAGAAAAAATAAGGCGACCACAGTAGGTTCAAAAAATGATGTTGGCATTTCGCCTTCCAGTCAGGTTTATACTTTTGTACGAAGCAAGAGAAAGAGGAGGTTGCTGGTGGGAGAGATTTCAGGGATGCTAAGGCTCATCTATTCGAGTTTCTATTCGCCAATATCAGTGCCGCGTTGCAGTACTGCTTCCAAGCAATGTGTACTGGTTGATTAGTGGAGCTTCTGAGGTGCACATCACATGCTTTCCAGGCCGCTGCCATCCGTTTTGCTCCGTGAAGTCTTTTTAACAGATGAGAAATTTGTTCTGCCGTTAGACAGATATTGTGTTATTGGTTTTCTGAAGCTCATTGGATGTATTTTCATTGGAAAGGTTTGGTTGTTTGTCCTGCTTGGAATGGTGTTATTGAATACCGTTCCTGGGACAGGGTATCGAAGCGTGTTGGCAGTTTGGTGTCGTTGGATGCTGCTTCTTTCAAAGACCTACTCCAGATGTTGCCTTTTTGTGCATCAAATGATGTTGCTTAATGCAATTGATTTGACATCATATATATCACTTGATGTATGCGTGTATTGTTTTTATTATCCTGTGAAGTGGTTTTTGCCTTAGCAGTTGCAATTTATTGTTTGATCAGTGAATTATTGGCATTTTGCTATTTACTCTTTTCCTGTTCTGAAAGAGAATTGCTATCTAGTTAGAAGTTACAAGCTGTTAATTTCAGTTGATGAGGAGAAGGGTCGACGGGCTGTCAGTGAGAGGTATTTTTTAATGATGAGCGTAGTTTTGTGGGGTGGTTAGTGAGCTTTGGAATAAATATTTTAATTGGCGAATTCTGCCTCGTTTTCATGCCGAAAGGACAGCGTATTTGTAGCGTCTCATGATCAGTTTTCCACTGTAGAGCACAGTGGGATGTTATGTACAAAAAATGCAAATGTTGCGTGTATATATATGTATATATATAATGTGTATATGTACGTATATGGTTGCTTATTATATAATTGTGCTTATTATTATTATAATATGTTTGATTGCGTACCACATATAATGGGGTAAATATCCTTTCAGCTCATGAAGCTTTCCGCAGCAATGAAGCAGAGGTAAAAATATCTGGGGAACCATTGCTTTTCCTTGCAGACAACGTGAGCATTTATCAGGTCATAGAGATCCAAGGACATATCAAGCAGTGTTAGATGTAGTTGGATGAGCTTGAAGCACTTCACGCTGATTGGCCGAAGAGGTCACGTACAGAGCAGGATGATGATTCATCCCGCATTTACTACACCGCTTTTTATAGGCTTGATGCTTAGAGTCGTGGTATCAATATTGACCTTTCGTATTCCATGCTAGGGGTGATGTCGTTTCTGTAGGTTACCTTCTGTGCGTAAATCTTTGTGTTAGGCGCATTTCGTCCCATAGCTGTACTGGGCCTGTTGCTGGTTCTAGAGACGATGACCATTTTTCATCGTGGATGAGTACTGCTAGGGTTCCGCCCACCCCGTTCGGTATGATGGATTATTTAAAGTTGACCGGAACGTGGTGTTCTCTTCGGAACAATAATTCTGCATGTCGTCCAAAATTAGTAACGCACGCCGTTTATTCTCTCTAATTCAAGGCTCTTATGCCTTCGAGCGCTCCGTCTCTCGTCTTCTAAAATCACTGAATAAAAGATATGTTAAATGCGTGGCGTCAAACATAGTAAAGGACACTGCGATGGAAACGCATACGACGCCACATCCATTATAGAGTAGCATTTAATTGGCGAGCTTTTGCATCCTTGCAGTGTATTGCAAGTGACAGGGGACGCCTTTCTGTCTCTTTTGAGCTCATGTGCCCTCACATCACTACGACGTCATCACCGCGATTCGGCCGCCTTGCTGCCTGACTGTCCATGTTGCAGGTTGTTTTTTGCCAGGTTTTCTCGCTGGTCTTGCAAATCGCGCATTCTAATCGGTCGTAACGGTTGAATCGTGGAAGTCTTCCCACTCAAATTTGTGAATGAAACAAGGTTATTTCGAAAATTTGCAAGTTCAAACTTCTAAAATAATAAACAGCGCGTGACAAGCTTGAATGCAGATCAAAAAAGCTCTAAGATAACTACATTAGCTACGCTTTATGGGCGGTTCCATGGCTGGGATAGGAGGAGGGTAGAGGGGGGACTGTTCAGTTTCGTTCAGGCAAACCAGTTTAGGAAGTTGGGTTGCAGTACTTCGTGAAATCCATCGAATCTTTTCTTCATCCCACTGATATGTGAGAATTCATTCCGCTTTTCAGATCTACCTTCACTTTTGCCAGGTGCGGCTTCTATTTCGTGTAATTCCTAAACGCTCATTTCTATGTTGCTTAACTCTGAACATTTCCTCAAAACCTCACACTGAAAGTGATGCTGAAATGAACGGGAACTCCTGTTTCATTTGTTATGTGCGAACAGCACATACTTAAGCTGGATGTAGGTCGTCGACTCTATGTTGATTGCTGTTCTTTTAGTACATCTAGGGATGCTTATGTTCGATTGTAGTTTGTCATCTAAGTGCTAAAATTCTTCTGCTGTCCTAGTGGAAGAGGCACTCATTGAAGCGAGGGAGCCTCCAGCCTGGATAGCAAGCCTGCTCACTAATATTAATGGTATATCCCGAATGACCAAAACTGTACGTGGCTCGTTCCCTGTTGTGTTGCTCAGCTAACAGTTATGTTGGAAGTCCGTACTCGGGGATTCCTTAAAATCAACTGCTGCTTGAATTCCTGGTGTTTTCGATCCTTTGACGTTCACATCTTGGTCGCAAGTGTTTCCTTTTTTCCTGCTTCCTTTTCACAGCGCCTCCTCTTTGACAGTGCTTTCCAACCCGCCTTTCTAGCCCTCCCCTCGCCCACCAAGAATGCCGCCACCACTCTGCCAACCATTTGTCACTGAAGTCGACCTGTCATTTTGCATAAGAAATTCTATGCACCAAACCTAAAACATCGGCAGGCTAGAGGAAGCAAAATACTGGGGCGCCTTTTTTTGGATGCAGTGCTGATTTAGGCAGCTAACCCTTTTGTAATTTTTGAAAAACCAGGTCATAATCATTTCGGTCCCAAATTGGGTGAACATAGTTATCGAACGTCGACTTGCATATAACTTTTTTAGACGAAATTGATGGTTTATAACCCACTGCAGTCTCGTAGTTGTTTATATGCATCGAATTCCATTGCAAAAAAGTTGCGTAATCATTTCCATCGTGATTATCACTGTTCTGCTTTGGAGCCGTAACGAAATTTTTGATGAAATGAACTGAATCTTTTTTGTTTTGATGTTCGATCTCCCAAGAATTTGGTGTATTATTGAAGCAGAAAAGTGACGACTTCTTTTTTTCGAGTGTTGTTTCAAAGTAACGGAAAATGCTGTAATTAGTTGTTATTTTCAGGACAGTTCAAACGTGAAATTCGTATGCTCAAATAGAGCCTACTGAACGCAACGCGCTGATCGAAAAAAAAGAGCTTAGAATGCTGTTTTAAAAGGCTAATATTCCGATGTCGAGGGCAAAGATGAACGATGCGACATCGTACGGTGACCGCTTTTTCCACACTCACTGGGCTGTTTAGACGAATTCCTTATATTTCTGTCAGTAATGTGATGTTCACCCACAACTCCTCACTTTCTTTTGAAGCAAAATCTACATTGTTTTGACGGATATTAATATTCGTTTTTCTGTTCAGTTGTTTGGAAAAACAAAACGATAATGTAGCAAGGAAAGTGTCTCATTTCTCAGCTGTCTTTGGTCTTCCAGATTATTGTATAGTCCTAAAAAACTGACTCCTTTTTGCCTCATATTACTCCAAGTTGTCGAAGGTTGCTGCTTTCCTCTTACTCTGTAGGATGTCTTATTTTGCTTCCAAATGAACTAGCGAACATTCCCATCGCACAGTTTTCCTTGCTAGTTGCTGCAACAAAGCAACACTGCAGTTTCTCGCAATCTGCACAGTGCTCAGAAAGGATCCGAGATTTTTCTGGAGGAAAATTGCAAAATGTCTCTAAATTACATGTCTGTAAGCAATTCTGTAAATTAGAATTGTAAGCATCTTTAAGATTGCAATACTCTAAAGAGTTCTGCTGCGCTCACTTATGGGCCATTTCTACCTCTCTATAAAGCTAAATTTGTCCTCTAGAAAGGCAAATGCGCCTTCAAGTCTCAGATGCTAGGCGTAGTCGTAGCGGGAAGAACGGCCGCTTCGCTTCCTAAATCTCTTTGGGAAGTGAAAATTTAGCCGGATGATATACTTTAATGCGCAGCTTATTTGAATGCTTTCAGATGACCGTCTTCAAAAGGAGTGTGCTCTTGGAACTTGCATGTCGAGTCGGTCTACCATTGATGGCAACGATCACCTCCGCATTCAGTTCGCATCTTCTCATCCGGTTTGCTTTAAACGTTTTTCAGCATTAAGTTCGCAGTGATGCTTCTTAGCGAAGCAAATGGTAGCGGATGATATCTCACGAAATCCATTTCGGTTTGTTTTAATACACGACGTCTCTTCTTTGCTCCTTTTATCCTTTTTGCTGAGTTTCTTTTAATGCACGCTGTCACTTTTGGACTTTATCTGGCTGAAGGATTTCAAGTGATATAGGCCAACCTTTACCGCCACTATCCCTTATTCGATCCGACCATTCTCCGATTGATTCGATTAGTCATTATAACTGTTAATGTTTTTTAACGAATATTTTGGCCTAACAGTTTGTGGCTGCAGGTCATTTGTTATGGCAGCCATGATGACTGCTAGGAAGTCGAAATGTTTATGATGAAAAACAGATTCCCAGGTGCATCAGCCCTTATTCATGATAGGCGATGTACCAAAGCCACCAAAGGCTGTATTCTGAGAACAAAATCTCGCGGCAGAAGATGCGAAGTTTCCCTTCACAGAAATCTTAGCTTGCTTCCAACTTCCATCTTCCTTTTCAGCTAAAACTTAAAAGCTTGTATTGACAGTGCATTTTTGCAATCCATTTTCGTAGCTGCAGCTTTACTAGTTTATGGACCTGACTTGCACTGCAGATGGGCATAGAATATCTTTATATTTGCAAGATTTGCGCCTTCTAAGTGCGAATTTCGAAGGACGTAGAAACGATTTATTGTGAAATTTAGGTGGGCGATCGTTTCAAATATGAATGCATGACGACTGGACAGTTTGAGTAGTTTGTTGCTGTTTTTAAGGATGACTCGCTTTGTGAGTGGGATTGCAAGATACTGCCTCTTTTAATGCGTTCTTTTGTTTCAAGGTTTATGAGGAAAAAAAGCTGTCGACAAGATAAATTTTCAGTGGTTTTGGCGATGTTCTTCAGATGGATCATCCTGTGATCGATCGGAGTCTTTTTATGACGTTTCAACAGGCACATCGTGTCGTCAAGCTCAGTAGTGGTGCTGAAAGGGATATGCGGCCGAATCGGTTCCATTCATCGCCAAGGCATCCGTGAGGCCTATTCTTTACTGATGAGGTCAGGACTTTTATTTTCTACTTTTTCTGTTCAGTCATGTGATATTTTCTCTGGTCTGGGATGATGTCCTTCATATCTTTCACCGGCTAGAACTCTGCAGTTCCTTCATTGTTCATTGGTTTGTAATGTGCTGTAGAACAAGTAGTTCCATAGGACCAACGAAAGGAAAGATGCAGAGAACTGGTTCTTTCGCAGAGTGGGAAGGAAGAGCTGTATAATGTGGGAGAACGAATTCAGTTCAGTTGTGATGGATTGTGAAAGAAAGCTGTAACTTCGTAATTCAGCCATGATCTTCACATTAGGGAGCCAATTTGGTAGCATCTTTCCGAGTTTTTTCTGGCCTTTTTTGTTGCCTTCTTTAACACCAGTTTCGATATTGTTTAGAAGATCGCGAGAAGGAAATTGTTCGATGAGACTATCAGACGCCAGCCAGGCATCGATCGTGGCGTGCTCCGGCAGGTCATCGGATTTACGAATGCGGATGAGATCAATGAAATTCTTGAGCTATATTGCGAGCGAATAAAGCAGTTGCGCGAATTAGATATCGACAGGCTATGATGTTTTTTCGCAACACCTTTTATTCGTGTAAACCTAACTGTAGTTGATTTCGTATACGCTGTCATCGCCTGCTGCACGTCGTTAAGCTGTTTGAAGTCTCTTGATAACATTTGAGGTTTTTTTCGTATAGCTTTTCATTCTGCAGTATGCAAAAAAATATTGACTCCATCATCAGGTGATGTATAAAACTTATTCCCTAGTTGATGCATGCTACAGTCGCGTCTGCTTAGAAAACCCTTTGTTTTTTGTTTTTTTTTTTCAAATTTTTAATTACATTTCTTATTTTGAAAACTAGCAAAAACATGTGCAGCTTTCTCCATACCACGTTCTGTTTCCTTGAATATTTTTTTACTTAGGAAGATTCAGAAAAATTTTTACCCGACAATCGGAACATTGAATTCCGTGATATTTTTTGCCAAAAACTCTGTGATAACGATGCGTTTCGCTGTAAAATGTGATATGCAAGAGAGCGTCGACTCGATATGGCCCATTGCGGTCATTCTGCAGATTGTCTCTAGGTGCAGTTTTAAACCTTATAATGGGGGAGGGCCAAATGCATTATGTCGGCGATCGATACTATGGTGTTTTGCTACCTGAAACCTTTTTTCTTTTCTGAACATTTTTTCGGTACTTCCTTTATAAATTTTTCAAACTGTGATGGTATCCTTACCATGTTGATAACATTGTCCTTTTAATCGCCTCTAGGTTGGAGTCCGTTTTAGAAGATTTGCTCACTATGTTCTCTTCAGAAAACGTTCATGCTGTGTAAAATGGTTGGCAATGACGTTGTGATGTTTGAGTTTATCCTTTGAGCGGAGGAATTTCTTCACCACCAAAAAAAGATCGAATACTTAGTGGGTTCATCGCTCTGCAAGCGCCGACCAAACATGTTGGCGTCGATCGACCGAGCCATGCCGCCCAGCATGCTTATCACGACGAGGGCGGCGGAAGAAGGCTCGATCATTGCGAGAGGGGCGACGATGAATGGGCTTGTGGGCATATGAAGGGGAGGACACAGGCCTAAGCTCCAACCTTCACACGACAGGCGTGCAAGAAGTGGAAGCCGCCTGGCACTTCAGTGGGGAGCCGCCTGGCAACTCCCTAAAAACGACTGCAGAACCAACTTGATTGCGGCATCGAATCGGAAGAGGTGGAAGGGCTGTGAAATGTTATTTATTCGTAATGAATGCTCTGTTGACAGCAGTAAAAAATTGGATTTATTACTTGCTGATATATTTTGCGTCGATAATTGCTAATAACAGGCCTATGAGGAAGCTCGTTGGCTTCATCTTGATAAGGCATTCCGACCAACGATTTCATGGGAACGAGGATGGCGAACAAATCGCCACCATCCTCTTGAGTGGAATAACGATGAATGGACTCGTCAGTGTGCGATGGACAGGGCATCATTTTCACGCAACCCGATACTATCGATAGGATGTGGAGCCATGCAAAGAGGGAGTTCAAGGAGATGCTGGGGACCTTGAAAGGAAATTTTGAGTCCTATGTCCCCGAGATCATCTTCCGCCTCATGACCAAACAGTTCGAGTCCCATGCCTCATCGACATCGTCGGCCGGTTGTATGATTCCCACTGACGCCGCTGTTGTTGCCGCCTTTGTTATTGTTTTTGGTGTTGCCGTTGTCCCGAATTTCACTTTTTGAGCTACGAGATTGGAATAAACTAAATGATGTCAAGAAATGTATTGCAAACAAAGCGACGCAGTGGGCGATAATGGGCTTTAGCGTTGACTTTTGAGTATGTTCACAAGTACGCGCACTCCGTTTACATCAGAGTTTTCGACTGTTGCAGAGAACGATGGTCAATCCAACAAGTGCACTTCCCGTGTGTCAATTGAGCTGAAAACTAGTGTGGATATGTTATTTGAGATGCGGGGTTGGATGGAAGCAAAAAAAGCGCATGTTTTCATGGGAAGTTTTTGAGTTTTTATGACTCGGCATTCGAACATTGCAGGGAACGTTGGCCCATTGTCACTATTGGCATGCAGAGCGGGGACGCGAGAGATGGGGTAGCGGAATGACAGTAGTGAGAAAGAAATGGTTCCTGAGACCATCTCCTGTTTGTGTGATGTAGGGACGATGGAGCAGTCTCGTAGTGCAACAGTTATTGTCTTTAAAAGCAAAGTTTTGGCGATCTATAAAATTTAAAAAAAACGTACATTTAGGAATTTATTCTGAACTTATGTGTATGACAGGAACGTTGGCGTGTTGTTTTACCTGAAGTATCGATGTACTTGAGTTGTAGAGAAATTCATGGTTTTCTTGTTTATTATATACGTACGAGTAAAGTGAAACACTGAAAACAACGGCAGGAGGGTCCCCATTTCAGAGGCTCAAAAGTGATTCTTTCAACTTCTATAGCTTCAGATTCCTTCAATTCTTGTCTGACCTGGGCGCTTATGTTTATTCATCCAGGCATCCTTCGTCGAAGACGCCTGGACAAGCAAGGGTATAGTCCAAGATTCCGTTGACGTATGTTACACAAACTGTGAGATATTATGACGGAGTTGTTGATTGTTTTCGACTGCTGTATCTTGTGATGCTGACTCTGAGTGATAATAGTTTCCAGAAAAGGGAAATATGGACCCAACGCGAGGATCGATTCACCTTCACGCAAGCATTGGGGTTTGGGCAGTGTGCAGTGAACACGGGATTCGGATATACTTTGAGGGGAAAAACGCGCGATAATGTGCCGGTAAAGATGTATGCATTCGTTACAATGAGTTACCTTCTCGCGATGATGGCAAGCAATCATGCATTGCAGTATATCCCGTATCCCACACAGATAAGTCTTTCCTCTCCATAACCGGAGGGATCTGGTCGCGAACAGGTATGCTGCTGTCTCATCCGTTAACGACCTCGTCGATTCCGATCCTCTTCACTTTGAGAGTTCTCATCCCGACAAAGTCCTGTGGCTCGAAATGCTGTCTCACGTTCTAGTGATTTGCATTGAAATATGCATTTAAGGTCGAAGAAGAGGAAGGATTTCGTCACACATTTCCGTTAGCTGCTTTATTTGTAGTAAAATTCACTTCGCTAACTGCTTGTTATTTTAATGAGGAGGTCATGCGAATTGACCGCAAAAAACGTTTTTTTTTTGGGGGGGGGGGGGGGGAAGGGACGCGAAGATGCTGTTCCGAAGGGCCGCAAACTTCAGATTTTAAGGGGACTTCGCAAAGAATATCTACAGCTTTTTTGAGCAAGGTCATCTTACGATGGTGATTTAAAATTGTTATGCCCCAATTATTATTCTGTTCTTGCAGTCTTTGGGTGTAAAATGCACGAATGCGTAACTGATGAACTGACTGTAGACTCAAAGAAAGAAGGGTACTTAAGAATCAAATTCTGTTGTTTTTAGGGGTCACAGTCGTGAAAACTTTTGTTGCCTATGATAAAAAAAACAGTGGTTTTTCCGATGAACATCTTTAACAATTCAAGTTGCGAGCTTCCGCTAGCCACATCGGTTTTTCTATAACCGCGCAAAAGCGGAACATGTTGATGCGAATGGTCGGCAATTCGCAGGACATATCGGCTCGCGTGGATGTCTTTTGCTTCGTAACCCCATTTTTCTCGGCTATCATTTTTGGTTTTTTCCTCCCAAATATGTCATCTTTATGAACGCTGCAGGTTTTGGCGAAATCATGTGAGCCAAATACCCATCTTAACATTCTGCGTTCTGTTTGCTGCAGAGAGTTTTACTGGATTAAGTGTATTCGTGTTGATGATCGTTGTTGATGTGACTATATTCCTTTACAAGGATAAGGCAGGTGCTTCGCGAGGTCGGTCGATATTCTCGTTTGGAATGGAAAAATGCTTTCTGGACAACAGCCGCTGGATGCGTTTGTTTGGCGATCAGCTAGGATGGCATGTGGCTGCAGTAGATTCTAGTGGAGATCGGAAACTATTTTTCGCTATCCGATGCTGACCTTACTGCTTCTGTTGTGTGCTAATCCGATTGCTTTATTTGTCATTTACTTGCAAATAATTAAGCTAACATAAGGCAACATTATGTTCGATAATCAGCAGATTGATTGCAGTTTGGCGTGAATTTCATTATGGTTTCATGACTTACCATCTTTTTTTGCTGCAGTAAACTGTGTTCATTTTGATGCACTGTTCGTTAGATATGTCTCATTTAGGCATTCATGTGAGGGTCGTATCAGAATATTATTTCGAGGAAGAGTGACAAGGGTGGGTGTTGATTACTTAAGGGGGAGAGAGGAAGAGGAGCGGATGTCCCATTTCATGCAGTGATCAAAGTTGGATATATATTTTGCATAATTTATTTTTGTTCAGGTAAATATTTGGACCTGAATATGTTTACTAGTAGCTGTGTGTCACCCTAATCGTTTAGTCGACTTCGTTTGAGAGATCCTTCTTCAAATCGTTCTAATCTCTTTGTTTTAAAATCAGTCAGTTACTGAATTAATCAAAATGTTGAAATGCATGAAATATATTTTTATCGCTACTTTTTCCCCATCTTATAGAAAGGGGTGTTCATGTTTTCAGTTTCGTTTTTCGACTTGGATATTTTCTACTTGTATGACAACTTCCTACTGTGGAAGCTTTTACGTGTACGCTGTTTTCTAACAAACTATTTTCCAATGTTGGGGAAGTTTAGATGCAGTGAGGGCAAGCACAAACATATAAGAGAAAAGTGTGCTAAGATATGAGGACGCTGACTGCTGCGAAGGTAGCCGAGAAAACGCAAACTCCTCCCTTGAAGTGCTTGGAAAGGGCAGGGAGGATTAACGTTTTCGGGCCTCGAAAGGGCAGCAGTGGAATCTCACTTTCACTCGATGCTGCCTTGCCGTCTTCCCGCAGCTTCGCTTTTCGCAGTTCCAACTATTCTTACTTTTCCTGATAACCTCTATGATCTCCAGTGTATAATTTCGTCGAAATAGATGGCAGTGCTATGCGGAGCCATCAGCCGCGACAAGAATCTGTTGGAGTGCAGCATCTGCATTCTACGACAGCCGACTCTACCTTTCTCTTCACATCTAGTTTCCTTCACAGGAAATTATTGAATGTTATTATGAATTTCGACTAGATGGGAAACAATTATGCCTAAACGAAGTTTCACCCGTTGAAATTTCACGGTCAAGTCCGTGCTTGGTATGATTCGACGGACACGTTGCTCATACGAGAAAATGCAAGAAATCCCGTCAAAATGTGCAAAAAATGCCCTCGTTCGAGGGTTCCCGCTGACCGCCAGATTTGGAAAAACCGGTCCTGGAAAAACTTTGAAAACCATTGACTTGTAAGCCTTCAAACGTCAGAAAAGTCTTTTAAATGCTCAGCAATCTGTGACCACAGTATTAAATAATAAGCAACAACAGCCATGAATCGCTGCGTAAATCAATCATTTCCTCGTCAATTTGTCGTAGTTGCAGCTTGTTTCCTAAAAATGTCTAGTTCAAAGCATTCTGCGCCTGACTTCAAGAGCCAGATTTTGGATTTTCTGTTGAGAGACGAATTTGCACACTTATGCGTTCCCATGAGAAACGACCTTTCTGACCGTTTCTGCGCAAGAAACAATATGCAAATATGTTGATACGAGCAGATCCATCGGATGCGTTAACACTGCGATAGTACTTCAAATAATTCATTCTCGTTAATTATGCCTTGAAAACATTAATACATTATCTCCGTCTGTGCTAGAAGAATATGGCCAATTTGGTTCCTCCATCGTTTGCAAATCTGCAACGAGGTTACTACGAGCAGTGAAACGTCTTACACATATTGCGACCCCAGCTGATCTCCGATTCGACGTATTTGTAATGTTTTCTGCAGTGTCCTATATAAAAAGTAAACATTTATTCTCTCTCCAAATCGGCCATCTAAATCTATCCAGGATCGCACGGCTCCCTATTCTTTTCTTGTGCCTGACTCTCGTAAAGCGCTAATGCATATGAAAATTCCCCTGAGCCAAAATAACTGCGATGACTTGGTCATTGTAGTCCTGAACATTTCGCCTATCAGCAAAGAAGAGCAGAGTAGAGGCAGGCGATGGAAGGCAAGAAGGAATGCACAAAAATGCGACCATGCATACAGAACGGTCATAACCGTTCCCACGATCTCTTCCGTAAATCCATCATTAAAATTATTCCATTTTAGTTGTGGTTGCAGTTTTCACTGAGAATTGATGAAGGGATTCATACTTAGTGTTGGATATATGCAAAGGCATCACTGCACTGGTCCATCCGGTTTTCTGTACACTGTTGGTGCATCGTCGAGTGATCCATAGACAAAACCTTCTGCTGCTGCTTTTCGCGAAATATACGAAGAATTATCATTATATTTGTTGAAAAACTCCACGAATTTCTGTTTCCCTTAAAAAACGATGTATCCACATATATATTCATCGTCATCCATTCGCATCACTTCAACAACTTTGCAGCTCATGCTGTTTTAATTAAATTATTGCTCTTTCTCCAGGTGGTGCCTTTCAATTACAATATGTCGCGCTTTGAACTGATAAAGCAATGAAGAAGCGCTAAAGAGCAATGCAGTGGGAGATATTCTGATAAAAGGGTGCAGCATCGCCCATTCCTCCATGAAGCCTGTAAAGGCTCAGAGATGTCACTTCTGCCTATGAGTGAAGAAAACATTTCAATGCTTAACCTAACAAACTCAGCGGCTAGAATGTTCTATCAGTAGTTCGCGGAAACCGATGCAGTTGGCAGAAGCTGAGAGTAGTGTCTGCGATCGTTTGGTAGAGTTATTTACTATCTTCGTAGAGAACGAAGATGGCAACTCGGTCACACTCCTAATATTGTTCACACAGAGACAGCTAAAACCTACCACGGAATCATCCTGTTAAGCGACTGCTTTACGTTCGCTACGGAGGAAAATCAAGTTCATGTTATAAACGTCACAAGAGAAAGCGACCTTACCACGTGTTTCGGGTGTCACTGGACACAACACTGAAAACCCGAGTTTCAAGTTCTTGCTGACGTTCAGAATAGCGCCTTTGTTTACCTACAACACGGTTTTATACACATAAGCTTCCCCTTATAGACGCTGAGTTCATGGTCTTCAAAAGCGTGGAAACACTGACGAAGATTTAAGAGAAAGAAGAAATAAGGACGGATGAAGATGGGTAGTGTTTCCAGCTTCCATCCTTCACAATGATTCGCAAGTTTCGTCTTGGCTTCTCTCCTTGAGCTGCAAAAGTCGCTTGTCGTGTCACCATAAATTGGGAATTTTGATTCGTTTTACTCCTCTTATCTTACTAAAAGAATGCAAAGATCATCAAAACGGAAACATCTCACTGATATTTGAATGCCAGGAAGAGTTTAGCTCATTTTATCCTTTAAATGGACTTGAATGAAAGCTGTATTCATATCTCACGCTACGACAATCTACTACTTCCATCTTATTGACCGTTCTGTTTTTGACTTCACTGGGACACAAATTTGTGATTTTGTGAAATGATCATGTTAAATGTTCCTTGTGATGATATTTTCCTTAGTTGCTTTTCAAAAATATAAAAAATGGGATGGCATTATTGCAATAAAGTTGACTTAAAATGAACGGAATTGAACAGTTGCGACCACTTGATGTTAGCCCCGAATTTCAGTTTGACGCTATCTGACGATCGCTTTTGATCTATGCGCGAATTACGTACTGCCCATCAGATAAACTCTGAACACGTCCACATATAAAGCAAATATATTTAATATGGTATTTCGATGACAAAGGCATCGAATCAACTAATAAACAATTCGTTAACTAAGAGCAGGATACAGACAGGAGGCGACTGAATTAAATACACCATTTCTAAGTAGTATGACATGTGCGCTGAGCTTGCAGAGAAATTTGGAAGGAATTACCCTTTCAGGCAAGTAGTTCGGCGCCGAGAAGATAGTCACTAGTTTACGTCTACAAAAGAAACCATAGCCATTCATCATCATCTGCAAAATTCAAAAAGCCATATCACCCCGGATTCCGAACTGCACTATGAATAGCCTAGCTGCTGGACCAAAGTTATTTTCGTTGACACCATCGCTTCTAAATAATGCATAGAAATGCTAATCACTCGAATTTCCGTACAAGAGAAGTCCTCCCTTGTTCGAGAAGCGCAAAGGGAGGAGAAAGCGGAAAGGTACCGAAGCTGCAGTACTCGCCTAGATGAAAGCAGACTCCTGAAACATCCTGTGGATTTAGATCGGCAATTTCAACAAATAAAGTTCCGACCAACTTGTTTTTACATGAATGTTTATGCGATCCCTTCATAGACGAAGGCATTGGTTTAAAAAAAAACTGCCTCAAACCAAAAGGGACAGACGACGTTGTCAACCACGTCAAGAAGGACAGTACCTGGAAGGCATAAAGAATGCCTAACGCCGAATAAAAATGGTATGGGCTTTTGGCGCAGCCATTCTGTGTCAGGAACGTCAGCCGGAGGGATTTTTGACAACGAGGAGCTGAACGAGGACAAAAGTTGAGGTTTGTTATGGGCAAGTGGTTTCCGTATGAATGTCTGAACAACGAAATTTATATACAGCAAACAACTTCTGAGCGTATTATTGTGCCTGATCGAAAGCAGATTCAGTCCACTTATGAAAGTTGAAAGAAGTTCAAAACGGAACGCAGAAAGGAGTTGTGCTCCCTCAGAGTTGAATCAAGACAACCTCTTTCAGCGGAAATGGAAGTTACTTTAAGATAGCTGAAAACTATTCGGGGTTCCCAATTTTTCAGGGAATAATAAATCAGGGCTAGTTTGCACGAGCGGAAATGTGCCAAACGACAACGTCCTTGCATTAGAAACTCAGCAGCTCTTCTGCATTTGAGATGGTTCGCTACTTGAACTGTTTGTCTTATATTCTCCGTAACACTTAGCTAGAGCCAGAAGCTTGTGGCAGCAGCTTCTAGCTACTTACTACACAGGTAAAAAATAAAGTGTCATAGCAGGCAAAGAAATCCTGGTTGGCGATGAAGTTTTGCGTCCCCTGGAAATATTCACGAGTATGCTGGCTTCGTTGCAAATGTGCCTATGTAGGTAAATATATATTGCTGTTTCCGGTCTGCTATTAACGTCAATTTATCGTAGTTAAGGCATAAGCGAATGGGTCATGAAACACTAACCTGATGAGCTCTTACAATGAGATCTATGCACAACCTTGTGCACAGATTTGAGACGGTGTCCTCGCCGAAAAAAACGCTCACACCGCGTAAAGAATTTTTTATAAATCCAGTAAGATCTAGCATAGGGTCTGACCAGAGCAAATCAAGACCTAGTTCACTGTCGTTCGGATCGTGCAATGGCCTGCGGATCTGCAACAGGATCTTTCGTTTTTCTTACCTCATTCCGTTTCAGGAATCAAGATCTTTAAGCTCACTGCAGTGATTTGTGAAGAATTTTTTGGAGCACTATACTTTCTCAGTGGGTTACTTTCACGCGTTCTAAGTCACCTATACCTCTTTTTCAAGCAAGATTTCCTAGGTCTCTCGCGTTATATGAAGAGAAAACCAAAATTCAAAACAAACATGTGGCTGACCCTGCGAATGTCATCGAGTGATGTCAATTTTGGGCTGATACCTCCATGCATGCATAGAATTTTTCCATGCACTATAGCCGCAAGAGGAAGATATGAAAAGAGATCATTAAATGCCTTCCATAGCGTTATCGCTTGACTACCATTAGGGAATCGTCGCTGAATTTCTTCAAGAAAACCATAGATCTGATTGATATCTTGAGACTCGTGATTCCCGCGTAGTAAGTAGAACTGAAAATCGAACATCAATCGAAAATTATGTCGTTTCGCTTTAGTTGTGACGCATTCTTAAAATCGCTTCATAGTCCTTGTTCTACAAAGAATAAAAGTGCCACTTGACAAATGTCAAAGCCATAACACTGCATGATGTGCCAAGGAATAACGAAGCGGCACTGCACGGAACCGACTGACGTAAAATACGGTTCGGCATATGAATAACTTGAAAAACGCACCCCCAACATTTTGGTGTAAGGACTTGTTCCGTCGGTAAAATGTGAAATAAAGCTGAGATTGCGTTAGACATCACGAGTAGCACTGCACATAAAGGCCAATGCAGAACAACAGCAAATGAAACTATGACTGCAGAAATTTAAACAGCATTCAGCTTCTGAGTTGTTCCATACTGAACATGAAAGTAATTGGAACGCCAACACTTAGTGCCTTCCATATGCGCACTGCCTTCAGCGAACAACGAAAGCTGGAAAATGAGCAACGTATGTGGGCACATGCACCATAACGAAACTTTGCGTTACGAAAGAAAAGAGAGAAAACTTACTAACCATAAGGGGTAAATATTAGTGCACAACGTTTATTCTTCTTTGCTCCTAAGCAAAATAAGTACATGGAGACCTCGATGAGAAAGTATGTTCGCATACAGATCGAAGGTGCATTTAAGCTTCACGCTGCTACTCTCATCAACACAACCGAAGTACTCACCATTCTTGGAAAGAAGAGTTTGTGCGCGAGAAGGCAGCAAATGCACTCGAGGGAGTTCCTTCCGCGATCGACATAATCGCCAAGGAAAACGTATCTCTTCGTTACGGCGCCACTCTTTTTACTTGAAGAAAAAATCGAAAAAATGCGATGCAGATCTTCGTACTGAAATTGTTTTCCTTCACACGAATTTTTTCCAACTTCGGCGGCCTTATTCTCAAGATACGGATAGCAGTGAATAGAACACCTGATCACACCTGTCACTAACATCTCACTAGCCAAGTGCCAGCGCGGGAGCATTTTCAGTGAACATGTCACAATCTCCCTTGATTTTCGAGCACTTTAGAACTATTCTCAATTGTCATATCACACCTATGCTCCTCGAACCTTTCCACATGTTCTTTTCACCAAAACTTTTCAGCATCCAATTCAATCATACAATCTGCACATTCGCACTTTCCAACAGTTACCAAAGTAGTGCTTGCTAAACCACACCCTGAATAGAAATTATGAGTACATACCTGGCCGTGAATGTCACCAACGATGACGCACGGGACACGCACTTCAAGCAGCATCGGCTCTGCTGAGATAACTCCCTTTGCTTGTTTTATGATCGGAAGAAGTTCCTCAACCGTATAATCAACTTCTAAAATGCGAGAAGCCAGGATACTTGAAATTTTGCGTTCTTTCGATACACCTATCAACATAAGTCAACACTTTCTGGCATTCTTTACTGGTAGATATGCACTAAATACTAAGCAAGCTGCGAGTAAATACTGGTAGATATTCTGTATATTTAAAAATGGTTGGCAAAATGAAAAACTTACCTCCGTTGTATGCCATATGTTTTTTGAGGAAATCTTCGTGCTGTGATTTCAACCACGGTGGCGACATTGCTGCCTGAAATGAACAACATAAATATGAATTTACTGAGGGGGAGAATTTGTAGAGTGTTAGACATGATGCGTGAGCGATCACGGCCAATGGAAGTTGGAAAACTGCGGCTCAATTCAATGACTGGCATGCGGCCAGTTACGGACGGCGATTCTAAATAACCGGAAATCCGCAGTGATCTATGCATAACTTGAATTATGCTGCAGGTGTGCATACACAAAAAATTGGAGGTCGCCTCAATTAGTCAAGGAATAACGTGTTTCATTACAGACTCACCAAGCAGCTATGAGCAATACTGAACGGTCGGAGCATCAAACTCCTGGTACAAAATTCGCGAAAAAGCCGCACCTGTACACCTGTATGGAGTTGCTGAAGATCTGGGACGCACAGTCCGAAATACAGAGGTCGTCAGTTGCACACCTGAAGAGATGCCGACCACGTTACGAACACAGAGTAGAAATAATGATCAAGAGTGAAGCGGAAGAGAAGTAGTGGTGAGAATGAGTGCAACTGTATGCAAAGACAGTTTTCGCCATTTGCAGTTCGAATTTGCAATCATGTGCTGTTGATCTGCATAGGTTTCATTGGCAATGTTTCCATTCACGGTCTGTACATGATTGCTGCAGGAGGCAGTGTGATGCAACGGTTGAAACTTCGGAGCACTCTCCGAAAATGATCACCACAGTGATGGAAATTGCCGTAAACTATTAAAGCACAAAGGAATGCGGTGCTGGCAACATTCAAATAGGAAAAGATGTTCATCGGCAACGGAAAATGCCCGCAACATAAGATAAATTTAAGGTACGTGAGTAGTTGAAAGCGGCATTTACCTGCAAACTGCTACAATATGACTGAAACTGCTTACTAACTTTCGCCATCACCAACATCGTTCCGTCGCTCTATGGGCAAAACAACGTTAGTTTCGAGCAATTCACACTCGACGTCGTGAATCGCTGGAACTGTTTTTGGGAGGTCAGTAAATCATCCTACTCAATCGAACAGTGAACGCATCCCGCATTTCTCAAGCTCGAAGCTGTACTATTGCGCACCTTCGTTTCAAGTGATCAAATTCTGCTGATGTCTATAGTGGTCGGCACCGCAGAGCCGCGAAAAAGCAGAATATATAGACTTAATGTGATACCAGAAAAACCATTAGCATGAATGAATGAGCACCTAAGGCATCCTGAAGCAAACAATGCCTCCAGAACGGGAAAACGCAGGCAACAAACAGTGGAAGCTAGATTATTGCTATACCTTTGTTTCCCTTTGTGCTTCCTCTCACATATTTCCCCTCCTTTCTGTCAAAAATCCCCTTATGCGAGGAGTTCAAAATCGCCCTTTCGATAAAAACAGAGAATAACGGGAACTCTCACCCACCCTCATTATTCCACCTTCGGATATTATGGAAACCCTTAACTGCTCCATCCACCCACTCTCGACAGTCATGCGAATCCTCATTTGCCCACCACGACAACACATGGAACCCCCATTCACTCACCCCAAAAACCATGAATATCCCCTCTAACTCTCAACAGTTATGGGTCCTACTTGTTGTTCGGATCCAGCACTTCAAAGATGGATTTTCCTAAATGGTGAAAACATTTTTTTTGCACTCAGTCAACCCCCCCCATATCGCCATGAACGATTAAATGTAAGCAACTGAATGCGCCAATGATATCACCCATGATATGCGAACTTTTGAGAAAGCTCGAAAATGCTGAGCCATGTTACAACATCGGCGTGCAAATGGAGTCATCATCTGTAGACTACCTGTCCTCCTCGCCGTTTTTTTGACGGTCCTTCTTCCTGCGAACCTGATGAGCGGGAGTTCTGTATATGTGCAAATTGCCGAAACATTTTACAGGCCTACTCGACGTCGACAGTGCAACGCTTTGCTGGGTGATCTGCAATATAAGCCAAAAAATCAGTGAACTCATGACAGCTTGCAATGTCTCTATGTGTGTGGCATTTTTGCAGCGTTCACAGTTGCAAAACGTCGCAACTCTCCGACAGTGGTAAATCCACGGCGCGTGTGCCGCCGTCCCTCTAAAGAAGTCATATGGCTTGCATCATGTTTGGTATGAATAGATGAACTTTTCAAATTGTCCCTGTTCCAGAAAAAAATAGGATTAAAAGATATCTGGAAAACCGCCCATTCGAAACATGCAAGACTTCTGGGATATGGATATGAGCACAGAAACTTACAGTGAACTTGACGAGTTGAACAGAAATCGGAGTACAGCTCAGCCTCCGACCTGAACATCTCAAACTCTTTATGCTGTGAACTGAAGGTGCCACTGGAACTGCGGATATTCGTGGTCAAATAGATCATTAGGTACAATGACAACATCTCCTACCGGGAGACCGCAAATCCTACCACTAATGATTGCGCATTCACGCACGCACCCGCTCATGGAGCAATCACCTCACTACTTAGGTGAAATTGAATCTGTGAGGTCAAGTCCTTTTTCACTGCACAGAAATCCCTGTGTTCAGCAAGACAACTCAGCCGTGCATACAGTTGCCTCATCACGTAACTATGAAATTCCGCCGATGCATGTTGCTGTAGCAGTCAATCAGTGCACAAAAACTTCAAAGAAACTTACTTGAGCAAAAAATGCACCCGAAACAATCGCACAACAGCGGGGATGAGAAAAACCTGTTGGAAAGAATATCTGAGGTCTCTGCGATCATACAACTGTCTAGGGAACGAATCAAGGATGAAGAAGTATATTGCAGAACGAGCGGATCGTACCTTCGCATTTTCGCAGTCCCTAAGCGGACTTACGGTGAAGACGACGACTCTCGGATCGACAGCTCTACCGCCGGGAATTCACTGACGGACGATCACTAACACACTGACACACCAACATAACTACGATTTGAAACATCTGGCATTGCTTGTCTGTTCCATCGAAAACGTATTTTCGATGGAACAGACAAGCAATGCCAAATGTAGCCGGCGCGTGGGTGGAGAGATCGAAAAGGACACAGCATCGAGAGCGGAAGCAAGAGGGAGACAAGGGAAAGCGGGAGTAGCTATAGTACAACCTCGATGAGGGATATTCGCGCCAGCTACTTGTTTTCTGCAGGAGACGGGAGTAGTGAGGAGGACAGGAACCACCTCAACAGGATTCGAGCACGGATCAAGAGTTATTGTCTTCCTAAGATCGGAAGCTCAGGCTGGGAATACGTCGGGCCATGTTAAGCAACTACTCCAGCAACCCTGCTATTGCGCATGTTTCACTTTTCAGTGCAAAAGACCCCTTGACTGGCAGCTCGCGAAGAGCCAGAAAACAGTTGATGCTGTAGCGTTTTCGTTCTGCTCACTCGCTGATGTGAGCATTGGTGTGAGTGGTGGTGCTCGTGCGAGCGTGTGGAGCTTGGGAGTCGAGGGTCTCTGTCTGCGGTGGAGTGGTGTCAGTGAAAATGGCAGGGCAAGATTGCGGGACAGGTATCTAACTTCAAATATTGCATCCGCGTTTATTAGAGATTTCCGCTTTATGTCGGCGGGTGTAAGGTATCTATGCCACCATTGTGCCACACTTTTTTGGCACAAGTTGAACGAGAGGCTACATTATGGTGAAGATCAGACTGTTACTTCCGAAATGAGGAAACGAACTGTTCCATTCAGAAGTGAGACGTGTCAGCGTAGCCCTTCCATACCTACTTCTTTCCAGAGCGTTGTGAACAAGAAATGAATACGCTCAGTGGCGACCTATCCCTCCACTTCTGCTCTCAATGGGATCGACTTAATGTGGAGCTGGCTAATGTTTCTTTGGTCGACGGGTTGAGTATGTGGGAATTTTATATTCGAGCTCCGGGCGCGGAATCGAACTGCCTCAGTTTCATAGTTTTGCAGTTCATCGGCACAAATAAGTGTTTGATGCTGAAAAACAGTTTGTATTTGGACGAAAGGAGAGCATAGGTGTGGCCTTCTTTCACATCTGCATGGACCACAATCAAACGAACCAGTGACTACGGTCCGTCGTGGTTGCTCACTTTTGTTTGCCAATCCCGTCGCATCGTACCGTTATCATTTCGGATTGATTTGGCATGTGAATGCGGCCAAATTGTGGAACTTGATCCAACTCCAATTCTGATCTGATGAGCGCAAGCTGCTGGTCATGCGGAATTATGCTCGCTGGATTTCTTCTATTGAGAGGAAATGTTCAAAAGCCGAACTCGTTTTTAAACCTTTCTGACAGAGTTGCGTTTTCAGCGAAGAAATCGACGAAGGTGATGCAGGATTTGAAGAAGTTCGACGTTAAGAAGTTCTTCGTCGACTTGGCAACTGGAGGCACGGCGGCGGCCATCTCGAAGACCGCAGTCGCTCCGATCGAGAGAGTGAAGATTCTCTTGCAGGCATGTACATATTAATGCAGCTGTGCGTTGTGAGAATAATTTCGTCTTAATATGCGATTGTGATCAATCGCTGCGTGGAACGAATAGTGGTGGGCAGTGTGTTATTTGGACATCCGAGTCGGGATTTGATTGTTTCTCAGAGGTGCCGCTGCCCGGTTACCATCAGTTCCTACAGCCAAACATAGGTAGTCGAGAGCTCGGGGCACATATCGCAGTGAAGAAAGATGGGAGAGACGTTATTACATCGAATCAATAAAATATAAGGCGCGTCACTAGACACTTGGTTTTTTCGAATTTTCGCAGACGTAGTGTACATATTGAAGTTCTCTTGTCCTGTTAGCTCGTTGTGAAGAGGCACAGTTCTTTGCTACGACATTGAGACTGTCATACGCGAGGTGTTCAAGTAGAGCGCACGTGGGATCTGAGCTGTAAACTGAGAATTTCTTAACTTAAAAGTGGTAATGGGACGCTCTGTGGGAACTTCTCGATCTACTTTGATGCCTTCGCCTCATTTTTTTCTGCTAGCTAAGTAACAGTTTCTTTTTTCAGGCACTTCCAACTCGTTAGCTTATATGTATTTGATCTGCATCGTTCATCCCAACCTTTAGAGTGGAGGCCCTCAATTTGTCAGAATCGGAAGTAGAGGCGTCTTTAAACGTTTGCAGAGAAGCTTGATTTCGTTTCTCTCATCTGAATGAATTTCCTCTCCTGAATTATTTTAAAGTTTCTCGCTAACTCATAAGAGTTTCAGTTGTGCTTCTACCTGCAACTATGAACTCCTTTGATCGGCAGCTTGAATCCTGGTGAGTAGGCTTGACGCCCAGGATTTCGTAGCCTCCGGAATTCGAACAGAGTTTTGCCACAGACAGAAGGTAGTGAGTTTCGTGCATGACTAGGTTGTAAATTCGGTATTTGTTTTTAGGTTCAAGATGCTCAGAAGACGATAGCTGCTGAGAAGCGTTATAAGGGAATTATTGATGTGCTGGTGCGTGTACCCAGAGAGCAGGGTCTTTTGGCTCTGTGGAGGGGCAACCTAGCTAACGTCATTAGATATTTCCCCACTCAAGCGCTGAATTTCGCCTTCAAGGATACTTTTAAGAAAATGTTCATGGAAGGGTTCGTTCTTATCTGTTTGATTATTTCCTGCCGATGACTCATCCTCTTTGAATAATAACTAGCCGCCTTTCGCCCCACTTTGTGATTGGAGAAGGAGGGCAAGAGAAGCTATGAAAAGTTAGTGGAAGCGAAACTTATAACGACAATAAGATAGCAAAATCGCCATTATCATATGGGTACGCTCACTTTCGCAGTTTTGAGATGTAAGAACTAAAGTGGGTTCACAATGAAACACTTTGGAGAATTATGTTGTAATTCCGAGGGAAGATGATGAGATATAAGTTTCGCGATTAGGAGTACTCGGTTCAATCTGATTTCGTAGTGGAGAGCCGTGATCATGAGATACGAACTGCCCTATTGTTTCTTTGAGACGTACTGTTTTTCTCTCGATCAGGGGGACAACGTTATTTTGATTTTATGCATGTGCAATGTTACCTCCGTTATGTTCCCATTGTTTTCGACCGTTTTATTCCTGAGCCTTTCTTTTACCAGCTTACGTACGATATGATGAAGTGGAGATAGGGCGTTCGAGGTGAGAAGAGTGATTATACAAGTGTGTGGAATTGACATTAATTACTAATTTGCAGCATCGACAAGAGGACGCACTTCTGGAAGTTCTTTGCCGGTAATTTGGCGGCTGGTGGTGCCGCAGGTGCATCCTCACTGTGCTTCGTCTATCCACTCGATTTCGCCCGAACTCGTCTCGCTGCCGACATTGGCAAAGGTGTTAACAGAGAGTTCAAGGGACTTACGGACTGTATCGTAAAAGTCTTTAAGTCGGACGGACCAATTGGATTGTACAGGTGAGTCGTGCTGACATATTGCTTGTGGAGTGCAACTTGTCATGGGTCTTTGTAATCGGGGGTACTCCAACCTTTTCCTTAGATGCTGCAAGTAACTCTTCTCTTTGGATCATATATACGTAAAAATCGCTCTTGAACCGCTTAAGCTGTACGCAGCTGCTTTTTGTTCAAATGCATAATCAAATACTGCCTCTTTGGTGGATCAGATCGGCATATAGTTGCTGCCAGTATCATATTTTGCTCACGCCCTGAGGTGCTGTGTGGAGGACTGCATACGAAGGTCTATCAGGAATAGCGGCTATCTGGGTACAGGACCACAGTGCTGTAAGCCGTAGAATAAAATTCTTTTCCAGTTTCTCATATGAATGATTTTAACTGATTTCTCCTGTAATCGTAAAACGCCTGAAATATAAGTTCCGGTCATTTCCTGCAGTACAGTTGACGCAAATAGCGAATCGGAATATGTGTTCATCGTTTCCCCATCGACCAATTGTTCCGAATTCGTTGAAAGATTGTAGTGCGTGAGATTTCTTGCCGAGTGAACTTATTGGAAAGGGAAAAACATTAAGGAAGGTCGTTTGATGAAGTTCTCTTTGAGTCGAATATGTAACGCGGGATGATTATTTCAAGAGGGAGGTGCAAGGTTGAATGAACTGATAACGGCTGTCAAATGTTGAATTGTTCGAACAGATCAATCCGCTCAAAAATCGCTTCGCTACGCCAGTGATGAAAATAGCCCGCAATTTGGCAAGCATTATTTCAAGGCTGATCACGTTTTCCAATGTTCTATAACCGCACGACTCTGGAGCTACCCCCGCTTCCTTCTTCCTCATGCCTCTATTCTCTCCTCTTCGCGGATGTGGTGACTTGTGTTCTTGCCATGATATTTGATAATGCTGCTTACTGTTGTTAGACACTCTGAATTCGTTCTCGAAAGACAGCAGGATTCGCGTATCAAATGTGACGTAGAGAAAACAGCTTATCTGAGTCAATCAGCTATGAAGATTTTGATCCTTTACATAATGATCTGCGCCGACAGATTTCGTCGTCTATTCGTCTAGCTGATCGCTTAATTGAGGATCATATAAACCTTTCACAGCATGGATGTGGCTGGCAGTTTAAGTACATGTGGCCAGACTTTTGTCATCCACTTCTTCGTGTTATGAAGGCGAGGATATTGCTTCTAGGGGCTTCTGTGTTTCCGTGCAGGGTATTATCATCTATCGTGCAGCGTATTTCGGAATGTTCGACACAGTAAAGGTGGTATTTGCGGTTGACAAGAAGCTGAATTTCTTCATCGCATGGGCCATCGCGCAAGTGGTAACCGTCAGCTCAGGTATCCTTTCCTACCCGTGGGATACCGTCAGAAGACGCATGATGATGCAATCTGGGCGTGCGGATAAGCTCTACAAGGTAACTTTACCTTCAGTAGGTAATATGCATCTCCGCTAGTAAACATAGAGGAGAGGGATATTGGGAAAGACCGCAGCTCACTAAAAACTGTGATAGTATACATACTGGAAGAAGTGAGCACGGGAGGGAAAGAAGAAGTGGAGACAAAAAGTTATATTCATGAGGCACTTGCTCCTCCATAAGCATTTCTGGGTACTTCTCCAAATATATCTGCCTTAGTATAATCAAAAGGAGACCGCTAATTAAGGACTGATAAGAGAATCTGCAGGCCAGTTTTGCATTGAATGATAGATTGTCTGGAGCTGATAAGGCCATGATGTTGCCATGACCTGTGTTGCTGTAATGGGTGATATTGTGGGACATCGTTAAGTGGCATTATTCGACGAAGTATGCGTGAACAACGAATGTTCGAGGAAATATGCACAGGAAGCTAGCCATGTCTCTATCACTGGCTCTCACCCTTCAGCCATTCAAATCCCGCAGTTCTGTCTTTGAGGGTGGGGGGAGGGAGAGGATCGTGAAATCTGACTGTTTTTTCCTTTCCTTTAATTTTTCGGGGCAAGAACTTTTCTCCCTGTTTAGCTGCACTGGCTTTGTTCATTCTGCAGCTGTGCCCACCTACACTGGTGCCAAAAATTAATAGTGACTGCTCATTTTCAGCTGAATCCGAGATATTTCAGAGTTAAGACCTCCTGCTTCCATTTGCAGTTTTTTCTCTACCTTTCATTCACGTTTCAGCTGTAGTCTTGCCGTTTATTTTTTCGTCCAGTGCTTCAAGACACTATGGTCGGCTATAATTGCAAGATTTCACAGCGGTATGATAAGATTCGGCAAAGACTCCCATTGCGGTGAATAATTGGGTAGCGCTGGTGCAACTTTTATTTTGTTTTATACTGTTTTGTTCTGCCTTCCCGTTATTCTTAGCTCCTCAGTAGTTCATTTTGATGAGTGGTGAGTCAAAGTATTAGACGATGATTTAATGGAAAGATGTGTTTACCTGAAGATGACATTATTTCTCCGTGTGGTACCAATAAGTTTGTGTATATGCCCTCCTGGTTATTATAGCTGTGGACATTCCCATGAAGCCTCCCAATTATCATCACAGATGCAAGCAGTTAGGAAGTGGCTGCCTATGCAACATAACGTTTGCTGTTTGCCGCCATTGAGTGCGAATGGCAACGTCAAAAGGCAGCTCACACTGTGGCGAAAAGTTTCCAAACGGGTTGCAGGAAATGTCTGCGACAAACTTTTCGCTTCAGATTTTATGCATACTTCAGAGCAGGAGTGCGCAATGCGCCTTTGAGCCATCTTTTGCTAATTGCGCTGACTTTCGCAAAAAATGTATTGCCTTTTAAGCTATTATTAGTGACAGAACAGCTTTTGCGCAAAACTCTAAAAGACATACCTGAGTTCACTTTTATGAGAGGGGTATCTCACGCACGGTAATCTTTCAGCAGTGTCGGAATGTTTTTTGCGGTGGCCGAGCACCATCGTGATGTACAGCTCAAAGACTATGATCCAATAGCTATAACTCCCTTGTATGCGTTCATTCGGGGAGGAAGCTATTTTATCTGCCTCTTCAATTTATTGCAGTTGAAACATTCTCAGAGAGAGACAGTGTTTTTGATACATAAGAGGTTGTGGATCGATGCAGTGTGTTCATACGACCGGGCCAATATCGACCCAAAAGAAGTTCAGTAGTTAAGAGTTACGATTTACAGAACTCGGCGGACTGTGCAGTGAAGATCATCACAAAGGAAGGTTTCTTCGCGCTCTTCAAGGGCGCACTGTCGAACGTTTTTCGAAGCACTGGTGGCGCACTCGTGCTCGCTATTTACGACGAAATCCAAAAATATCTTTAGAATAATGTGCCGCGGACTTCCTGTTAATGCCGTTCTTCTGCATATATTTCTCCTATATTGCAACCGATAACTTGTGTGCTGCGTCCTCTTTCCTCGTTAATGAACTTGCTTTCCAGTTCTTGTTGAGTCGGGTTCTTGTCCCGCTCTGGAAAGGGCGATTGTATTCCGATCGGTGCTACATTTTCTCTTTCGTAGGTAATCTTCCGGAATAATTTTGCATCCCATGAAGAATGCACTTCCATAACTCCACTCTTTCGCCTAAGCTATCGTTGTTCTTCTTGATATGAATTATGGTAACGTGTGGAAGGAGATTTTGTTTCATCAGTACTTACTTGTTTCGTTGTTTCATTTAATCGATAAAGTGAAGATGACGAAGTATTGTTGAAGTTACCAACGCTTAAATGCTATGTCTTGTTCACACAACAGTTACACACTTGTTAGGAATTCAAAGGTCGCGTCTGTTCCCACGATCACTGTTATCATCGGTGGTGGGACAAGTGAGAAGTAATATGGATCGCCGATGCTGTCAGCTAATTGTAGTACTTTCTACAAACACTTATATTCACCTTTCATACTCGGTGATTGGGTCCGAAAGGTGCATTTGAAGGCAGCCCCAGGAAATTGCCGCCTTGGTGCCGTCAGAGGCAACAAATCGAACTTATGTAATTGATACAGTACAGCTTCCGAATGCGGGCTAGCATACAGTGCGAAGAAACGTGTATGAGAACGGAGGTGCCAGGTAACACGTAAATCACACCAATTTGGAGGCCGGATTGTGAGCGGAAAGGGGTTACTGAGGATATGCATCTGTGAGTCATAAGTAACGTGGTAGCACATGCGGTGCACTTCGATTTGGAGTGACGTGGAAGCCAATGTGACTATTGCGGAAGAGCATGCGACGAGGTGATCGCTGGACTTCGTGTTCGTTCTGGGACTGTGTAAATAGAATTTCTGCACAGAAAGAACCAACGAGTGAGGTACTTAAGAGGAATAATGGAAGGTAAGCAGTAATGAGATTAGCGAACACAGTCAAGAAATGAGATTAGGGCGGCAAGAAGACGAGAATTATTGGAAGCATTGTTGGGTAAAATTCATGTGACTAATCGTTCTGGGGTTCCAAAGTAAACGTTTCAAGGTAGGTGCGCGAGATATATTTTCATGTGCTGTTGTTGTTTCCCCGAGTTCGGCAAATTAAAGGGGAATAAAGGCTGCACATTGATGACGTCATATTCTATTCTATGAGGTCGTCTGTGGATGTCTTAAATGTATGAATGTGTTTACCAGTAGTTCGATAGGCTAAAACGAAAACTTATTTTGGCTTCTATCCATAGCTAGAGTGATCGATAGGGCTGCTGACGGCGAAGGCTGAAGTGTGGTGCAGTTAATATCTGCAAAGGCTGGTGAAAACGGTTGTGAAAGATTTGAGCGAGCGGTGGGGACATTCGAGATATAAGGCTGTCAATGCGTGTGTCCGTTGGGCAACAGAACTTATGTTCCCAATGCGTTTGTGTGCATAAGTGACGATTGCCCTGAATGTATTTCCTCAACGGTGAGAGCGACCAGAAGATTTCTTGGCCTATCAGGCGCCAGAAGTGCAGTGGATTATAAAGGCGCGTTCCCCGATGCGACAATATTTCCGCAGAACGAACTTCGAGCAGCCGGGAGGCTACTGCGCATGTTGCGAAGTACGCCAGAACAGGTGGTGCGGCACTTGCTTTCGCATCCGTCTTATTGAGCCAAGCGGCTAAACAAACTTCAAGCAAGGATGGTATGCCCAAATGATACCACCATACTTTGGGTTATTCGACAGCTCGCACAACCTGTGCTCAAAATGCTCCTTCTTCTGTAACCCAAATCTTCCTTCTTCAGATTTATGGATCGTTTCGGAACTGGTCGATGGAGTCGAATATACTTCAAGTGACCAACTTCCCATGCACATTATACTCTGTTAAGCCGTGTCTCGTGCCTTTAGCTCGTCTCAGCTGACGTTTTTGTCCACCTCTCAAAAAAAGAGTTCCATAAAACGACGAATATTAAACGCAAGGTGTTTTGTCACTCTATCTATGTGCTATGTGGTGCATCACTCACTCGCTCAACGTCCAGCATGTCACTAAACACTCATTGCCAACAAAAAGTTCAAACATCTCGATAAGCATAGCATTACTTCAAGATGTTTAGCTTGGTTCCCACCTGTATACGGAAAGAAATATTTCGCTTTTGGACTGGGAATAATGAAACAATAAGAAAATGGCGGTGCGGTTTGTTCGCCGTTTCGAAAACGGATGAAAAGACCGTAATTAGAATTTTCTATGCAGTTTCCGAGAAAATATTTCAATGTGATTTGCATGCGAACCGTTGACTCCGAAAAAAATTTCTGGAGGGGACTACTGTTACGTGGTGATGTCTAGTGGGCGGTCGAGTTCCGCATCAGCTCACAGGTCGAACTCGGCAAGTCGTTGTGTCCGTTCTGTTTCTGACATCATCGGAGGCTTCTCCGTCTTTTCAGTGATGAAGCAGAGGTGTTTTGCATATTGCAGGTAGCAAAGCAATAATGGTGCAAAGTGATCAAAGTGCGCCACAGTTGCACCGTTAGTGCGTATGTGAAGTTACGTGTTCGGATATAGTTACCTGTTCGTTAGGTTCAGTTGGTCACCTAAATAACAGCTGAAGGCGAAGATGCGAAATTCAATATGTGTGACATACGTCGTGCGATGACGTCCGGGCATTCTCTCTTGCAGTCAGTTGGGGTTCCTCTTCGAATGCCTATGCAACACCGTTTCCTTAAAGCTATCTTGTTCGAACACTGCTTAACATAGTTTCCTCACTTACTCTGAGAGAATTCTCAGCTTTCGGGGGGCAGACCAGCTTATTGAACGTCCATTACCGAAGCGGAACAATTTGTGGCCAAATGATGAGAAAACTCTCCACAATCTCGCCTTTAACAGTGGTACATAACTTATACTGTCGAAGTTTGCAGCTGATATTTAAACAAACCAAAAAATGTTGCCTTCTTTGCTCGGTTAAAAAACCTGTGGCAAGGTCACGTTGGAGATCTTACTCCCTTAGTTCCCGAATTTTTTCCTATATCTCCCATGCTCATTTTTTCCCCAATCCCACATCATTCTTCACTGCCTCCTCCCACTACGCTCTCACTCGTTTTCCTCCATTTGCCTTTCCCACCTTCGCTTCTGGCCTTTGGAAATTCTTGCGGCTAACCCAGGTCTCTAGAATGCTGCAGTCGCTCAGTGATACGTTTCTTGATTACTACAGACGAGCAGCAGCAATAGTAGAGAAGTAAGTCGGGTAGACCGAGCTCTCAATTCGAGATTTTTCCATGGTATGCTGACGAGAACTGATGCGGAAGAACTGCTTAAGGATGACGGCTATTTCATATTACGTGCATCTGAACGAAAAGGTTGGTTATCAAGTTTTGCTGGTCATGGCCGTACGCAGTATTTGTCTGAGCATAAATAAGGAGTTCTCGTTTGGATGAGGCAAACAAATGACCGCTCGACGAGTAAATAAGCAGTTTTCATGCCACAGGTTTGCAGTTATATAAAATATTCAGAAAATGAGAATCCACTTGAATAGTTTCTGAATGTGCAAGCAGTTAGATCGCCATGCTTGATGCTGAATGCATTTCTGGTGAACACCTCTCGTTAATGAGATGCAGATTTGTTCGACAAGCGGCAGCGATTTTATGAAGATGTAAATTACTCCTTTCAAAAATATGGACCTCATAGATTTCTGCATGAGCACATTATTCCGCTTCGCAAAAATGTCGTAATTTCTCTTATATATGGGGAAGTACTAATAGCTTTTTTTGCTCACATAAAGAGGAAAACAATCACCGTCTTCCACGAACCGCTTTCCGCTGCCTTAGGTATAGCTTTGAGCGCGTAAATGTAAATGCTGCCAGTGTAAAATGGCATCACTCGTTGCTGTGCCAAGTCGTCCGTCGTTTCTCTAAGCGAACCGTCACCACCCTAACATTTGTCACCACGACAACGTTTTGAAATTCTTTATGGATTTTTCTGAGGCAGCATTTACCTAGGAAATGGGTTCAGACTTCAAATCTTGAATTCGTTTGTTGAACCGTAGTTGATGATGGAATCAGCAAGAATGTTTCAGAGGCAACATGTTTGGTCTTTGTGAATTGGAACCACATAGGCGTTAGAGGACATGTTTCTTTAGCATCTCTGAGTCTTATATCCTTCTGTGAGCATAGTGTAGCATCTCGAAATCACTTGTTTCAGAAGCAGTTTGCAGGACAGGTGATACTCGCTTTAACGGTGAGATGGAATAAGAAACTGAAGCACTTTGTACTGAATCTTGACGAGTCCGGCAAGTTTTATTTCGAACGTCACAAGGTGAACCGAATTAAACATTTATGGCTTTGTTTTTCCGCCCGATCAATGTAGGCGGTGGATGTGCGCTTTTTTAGAGACCATCAGCCTGTGGAGGCGCACATAAGGCAGGAATCGTCACGCATATTTGATAAAGAATATGGTTACGGTACTGAAAAACGTGATTTTAGTGACACAAGTGTACTTTTCGCACTTCTAGCGGTGAGATGGGTGGGTTGCAGAAATGTTCGGTAATGAAATGGCGACTGGAATGAAAGAATTTAAAGCATCAGACGACTCTCCGTACTGTTCCCTCCAAGTTCTCCGCCTCATTTATTTAAAAAGTAAATAATTAGGAAAAGACAATTCATGAACTCATCGACTGGCACGTCACAAACAGTCATCCGATCTCAAAGGCGAGCGGTGCAAAACTGATCAAAGGTGTTCAGCGCGAACCATGGCTCTTATGCCACGATGAAATTATGCTCCAGAAGAAGCTTGGAGAAGGCGCTTTTGGAGAGGTAAGCGACCGTTTAGATGAAATCACTTTATTCCACTTATGAGCACCTCAAGAAGGAAATTTACTAATTAAGAACGCGGGCATACGACCTTCATCTGCGGCCTCTGAGTTTTCTCCTTGAGCTGATTTGGTGATGGTGTTTTGGGCATATCGTTTTCACGAAGACTTTATAAGTTAGTTTTGCCGAAATAGCGCACACCGCTGCAGCACCATTTGAAACATTGTTCGACTTCCTTGACAGGTATCACGTTCGCTAGCGAAATGGTCCGCGTACGAGTTCCTTTCGTCTAGATCATTGCAAATTGGAGATCTCAACGCCCTTTCAAACTAGTAACGATCATCACAGCGTTCCTGATTTCTGCACGGAATTCTCGCTTTTTATCTGAATAGAATTTAGAGCGAGAGAATGTGTAGGGAATTATGCTTGCATTCTAGCGCACTGATTTTGAACTCATCAGTGAGTGAAGTGGAAGAACTGATTCTATGCTTGATCTACGCGGTCTTATTCTCCAATCGCTTTAATGTCCAGGAAGGAGTTGGAGAACTCGTTCGCAGATTCAACGCGCCAGAAGGAGGCATGGACACAAGAGTATTATTGCATACAACTATGAAACAAGTGGAGGAGGACGAAATTTAAAGAGGAACCCAGTGGGATAAAAACATTTGAAATTTTTGGAAAGAAAGTCATCAACAGGTTGCAAAACAACCAATATGCTTTTTAATCGATGGCGAATCGTGGTATAAGTGTCGGCACGTCTTGCACCTAAATAGCAGAATTAATCAGGACGTTCCACATTGCTGCGCAGACGTTTTAGCATCATTTTTAATGACAGAGACAGTAAAAACTTTGAGGTAACACCTCTTTTCATGCGTGGTACTGGTATGTTTTTGTTACGGTCAAAAAGGGTATCGTGGATAAAGTTTCACGACACTGTTGTGGTATTGACGACAGCTCGTTAATAGGAGGACTTTTGTGAGTACTCATTCACCGGACGGTAATACAAAATGTTATACAGTTCACTTGGCTGACGGAACCAAAGATGACACTCTAAGCAGTCAATGTTATCGTCTATTAGCATCTAAGAATCACATTCCGAGTCAGAAAATCAAAACAGGTCTTTTGTGCAGTAGAACAGGAGAATGCTAAATCCTGATGGACGTCGTGAGACGTATGTGCTCTTTCAGAGAGTGAGAATTGCTAAAGGGGAATGAGGAAGCGACTGGAAAGCGCACTGAGCCAAGTTTTTAAATCCATCTTAATATGCGAAAATGGCGATCTCCTCCACTCCTCGTTGCTACACTCAGAAGCGATCTGAGATAATGCGCAATTCTAGGTGCACATGGCCCGTTACATGAAAGGATCCTGGAAGAAAGGCGTCGCTGTAAAAACCATGCGCGACGTAAAGTCGCGTGTCGCCCGAATCAAATTTATGCGTGAAGCACGCATCATGCGCAAATTCCACCACCCGAATGTGGTTCGCATCTACGGTTTGGCCATCATGCGCAGTCCGCTAATGATCGTCATGGAATTATGTCCAGGTTGTTCCCTTATAGAATACATTAGTGGGACCGATGAGTGTTCAAACAAATTCAGCGATACGGCGCAAACACAAGCAGAGCTTTCTTGAAGCGAACATATTTCTTTAGCATAGGGTGCAACTTGCCTAATTGATGATAATTAGCAATCCGTCTTATGTCTTTCTGCAACATCGGTCACTGTGCAAAATAGTTCATCACTAGAAGGTTAACTGAAAGTTAAGGTACACTGCTACAGTCACCAAAGTGTGGAAAATGAGCACTGGGATCACTGGAAAAGGAGTAATGGATTGGTAGTAGGGGCAGCTCCAATCAACAAGTACACAGTGCCTCAGAAAACAGTTATAACTCTTACTTGGCTGCATGTAGCCTAACAATGAGCTGATGAGCTGCCGAATGATCCACGAATGAACAATACGAAGTCTCCAGAGATATTTCTTTAGCATTTACATTTATTACAAGCAGCGCAGCCTTTCTCGCCCTCTCATCAGTGGCTTCGCTTTTCAGGCAAGCGGGTGTCTCGTTTAGGATTTGTGCTCTTGTCCTCTAAGAAGACGTTCCGGCGTCTTCCATCGCGAAAAGTCATCAGCAACAAATTCAAGCAGTTTAGTAATATGCAGTAGGTAGTCCAGCGAAGAAGAGACCGTCAGTTTTACTAGGATTTCTATAAACTACGCCATCTGACGATGATCACATCGACTACCGTCACCTTTGACGACGAAATAAAGGCGGAGAAAATAGCAAAAGGTGCAGCTGGAAATAGACATTAAAACAGACATCGTTGCTGAGGCATCCGGACTATGACCAGGTAGGAAGAAAAAGTTCGGACTGTGCTCTATTTCATTCTTTTGAGTCATTTGTTTTTTTAGGCGGCTCAGTGCTCGGATACATACGCAAAATGGCACCAGTGCATAACGACACGAAGCTTCGTTTCGTTGCTGAGGCATCCGCGGGACTCGCATATCTCGAGTCGAAACGTTGCATCCACAGGTTCCATCATAAACGGCTTGTATTTCGACAAGCACAGGTCCCGATCGCCTCTTTAGGCCATTGATCTCTGTTTTCGCTTAGCCAAATACTCAAAGCCGAGATGACATCGTAGTTTCCACAGATTGCATTTCTGCGATCGAATCCTGGATTACCACACTATTCGCTTATGCCCAATGGCCCTGAAATACCCGCCTGCCGGAGTCATATATTCGACTTTCATGGAAAAAGCGCCATTATTTCAGGGATATCGCCGCTCGGAACTGTCTCTTATCTGGTAAATATGAAGTGAAAATTAGCGATTTTGGAATGTCTGATGAACGGAATTATATCCGCGACGCAAAATTAGACAAGGTTGCAGTGAGCTCAATCAAGTATTGTAGAATAGTGTTCAAAGTGTGTCAGAGATTTTAAACACAATCAGAAGGACGGAAAAATGAAGTGAAGGTCAACTGCAACTGACGTCGCAATTTCTAAATTTAACGCACATTTGTCAAACAAAGTCAAGTGCAGCTCGTCGCGCTTGAGAGCGTCAGCAGTTGTAATCATCCCACCAATTGGTCACATTAAAAAATCCAGAAAAGTTATTTCCAATATGTTTTCATTAAAAAATTTCGGCTGGAGTCAGGAGTGTGTAGTGGATGGTACGGACGACGTGAACGAATCTTTAGAGAGATATCGAACTGTGCAGGTGCGGCGGCGGTGCTAACAGTTCCAGCCGTGCACTAATGGGCTATATCCACACCACTGAGATTGGTCAGTCGGGTCACGATTGCATGTTCGTGCGTAATTTGCAGTTCTCTGTACAATGTTTATGCGGAGATGCGGAAAGCTTTTCGTTATGCTAGTTGATGAGGGGAAATGGGAAGCTGCTTAGGCGGCATCGGAGGTTTCTTCCTCCAAAAAATATTTTCAAAGAAGAACCCAATTTTAAATCGTTTCGAAATCCCGTTAACTCAAGATGAGCACGCTATTCAATGCTACTATCTATGAGAAAAATGTGGTCTCCTCCTCTCCCCTCACATTTTAAATAATAAGTTATTGAAAGGGGTCCCATCGACCGCCGCAATGAAATAAGAGCGAAGAGCAGTGCCATATACATTTTCTTTTGCAGTGATCATGCCTTCGGCTAGAATGGGAAGTAGGAGTATCTACATGAAGCAGCAAATCTGCAAGTGAATAAAAACGCGTTTTTCGGACCCTAGAAAGGCTCCGAATTTTTCAGAAATCTTTTCATTTAACTTTACGCATTCAGGTACCAATGAAGTGGCTTGCTCCAGAGACTATGCAACAACGTATTTTCTCAACGAAGACAGACGTGTGGGCATTCGGGATTATGGTAACTTCGCCCACTGCTTGAAAAAAGAGGCTTTGCTGGCAGATAAAAATGCTCCATTCCGCACAATTTTGTTAACCATCCTTTATAAAACACGACATTATTGGACATTGTACGACTGGTTGTTATTAACCGCTTGAGGGAAGGAGAAAGAGTATAGTCGCTGAATCATCGGGTAACCGTTTGACAGTGACGCGCTTGTGAAATCTTTTTCGCAGCATGTAGGAAAACTTCCCTCTAAATAATGCTGCAGAGGTTGAAGAAGAAAAACTTGCCCATGTTCTAATTAAGTGTGTGTTTACGTGTGGCCGGTTGTGTCTGTTGGAGGGCGAGGAATTACGACATATATGCGGGAAAACGACCGGCAGCCAACGAGAGAAGAACAATTCTGTTTACGTGTACCACTTGCTTTGAGATTTATAGGACCAATGAAGAAATATCGAATTCAGCTCAGTTAATTATGAGCATGAATTTAAGGCTTGGGAAATATATGCCGACGGTCGTGAACCGTATCCGGGCCTCACGAATGTTCAAGCTCGGGCGAAGATTGTTGTTCTTAACTATAGGATGGAGATGCCTAAAGTATGTATCGCATTTATTTCGCACCCGACCTGAGTCTCCTTCTCAGTGCGAGATGACTTTTTTCTTCGGGAAGGACAGAACTGGACAATGGCTTGTACTTCCACTTCTGTCCATTTAGTTTTCGAAGAACGCCGATGAAACATCCTGGTGACTCAGACAATTTCATGTGATTGAGGCACTTGCGGGAGTTCCTATTTGTAAATTCGCCCTCACTGATCCAAGAGGGAGGGGCGAAGTGAATGAATTAATAGAGTGAGATTTCGGGACTTTAAAGATCTTCGAATAAATATTCATGATTAGGTAGGTCTGATATGCATAGTTCTATACGCTCCATGCAAAAATGAAGAACTTATTGATTGATCTATCAAACATGGGAAAGTGTTACTTGCACTCATGGGGAAGGAAGTTCCTGCCCTCCCATACCCAAGAATTTATTATGCACAGTCTTCTTCACCTTCAGTCTTTGACCCTAAATCCTCTCTTTCGACAACCCTCTTTGACCCCCCCCCCCCCCCCCACAGTCCTCCCTTTTGAAAACCATGGGCATAAACTACTCCACCACTCCATCTTTGTCAGCAATAAAAGTTTTTTCTGCGCAGAGCCTACACTTATCAAACTTAATGAGGTTTTAGGCCAGCAGCATGATTGCATCTGCCATCCCCACCCGTAGGCCAACCCGCCATGCGCCGCCGGGCCTTCCATCCCATCTTAAAGAACACAAGACACCTCCCGTTAGCATTCCGGCTCACTGGAGGGCTGTGAGAGTTTCCTTGATGATCGCCGCCTACAGAGCATTCACAGCGTTCTTTCCCGTAAATGTGTCCCGGTAAGTAGCCTAAGGAAGTGAAAACCGATGATCCCGAGTGCCTCTTATAACTGAAATGTTGAAGGAAAATTTTTTATCTCATCAATTCCCGTTTTTAATCTAAGGGAACCTATAATGCTGGATGAGTTGAAGGTTGTGTCTAGGCACCGACGTTCTGATTTTCTCTTTTCGTTCTTTGATCTGAAAAATTAACAGGGCGCCTTTAGCCCCGATACTCTACTGGTACGTTTTATTCAAGTTAAAGTCGGCGTACGTACGCGATTCAGACTGATAAAATCCTTTTCCAGGCCACTCCACCGAAGGTCGAGAAATTGGTGTACAAATGTTGGGAGACTGATCCCGACAAACGGCCATCATTTGCGGAGATTTTTGAAACCCTCGACAAGATCCGAAAGACTTAGAATTGTGACTGAAGGAATTCTCTCATATATATCATGGAATAGAATTCGCAATTTTTATGGCATTAATTCTGTTTTCCTTATATTCCAGTACTCATTAATGTCGACCACTTTCACTGTCCAGCATATTCTCATGCTTTTAATATCACATCGTCGTATTCCAAGTTCCTACGGATATTACGTATTATGTGTGAAGTGAAAGAGGAGGTATATTACACTGTGTACAGATTGCTTCTCAATCGCTGTTTAGAAGTAGCCGATAACGATAGATCGCATTCGTATTGTCCGTTCAGATCGCATTCATATCTTCGCTACGTTTATTATGGGCGAGTGTTAACGAAATTATAACGACCGAAAGTGCTGCTCTGATCTCACTGATGCCATTTTACTGCTGCACTCATACAATTTATTGCTAATATTTTCATCAGTTATACCTACTTGTCATAGATGCACCTTGCAAATTGATAAAAGATACGTTTGGGATTTTAGTAATGATAACGATGTCAACTGGGAGCTACAAAACGGTGATATTTCCATCCAGCTATGTCAAATACTCATAACGAAGACCTCCGAAAAGCTGAAATTGTCCAATACTGCCAACATTGTCCAACTTTCTCCTTCACGCCGTGCTCAGTGACTGCAAATTTCTTCAAACAAAGGGACACAAACATCTTCAAACAAACGACTACAGGGACACAAACATCCACGGTTTCCACCATAAGCTAGCTGGAAATGCGCAGTGATAATGTTGCAGGTAGACGTGTCGCTTCGGGAAACAGCGGGTTATTAATGCTGGTTGAGTACATTTTTAAACAGCCTAGAATGAGATGTGAATAATCAAACAGGGAATAGTAATATCAGAGTTATGCTTTGGAGTGAGAGAACAGCTACACGTGGACAGAGGCAGGTCTTCGTCGGAAAGTGGATTAACGAAATTTCATAGAAAAAGGCATCGTCGATGAGCTAACAAAGTAGTTTTATCCCTCGGTCTCTCTATTATGAAGAATCGTAAGCTGCAAACTGCAAATTCTTTTCCGTTGGGATGGGTTCAAGACGGGAGATGGTAATTCTTCAGGAAGTTGGCGATGAAGTTGAGTAGAGGGAGCTGAAGGGAGCGTAATTAAACGGTAACAGCTCCCAGTGCAACAGAGAAGACCACGTCGCAAAACCGCAATTCTCATAGCGTAAATATGCCAGTTAACAGCAGATGAACCAAATCTTATATATTATGCTCTTCTCACACCCAGATATCGGCGTCTTTTAAAGAACAGCTCATCTTCCCCGCACAAAATATACTGAAGGAGCAATTTCTACAAGAAAATGCAACAGGAATTGTTCTTTTGTTATCTGCCCTACTCTAGCATCTTTTGTATACGATTCTCATCTGTTTGCAGTACTCACGGTTCTTTATTCTCACGAAGACGGTTCCATCGGAGGCCGACAACGTTTTTTTCTTCTCGCCTGTGACTTTCCAGGGTTCTCAGAAAAATCTGCCCAGCACAATGCATTTCGATCTATGCCTGATCTGGCTGGAACTCTCGACTTAGTCAAGTCACAGAAGTCGAGTTAGTAGTGGTTCCCTGTTTCCAACCGTTTTTCTCCTTCAGAAGTAAGTTAAACCAAGAACCACTTCGATATGTCGAAGCATGCTATAAAATTTGGGTGACCTGTTGAATCACTGTTTGCACTCTGTTATCACCGACGTCGTTACTTTTCACATCGCAAATTCCACAAGAAATTCACCTACAAGGATTTAATATCGAGGAGCACCATAACAGATCTTTCAGTCCTGCTGGGAACCAATGAAGACAAAGGAACGTTTACTATGTGACGTGAAAAGAAGTGAGAAGTAAACATCGACAGCATCAAATGAAAGAAGCAGTGTCCTCTTGAGAAAACACAAGGGCACACTAATAGTGATCGCTGTTTGCATCCGCCTTGCTGCCCTAATGGACGAGGTACAAGCACCATCAACTGCCAACATGAACATGGTAAGCAAGTCAGATACAACCAATGAAGATGAAATAAGTATCAGAAGTGTACCGCGCAGGTAAAATTGCAGTGTCGAAAAGTGAGGAATCGCGAGCAGTGTTGGGAAGCAAAAGACATGCAAAACTCTACAACACCCAGCTCGAAGGCGATAGTTGGATTTTGGGTGGCGAATTAACGCAGATTTGCCAAAAGGTTGGCAACTTTAGCATTGCGACTACAGAAATCTCCTGAAGGAGTAGTGAAGAGCAGCGGAAGTCTCGATGAAACATTTGTTAGCTAAATACTGCGAGTGAACCGACTTAGCTTTGTTACCCGACCGAACCTGTGTCGCATTCCCCCTCCCCGCCCTCGACACTGACCATTTTCTTTTATCTATGCAATTAGGGAACTCTGACCCATTTTGCCATCATTTCCGGGAACTCTCTATGAACAGGAAAATAAAGGGGCAAGCATTTATAAAGGATGTGAGCTGGAAACTGACGGCGATCGATGTAAAAACCCGCTATTCATTAGTGTAAATCGGACGTTTTTCAAGGATTGGCAACCGGTTCAAGCGCTGTGTTCGGATCACACACCTCAAGAATCGCTCGTCCCTCTACCTCAGACAGACTGACTTGTTTCAGCACCTGAAACTAAGAGAAACCTCTCATGAAACAGAAGAACTTTTATTCCACCAACGGATCAATTATGCAATCTTCATTCGATATTCACAACATGGGCAATATATTTTTTAGAATTTGCAGCCATGTAAACGATAATCTAACATCTGTAGATGTTAGGAATATTCAGGCTTTAGACTATGCAATATTCATTACGAAGCGTACCTGAAGAGCCTGACTGACGGGATATACCCTATAGTCGGGCGCGTCGATCTGTCCTCCGGCCATGAGATTTACTACAGACTTCAGCTGCTCGATCGAGCCGCGCGTCACGCCCATTATTGCCAAGTGGTGGCGGGCCAAAATTTTCACCGGCAACTGCACGTCCAAACCGGAGAGCCCACCCACGAAAAGAACGCCACCCTGAACACCTTCAGATTGGTCTCCGCACTAAAAATGTAGTGGCGAAAACGAGCAACCTTTGAACTGCGGGATTTTGTTCGCCAACCGGTGGACACTACCGTGTACCTAACAGGAACTATCGAAAACAGTTCTTTCCACAGCATCAAAGGGAGAGCAACGTGAATGCGATCAACAAGAGGCCTATTTGCACCCAGCACCACGCTGCTGAAATATATTCTAAGTGAGGCCTCAGGATTCCTATTCTACGCCGGGAACATCACGGTTCATGAACACACCTCAGAAAGGGAACAACGAGACTGTTCCTAAAGAACTCACTCCTACCTTCGAGTATGATTACATTTTTCCGTGTATCCACCACAGTTACCAGCTGGGACTTGTCTCGAGTTACCAGTGAAGAAAAACGTCAAATGCACTGACGACTTCGCATCTCTTTTCATCTCGCCTGGTTCACTTCAAAAACATGTGGCTGATAATCTACGCTACTCATGAATTTCGTTTATAGGAGGGGAAAGAATTGTAGAATGCTTTGGAATTGTAGAATTGTAGAATGTGTTTTTCCTCTCAGAGCTGCCAGTATTATAATGTAGGAAATGTTATTTAACCTTACTGCAGTATGCACCGCTCTCGCTATGTTGCCACCTCAATGGAACAAAATAGAAAAGTGAACACGTGAAGAACGAGTTTGTGGAAGAGGATCAAAGGGCAGCGCAGCGACAGCATCGCGAGGTTGCTGCATTTGCCTATTTAATTAAGTACTCACCTCATCAAGGCACTTCAGTGAGCGCGTAACGGTGCGGGGAGAGGTGACGAAGTCGAATACCACTTGCACACCCGTTCGCGCCACGTCATTCGTTCGCATGATGAGATATTCCTCGAAATCTGAAAGGAAAACCTTAACAAATTCTCAGCCGAATGTTTGCTTCATATGTCGCTACCATTACTCTAGAATGTTCGATTGCACTTGGCGTCACCTGAGGCAGGCCGGTGTCTCAATCTGTTTTCACTCATTAGGTACCGGATCTAGTTGCCAGGATCTACGTATTAATTGCCGTCTTTGGCAAAATGCCTGAACACAGTAACTCACGACTTCTCCACTTTGTGCGCTTTCTCTCCGTCGTTTTCTCATGGGAGGTCCCCATCTCCTATTCGACAGTACAACATTCAGCCATAGCCACGATGTGTTACCCATCTACAGGGCCAAGTCATGCAGAAGCTTTCACTTGGAAGCCCAAGTAATTTATTCGTTTTCACGTTATTCTTCCCACGGATGCCCTTCAAAAGCACTGGATGAAAACTTGAATTCCGGTCGATTTTTATCTACGGCGGAAAACAGTCGGTTGGCTTTTTTCTGCAGCAGACGAAATCTGGTTGCTGTCGAATGCTTCTGCAGAATAATCTTTTCGAAAAGTATCGGGTTTGGGTCGAGTTTCAGATAGGAACCAATGCTGCTGCCGATCGAGAGAAATTTCGATCGATTACCCCACCTGAGGGGAATATGGATAATGCTCGTGAAGGTATTCACGTGGTGTGCTTGGTTTATGGGAGGGTGAAACTGAGGGAATATGACATAGTGATATTTCCTGGTGCTCATAAACTGCTTCCTAGTCAACAAATTCATCTCCTTCGCCCCACTTCTACGCTCTAGTGATCGTAAAAATTCTGCTCTCATTACAAGCAGGTTTTTCGCACAGAGGAACGCTACTGGAATATTTAATTGTAATTCCCTTCCCGCTGCGAAGATGTTCCACTGATCAAAGCACTGGGTTGGTGTGCATCTGACCTTTCTGCAGACAAGCGTCACAGTGCACAAGAAGTTGGTAAAGAGACAATGAAAGCCGGGTGCAGACTGACGTGCACTAGACGAAGGCAAAGAAAGGACAGTGTGGACAGTCGGTCAGCTGAACTACGCCGTGCATGCTTACATTTCGTGATCCACTGCTCATTACTGAAGCACACAGATTCAGTTAACGGCGTCCAGTTCGTGCGATGGAACCGACCTATATACATTGAGAAAGGAACCAGATGTTGTTTATTGTATGCTGGAAGTCTCGAGCACACACGGATTCGTTGACTAAGCTTGGTTCGTAAGGCTACTGATATTTCCTTATCTTGTAGCAGAGATAAGAAGAGAGCAAGCAGTTCAGCGAGAAGAGGAGTAAAACAACCGGTCACAGCAGTTGAGATATAATGAAACAAACCAGAGTCATCCCAGTGCACGACAAAATCAGCGCCATTTCTTTCGGCAAGACGCAGACGCTCCTCGCGCGCATCAGCCACAATGATCTGGAACTTGTGATTCTCAGGATCGGGCAAGGATTAATCAGGCTCGCTTACTGTAGTCAAGGAAGTGTGTGCCTGAATGTATACCCACGCAGAAAGCAGCACTTACTTCACTATCAGAGCGATCGGCACCAACCAAACATCTCAAAGTACGATAAGTGATAAAAATGCGACGTCGAACCCCCCAGAATTATCTGAATAAGAGAGGATCACTCTGTAACTATGGCGACCTTCCAAAGACATCAATCCGGACACAAAAATTACGGAACCATCTAAGATGGCCAAGGGCTTCGTTCTTGAAAAAATCCACAGCATTCGGAAGGAACCTTTCCTGCTTTCGAAAATTCTCACGTATCCTTTCAATCGTTCAGTAACTTCAGGAACAATCACCGCATTCTCTCTCACACTATATAAAATTTTATGGGAAATTTTCCAGAATGACTGAACATCCGGATCTTTATTTAATTCCGTGCATCTTACTGAAATTCAAGGCAAATTTCAAGGTATCCTTGAAACCAGAAGGATCTGTCGGTGAATCCAAACACATCGACAAAAACGAACAACTATGTAAGCAATCCAGACAGTTGTACACTATATTTTTAACTTCATGGTCTCCTTGTCGCCCACTTCGGAAATCAGTCTAACGTGCATTCCCTTAGCGACACTTACGCAATTTTTGCTTTGTTTCTATGCAATGTTCACGCATCTTAGGCAAGTTACGGCTTTCAACGCCAGCATTGCTCAGTCCTCACGTGAGGAATCCGAGCAGATCGATGCATGAGGAAAGAGCGCCGCCGCAATTGGATGTCGTACCGCTGGTTTCGATCACCGCCCCTTTTTCGCAGGTGTCAGGATCCACCTCAGGCCGAGTTTTGGTGTCTTTCTGCAGTTTTTACTGATTTCCTTGGCTTTTTTCAAACCCTAAATGCCGCGCCGAGAATGGACCAGAGCAAAGCCGAAATCTTCTGTTTTATGAGAAAACAACGAGGTGGATATTTAAATTTCCCAAAATAACCTCGATAAAATGGTTGCAGCCTCATCTGGGGGATTGTTGTGCTTTCCGATATCATGAAAAACTGCCGCGTGATTGAAGCTGAGCAAGTCTCACATGTCACCAAGCAAATTTAACCTAACAAAACCTGTCAAAAATGAGAGGGAGCAATATCCAACTTTGCTAACTGCAGTGGTTGCAGTACTGAACTGATAGGAGCGAAGAGGTAAAAGAACAAAGAATTGAAAGGTGAATCCTCCAGAGGTAACATCACGGACGTAATGAACGCATGTTTGAGGATTTCACGAGAAATTCTGCCCAGAAAGCTTCTCATCGCTTGAAAGCCGGGAAATGTGCGAATATATGTGAAAAATCTTCTGTTCCATCTGAAAATTGCTTTTGCTTTCTTTAGCATTCCTGCGGAATGAGGGCTTGTTGTATCAACCGAACGAGGTACCTGACGCTAAAGAGACGTTCGTGATTGGACGGACTGAAGCAATTCTACAAATAGGGACTTTCATCTGTAACTTTCCGCGGCAGGCATAATTCCACTGTGTCCCTCCTGCTGACTGAAGGCTAGGATGGGCCCCAAACCACCCCGCCTCCCCCAGTTAGCCATCGTTGTTGCTAAAGCACCGCCAGCTATAACGCAAAAAGAGTTCGTGCTATTGAGTGCTCTTGTAATTGAAGTTCACCATATATCCGTGAACCTCGACAGTCTCGAAGGATATACTGCATCTAGAAGCATAGTCACACAGCAATTTTTTGTACTGTTATAATGCACTACGATAGAGAAATTGACGAGAACTGAAATGACTGGTGGATGTGTCACATCACTACCATTCTCTAACTGTACCTTGATTTTCCTGTCTTCTTGTCCAGAAAGAATGTGTTTGGCAAGTTTCAACAGCCAAAGACCGAGACCACCAGCACCAACAACCAGAATGTTGCAGAATCCCTTCGTCTGCGAATAGGCTTCCACAAGCGGTCTTGCCTATAAGAGACAGTTCTGCAATCAGTGCTCTTATGATTCGACTAATGAAGTGCATACATGTTCGACTCTAACTTAATGCAACATAGTGATGAAATGGTAAAGGCTCCTCGAGTCTATCCAGTGAGAGGAAAGAGAGAAAGTAGGGGTGCGTTGTTGACGCATTTGCACCAGTCGGTGCAAAGAAAAATCCTCAAAGTCTCAGCCGATTCGTCAGCTATCAACACTGTTGAGTCCATTCCAGCGGCAAATTCTTTTTGGGCAAGAAAGTGAGATATGCAGCAGGTTATTTTGTATGCGGGAACGAAATAATAAAACCATTCTCACTGCGGTGGCGGAGAGGAAGGAAAATATCAGGGCACTGAAAATAGCGAGCGGAGCAAGCAACGCAATGAACAAAAATGTCTGATCGGGCGATGCAACTGAGAGAAGACTAAGGTTACTAGGGATGGAAACTCAACTCGTTCTCATCCGAAACGAATTCGCATCGGCGAGTTTAGGTGAAAACGTTGCAGTAACATCTTGGGGTTTCGCGTTTCGTTACGTGCCACAGCCTTAATAACATCTAACGTCGAGAACATTAAAGTAACTTTTGGGGAAGTGGACTGCAATTTCGATAACCGCATCATCCAGGCTACATCACCATACGAGTAATTTCAAGGAATTTAGATGTGATAAGAGGAGAACCGACGCAACAAGTACCTGAACAACTGCTGAAAGTGCCCACGTAGCACCAGCAGGCAGAATGGAGGCCACGTGCATCGAGAGGGTGTCGGGGATCTTGACAAGCAGATGCAGGCTGGGCACCGCCAAGTACTCGGCATATCCCAGCTGACACATCTCGTCAGTCGGCCACACAATCACCTATAAAACAAATCTCCGAAGCCATTGTTTGCGTCGCATTCTTTCATTTACGAATTTTACCCTCTTCCTTATTTCGTTCTGAGACGTGAGAGTGACCGATAAAATGATCCACAGCTGCAAGACCTCCCACATAAATAAGCACTAAAAGTTTGTTGCGTTGAACAAAAAGATGTTCGGGATGAAACATCTAAGAGACCTGCTGGAGGCTGACGTCACACCTCTCTTGTTGAAGCAGTCCTCACAGGGCTTACCAAAACATAAGCTCGTTCCGAAAACTTCCTCTGGAGTAATATCACGCCGGCAGATAAAAACCGTTTCCCCCCTTAGGACTAATGTCTCAAATTCCAGTTATAATGAAACTTCTCGGTGCCTTCTTGGATACAGCTGCAGTGAGCAAAATTTTAACCGTTGTCGGTCTTCGAATGCAAGTATATTCGCTCTTTTGAGTACGAAGTATGGGCAGTTGTATCACTGTACTCGCGAAGTACGACGTTATGAGGGCTGAAATTCCCCAACCAACGTTTAGCCGAGGAAAGCAGTGGAAGCGTTAGAAAGGACGAGGGAATGCAAACTCATATGTGGCAATCCCAAGCTGAGAAAAACTTCGATCATCTGAGAAAACTAAATAAAGATGATCAACCATTTCAGAACGTTGGTGGCCTCTGATGCAACCCATCCCCAATCCCTCTCGACACTTTGACAAGATAATACAGCAGCAACCAAGTGCGCAAACCTTGTCACCCACTTTGAGGTCATAATCACGGTGATTCGCATCTGCTCCAAAAGCTTCAATCACTCCGGAGACCTCGTATCCTGGAAAGAATTTAACAACATCCATTAAACCCTCCATGTGAATTTCCTCCTTTAATATTCCATGTCATCACCAAGGATTGGAAAATCGTATCGTTTATTCAGACCACTTCCAGCCTCCTGACTTCCAAACCGAGTGCGAGTTGATGCAATTTCCTCTTAATTTCGCATTGCAGATGGTAAAATGCATGCTGTAGTGTAAAGTCTTCACTTTCCATTAACCTCACTTTCATTTAACGCGTCGCAAAACTTTGTGCTGACCGCTGATGGTCTTCGGGTCAACTGAGAGCATCACTTCTCACGCATCATACATGCATTCATTTCCTGACTCATCGTTTAGTGGAGATGGCGTCAATTTCGGGGCGGATAGTGTTGACAGTGGAGGTGCGAAAGCGTGAAGCACGTTGGCACTTCTCGACTTGTTATTATGAGGAAATAGGCAAACTCGTGTGACCATGTAAGGTATCAGTCCTATCAGCTTATTTCTTATTATTACTGGTGAAGGGTCTCTCGTGACAAGAAACCTTCACTCTTTCGATTTCATTTTCACATGAATGGGACATATAGCTCCGCATTAAGGGAGGAGAATCATATGGTGAGTGAAGGAAGGTGAACTAAAGGATTACGTGAGTTCCCATGATGAAGGCGGAGGTAAGGGGAAAAAGGAGGAGCCAGTTCTGGTAGACAGAACTTGAAAGGAAATCGCATGAGAGGTGCTTTAGAAGGGAGTGGACCGTACTTTATTGAGTTCCGAATTTGGAATGTGGGGAGAGTGCGAACATCGCATCAACGATAAGAAGGTTGTTTCAGAAGGAGCAGTGAATCCAGCAGCTTACAACATACACTTCACTCCAGTGTCCATATAAATTCTGGCAATCGCACCAGGCCGCAACGTGGCCACAAGGTGGTCAATAGCAGCTAAGAAAGAACGAACTGAAATCGTTGTAGAACCATCACATTTCCTGGTGGACACCAATTCACACAGAAAAACATGATGAGGCTATTCTTTTTCTTACTCCAAAATCACTCGTGTGCGATGTTTCTCCTAAGCAACATAAGCATGAGGCGCGAAGTCAATCTCAGACTCTCTTGACTGCAACCAGCCCAACACAAGAAGGGAAAATCACCTGGGAAGAGAGAGGTATCCTTGATGCCGTTCGTTATTCTAGCCTGCTTTGTGTTCGCCACCTCTGTATCCGTCAGACAAACTCCAGCATAGCAAACCTGAAATAAACAGCACAACTCGCTTCCTCAACGGAACAGACGCAAAGAAAAATCTGAAACTGCTGACGAATTCTTTGCTGCTGCCTCTTCCTTCGTCTTATTCTCCATTTTCAGTATTTTACATTTACAGCGGAAATAGCGATGAAGTTGTCGATCGGAAGTGGGGGTTCTGTCTGCTTCAACTGCAGGATGACGAGACGTTATTTCTCGGATGTAGGCAGATCTTTTAGAGGTTTTTGTTCTGCGCCAAGCTGAGAGGTGAACGTGAAACTGCGAAACCGAAAACGCTCTGTTGATGAGATCAGATGCTGTAAAATTTTCCTTGCGGTGACAACTCGATATCGCACATTTGATGCCAACTCCATACATACTCTAATACCTCCCGCGAAATTAAGAAAATTAAAATGCTTCCGTCTAGTGCGAATGGGGTAACAAAACGAGAATATGTCCATCACATCATAGAGTTGCTCGATGACCACTGCATAACGATATCAACTGCAGCTTGTTGGGGAGATAAATCCCGCTCTTACACGGAAGCAGAGGGGAGGAATTTCCAGGGGTGTGATGCGGGCATAAAGGGCTGAGACCTCGAGCAACCAGCGAGCATACTGAGAGAGACTGCGGAAGGAATCGAGGCTGAAAGTCAAGGGAATACCTCCCACTTACATCCCTGTAGACGACAGAACCCCACACCACACCAGAGATACTGAGTTTATCTTTATGAGCACTTATACAGGCGAGAGCAATTTGATTCCCTTTGCCTAACCTTAAACCACTGTGATAGAACAATTGAACAAGTTTGGAAGACTTTCAGGATTTCCCCGACCACTTGGTCTGAGAAATTCTCTCTGAAGAAGGGTTTGAATGATGAAGAAATTCTTTGCCGCTTTCTTCCATTAATAATTCCCCGCGATTCACGGAAGCGATGCCAGCACAGCGAGTGCGCGCACGTCACTGAATAAATTCCGTTGTAGATGCATTATGTTCCTACAGATTCTACCCTCATGTTTTGATCACTTGGAGTAATGCACCTCAGCTTCTCCTCGTCTCTTCGCTTTGTCTATGAATCACCACTTTGAATGTGTAAGCACCACAGCTGACGTCTCCAGTGACACTACTGTTTTTATATTCTTGCTTCAAAGGTGACTGCGAGTCTCCGGCTGATGGTTAACCACTTGCGTCTACGAATCGACTGCGCACATGCGGCGGTCGCTACAACACTGCAATATGTTATCCATACCTAGGTTATTCTCTTCGTTGCTGGGGTCTTCTCAGCGGTTACTGCACCTTTCTTAACAATGCGTAACGTCGACTCCTAAAGAATATCTCCTTGAAAGTCTTTTTTCCCGTTTATTATCTCAGTTATTTCATTCATATAAGCACACATCAAGAGAAACTGCTTGAAACAGGAAGCAACCTTGATGCGAGCACCTTTCTCTGGCACTTCAGGAATCGACTCCTCTTCAAAAAAATGAACCTCTTTGAGATCTCTTGCCGAGCCAAGAGAAATACGTTTATTCTTTACAGCTCCAGCCATTATCTAAAACTTGCTGCTTATTACATGCGAACGCTCCCATTACGCGCGTAAGTGAACGACATTGATTTATGTTGTCATTTGTGCAGTTATTTCGGAAACCTTCACTGGACTGTTTCTTCCAAATGCCAGCCTAACACTGTCTGAAAAGAGGTTTGCCCCCGACTGAAGTCTTGGCGGGTGGTTGAGACTGCTTCGTTAAGTCCGCTCGGTATTTTCTTCAACACTCGATAGAATAGGCATGCTCATTCATCGCGTCGACTATTCACTTACGCTCTGCATCCGTGCATATTTCTCAAGAGAATGTCGAACTACCAACGCGTCTATTGCTACGTATTATATGTGCGTGAATGTCTGCCTGTACGATAGTTTCAACTCACGTCCACATAAATCTCGATGGCGAAATTTAATGGGTCTAATTTGGATCACTAGCCATTATCCCAGTCTGGTTTACTAACTCCCAGAGATGCCATAAAGCATGACGCCATCTTTGCTTTATAACCATTCCAGGCCCAGCAAAACCGCATTTCACACTTCACTTGTGCAAACGCTCGACTGCATCATTCGTTACCTCTCAGCAACCGACTGACTTGAAGCGTTCAAATCAACAGCACACAGCATACAAACTCCCATATGGCACTTCTTTAAATAACCTTTCACATCGAGCCACTTTCAAACTTAAGATTAATAAGCACTGGAGAAATCCTCTTTAGATGTATGCAAATTCTTCATTAATGCAGGAAAATGTGACTGTTCTAGAAGTGAAGAACTAGAAACGAATTTTGACCTGACGTCCATCTCAAGCATAGCTTGCGAGAGCTGCGGCCTCTTAACACCGAATGATGCTCACGCAAACACACAGACACGTAGGACAGCGTACATAAATACACACGCACATATGCGCATACAAATACTGGCCGGCATTTGATGACGCATACGCGTGGAGACGTCCGACGTACGCTCTTGCAAGGATGGGTTGCGTGGTGGAGCACCCATTCGAACGTGATGCTCAAAGAGAGCTATTAACATGACCTTCAGGTTGTACCTTCCGCTTCTTTAAGAACTGCTTTCTTTATAACTTCAGTGATCATTCCTTGTTGATATATACAATGCTGCGTTTATTCTTCTTTAATTAAAGGCGAGAAGACACGACGCGAACGAACTGTTTGTTTTGCTCAACGATAATGAAAGGGTGGTAACGGCGTTCACTTGAATTTTCTCCTCGGACGGACTGTTCTTTTCCATCCTCTTATTCGACGCGGTCTTTTGAATCGTCTTTCATTAGACTTTGAGTCAACTTTTTTGGAAATAAATTGAATAAAATGGGATAAAATAAATACGAGACACCCACATCTTCAATATGAAATTTCCCCTTACAGGATAAAATCAGCTGCACAAGCCAGTAATGAGAAGAAAGGATTCGATTCGATATCATCGCTTCGATCAAATAAACGGCTACTATGAAATGCATACCGTCTTTCATTTATTCGCTTATAGCAGCACAGGCCACTTTCCTATGAAACGATCAGCCCACACTGATGTTCACCATTCCATTTTGCCACCATTCTATTTTGCAGCAATAACCAAAGTACAGAAATCGCAAGGGGTGCGAGGAGGGACAGTACAGTCATTTCTACAGCCCCGAGATGGTGAAAGCAGAGGAGGCAGAGACTTTAAGAGCTTAAACACCACTGCCTAGCTTAAAAAGTAGGACAACGTACAATGAAAGCGAAATAAATATTTCACCAGTACTGGAGGTCAACACCATCAACGGCCTTTCAGACCGTGCCAACACCCGGATCAACCAACTATCCGCTCCACTGGCGTCGATCAATCAGAAGTTGAACCGAAGCGCACCGTACATGCCAACTGACCTCTCAGTAATCCTGCGCTCAATACGACTGAAGGTAGACTTGGGAGGATGGCTATCGAATGAGACCTCTTGAATATTACTCGGTGTGCTAAATGCTGTAATAGGCAAAATAACGTGTCGTCCGAAAGGCAGCTAAATATACAAACAAGAACGTAGGCGTCGGTAGTGACCTTGGTACTTTAACGGCAGAACTTGTTTACTCGTCCCCACATTATTTGTTTGCCTGCAAAAAGTTAGTAGTTTTTTGAGAATTAACGCGTTGATTTCAGCGAAAAGAATCCCCGATTCCATCTTCCAGCTGAGTTCATTACAAATCGTTTCACTGTTTGCTAAGGAAAGCTGAAAACGCAGATAAGTCGAAGCAAGCAGGCAGCGTCTGATGGGTGGGAAAGCGAGGAGTCCTATCTGCTTCGTCGGAAACGTCGAATATGGGAAACGGTTATTTCCGACACAACAGATAGTGTTCTCGGTAATTGTTTTTCAAAGTAAAACCGTCCGCTTTGACGCTGAATGATAGCTGCCAGTTTTAAATGCACGGTTATATATGTCTGTCTTACATATAAACACTCGGATATAAACACTGCTGCAGCATCGCCCTATGCTTTTCTTATGTTCTACTAGACGAATTCTTCAACGTAGATGGTGCTCGAGACGGCCATATTCACTGCTTGCATTTAACCCTCAAAACTTGCACAGGGGATAGGGTCTTGTGTGGATTTCAGTTGAGGCTGTCTCTCGGGCACCGATGCCTGAAATTTTATCGTATTCACTCGTTTTGCGCTTGCTATAATGAGGTCCTGAGTTCCGGTCTCATGTACTTATTTACACTGCGCATCACTGTGATGAGCTGCGCTGCTTAACCCTCCAGGAGGGTTGCTTGTTCGTTTCTTATAAACATTGCATGTCTTCGCGTCACTCGTTCTTTTTGCGTTATTCAATCATTTTGCATTCTTCTCCTTCTTTATTCGTGCATAAATGAATAAAGACGTTACCAGTAGTACTGTTAAGTCGGTGTGGTCTCGATGCGGAGGCCGGAAATTCGTGTGCTTCGTGCGCCGCCAGCCTGTAAGCAGTGTTGCTCTTGTTAACGGATTTTGTATCTTCGTTCGACTCGCTTCCTCTGAAGCGATCCACTCGGTCGAGTGCGATCTGCAGGTGGGACTCGGTTCCTCTGAAGCGATCCACTCGGTCGAGTGCGATCTGCAGGTGGGCAGACCGATGAAAAGCGATGGCGAGGGGAGCAGAGCAAGTTGATGGTGACGTGCAAACTGCCTATACGATGTCCATGACGTTTGTGAAGTATATTACAGCGACTGCACTCAGCGATGAGGAAACAGTTTCTCAAATTGCCTACTCGTAGCCACCTGCGGCACAAAAAAGTTTTTCTTTCATTGTGCACATATGTATGAGACGCCTATTCGCCTATTTGCGAAAATTCTGCTCATTTTCGCTGTCAGTGCCTAAATACTACTATAGGTTTCTCTGCCATAGCGTTCTGATAAGTTAACAAAAAATTGCAGATATAGCTGTTGTTTATGAGTGAAATTTCCTCTATGCCTCTCGAGTTATGAGATTCGACACGTCAAGTGCTGGATGCGGATGAAGGCTGTTGTTTCAGGTTTCACTCTAGGAGAGGGCTCGTGGGAATGTTCTTTATTTGTTCGCGCATTGTATAAAGGTTTCTAGAGGGAGCTTGCAAGACTGAACAGAAAATAAACCACTAGAATTCGGTTAATTCCTCAGTAAAAATCTTTGCACATGTTCACATATAAGTTCTTCGTTTCGAGTCCTCTCAGCTGCAGAAAGGAGCCGCTCCGTGCACAGTGCGATACCGGGAATCTGTCCACCATCTGATCCAATACGTTCTCGCATAAAACTACCTTAAGGGATATTTTAATGTCTTGCTTCCTATAGATCAGGTGTTATTTATTGTTCTGTGTCACTGCCTTTTGATTCCCTTGGTTAATTCACTCATTTTTTCATTTTCCTGTTCATCATTTATCATCTACCGGAAGGTGTTGTTGTGCTAGCACTTCGCTGTTATCTTATGTTTGACGTTTGCGCCAGTTGCGCCACGCATATATCAGTTTGTTGTCGAAGTACAGATGATTTGATTCGTTCATCTCTAATTAGCAAGTGATTTACCGTTATTTCCTCATTATCGCTTGATTTGCACTAAAATTCTTGAGAGATTTTGTTTATTTTCGACGACATTTTGCAGTGACTGAACGAAATATGTGTCGGTGCGGAGAAAGCGACAGTGTCGATGATTTCACAGCTGTTGGTGACGTTAGGCTTTCCGCTGACGATGACATGGAGGTAAGTGATTACTGTTCACTGCTATGCGAGTACTGGGGAAGCGGCTTAATGCAGCAGCGACGTGTACATGATAATTTATGGTGTGAACAGATCATGGTAGGGAATTTCGGAAGCCTGTTTCACTTTTTTATGGAAGATTTCACTTCGAAGAACGGTTCACGTCGGTCGTCGCCGACGGTTTCTGTCACAGTTGCCAGTGGTCGGTGACAGAAATAACGGCTAAAATTTGCCAGTTAAAAAGACGCGTAACTGCCATCGTAAGAATTAATTCTTGCCCATTTCTTTTCACATCGCTGCATCGCTTTCACATTCCTTTGCGTTTGTGCCAGGTCTCTTCATATTGAAGCAGTGTGTGGTCGGTGTGTATGTTAGTGTAGGCGTCTGTCTGTGTCTGCTGGATATGTTAAACTTGGTCCGGCTAGGTCAATGAAATTTTATGAGAATGATGCAGATTGTAGGATAATCTTTTCTACCCTTCCTTCACCTAAAAATCAATTTTCGAAGTGTACTACCGACCCTCAAAGATGATCGCAATTTTGTATGTCTTTTGCACTAGCATGTTTGCACTATACACCGTTGCGTTCGTTCGTTGTGACAAATATACCCGCAGCGACAGGAGCCGGAATCACCAATTTCCGTAGGTTCATATATTGGAAGTGCCACACTGGCTGATATACATTCATTGACGTGCGTGCGGGCATGACCCCGTACATATTGTTTGTTTCTCCACTTTGCTGCGCGACCGCTCTTCCACCAGTGCAGAAATATGGCTGATCATCTCGTTGATATCGCTAAAATAGGCTCATTTCTGCCATCGCCAACGAATGCACTTCCAGACTCATTTCCTGAGTTTTTGTACGTAACTGTGATCTTATTACAAGCAAATTCGTTGGATTTTGATATTTTCAGCAATCCCCCAAAGTAGGAAACAATTTTATACGGCTGCAGCAGATTCTACATCTGCAAGATCCATTCACGAAATGGTAGGGAGATTGAACGGCAGCAATGCTGGTAGTGTCCCATCCTGGATTCGATCTTCACAAATCCTTTCACTACTTTATTTTTTCTTATTGTTAGATCTTCTAGTTTTCTCAGTGACCGTTTGATTTTATTTATCCGCTTAGTTGCCCATCAGCATAAAGAAGCATTTTTGAAAGATGTGTGCCCTGATTCTTGGTGATGCAGAATCTCATTGCATTAGTGCAGCACAGTGAGTGCAGTGGAACCTTATGTCAGCCTGACTTCACCGAAACTGAATCCCACTTACTCGGTCATTAGAATGCCAGGATATTTCGCCGTTATGCTTCTGGAAAGTCACTGCTTTAGAGTCCTATAGAAAGTCTTGTTGACGTGCTGAACTTGTCACCACTAAGGTATCGCATTTTTTCGTCTCTTTCAGGAAATTTTTTCGTGCACTGAAGTCCAACTATTCAATTATTTTTACATATCTGATTAGATGGTAGTCAGTTACCTCAATTATACAACGAAAATACATACAGGTGACTTAAGTGCATACTGTTCACCTTGCTGTTTTCGTTGATGCAAGAAATATTACTTCAATGGCTGTCGAAGTTCTCTTAGTTCGTCTCTTTCGAATATTTCTTCCGCCAACGGCCGGTACTTTGTTCCGTTCACGAATAAAACATTTATCGCACAAAGTGCTGAATTGCGAAATTGGGAGTGGAGGGGAAGCTGCGATTCTGCGATTTCTGAAGTCATGCTAGCTAGTTCTTACATTTGCATTCAGTATACCTGTGCAGTGTGTGAATTACAAATTGAACAATGCAATATTTTTTGTACTTTTTCTTCCTCGAGGCTTAACTACAATGTCGTGGCGTTTTACATACTGTGAGTAAACTGCCGCGCAGTGTGGCTGAGGTCGACGGCGCTAACGGAGGGCTTGTCCGGTGCTCTAGAGTTCGTTATGAAAGCGTCACAGCAGTGTTAAAAATTCTTCCGTCTCAGCGTCGATAACAATACCTCTCGGATAGAAAGATGTTGTGGTCGAGGGGTTGCTCAAAGCCCTAGATCCCTTGAGTTCCAGGGTGTCTTTCATGAAGGCTAGAGGGCGCCATGAGTGAAAGTAGAATCGAAAGCGCTCGAAGAGCGCAGCATATTTGGCGACACAAAGTAGTGGAGCAGTGATGCCTAGGCTCGAGAAATTTCCGTGTGGAACTAGAACCAAACGGTCTGAGAATCAACGCATCCTTGAGGTCGCAAAATACTCTAAAGCTTTGATGGTTCCCCCAGTCTGGTGAAAAGGAAGCGAATGTTGACTATGCAGTCTGAGGAATCCATAACAGACATCATGAAAGTTGCTTTCAGGAAGCGACTGCACGCCAGCTAGAGGAAATGCGGTTAGCCCTCGTTCAGGAACTCAGCGCTTTGCTAGATGATATCTACAGATGGATTGATGAGCATGCTACGCCGCTTCAGAGATTAGGTCGTCAATAGGTACGTTCCTTCAAAGAGAACATCGATGAAAACCAGTGCGGAGAATTGTCGATGATATGTGAGTCGATATCAGTGAGACGTTATTGCACTGGCCGTTAATATTTGTTCGATTTCGTGGAGGGAGGGGGGCGATCTTTCGCGCCTTTGGTGCGCACCTAAAAAACAGCTTTTCAGCGCACTTGGCGCAAGTTTTAGTGAATCAGCTTGGTCTCTATCCTTTAATTTCATGTTTTAAGTGCATGGAATCTGCTGCCCCATTAGTCTTCTGTGTTTCTCTTTTTGAAGACGTAGTGATGACGGCATTCGAGTTAGTTAATTTCCTGGAGTATTCAATGGCGAAACCTTTAACGCTAAGGCTTTCTTATTAGTCCGTGGCAGTGCAGAGTTTGCAGTTATTGTCTTATGCTATAGTTTATTGTTATACTTTTTGCATCGTATAACACTCTACTATATATCGTTTTTATAGCTGTATGATGCATGGTCTGATCAAAAGACATCGTTTATGGTCAAATTCTTGAATTTGTTAATGTATAAATCAAAGGTGGATGATCGTCGTATGACGCTAATTCCATGTGGAATTCATTAAGTTACAATATTGGAGGTTTGAAATGCTTAGGGAAGAGGGCATGAGGTAGTCGAAAAAATGAATGGTAGTAGAAAGTACAGAGGAACGTTTCGCCACAGGACGTTGCACTTTTGCGCAAACGTTGAGGAGCCTTCCGTGAGGACACGACTAGAATGGTGAGTTCATTTGTTGGGGGCAAGGGAAGTAAGGCTATTTCAAACTGTGGTCGTCGCAATCATAAACCAAAGGAAACGACGTAAAACTGCTGCCAGCTGTAGCCATTTTTTGCAGTTTTGACGACTGATTGTTGATTATTTACATGCAGGCAATAGCCAAACGCTCTTTCCGTTGATAACCGTTTAAGATAGTTGGATGAAATGCTATTTTTAAACTCCACTGGTATGGGTTTGCTTATAAATGACGGTACTAAATACCTCAAAATGACTCCTGTCTTTTAAGTTCTTACATCGAAAGATCGGGCATTCACTGTACTTTTTGCGTAATTACTCTATCAGTATATGAATACACTGCAAGCAGTACCCAGTTGGGCCCCACCCCACCCCCCCCCCCCCCCCCCCCGCAGCCTTCACAGACAAGTATTCAGTCACATACAACTTCCTACTTGGTAGCAAGATGTAGAATGAGGGAAGAGGTTAAATCGCAAGAGTAAGCGAAGATTTATCAATGCCAATAACATTCAACGAGGTGGGTAATGAAAAATCAAAATCACGTTGACAGCGAAACAAAATTATTGTAGAACAAAACACTGCAATTTGGACACACATACCTTTTCCTCGGACTACGAAAGGAATTCCAGGGGCCGTGGACAAACTGATCGATCTGTGTGTGCTCAAAAACAAAAATATAGCAGCGTTTACCACGACACAGAAATGAACATCACTTTGGCTTTCTTGGTTGTGGGAACGAGCTGTGCGAAAGCAGTCAATTTATGCAGACTTTGCGTCAGTGTATGGTTATTCCTGGATGTACCAAGTGGTTTGAAACCATCAAAAAAGTCTTTCAAGGATACGTCCAAATCTGCAGATCTTTCGGGTAGGTAGACGGTGATAGAGCATCGCAGAGATGGGCGAGACAACAAAGACTGATATAAAAGCAAGATTACTGACACCGCGGGATGCAGCGTTATACTCCCAGTATAAAAAAAACGTTGACGAGAAAAGCCATATGTACTTCCAACATTCGCCGTTCCTGTCAACGAAGCACCTGAAAGTGCAGTCGTAATAACATGGTGGGAACTCGACACCTTTGCGGTCGCCTAGCCAACATAGGAAGACGTACTTTGAATTGCGTGTAAAGTTGCAGTGCGACAGAAGTAGAGTGGGCCCCTGCACTCATGCATAACGGTTCGGTGCACATAAAAAAGTCACGCTTATGAGGTGGATAAAGCCTGCGATCAGCCAGTTGTTATCTCGCTCTTTCCCTTGCGGCGAAGTTCCGTGGTAACGCCCCAAAAACGTCACACCCATATTCTTATCCTCACAAAACCGGAAGCAGCGAACTCCTCACCCGTATTTTCCATTTTATTCTGCTTTGAGATGGGAGTCTTCGATCCAGAAACGGCGGAGCATTCTACGGAAGAAAACTTCTACTGAGGCTTTCCACCAAAAAAACCAGTTATTTCAAATGAGCTTTGCAAAGGATAATGACTAAAACGGGAAATTTTCATCTGCGAGTATCCTTGCCCCATTTGTTATATGTTCTTTTATTTCACCAAAGATCCCATCCGCGCGTATATTCCGCTAACCTAGTTAACACATGACAAGCATTTGTTATGCTAAGCTGAGAGAAGCCAACAGCGAAGTGAGGAGTGCACTTTTGCTCCAAAAATGCCGTTCGATGTCCCCCGTTTCATCTTCAATACGCTGTTGCCTCGGATAACGTGAACTTGGTCCTCGATGCCTACGTCCCTCACGCCACTCTAAGACCTCAGAAAAGAAGATGAACTATACCGACAGGACCAAGTAATTACCCATCTAGAGTATTGCTTTGTTTTGTTAATAAATTCAGCGTGACACAAATCCGCATAAAAATAACATCCGAGAATGTGCTAGATGAAGAAGTTGCGAAAAACGACAGGAAGTCGTTGAATTCGGCATACGGTGAACGACTGAAGGTTGACAGCGACATGAAAAACATGGCCTTCTGCTATTTGTTTGCTCCACTCAATAGGAAGACAGACGTACTTAGATGGATGACACTAACAGAGAAGGGAGAGGGAACATTTTGAGCATACGGTTTGCCTCGAAAAGCAATGAAAGAAGGCAAATGATAGCGAAAGTTTGGCATGCAAATGCTGGATTCTGTGAGCCTCGATCATTGATGACGCTTTATCTCACTGCATGCAGTGCAGATCTGAAGCCGATGGCGCCCCGCTGCAGGCGCTATGGAACGACGTTAGTAATTCGGCTCACGCAGTTGCCTTTGCCTCTTCATTATCTCCCAGTCCACTTCGCTCACAAAGTAGGAGAAGAATCAACCGTTAAGACGAAATAAGTGTAACACATTTCGTCGACTTGTCACCACTGTGGTCGTCAAAATCCAGCCGCCTTTTAGCTGTTAAACGTAAAACTGCCAGCTTTGTCAAAAGAAATCGTCCTACATAAAGAGGGAAAAAGAGTGGAATACAAGATCGGACAAATCCCTACGTGACTGCCTGGAAGACAGTGACTTAAAAGCATAGGATTATGCGGCTGAAAGGCGACATGAAGAGCACTTCACATTTGCATGAAACGCATTCTGTGACAATGCCTTTATGACAAACTGCAATACATCAACCATCGTACGGTCTTACAGGTATCCTTCACTTCAGAAATGAACAGTCCATTCTGAGACGACGGTAAGCTGAGCTGGAATTGCCATTGCTTCCCTAGCTCATTTTTCTTTTTAATTTGGAGGAAAATCAGTATGATTAAATATACTTGTCCCGATAGGTCAGCGAGTTGCCAGCTCTTTTCCAAATAATTCAGGTTCAGTAAGTCGAGTGGAGTCGACTCAGTCCGGGTAATTTTAAGCCAGAGGGATGAGTCATCCACATCTGCATTCAATTCTCCCACTGTGATTGCTTTACTGAAAGCACGGCGTGCACTGCCACTCTCAAAATACCATAAGTAAGCGATGCAATCTACTAGTTTTTACATGTTTTGCAAACTACATGCTTCGCCTCGTCATGGACAATACAGCCCTGCCTCTCGTACCCATTCTGATGTCTCAGCCCAACAACACTACCGATTCAATTCAGTATATGTCGCTTAGTGGACCACGCACTTTACTCAAGATCATGTGAGATTTCAACGCTTCGCAAAGCACAGCTGTTACCATCGGTAATAACGTGGCATGCATATCGCCACAGAACGACATCGTAAGATGTGATCCGCGCTCTTCCATTTCCTTGTTAGAACATTTTTTTCTCTGATTTCGAGTTTTTCTTCTCTGACATCAAATTGTATAAGCAAATTCGTTATGAGCATAGTGGTGCGACTTAGGGAGTAAAAGCATCTATGCTGCAATGAGGAGGAAATTAATGTAACTGCAAAGGGAAATGAATGTGTGGGGGGAGGGAGGGAAAGGGAGAAGCAAGCAAGAAAGGAACGAACAAATCCTAACTATGGTGCACGGGATTGTCTCCACGGTTAAAATTTGGTCAGGCACTTCGACAAACTATTTCATTTTCGATAAAGCTTCATGCAAACAAAGGGAATGAAGCGGAAGTAAAGTGCAAGGTTGGTGAGATTCGTAGTCATCTCCTGCTTGAATTCAATAGCGACTACATACGTGATGACGGAGATTATTTTAGGTTTGTTAAGCTCAAATAGTTGTTCAGTCATTCCCAATGAAACGGGTCGAATATGTGAAGAGATACGCTCCACTCGAATCTGTTCGATTAACATCCCTTTCACATCTTTCGCGTTCCTAAGCAGGCTCCAAATCTAAATAAACGTTCACTTTCATGCTCGCAATTACCAGATATAAATTGCAAATTTTCTTGAATATCGAATGAGGTCAATATGAGAAATACCGAACATCCTATTCTATGTCCCTGTTCTAATCCATATTTATTTCAATTCTGTGTAATCAAATGAGAGCCCTCAAACAACAGTTCTGCCCGGCTGTGCACATATAGCCAGCGCTGTTCAGCAAAACGCACTTCGACGAACTAGAACAAAAGCAAAGATCAACACTGTCCTGCACGAAAGGGAATTCTCATCACTTCTCTCACATATACCATAGTTATTCCAGCCCATCAAATCCGTTCAAATTTACAAATAGTGAAATTCAATATGTCTACAGCAAGTAAGCACAAACAACGAGGTCAATGACAGTAAACGCAGCTCACATATTTAGAAACAGTATAAGAAAGGACGGATGGACAGAGATGCCATGAAGCCTTTGATTAATTTCACAGTTATGACAATTTTCAACGACGACTTGTTAATCCCCGGACATGCTTTCTTCTATAAGAATCATCATGGTAACACATCGGAAGGAATCGGCGCAAGGGAAAAACTCAAGTAAAACACAACCTCATTTCAGCACCATTTCACGAGCATGCTCGAGATGCACGATAGAAAGCTGAGAAAGAAACTATCCCGCAGCAACTCTGTGGAATTAAAAATTACGTCTTTAACGCCGTAGCATGGAAATAATACGACTATCAACAATGAAGTAATAAAGAATGGAAGAGCCCACGCGCAGAAAGTCAGATGGTCATGTGATATGCATCATCTGAATTTGCTTCCTGGTGCAGTATTTCATCGTTTTCGGCGAGTCACACCATATGTAGCTTCAACGTTCTAGATGAAGCAACAAGAAATTTCTCATAACTCAGTGGTTACGCAGTTCACGGTCTGCCATATCTAGTTGTACGAATCCCTCTACGTATGCAAACTAGTGATCTGTGGCTATGCAATTAAGACTAAATAATCAGGAAACAGAGGACCCGAAGGACAACCGTAATATTCACTTTACCACTGATGACAAAATCACAACATTTCTTCCAGTCGCCAACCCGAAGGGCACAAGAACTGGCTACTATGTGCTCACGAGTGCTTTCAGGAGGACCAATCACAGAATTCTCCAACCGAACTAATTTTTTTTGAATAACGAAAGTCCATAGCATATTTGGCCCGAAGCACAAATAAATACAAGGGAATGTCAATTTTCAATGCCTCTGACAACATATGCCCCAGCATGTATCGCATCACACGATTCCTCTCTTCAACTTCTCACAGAGTACTCTACTACCATTCCCTCATATAGGGCTCACATGTGGTCATTTTGCGCATGCGTACATCCCTTATAAAATCCACAGATCTCATCTTATTCATCCTCGACATGAAGCCACGCGACTGACAAGCGAACAAAAACTCACGGAGATATACATATGCGGCAGTTCACTGCACTGTGCTTTGCAGATGGAAAACGCCGAATGAGCATAAAATCAAACTGCGTCAAACTCTTCAGCCATCCCGTTCACTCAGCTCAATCAGAAACACCGCGAGCACACAGGATGGAACCTGAGCAAGAAACAACAAAAGGGGATCAGCACACTAGGGAAGTGAGCCCCTTTGTCAGATCCTAGTGAAAGCACAACGAAGAAATGACCTGCTTGAGATGGTAATGGAACGAACGCGATAGCAATTTGCGGCGCATTTCATTTTGCTGCGAGACGAGTTGCGAAGTCTCGAGAAGCATCAAGCAAATTAAATGGACGCACTCGATTACATCCACATTTATATGCAACTGGTAGGGCACTAACCTCGTTCGATCCAACTTGTCCTGCAAGTGCGACCTGCTATGAGTAGAATGTGACAGAAATGGATCAGAAAAATTGGAGTCTGCTGAGGGAGATCTTCGTTCTTTTCTCAGGAGAAAAGCATATAAGAGCTGTCATACGTTACGTGCTTTTGCATTTTAGGTTAAATGGTCCGCCTCTCACCCAGATTACACGAAACAATAACAAAGCGCCTCCCGATGGAACGAACAGGAATATTCCCAAATCGGCAGATCATCAACATGAAGCAGTCCCCGACCTCTGGCATAATAGAATTGGTCTATAAATCATATGGTGCCCTAGGTATCAATAGTTCACATAGAATGCTGAAAAATATAACGAATTCAGGGACAGAGTATCCCCTGACGTAGGTAATAACTGCCAAGATGTTAATATCGTAGCTTTTATGATTCACAAGATGAAGCTAAAAAATGCATGTACAAAAGGCAGAAGTCGTCCACCGAAGGAGAGCAAATTCGGGAAGTTCTGCAATACTTATTTTCATTCCTGAGCGGCACGTCGCTAGAAAAATTCTTTCTGCTCCCTAATTTCGTTATTCGTTCCCTCAAATTTTCTTTTATTCCGGAAATGAAAGGAACAGAAGTTCATCGGCATCTTTCCTATCTTTCGTAGATTCAACAGATGAGCGTTTTTGAAGGGAACCAACTGTCCCATCTTTCGACCTACCTTGAACAATGCCACCGCGCACTAATATCTACTTTCCTGTACCAACGTTGTGATGGTTCTCCTTATAAAAAAGCAGAACGTTGTTGTACTGCACTGCACTTTGAGGCCATGAAGATCTACTGCGTCGCATCGGACCATGCTATAAAAACATGGGTGGAGTATACGGATGCTCAGTGATGGTGGCCTGTGTCATTAAAAGCATCAACTATGTCATTTCACAACAACCAGACTTACACGAATGATGGATGATAAAGCTAACATAAAAAATTCGTGAAGATGACCGATCAAATAATAACAGATGCCATCGCAATGTATCGTTCGTAGGTAAGAACCAAACAGATCTGAACCCTCGTTGGTCTTTTTGCTGTCCTTTTCGACCTTCCCTTTTCGACCTTTTCGAATTTGCTGTCCTCTTCGGCCTTGCCTACTTTTTCCGTTTCCTTCTGAGATCATGAACAGTTCCGCGAACATAATGGGTATTCCACGTAGAGGAATGAAAGAGTAAGAATAAGAACTGCAGCTAATAAAAATGAATATAAAGATGAGGCTACTGCCACGCATAAACTGTATCGCTGAGGATCTCACATATATCCGTGATTCCTAGTACGAGAAAACTATTTTGCGAGGGACGCACATCAAACTTTCTGCTCAATATTCAGTTCACACCATCAACCAATAACAGCATGTCCCTCTAGTGTAAAATTTAACCTCGGATATGCCCTTCTAATGGTTTCAATACAACATGAACAGTAAAGGCAAACAGTCACGAGCAGTAATTCACACTGATTCATGCGTTTTTTTAAATTGTAAATAACATACAAACAGTCCCCATTCAGGTATGTTAAAGCAGTTTCGTCGTTTCTGCCAGTATCTTGAGAGATGGACTCAGGAATGCTGACCCCCTTTTTTGTTAACGAGCAGAATCCCTGCAACCTGATGAAGGTAGTAGGTAAAAAGTGGGACATGTTGATGACTGATCACTGTCGTCGGGATCAGTTTTACTGCGTGTTCTGTCCATGCAGTGAAGAAGGTTGTGATGCAGTGCTGGAGACGTCAAATGGAGGTCCAAATGTTCAGTTGAAGGCATTTTTTGTCTCCAGGCAAGGTACGTTTTTCAGAAGAGATGACGCGGAATTTTCGTTCCGACCGTGCAACGATGCTTCTTCACACCACAATCCGTCAAGCTGTAACCTTCACTTCCCCGTTCATTTTAATTTCCATGTTTTTGTTGGCGGAGGTTACAAATGCCAGTGACACAACGAAAGAAGTCTGAAACTGAAGACCAGAAAGTAGTATACTACAACCGCTGCAATGAACGTTATGCACTAGGCTTTAAATGAGTGGCATATGCGAAAATTGGATTTTCGACGGTGAGGTCCATCAGTGAGAGATTTTTTAGATTCGGAGAGATAGGAGAAGAGCGGTATACATTTAAAAAAATCTGATCTGCTTAAGTATTTATTTCTAACATCTCCTTGTTCTAAAACCTCCTTCTGGTCCCAGCTTGCGGTTGAGTAAAATAAGATTGCTCCTGATTGTTTTCAAACTAAAATCCCGCTTTCGAGTGCTCGAAAACTCCATTCAGAGAAACTGATAACGACCCGAGCACGTCGTAGTTTGGCAATTACAGAGTTAGCAGGAGGTATTTGAACAGAATGAGTGTGCGTGATGTTCAGCTCTTCACTTTCATGCGCAACAAATTACTTAGTCCTTGACCAATCTCATACTTAAGCCCCATCTGATCATGTTGAGTATACTGTACGCATGTGCTTCTGTGTTTTCTCCCAGCGGCTTATGTCTTTTCTTAGCAACCCTCATAAGTTGACTTTGAGCAGCAAAAAACTTTCTGACGTTTTCTCCCACACCGTCACTTCCATCGAAAGTTGGAGCACAAATGACCCATTTGGGGTGTATGATCCACAAATGACCCATTGCCAAAAAAAACCACCGAAGTTACACTGAACGCTTCCGCTCCACAGTGCATTTACAGTTCGTTTCAAGTAGCAGTTTGCATTGAGGGTGGCGTATGTGCTTCTCAGATGCACAGTCTTGTTCTCTTATTTCTTGGACCACTGTATCTTCTTTGGCTTGAACTCGAAGTATGTGGTAACAGCTACGCTGGTCATAGATATCGATGTGACAGATAATACTTTTAGTACGATCAATGGACAATGTCTTATTTGTTCGAAGAAATAACCGGCCATGTACGATGTTCAAAAGAACTAGGAATCGATGAGTTTGCCGGAATGAGAAACGTTTCTCGCGTAACGCAGCCCTGCTGCTTCAGACACGCCTCTACGTCCTAAAGCGGCCGTTCTTGTGTATATCTGGGAACACAATGCATGAGTGCAACCAGTGGCACAATAATCCAGGCGAGTACAGTTGCATCCACAGAGAAAGAACTCAGAAACAGCAACGCCGACATTATACCTGGATAGCAGTTTGCAAGCATGAGGCTCTGTCGAACCGTACATATCAAACACCTGCTTCCAAGAAGCCAGCGTTCTTTGAACTTCATATCACTCATGCGGCAGCGCTTCAGGGACCAACACAGTGAAAATTATCCCATTCGCAGCGCGAAGCATCAATTGCTGTCTCGTGACATTGGATGCTTGATGAGAAATTCGAATTTCTCGAATACCACGTTTTAAACACTGTGCATCCATAACCTCATAGGGGTTCCTTCAGGTATTTGCGCTTTTTCAATGGTACTGCGAGGTAAGGAACGTTGCCAAAACAACGGAAAATTTGCATCATCGACGACCGTTGACACCTGCGACCTCTATTTCAACAGGATGTTGCTGGGCCTGTCCACCTGTAATCCGTCGGCATATCGTCTAAAACAGGTGACTGGGCTAAACCTTAAAGCCTTTTAGTTCATGCGCAATATTATAAAGAAAGGAATGTCTATTACCATTCCGAATTGGTGCTTAGACGGAAACAACGTATCTCTATCTCGCTTCGGTTCCCTGGCACTCCGCGCAAAACAAAAAAAGAGTAAGCTGAAGGCCTTCCATAACGATGCTGCCCACAGCTTTTCCACCAATAGGGATGTCGAAAAACACTCTCGTACGAGGCATTTTGAGGAACGAGATTAATGTCTCCTTCACCGTTGCGTTTCACTGAAAACGATGACTCAGTGCCATTCCTTCATGGCGTACTACATGGAACAGCCATCCCCGTATCCTGTTTTTATGAGGAATTCCCTTCATTGTCACGACTTCTCGTACTAGAAGTTGCTCGTTATAGGTCTTGACCGAAGAGTCTTCTGTCGGTTACGACGCCGCACACGACCCAATTGAAGGCGGTAATCCTCTTTTGCTTACTGTGTTGACAAGTGATCCTAATCTTGCTTTCTTTGTCCAGAATGTGCAAAAGACCTAGGCTCAAAGGATACCTGTAGGCATCTATGAAATCCAGAAAATGAGAATGATTAAAAAGGCCAGGCAGTGCACACTTGACAGCATCCTAAAGCAACATATCTTGCCTTTTGTGTCGCTTCGTTTTCCATCCACTTTTAGACCACCTCGTAGGGTGAGCTTGCTGCTGGGATGACGCTGAATAACTTTATATATTTAACGTCGGCGAATGCATAAATAATATTAGGTCCTAAGAGACCCATAAGTGTTGTTTCGGATTCCAAGTTGTCGGTCTGAAACGAAACAATCTCTGCCCACAGAGCAGAACTGTACTCCATGCGTCGGCCCACTTCCTTGCAAAATGCCTCTGTAGGGGGTTCATCGAATTTTCCTAACAAGGAAGTGGTGATCGTCAATTAGGTTCGTGTGAAAAAAAACGTTCCGGACAATCTGTGCGGAAAAGGTTATCGCTCGTTCTGACAGACGAAAGAAGGATATTTACGATCTCCTTTATGTCCCTGAAAGTGTCTGCCAAATCTGGGATATCTCAGTTCCCACCAGTGTCGCGCAAGCAACACTACTGAGCCATACGCTGCAGCCCTGATGCACCTTCCTCGCAGTGCATAAACACATCAAAGTGCTTGCAGAACAAGAGGGTGGGTTCCCGAGGTGGACCGATCACCTTTCACTGCCACTAACAACTGGAACCGTCTAAGCTCGCTGCAATCAGCGAACCGAGATGCATACTCTTACAAGAGTACGCAGTGCCACCATAATCCGCAATTTGCACAACGCGTTCCCACTCGTGCACTAGCGGCTTGCAGACACGCCCAGGCTTCCGATAGGAAAACGCGATGGTTTCAACCGTTAAACTTATGACGCAGGGCTGTGCCACCGAGCTCGGGTTAAAGAAACGTTCGATAGGAACGTGTGAAATCCCACGTCGACTGAAACACAAGGAAGTGCATGTTAGAAGTACCAAGCTTCTCTCAATTCGAGCAGTAGCGGCTTGTAGAAACCGAAATTTCAATTAGGGATGTGTAATTTTGTTTCGGTAAATAGCCGTTGAATGCAAAATGATGTCAGTGTGCAACCGTAAAGCTTCTTCACTCCAGAGGATCGGCTCGAGACTGACAAAGATCAGCCAGAAGTTGATTTCATTGATTCGTTCACATCTTTCCACGATTCCTCTACATCTAAGTGCTCTTTTCCTAACGATTTCAGCAATTGGAACCATTCACGTAATCACCGCTATCTGGATCCTCTCCTCGTTGCTGTACTCCTCGATTGTTTCTCATATTTTCTGATGCATTTCCCCACTGCCTCACATCGGGCTGTGGTTAATTCTTGCCTATCGACGCGTTTTCCTCGTTATTCGTACCTGTGTATTTTTCCGCACCTCTCTCATTGTTTCGTTTCATGTATCCAGAAATTTTTATCCCTTCATTTCATACCAGTGAATATTTTATCCAGAAATTCATATACCCGAGCAGACGATTATCCGCTATGCAAATTTTTTTAACCGTATCGGAATTGGTGTATGAATCCGTTTCTACTCCATCCGCGTTGCAACCATTTGGTCGTAGCTGTTATGCTCTTGTACGGTGTGCTCCACTCTAGCTCGCGCTCTGAAATGTTTTCTAAGTGTTTGATGCTGTGAATATGTAAGGAGCGTTACTGCCCATTTTCTCATTCGTTTCTGGTGATTCGACGGCTCTGATATGGAGTCCACGTGCGTCCTGTAATAAGAGGTGCGTTTCGCGTTCGTTGGTGATGCGTCTGCGACATCGCGAGAAGCAATCGTTATCGACAAAGGAACCGTGGAGACCCGGAAAGGAGTTTGGGGCAGTCAGCGTGAATGTGCTGCGTTGCGACAGCTGATGCGTCACACCTTCGCTTCCAAATTGGTTGACGGATTGGCTGAGAGACATGAATTGGAGATAGTGTACCAATTCATTTCGCCTTCCCTTTCTGCACCCGTTTCTTGCTCTCTCTCACATTCCCTCTTTAAGACTTCTCTTAAGATGCAAACCACCCAGATTACATGGCGCGTCGTCGCGGTAAGTGTGCCGCTTTTCATCAACACGGTGATTGGCATCACATATTTGTGTTGAATGTCAGCATTTGTGCGCACTGTTTGGGTGAGCATGACACATCTATTCCGTCGAAGTCTCGAGCGTCCTCGTCGAGAGAATGCAGCTGAGAGTCGTTGTAGTAGTTGTACTGCTGTCTCCCTCCCCTCCCGCTTTTCCTTTCTTCCGCTGACAACTGCGACGAGGTGGTGCCCACGATGCACTGTGTTAAAGTCATTGCTAGCAACCTGCAGCTGGGTGTTACTCTCCGTAATGGGTTTTCCTTTCTATTCTTTCTCTTCAATACCTAATAATTGCTCCCGGCCATAGGACATGTTTGATATGGGTTATTGATGTGACGTAGGTTCCGGAATGTACGAAAATGACCGAAGTGTATAATGTTTCCTGCCATTTGATCGCTAACGTGCCATAGAGGGGCAGGAGGGATCTTTGAGGGTGCTGGCAGTAACCCGTTGACCTCGATGGTTTTTGCACGGCTAACGGCAGCCGGCTAGGAGAAGGTGCAGATGCCAGAAAGCAAGGAAGACCAGCAATCGTCGCAGACGGGCAGAGCGTAGAATTCTGGAGGGAGCGCGTGGGAGGGTGGGAGGTGGAGTCACATGCAGTGCGGACAAAGCGAGTGGCGGCGTGTCTGTGAGGCGAGACGAGCGAGCACGGAGTGTCTGCATTGCTGTCGCACGCTTTCCTTTCTTCTGATGCGGTGAGTGCAAGCAGCAATATGATGCGAGCTGTCGTTGGTGCCTCTCAGCACGGCGCACTGGCTGTTTTCTTTCATATGGGTCGTTCACCTTTTCTCCCGACCTCTTGTAGCAAAGGACGGTGGTGTACGCTCATTTGTCTGCTTGATGGTGGTGCAGTTGTTGTTGTTTGTGTCCATGCCGATGTTCACCCTTGCATTTTCTTCTTGACTTAACAGTGGTGAGCCCTCAGAATAGCCAGCTGGTTTCACTCGCTGATTAAGACCCATTCCCTCGCAGTTTGCTATATTCTAGATCCGGGGATACATGTTGCTTTTCGCATCGCGCCTTCTAAAGTTTTCAGAGGGGCTCGAGGAGTGCATATGCCTTGCATTATTTGAAAAAAACGCGTCACCACTCCAGCTGCCAAGTCCACACTGTGTCCGGTGAGCACTGCGTGGAGGCGCTTACGGTGAGCGGATTTATTCTGCGTTCAGCGGGCGGCTTTTTTATTGCAGATTTCATTGTAGGATGGTTGGCGATTGCGTTGCCCGCCGACTAGCCGGCGTTATGGACAGGCGGTAATGCAGTGAAGGCATGGTAGTGAGGCATTCTATAAGTCGTCTTATTAATCTGTTTTTCGCCTCGTATTCTCGCACAGTCTCTCCCTTATTGCTTACGTCGCACGAAAAGATGAATCCTGCCGCCTTTTCTGGCAGTGAATACAGGCGACCAGAAGGGATGTGGATCGTTGTGTTCGTTCCAAGAGTGTGCCCAAGAAATGTTTTTGTCAAGTGCTTCTGTAACAATATAAGAGTGCAGAAGATCGAGGCCAGCTGCCTCACCTAAACAGATGCCGTAAGAGGGCGGCGTGCATCTCTTGTACTCGTTCGCTTGCCCCTCTTATTTCGGTGCGCGTCCTGTTCTGCAATGCCTTTTGCAGCGATATTGTGCGGAAGCCACTCTTTCTTGCGGGACATTTCTCGCTTGAAATGTATCGCGGGGCACTTGTACTGGCAGCATCATCCCACTATTCCGTTGTCTCGTTGTTTTTCCTACTCTCGCTATGGATAAGCTCATATCACAGCCAGCTTTGATACGCTTTGGCAGTCAGTCGCCTCTCCCTCGTCCCGTCCACGTCCCTAAACCTTTAAATACAAGAGGATTCTTGTCAGCAGTTGGAAGTGTAGAATCTGTACTAGTGGGGAACTAGACTTTCAGAGTGTGGAGGAAGCACCTGCATTTGCTAGTCTACGCATGGCAACAGATTCCTTTGTTGTATTACGTCTGATTTCTGAAGTTACAGGACTCCTCCAATCCTGTAATCTTCAACTTGATATTCCCTCCTTTCTTCTATATCAGTTGGCCAAAAGTGTATCGCAAATAATGTGCTGTGCTGTTTCCAGTTTTTCCTAACATATATGTGACATTTGTTTGTTGTTGTCGTTAAGGCATTTACTGCATCATCTTTCATGCGTCGGTTCGCTCATGTCCATCACCACGCTAATGAACTGTTGGCATCTGGATACTGCCAAGTTTCTCTCCTTAAGGGACTGAGCCTAGGCGATTAGTTAATGATGTGCCAGTTGAAATAACGCGGACCTGTGCGCTATCCCATATTGGTGATATGTATATCGCAACCTTTTCTGATTCAGGGGTTGCGCATCAGCGCCATCGGCACAACAGACACCAGAATGGAGCATTCTCGCTGGCGAGTATTCTTGTTGAAACGATGGATTTTGCGACGGCAACTATTGCTGGGTGGCGTCACAGCAGTGGTTTGCATAACATTTGCATCATTAATATGGGTCTGCGGTGTCGTTACAAGTACCAAAGATCGCTCTTTCGCGAGGTGTGGTAGCGGCTACCCTTGTGGTCTGGAAGGTGAGGGATCCTTTTCTGAGCTTATAGTGCAATGAGGAATGAGATGGAAATGTGACTGAAATGAAATTCTGTAATTCTTTCAGTCCTCACATTCAGAAAGTTCAGAAAGATATGGGTTTGTTTAGGTAAGTTAGAGTCTGAGGTCCCAAGCTGCGACTAGTCACGTCATCGCACAATTACCCAGGTTGCCACTGAGTGACAGACATATCACTTACGCTTTCGTATATCAAGTAATCTAACGTCTCTCGTAAACCCGCAGAAAGTTCGTTCTCATTGCGTCCAGACCTGTGTGATCGGAAGACACTGCGAAACACATGAAAATTTTCGCCGTCTGCATTTATCCAAAAATTAAAAAGTATAGGATCAAGGTGGAATGAGGTCAATTATTCTTCTTCGCCATCTTCTTTTGTGGCAGCGGACCAGCGTAGATGTCCTCATTTCAGAAATCTACCTGCAGTGCCAAGTCGAAATGACTGGGTAGATAGAGGAACGCAAAGGATGTCGTCAGATTTACCCAAGCCTTAGATTGCATATGTTTACGCTAGAGTGCGTGTTTCTGCTTTTTCATCCGCAGCAGTGATGATGTGCATGTGTATGTGAGTGTGCCTTCTACGATTTCATCTCTAGACGCATGTTCACAAAATTTGATGGATACAGCTTAAGTCGCTGGATGTGTCAGCTTTGAAAAGTTGCATATATTAGTCCCATATTGTCTAGCATTCTGTAAAATAGTCGCCAAAAAACCGTCAAATGAACGAATATGGGATTCGTGAGTCACGCAAGCAAGAGGGCACATCATTTGATCTCCCCTGCACTCGTTTTCTTTTCTTGCTTCAATGAGGTCTAATCTCTGGGGTTTTTTTCGTTCGTTGTAAAGTGCAGTGAATAGGAAATATTCATTTTTTGAGTATTTTATACTTGTTGCTTTCTCAGTAGCTGCCATATCAGGATACTACATGTTGTTTCTTCAGCGTCACATTTCTCGGTCGGCCTTAAAGCGCAGAGCCTGAAGTCAAGTTCTATGATTATCACTCGATCTGCTGTCCTACGTCAGTCGAATGGTTTCTGTTTAAAAATGCTGGTCTTGGAAACGTGTGAATCTAGCAAGCAGATCGTCCGTGTTCAGGTAGAACGCTCATTCCACTTTTTAACGCAGCAGTTTTCTTCCTTAGCGAGTGGCAACTTGATGAAGAGTTCTCGAAACGATTTCTTTCTCAAACCGTCAGAGGATTACTAAAATGAGAAAGTTTTCGCAGGTTTCCAAAAATTTTTTTTCGTATGCTAGCGTCATGCTCTTTTCCATATAAAGTCAGCGTCAGCGTTGTCATTTTTTGAATCATTAATGCAAGCTGTCGCCTCACTAACTTTTTGCGAAACAAACGAAACAAGTGTCAGATTTCTGGAGGCTTGTTCTGACATACGCTTGCAGCTTACTTGCATTTGTGCCTGACGGAAACTACATTCGCTTATTATGTCGACGGGGTATGGTGCAGTGCACCTGTACTTCAGTACAATATTCTCGTAGATAAGGTTCATGAATGCTGCTTGATGTTATTCAAAGCAGGACTAGGTACGTATTCCGTGCATATCATTTCGTTGGAGCCCAGAAAGGGCGTGCGTAATTTTGTCAACGTGGCGAGAGGATGATGTGATGTTGACGTTATGCACTGACTTAATGAACGCGGTCCTACTCTTCATTTACTGACTTGATGTGCGTTTATCGCAGGATTCGCACTCTCACTACTATCACTGGAGACTATATCATGTAATGCTAATTGAGCAGGGTGCAAACAGATACTGACTCATCGCATAAACAGCAGCTACAAGATGACTTCAACTCGCACATCGCGATCTTCACGATTTTAGGAGATTCGGTGGTTCCAAGAGAGCACATTCCTCGTTTGCATTTTTTGTCTGCAGGAGTCATGGGCATGCTGCACGTCCATGCAGTGTTCATTTTCCACTTATCACATTCAGCAGACTTTTGACTTGTTGAGGTTGACAAAGAAGCAAATACGTTGTTCAAACTGACTTTTGTAGGTGAATGGAAGGCAGGTGTTCTGCACTTCGGCAGTCCACGTCGTCGATGAAGAGTGCCCATGGAGATGGGCGCAACGTTGCAAATGGACACCTTTTGCGCTGAGTACATTGTTGCCTGAGGAGCCAAGAAATATCCGGGTGTGTTTATCGTGAAGGTTTATTGAGTTGATATTTGGGTATAGGTCTTTTGATGTCCTCTGTATGTAAGGTAGGTTTGCAAATACACATCATTCAACTTCTCACAGAGCAAGGTGAAAAAATGACCGTCTGACGGATCAAACTGCACCAGTGATTTAATAATCTCAACAATAGAAGAAACTCCCTATAAATTCCTTGAGGCAGATTTAAGGCGTATAAAAGAGGAGGTGTAGCTGTTGTCATTCATTCGGGGTGTCTTTGCAGAGGTGTGCCCAGGAAGAGGGAGCAGGATCATTTCGAGCTTTCTCGAGTGAACAAATGTCTTCGCACAACACATGGAAGTCTCGAGACAACCCCCCAAGCACACTTTCACTTAAGTGTAGCAAGTTCTCGATTCTCCTTTTCATCACCTGGTTACTCCAACTTGAGTCTGCTGAGCCCCCATGTGAAGGTGGTTGAGATCGTTATAGCGGTGGTTTACAGTCTCATCCGTCACGCGGTCACCTTTCCCCTTTACTCTGTGGGAAGTCAGTCGATATATATTTGCAGATTTCTGTTATAAGTACATTGGAGGGCATTAGCGATCTCTGCGGGAGCAGTCAGATGATGACGTCTTATATAAGCTTTCCGTGATATTTGCCTATTATCTGAATTATTTTCTGTGTGTTGAATGATAGGGAAGAACTTCTGCTCAGTTGTTGTTACGTAGCAGGAAACGTATGAAGCCATCACGCATAATGTCATTTACATTTATGAATACTCTTTTACTACCAGATGTGCGTGATACAATCTAATCTGCAGCTGTGAACGTCTGCTTGGGCTAAATTTCATCAGTCAGAAAACTCTTTTGGAGAGTGACTGCGAAACAACTTGCTTTCATGCTTCAGAACTCATTTTGCGGTGGTGACTGGTCGTACAGTAATACGCATGCGACCGTGGATAATTGCACTCACTCTAAAATCAGGTAAACCATATTATCTTATAGGTATTTCGTGGCAATAACTCAATCATCTTGAATTATGAACAGATTCGTCAACATGGTGATCTACGACTGGTCGTTTGCATCCAGCCACTCTATTGGTTAGTATAGTGATGATATTTCAGTTTCCAAATGAAACTGTTCATCATGCAATAACCCGCTAAGCTGTATGCACCTGAATAAGTCTTGAATTGTTCATGCCGCAGTGGTGTATTTTCCAGTGTTGTCCTGTAATTATTTACATGCCGAACTCGGAGCACATGTGGTTGGCTTGCTTTCTGAAAGGAATAGAACGGTCACCCGAAAATATCCGTTAATAATTACGGTTGCTGCCGATGGTGCGCAATCGCCATGGCGCACCGTCGGTACATGTTCATCACAGCGAGAAATGTGGAGCTATGAAGACGTGAAGATTCACAAGTTGAGGGCTGCTCGTTTCCTTTGAAGCACATCAGGCCACCACCACTGGGTGAAACTGCGTAGAAAGGCAACATGCTGAAATCTTCATCGTCGATATGTTCATGTTTGAGCTACTTAGTACACAGTAGAGCAGAATAACTCGATGATTGACGAAGACTCTCTTTTCGATAGATTTCGCGGAGGTATTGGAGACCACCGGCATTTAGGGTATGTTGAGAGTTTCACTGGAATCTGTGGGACATAGGGATCCGTAAATGGTAAGAGTGTATATCCCTGATGGTTGCATGTTCGGAGGTTGAAAAACGAATAATAGCAATTTTTAGGTTTGTGGACTGGCTGCAGGTTATCGAATTCATTGAAGCTTGGAAGTCGCAAGGTGCCGACCATTTCTTCTTCTATTATCACATCATCAGTGAGCAAGTTATGAAGATTTTGCGGTATTATGAATCGACGGTGAGTCATTGCCTCGCCTCAATCCTTCCTAAGTTTTTCTTAGTTGGAGTGCGAAAAACGCGCTTTATCCCTTTAGAGGTTTTTCGAGACTCCTGTATCAGCGTCTCACGACAAGAGCTAAAGTGGATTCTCCCGGAGTTTCAGATCATCGACCATCGGTGCACGAAACTTGTCAGAGGTTTTAGGCAAACATTCCATCATTAACTATTGTGCTCTCTATTACAATATTCTCTTCATAGGCAGGTAGTCTTTTGAACTGCATTTGCCATGGTATATGTGTACACACTCGCGAATTTATATGTCTCTCATATAGTCCCAACTTGAGAGTTACCGAATCAACGAGGATGAATCATTCGATCATCCGGTGAAGACACCATAAGTCGCGCAAAAGTTGCCTCCTTGCTTGATTTTCAACAGATACACGAAAGCCGATTTTTAGTTAATGGCTGTGAGATTTATTGATTGCTCAAAAGCCGCTTAAGAAATCTATAAGTTATTCATCTGTTGTTTATTCGAGCTTGGTGATAGAGTACCGAAAGTGCAGAAACGGTAATGCTAGTACTAAAATGTTGCATTGATGCGCATTAGGTCGCCGTCCTCTTTCCTAATTTACCTGCGCAAGTTTCACCCTTGCGCACCTCTTTTTGTACAGATTTTTCGTCCATAAGTATGAGAGGGCACAGCGATTTGCCGTTCAGTTGTTGTTGCAAACGAAGGTCAGAATGTTTTTTTAAGGGTTCAGTAACTTTGATTCCATGGAAGTCGTTTCCCTCATCCGTTGAGGTTGATCCAAACAAATCTGTTTACAGGTACCTGCTTTTTTGAAAGTTGGCATCGTTCGCTGTTACCTCAAGCAGATCCTAATAGAGATAACCGTCATCTTCATAATTTCAGTTGTCTCCCGTTCAGTGTTGTTTGCTCACGTTTTCTGCTTTCTTGTGGCGCAGATAGTTGTTATGTTATGTTGGTGGTCCGAAACAGCATGAAGTTGCTCAAAATACGTTTCATAGTATCAGAGTTAACAAGTTAGTGTTGTTGACGTAATTTATTAGGTGGGTCTTCTTCAACTTGTTGGCGGACAATTCTTCTGTAGGTGCACAAAATTCGTTTTCATTACATAGCTAGAAAAATTGGCATCCGGCGAGTTTCCTGATGTGGAAAATGAAGATCCTTCAGCTTTCGCAGTAATTGTTAGCTTTAGGTTGGCACATGCTCTCGCTAGCAATGATTGTCTTCATCGAGCACTCATCGCTCAGTTCGTCGCATTTGTTGACGTCGATGAATTCGTTGTCGCTAATGGGTAGGCGCTCTTTACTTATTCTCCATTGCATCTATTGGCGTTTTCGTGTTTCACTGGTTTCCTCTGTCATGAACAAACTTCCAGTTTGCAAAGGGGATACGTTGTTAAACCGTCTTAGTAGGCACGGTTGCTGTTTGACTTTTCGGAAGGGAACGGGTTACGAAGTATAAAAGCATGTATTCAGCATTTCGAGGTATACTTTCTGGGTGTGGAATAGATCTTTCACATACAAAATATTACTTTCTCTCATTCTGATAGTCGCTTAAAGTCCGGACTGTCAAAAATAATCCGTTAGGCCCTTATCACCCCCATGAGCACAAGCTTCGATTCATCGCTTTGAATATGTCATTTGATAATTTAATTTACAGTTCCTCTTGGCAATTTACTTCACATGTGTACACTTCATGCAGTTAACATTATGCAAGGCGCCCTTCTTGCGTACTTTTAATTGTTATAGCGCATGATTTTACCGCAGTCCGCTTCCTTAAACAGTCTGTGCTGATAGGACGATCGTGTGTTTTGATCATAGTCTTCGGCTCTCTTTTCCTTTTCATCATTCGAAGAGCTAGCGTACTAAGTTTATAGAAAAGATTTCGTTCTAGTTGTTTGTTTTCCACCGCGTCATTGACTCTTAGTTTCGAGCGGCTGTCGTCCTCCGCCCTCTTAACCCATTTATTGTTCTTCTTTTCGCGCCACGAACGTAGCATTTTTCTTCTTTCTCTTGTCGAGGGCCCATCTCCTTGTCTGAATTTTTCTCGTTTTCCGTGCCGTTACAGAGATGAAAAAAGGAGGTGGTTGTTAGCGTTCTTATGAATTATTATGTTTTATGCTCTAGCACGAGTGTCTACAAATTGCTGCAATACAAAGACCAGAGGTGTTCATCTTGTGGTGGGTATGCGTTTGGACACGCGAAACTTTATTACAGCAGTCGGAGACCAGCGGGTAAGTGTTCAGTGCTTGATGCTGAAGTGTTGAAGAGAATAATATGTTATAAAGATGACGGTTATTCAAGGGGTAGTGCATTTGGTACATCAGAGCGCATGTTTTGCGATTAGCGCACTTCTGTATCCTGTCCAATAATTCTGTTTGCCCCATTCGATGGGAAAATTGAACCTCAGTTCACACACATTATCAAACAGTATGAAGATGGTAAAATGACCGTTGGACTTCCGGGTAGAGTTTCTAGTCCGAGACGTCTAGGTGTAGATGTTCATGGCTTGACGCTTTCAAATATAATTGTTTAAGAGTAGCCTTTGGTTCATTGTATCGCTATAGGTGAACAGTGAGGATGCAGTATAGCAGATTCTGTCTGCATGTATTTTGACATGGCATGCCGGCATTAATCGGAAGCTTATCGTACAGCAACAGATCGGAACCTAATCTTCGAGAAAATACAGATGCGAAATAACTGATCGGAAATAACGGCCACTGTTGATACATTACCTGTAAATGATGATTCCACATAAGTATTCAGGCAGTGATTTTTGTTGCTTACCAGGATTGGGTTCGCACAACATCGAATTCTTACAGGATTTCTGTCATTTGTTGAGGTGCTGGTGTCCTTATTATGTTTCCTGCATTGAAATCGCTGCGAGGTTACCATGTTATTTTGAGAGTTGGCATAGTTTGGAAATCGGTTTTTGTACACGAATGTCGAGCTCTGGTTTCAAGTGCGGAAGCCCAAAGATTTTATCTCATTTGTAGTAAGACTACGTTTTTTGTCTTCAGGTAAGTTCAGATGGGCAGACATGACCATGGAATGGTTGGCGAATTCGTGGGCATCAGTCCCGGATATCAGGGGACCACGCAAACTCATTTATCGGCCAGAGAGAATTGGCATTGTTTCAGTGCACGGCGCCAGAAAAATCAATCCTGGTTATGTCGTCGTCCGGGTTCGCGCATTTTTTCGTATGTCTCTTTCTGCACCGTAGCACTACTATACGGAAGTGTATTGAACATCAGAAATATTCCCAACTTGCTAGATTTGTATAGCGTAATTTTTAGTCCGTTACGAGGGAGGAAAGGCGAAAAATGAGGATATGTCGCAAAGTGAACTGGGCAGGTTGTTGTGCTGTCAGACAGTGAAAGGAACTTGTTCTATAAGAAAATGAGACCAACGAAGAATTACAAAACGAGGAAGACAAAAGGGCCAATGATTTTGAATGAAGCATTACAGCAGAGCTTTAGCAGAGAATGTGGCATTCTGAAATGATGAAGCTAAGCCTGATTCTTGCTCTAAAGCAAGCAGCTGTTTGATCTGTAAGACCTCCGAGTAGCTCAGCCGCAAAAAACTTATTCATTTCTCTTCTTTAAAGGATGTTTGGCCAATTCTGAGCTATGCTAATGCGTGCATTCATAATGAAAGAGTGACTGACGTTTCGAAAAGCACCTAAAAAATTCGAAACATGGATATTTCCGACTATCATACTTTGTTGCATCCATCTGCGGTCGTCTGAAATACTGCTTGACCGTTGAATAGGGAATTGAATCCTGTAGCGCGTCATTTGCGAATGCTCAATTTCGCGGTAGCTGTTGGTTCACCAGCGAGTAAAAGCTTCCTAGATCATTTTCGATTGTTGAGAGAATCGGCCGGTATCTACACTGAAGTCTAACTTTATCATCAGGTCGTTTTATAGGTGATGCGGCATTTTACAGCTGAAGAACTCGGAGGCGGCGCTCTTTCATGCACGTCACACGTGGACTGATCGAATGCCTGTTGATGGCACTTTGATTCCAAATGTAATCCCGTCTAGCCTACGCTACCGAATCCATTCTGGTTATGAAGACGTGATGAACGAGATCATGGCATTCAATAGGAACGCAACCGTTATGCTGGATTTGAGTGCACAAAAGAGAGTACAGAAATGTATTGGAAGGTTGGCTTTTTGACAGATCAGATTCGTCGAATTTTGCAGAAGTTTTGCTGGCGTTTTGTAATGAGCTGAGCCATTCGTCAAGTTTTTTGCGAATGCACAGCCAAGGAATGCCATTCCGGAGCGATGGTCGCACTAGAAACAAAATAGCGGCAAAAGTGGTTTGTTGTAATTCGCGGGAGGATTTGTCGTCGACTGTTTTCCTGGCGATAGTGATATGTGCCGCTGTAGCGGGAAGGTGAGAGGAAGGGTAGAGGGAATATGTCGTTGGTGGAGATTTTTTAATAATGATGCCTGTAGATGACGAAGCGATCTGGAATGGGATAACACCATCTTTCACAGGAGTATTCTAACGAAGCTAGTTTCCAGGGTAGCAACACAGTGATGGACAGTGTTGGTTTGTGAATTTTGGTCTGAAAGGTTCGGCTGCAGTGCTCTGCAATTGCGCCAGTACATTCTCTTCACCGTGGAATGAAGATGCTGCTATCCAGGTGTTTACCACCTTATCTCTCAAATCGCAATCGACAAAAAGTCGGTTGCGGCAGAATCTAGTATCGAATGATATATTGCTACTGCATGTGGATGGAGGTGCAGTATCATCCACACTCATTTTTTCGACCCGTTGACAGTACGGTCACTAATCATTTCACTCCGTCGACCTACCTGGCAGCTTTTCAGTAACTGCGGCATCATACCTCAAAAAATTGCATCCTCATTTGCAGCAGGTACTGCTAAGTTAAACAAGGGATGCGGAAAAGACCAAACAAGACCTACTTTTCCTGTTGTCGGGACGTTGATAGAGCTCGTAAAATGATCGATTATGATTTTATTCTGACCTGTGACGTTGATATCTGTTTCTTTTCGTTTTACGTTACCGTATTTAATAGGTGGTCATTTAAGATGGCACAAATCAGGTTGCAAAACGCCGAGCACGTGCGCCGAAGAAGTTCGCGGTGTGAGCCGCTGGGTGTATGCAGACGATGTGGACAGCGCGCACAGTGCTTTCGATTTCCAAATTGTATGACTGCGATTGCATGGAGAGTGCCGTGTGTTGTTTGCTGCGTAACTTGTCCTTCAGTCCCATGGTCGCGACAAAGTGGAAAAACGAGGAATTGTGCTGGCAAACATTTTGTTCGTTCTGAACTCGAGATGCGCTATCCTTTCCAAATTATTTTTACGCTTCTGAATTGGGACACGGATGTTACGTGATGTCTCAATTGTTTGTGGTTAGATGCATTCGGACATATTATATTATTTCTTGTTTTGGTTGCTTCTGATTTTGCAGCTAATGAAAGCGGTGGCCGCACTAATGTTGCGTGATTGATTTGCCACTAATGATTGTTAAACGAAGTCATTGTTGGTAAATTTTGACGGGGTCGTTGGCTGCATTGTAATGGAAAATGTGTCTAATGTTGTCTCTGCCAAAGAGCACTTATGCTTTTATGCGTGAAAGAAATAAAAAGAACCACACTCGTTCCCTATCGTTATATGGAGTTGGTGTCACGAAATAGACAGTTTAGCCAAGATTGCATAACTCCAGGCGCTTTCATGTTACCGTGCCGTCCCTATTTTCCGAGCCCAATTTAACTAGGGAAGCTATGCACTTCCCTCCTTGCGTCGCCATATTTCACGACCACTACGGTATGATAGTTACATCGTCTAGGCCGTGCATTTATGGTTGTAATTGGTTTTGTGGGATTCTGATTGAATGTTCTTTTGCTATTAGAAGAGAATTTTGCATCGTTTCGGGCTGATTATCGTCAAAGAATTGTGCTATCGGCCCTGACACTAGTAACTTCACGTGAAAGCAACTATTCATAATTTTAAAGTGTCATCACCTTCCAGCAAAGGTATCTAAATTTTTTTCGACCGGTGCTCGTTCGTTTGTCTTTGCACGTTTCAGTGCTACTGCTCAAACCGTTGGCCATTTCTCCATTTTACATTGGCTATGTGGTGGTGCTGTGACTTAAAATGAGTGGCGATGCATCAATGATGCACGGTATAAGCAATTTTATGCGATGACAAATGCTGATGTTGCTGTTCCACTGTCGACGTCAAATTATGCATGACCGACCTGTTACTCTCCTACAGAATACAGGGATTTCCGCCAAAAGTTGTCTGTTGAGCGAAATGGTCAAAGCAAACGACGGCTTGCAAGTGTCTGTGGAAGCAATACAAAAAGGGAGGGAAATACAATGGGAAGTGCTTTCATTGTCCACAAAATGAGTATCATTTGATGCTTGTTTTATAACCATTCATCTTTATGACAATATATAAGCATGACGTTAGTGAACAAAGATATCTCGATTCACAATGGTTTCTGTCATTTGAGAGTGCAGCATGTTCCAGTGCATTTGTCCATCAACGATGCAGCGAAGTGTTTTCAATGTTTCTTGCTGACTTGGAGGATTCTGAAGAGCAACTGTCCATCATCATCATCATTAATGCTTGACATTACGCACCCAATTTTTTCGAATTCCTTCACCACGCCACCTGTCCTCTTCGTGGATCCTTCATAAAGCCAAGCCGTCCTTAAACAATGCATGACTTATATTGCATACGACATGCCATTTGGTGACTTGCGCACATTATTATTCCTATTTAGTCACTTTTTTATGAGGAAGCACATCGAGAGCTTATAGATTAGTTGCAGATGGGAATAAATTCTGTGCGATAGCAACCTGACACCGTCGACCAACTTCCACAGAACGATCGCATTTCGGTCAACAACGCTGAACACGTCGCCATCTCTTACAGATACGATCCGGCTTGTCGTATTGGGAGAATGCAGTGAAAAATATGGGTGGTCCATGACAGCGCGGAAGATATGCATACTGTGACGATTCCGGTCTTCCATCTTATAGAATAGGTAGTTCCCTTTGGGGTCGGCCTGAAGACGGGAGCAAGGAGGATTAAACGGACCGAGTACGTTTCAACCGCGAGGAATACGCCGGAATATTTTGAACAGACCGTGTTCACGCGTTCTGTGCATTGAAGCTCCACTTCCCTAGCTGCTACGAGAAACTGAGTTAACAGTGACAATAATGAGCTGTTGCTTGCAACAGCTCGAGAGTCTCGCACTGAAGTCCTCACATTAACGCCCTTCTGAATTGTAGGACATTTTACTTTCATCGATATATACTGTTGTTTATGATCAAAGAGGATTAAAGGCGAAGCGGAACTTCGTGGTTTTCCTACTGAAAACATCCTCATGACGTACTTCAGTTAGACAAGCTCATGAAAACAAGCAGTTGTTGCAACTTTGAGTAAATGATTACAGGATGTTGGTCTGTGTTCGGACATCTTTGGCGGACCTAAACTTCATTGCGATTCTCTGCAAGAAGGTATTGAAGTTTCGAAACGAATTCGATACATAGGCCTGAAGAAGGATGGGACCAAGATGCAAACTGGCTTAGTTTCTATTCAGTCCGAGTTGATCACATAAAAATTGTTGGAGAATATGTATGGAATCAAGCACTTCCTCTTTTTCGTTTCCTTTCATTGTGCTGAACTGGAAAATACTTGGCAGGTACGATTTGCATTAACAACTGCTCGAATTCATTTCGGCAAGGGAGGGTGTCGAAGGTGTTAATAAGGAAATAAGACAGAATGATAGAGAAATTTCTAACCGTTAACTGTGAAAGCGTGACGTTGAATGCTTCGGTGCGTACTTTCATCATGTGAATGATCCCCTTTACCATCTTGATTTGAATCATTTCGTGCTGCTGAAGTCAAAGCAGTCAACAACGAATTGTTTTGCACCTGCTTCCTCAGCAGTAAATAAGTAATTCCGTTCCATTTCTCTGTGAATTTCACGCGCTATATTTGCAAACGACGTTCAAGTCAATATTTCTGTGAGGTTTGTGAAAATAATTGTAACCGTTGGCGAAACTTTTGCAAGAAGAATCCAAAAAATTGCCATTAATAAATGCGAGGGCTTTATTTCTACACTTTGAACTGGAAAGGTTGTTACGAAGTCTTCATTGGTTTCAGCTTTTGCACAGCTCGAACTAAAGAATGTGTTCTCCGTTACATTCCCTCATTTGCAGTATGTAGCGAATGTCGTGTATGAATGAATCTATAACCTCATAATCATTATACAACGCTTTCAACTAATACTGAAGATGTAAAGATGACCATTCAGTTCCACTCATTAAAATAATTTGTCAGTGAAAGAAAAACGTTCAAAGAGCGATTTACGTGCTCCTTCTTAAGCAATCAACCACCTGTGCAAATGTGCAAAGAATCGGAAATTTTGGGGCCCCACCCTTCTAGAGATCACAACGAACGGAGGTTTCATGATTTGGTACACCATATACGTCGAGAAACAATATGTGTGCACTTTCGAGGAACAGGGCAAATGCCAATTAAAAACATGAAGTTTGAAGCCGTCTCCCATTTCTCAAGAGATCCTTCTTCATGTATTTTGCCGTAGTTAGTTGAATACTTTATTAACTGTAATTGTTTCGCTTGGATTCAATAGATTCTGAGTGAGTGATTTGAGTAGTATCACCGCCGATTAATGTTCCCGCGTTGAGATGTATCCTGCGTTCATACACTTTCTCGGTTCAGGTAGAAAGAATATGTGCTGAAATTCGGTCTCGTTTAACTGCCAGTTCGTTACATTTAGGATTTCTGCTGTTTGAGAAGAATTGGTGCACCTCTGAACTAGCTATCTTTTCGGCATAACCCAAGTGTTAGCTGCAACATAATCAAGCACAATTTGTAACGAACTAGCATTTGTTTAGCGTTATCTTCTATGACTATATGTAAAAGACCACGACCCATATCGACAGCCGTGAGAAGTTCGTGACCGGATCCGAAGTTTCCGCTCGTTGCATTTTCTATATAGAAAAGGTGAGAACTTATTCCAGTGCCAACGTCGTTTCGAGCGACGATTACTGTCAGTCCTGAAGAACACCATCAACCAAATTGAATAAACTTGTCCATCTGAGTTGATTTATCCAATATTTCATCACGTACGCTCTAGAGAGGAGAATAGAATCTCCCTACCTCTCTTGATCACTTAGTTTTCAAATTTATTAATGCACATGAGAAAAAATATGACAAAAGTTCCTTAAGATTAATAATCATTGACAAAATAAATTCCTGATTGCAAATGGAATGATTTCAGGTCAAACTCACGGTTTGACGAGTTATCAAATGCTGCCGTTATAGTGATGTTTAATTCCGGCCCAACGAGAATGGGATGGACATTCGCGGATTGAGAGTTGGGGTGCATTGCCTCAAGAAGTTTCTGCAACTCCGCATCATGGATACTTTTCCTGCAAAAAGCACCCCTGTGGATCTGAAAATCAGGTCTTTGCAAGTCAGCCTTCAACAGAACGAAGAGAATAAAAAATTGTAGAAAGTTAGAGCAACGAAAAGTCAACGGAGGCTACACTCGAAAAATTCAAGAAAGAAATATCCTGCTATTGTATAGGAGCTACTGTGATCAAATAAGGATGATGAGGAACCCTGTGTAGTTATAAGTTTCGGAATTCCAAATTGTTTTCTTCAAAAATGACTGGGGCGACCAGCGCTCAACAAGTTATGCAATTATTTGTGGCTCCTAGAGCGTGAAAATAGTGCATCCATAAATTGTATTGCTTTGTACGTGATAACTTTGTGCACGGCACAGCAATGATATCAACCTTTCTTTGACTAGTTCAGAGACACTGTGTACCACTAATAACAACAGTATAGAGCGTTGCGGCCTAGCCTTCCCCACTATGCCCCTTATTTCCTTTCTCGTTTATTTCGGAGCGCTGAAGCGGACGATGGCAGTTCTAACTGAGACTCTAACAAGTAAAAAGTGCGAAATGAAACATTTCATCATAATGCCATCCATATAAAGTATGCGACTGTGACGTTCTTGGAACGGTCTGTGTGGAAAAGAAGCAGAAATGGATTCTCCAGCATCGCCGTCCTTCCTTTTTCTTGGTACAGGCTGTTTTCAAAACTTGTCGAGTCGCTCTGTTTGAGTAATTTCTTGAAGAACTCCCGTCATTGTAGTGGAAAAAGCACTCGCTAGTCGCGTTCACATCTTGCGGTTATTCTTAGACTACCCACGGGAGGTCGATTCTGCAGTTGTCACGTGCTTTCATTGTTTCACTTTTAGTACATATATGCCTCACATCTTCATTTTCTTCACGTTACTTCATTTATAAAATTCCACCGTTGCATATTAATTCTCTGATGTTTCTTCTTCTTCTTTTTTATACATAAACTCATATCAGGAACCTCAAATGTTCCACTTGTGTATGCTGCAAGAAGGCTGCAACAAATAAATGTATCGGATTTGCAACGTCTGCAGGCTAAATTCAACCAGCTGCTGTAATTAAGAATTCGAGCAACTATAGATTTGTTTATTAGATGGCTAAATGGTTTACTGCAACGATATCGCAGTAGTTCAACGGCCTCTAAAATACTCAACCTAGAAGCGTTCAAAGGGCGTTCCAAGGGCACAGCGTGTCGAAATAAAGTTTGCGTATTCGACAATGCCATCTATTACTAAGTCGACTTAAAGAGGGTTGGAAACGCATAAGCCGCGTGTCGCGAAACGCTAGATGCATCATCGCGGCTCACTGTGGCCAGCGTGTAACAAAAAGGGCTAACCGCTTCAGCGGCGCCTATGACGAACGGAAGCGATGATACATCCAGCGGGAACGGGGAGGCAAAAACTAAACGTTTCAGTGAAAGAAAGGTGACGTTGCATGCATTGAAGGAAATTGAAGGCGGAGCTGGGCAGATCAGCGGAATCAGCCCGACCAAAAGCTCGCAATTCGTGCAGTGATAGCGACCGAGGAGAAGCCCCTGGTTAGGAACTCAAGGTTATAACGTAACCTTATTACTGCCAAGTTAAATCTTGAACTCCACATTGCTCGAACTATCTCGCCAAATGGCAATTTCCCTACGGAAAACAGCGCGGCTGTTCAGCCACTGCAGCAGCACGTGTCTATGAACGCAATACAGCTGCCAACATTGCAAATTTCGAAATTCGATGGACAGCATTGCAAAGGGCCACAATTCTGGGTCACATTCCCGCACACAGTTGACTCTCAACCACTCGCTGAAATTGATAAGTTTTCTTATCTGCTGTCTTTCCTAGAAGGCAAAGCGCTAGAAGCAGTAGGTGGATTCACAGTCGCGCCTGAAAATTACGAAGCTGTTAAAACAACGCTCCAACAACGATTTGGGAGATCCGAAGTGCTGCTGAAGTTAAACCAAAAGGAGATATGGAGGATTCCTGAAGGACCGGCTGGACAGATGGAACTGAGGGTGGAGGAAGAATATTCTGAAGGATAGTCGTCTGCTGGTTTGCGCAACTCAGCAAAGTTCAATAGGAGCTGATGAATACGTACCCCCATTGATTCCTAAAGATTCAGCAAAAGGTTTCTTCCAACAACAGGTGCCAAATACAGCCAAAAACGTGGCATACTTTGCATTTTTTTTGCTAGCCGACGACTGAGGCAGTCTGACGCACCTCGCGGTTGCACAGCAATGCTGATGCTATTTCTAGAATAGTTCAATTTCGCGCCTTGATTTTGGGCTCAAGACCACAGTACCAGCAAACAGTGATCACATTTCAGTATGTAGCGAATTACCGCGAAGTTAGGGTGATCGACGGTGGCGCACACAAAAAAACGAATGCGCCATTGAGATGCGTGTCGTAGGAAGCTTCATTCATGACGCTTTCGCTGATGCATCTCTGGTCAATATAGCGTCACCGACTCTAACTCTGACATCTCCGAAACGATACAGCGCCTTACCTCTCAGCAAAAAAGTGCCATTCAAATGAATGGTGCCTCAGCTTTTAGCAGAACACTGCAGTTCAAATGAATAGATTGAATAGCCAACAAGGGCGGAGCAATCGACTGGATAAAAGCTGGCAGCAGGTTCACGATGAGGATTTACTGCGCTTCACCCTTCACCCTTCATGCTTCACGCTTGACTCTTCATTTCACTTCACTCGGATAGGGACTCCGTTGTACGCGGCTGCTCTTGTATCGGCAGGCCTTCACTCGACTCCGACGGGACACTTCATTGGACGAGACGGCTGCTGGTTCGACTTTATTTCGCTTCACTCCGGCTCACATAGGGCGCTCGACTGGGCAGCATAGCTATTAGTCCGACTGAATTAGGCTTCACTCCTTCGTCTTCGCCTGCGCAAGTGAAATTTCAATTATATATTTTCATCTCCCTCTATTTTTTGGCGGCAGCATGCTTTTTATCACCTACTGCTTTTAGAAACTGGGCACCACCAGTTTTCGGCTAAGTTGAACCGTTCTGCTAAGTTTCTATTATTTCGTACCGCAGTAGTATGCGTATCGCGGTATGTCATTACCTTTCTTCCTCTACTGCTCATTATTTTCCATTGATAACATCAAGCGGACCGTTTTTCTGGTTCATAAAGTTTGGTCAGGTTTGCTACTCATCTTTACAGTAGTCTACCGTATTTGTATTTGTACAGTATATTTGTCGTTCTATGATTCCGATCAAAGTTTTTGGTGTAATAGGTAACTTAGTGTTGTTTCCAGTCCCCCATCTTAAGGAAATTCATTGAATTTTGTGATTGTGGGTATGGTTTCTTTTGTCATAGTCGTTATGTGGTTGACCATTATGAGCTGGATCCACAAATGTTTCAGCGTCGCTTTTCGAAGCTTTGTAATGTGTTGTTGTGATGTAATGTGTAGTAACACAGTTCGCCTATTGAGTATAGGCCTAGTCATGTGTATGAAGCCTGTTTACTGCTTAGCAAGTTGCTGGATTATCATAGTGCAAGGGAGACTCGTTTCTAAAATATTTCCCGAGGCATGATGGGGGCTTCGCAAGATTTTGCTACGTGCATTTATACTTTTGGCACAACTCTCACCTCCCTGCTTTAGATCGTCCCAGTTGTTAACTTTGGACCTCATATCGAGCGTCAGAAAAATACTGCTCTTACTCAGATTCTTGCTTTAGAAAATGTCTGTTTTTGCTGTCATCCTTGGGAAAAAAGTGACCTCAAATCTGGACGTGGCTGGTACTTTCAGTAAAAGTCAGCTCCAGCTCTAGCCTCGGAGCGAATTTGCATCGGTCTAAGTCCAGACAAGAACTGCTCTTTGCACGAATATGCCCAAATCTGAGTCGTCGTTTCAGTGTCAGCTAGGCACGTTAGCTTTCTCAAGAGGCTATTTTCCCGTCAAGCTGCACTAAGTGTTCCTTGATTCTTGAATGTTTTACTTAGTCAAATGAGGACGGCCGATCAGAGCGAACTGTGAATGTTGCGGAATGATTTCGAATCAATCTTTCGCCAGTTCTTCATCGCCGATCATTCATCCTGGATTGTGAGTACTGAAAATTGCAAATGAATCTACTGCGGGACTAGTGCATAAGAGGAACACAAAGTAAATACGCACGGCATCAAAAGGATACTCAATGTTTATGTGTACGTATGTGAAAGATTTCCACAACATAAGTGGTTCGCTGTTCCCATTTGTTTCGCTCGTGTGAAAGATGTCGGGGTGGAGCGTGCGAACGAGCCTCCACGACCGTCTCAGATGGAAAGCAGAAAAATACGATTCCAAAAAGCAACTTTTCCATCCACCTATTCCACTAATGGATGTTGTGGTCAAGCAGACACGAAGTTCCCAGTTTAGTCTCTTTGCATATAAATAGCATTGCGAGCTGCCTTTTCTCTCGCAACCTACAAAAATTACGGAGATTTGTTTCGAGAAGAGCGAGAGGAAGGGAGGGAAGAAGGTGAGAAAACTGTCTTGTTGTGCCGTTGCTATGGTCACTTTTACAGGTGGCACAACTAATCAGGAACAATGAAGATGCTGAGATTTTGCAATTCCTGAGAGGAAATCATTGGGCTCAACGACATCTAGCTACACAACAACATTCTCGTCCAACATTGATGTCGTCATCAAGCTTTTTCATTCCAAAAACCGACCAGAGCGTACGCAGCATACCTTTTATAAGCAGACTTTACCCAAGTAATATAATCCTGCACTTGTTCCTATGGATAAGTCGAGAGCGCGTTCACAAAATGATTGCATTACAATGATTTTTTGCATAAATTAGCCACAAGCGCATTACGGAGCTAAGTAGAAAACGCATCTGCAGAAAATGTCACACTCTCTCTTATGCCAACGTATCGGTTGTCATTCGCGGAGATTTAATTAGATAGTCCGTTGATGGTGAAGGTTTCGTGCTGTATATATCAAAATTTACTTGCGATACCGCGATGCACTAGCGAGAAGAGGGAGACAGTTGGTTTGCGCTTGCAAATAGACAGCAAGTCTAATTAAGTGCTGAGGAAAAACAGGGAACAAGGAAGGAAAGATTACCCATGAGAAGGACAAAGCTGAAAGGGGGGTGGAAAATACGGCAATCAACGGGGAGCACTGCATCGCCGCAATGTTAGTTCGCAGTAAAAATCATATTCTTGCTCCGCAGTTTAACCTCACTGCCTCAGCATGTAATCTGTGGACGTGGGAAGTACTACTGCTACAGAAAGGGAATCTTCGGTACATGCTGTGCATTCTGAAAGTGTCTCAAACCTTCGAATACCCTTAGGAAACTGAGAGGCGTCAGTCACAAGGGACCCATAGGGGGTATACATAATGCTGGATGTGTAGCAGTAGTACTGCTGCTGTTTTTCAAAGGGAAAGGATGAAGGATGAGTTGAGATTTTCTTCCTCGGCTGCCGTTTGAATCAGTCGGCAGGAGGAAGACCGCGCCAAAGACTGTACCTGCATGGATGTTCTACACGAAATGTTCGAGAATCCAGTCGTCGTTGCGGTGGTGGCCGATGTCAATCTAAAGGATTTCGAACGAACTAAATGCCTCTTGAGCCGTTACGACTAAGTGACCATCTTCATATGGCGTTCGAGACGACTCCGTCGGTATAGAGTGTCTTTGTTCGGCTCACTTCTAGATGGACATAATCCTTGGCTGAAAGTAGTTTCAGGCGTCATCCCATCTCTGTGTCTCACTTCTTAACCGTACCCTCTATGACATGGTCATAAAACCATTTGGCCATCCAATTTAATCTGTATATTATAGCTATTGAGGAGTTTTCTGCGTCCGGTTCGCTTCTGTCCTGATATCTGTTATCCTTATTTATGGGTAGTGCTAATCAGAGATCGAATAGTTTTGGAGTCATGTAATCAAAGAATTTTGCAGCTTTAATCACCGATGCCGACTTAGAGGTCGTGGTGCATCTCCGTCCCGTCTTTTCATTCTCCTCCAGACAACATCCATGTTCAAAACCCCCCATTTACCTTATTTTCAATTTACCTTACTTATTTTTTGCAGTTAACGCCCGCTGCAGCATCTGTCAACAAAAAGTGGAATTATGCAAGCGGGTTCGACGGTTTCCTTTAGTTATGCCATGCAAATCTGACGAGATGCCGCGCATGAACTTGGATTGCGTCCTAAATGATGTTTGATTTCGACGAAACGAGGTGACGGGCCGGAGAAATTTCATTTCTCCTCCGATGTGTTCTGATGGAAGTTTCTAGACCGACAGCGATCTCTTGCGCTCTTTAATTCACTGATACAGAGGTGTATTTTTTCACGCACGAAATGGGTTTCCCCTGACCTTCGTTCCCAATGAGGAAGAGGTATCATCATAAGCGGGTATCATTCAGCTGCCATTGTTCGCTCGGTAACCATTCAGTTACACCACTTCTCTCTTCTGCACATGGAGAGCCTTCTCACAAATGCAATGTTTTCTCGACCCTCGATGCTCCTCTGGCACCTCCCTCTCCACGACACTCCCACCTTGCACTCCTGAACGCACAATCACCAAGACTTACCACGGAAAATGTCCGTCGTCGCGAAGGACTACGAAATAACAGCAACCCGGTTGGCAATGTAAGATATCTCGTTCAATTTCAAAGTCAAGTTAGTCGAATTTGGAATGGATTGAGGGAAGCGTCGGTGCGAGGTGCTTAAATTTTTGAATTTTGTCGCTTTGTCCCCTTCTTAAGTGAGGCCTGTTCGACTCTAGCGCGCCGGGTGTGGTAGGTTCATTTCGGGAAAGGAAGGTGCACGACGGATGGAGTTTAAGCTGCTGGTGAGCAGCGATGGGTTTAAGGATCATAGGCATGAGAGCATTTGCACAAGTAATGGTGAGTGGCAAGGTTGTGAGGCGTGGTCTAGAAAGCTGATCACCGGTGTGCAACTCCACGGCGTTCGGTGAGTTTAGAACGCAGCTGCGACGCTGTGCTGCAGGAAGGCGTAAATGGTGGTAGCACAAGGAGCAGCCCGTTTTCCACAGGCGTTGATTTGTAGGTACCACTTCGCTGAAGTATCCCGCAGAAAGGCAGCGAGGGAATCGGAGTGAGGATTTCTTCTCGACGATTCAACGTTTCGTATCGCCCCTATTCGCTGCTCTGCAGCTTGCAGTCTGCATTCAGCTGATTTTGTAGCGACTTGTCATATACTTCGTCCTTCTACTGGAGAACCACAGTTATAAGCTGAAAGCTCCCAGTGCAAGTCTGAGTTCTTTTACGAATCAATTTTGACTGGACATAGGGTGCAGTCTGAGTGGCCGATGGTGCAGTAGAGGAACCGGGAGGCGGTGTTGGCAGGAAAAGAAAAACGTTATGAGACGGAGAATGAGATCATACGGTCAGAAAGAATCCCGATGCGTCACAAAGCTGCGGAATACAGAGACGAGACTGAAAAGTTTGTCACAGCGATCCACCAACTACAAAGGCGTTATGTTTGGCACATTTTAGGTGGACGGATTGCTCACGTTGTAAGTTACAGTGTTTCTGAGATGCTGGAGTCTTGAGTGGACTGGATGTCTCATCAAGGAGCGTCGCAGTGAGGGATAGCTCTCTAACGAAGTTGAATTTGTCCATTTGCAGTGGCACTATCTGGTTTTGCTGCCGTTATTCGTCATTGAGGCAGTTGTTTCAAGTTGACCATGACATTCTTTTGTGGCACTCCCTAATGCTTGAAAGTTGAACCAGCTAAACGAAACAGCTGAATCAGCGGGCGTCCGAGAGGGGCGTAACGTGAGGGGCAGCGGCTGCGTTGAGGGAGGCTGAGTGCGGGAAGAGGACGGGAATTGATAACCGCCTCATGATGATGATGCGTGAGAGCAGAGGGGAGATTTATTTGGGAGCACCGCGGCCTCAAAGCAGAAATAGAACCAAGGACGGAAGACGAGTGGCATGTAAACAGTGCTGAACTTGTATAGACTATATAGGCCTAAGGTGTCGCCCGGGACAACAAGGGAGCACATAAGTCTGCCAGTGGCATTACATAAAGAACAATAAAGGACGTATCATTGTACAAGTCGGTGTGGTTATTGCAGTATGGCGTCACGCGTAGACATCCTGGGCTGGTTGTTCAGTGTCTTACCCAGCAAAACGCCCTCATGTTTTCACTGAATTTTTGTGACTCATCCTGGTCACTCTTCCGTTGCACTTCGACAGTCGTCTTGGATCGACGTATCGAAGCCATGTTGAGCGTGAATTTCAGGCTTAGCAAATGCTGAAAATAGGGGGCGAGAAGGTTTGCTTGACTTCTTCTAGTCGTCCTCTAGAGGATCATTTGCGGGATTATTGGGTGGGAAGTGGAGGGTAGAGGAATCTGTGGTTTTATCACTTCCTTTATTTTATTCACCGATCGCGCGCGGTATGAGGTGCTTTCATTTTGCTTTTTGATTGTTCCTGTTGCACTCTGTTGCCACAGATTTTTGAGCCCTTGCATTTTCCTGTGCGGTTGTTCGATTTACTCGATTATAGTTCAGGCAGTTCTGATTTTCGACGCATAATCATTTTTATATGATTCAGATAGCGTCCAACACTGCTTTCTTTCTTCACCGTTCTGTTAGCTTCATATTGTGGTTCCTCACCTTGAAAGGTAGGTGCGATGACATTATTCATAAGTGCGTTTTCAGCTAACATTCATCTTCGGTTGTATCCCGACGAGAACGCTTGTCATTCGTGGAAGGTTGCGGAAGGAGCATTTCAGCGATGCATATCAAGCAGGTGACGATGCTTAGTTGATTTCCTTATGAATGAACCAATGAGAGGACCTTTATTGAGGTCGCTTATTTCAGAAATCCTCAGTGGGCACATTTTAGAGGCGAATGGTAATAATCTAAAAGGTGCGGAGAATTGGTAATAATCTAAAAGGTGCGGAGAATTCAAGGGTTAAAGTGAAGTGACTCGAAGCTCTTTATGATGTCAACGGGATTCACAAGTAAGCCGGGGTGATAACTGTGCGCAGCCCAGCAGCCTTCCGAGGGAGCCTGATTTTGTGACCTCGTTAGGGAATATTGAAGTTGTCGACGTTTTTATGAGCCATTATGGAGGGCCTGTGAGAGGACATTTCACAGGAATATCACGGTGATCTTTCGTCATGGTGTATAGGACGCAGATGCATGCGGATACATTCATATTTGAAGTTGCCGACGATCAGCGGGTTTGGACATGAAAGCTCCTGAATTTGAACTTCTGCTTGATGGTCGTTCAATTCATAGGCGCAGCTGAGTGCTTGGAACGCTTTATTAGACGAAGAAAACGACACTGTGTATGAGAGTAGGCGTTAAAGAGTCGGTTGTTCGCACAGAGCTGAAACTAAAGCATTCTGTTTTGAGCCTTCGTAGGTGAGATTGTGGCACGGTGCATTCGAGCTGCAAATTTTGCGCAAATTGCTACCTCGAGCTGTTTTGCCATCCGCAGTTGCATACTTCAATTTCACTTTCCACCCAAATAAACGTCACTATCTCAAGTATGAATAATTCTTGCAGAGCACCGCAAAGCGTCTTGAAATTGATGTGGGGGACGCCATCCTGTTCACAGATCTATCATACGCTCGAAATCAGTGTTGTGGCCTCTGGTCGTTTGCAAATTTAGCTTGCTGACCGCATATGTGGGCAGGCATGGACATTGTTGCTGTGAGAACCGTCTCCCTCACCGTTGAGGTCGGGTCGCGGTGTGAGCGGTGTTTCGCTGCATCGGTTAGTGCAGTGGGATGAAGAATTAGTTTTTTAGGTGAAGATAAGCGGTTTCCGCAGCTACCGTGATGCAACGATAAGTGACCTCTCTCCGAATCACAACGTCATTGTCGGACGCAACGGCAGTGGCAAAAGCAATTTCCTCTTTGGTATTTTTCCTTCTTATCTCTCGAGCACAAGAGCGTTAAGAAGATTTCGGTGCTGAATTAGCCATCATTTTCCGGTATCCTCCTTGTTGCCGCAGATGGCATATTCACAGAGCAAGAAGACGTACTCGGTCATAGTTTTGGCCTTTGGAGGAAATGGTTCAGAAGTTTTCAGACTTTCAATGACATCTGATGCCAGATGCAGTTCGTAATCGCATGGAGGTGTTCTCGCTTTTGTTGCCCATAATTGTGTAGATATCTCACCGCTGTTTTCTTTGCGAAAAGTGAAAGCTATGACGAACTTCTTGACGACTTTCATCTTTATGTTTTAGTCGTGGATTCTTGCGTCTAAGGCTAAAGTTTTCGAGGACGGATGATGGAGGGGATAGTAGTCTCAGAAGTAAAGGGAGAAAGAAGGGGTCACTAGTTGATATTATCCCATGGAGTCTAAATGTGGGTCCTTCCGATATCATCGTGAATTGCTTACTGATTTATTTCCCACTTTAGTCTTCTCTGAGCAGTTACTCTCAAGAGTTCGCGTTACCACTTCAGCTCTCATACTTTAATATGTCTTTATCGGCGAGGGGGTAGTTGTATTTTAAGAGTAATCCACCATAATGAGATAGCAGTTGGGATGAAGTGAATGTGCCGACCATTCCAGTGCACCTTTTCATCTTTTTAGTCCCGTGCTTCTGTTTCTGATGTTCTTCCCTGGAAATGTTCAATCGGGGATGAACTTTATGGTCATCCGACCCCCAAATTGGCTTCGCTTACTGGCAGCTCAAAATATTGCGCCATGTTTTTCTCAACTAGATGAGTGTTTAGTTTCTAGAATTGTGCAGAGCTACATACTTAAATTTGTGTTCTCTGAATTGCAGTTATTGACGTAATGGTAGAATTTGCTGGAAGTGAAGGCGGTGCTGATCGGGTGGATAACGTTACCGAATTGTTTACCGAACTGATTTGAAGAATTTAACGATAAGCATTTAAGCAATTGAATTCGTGCTATCAGACAAGTTCAGTTCGCTTTCTTCGGTGCGCCGGAGGGAACTTTTCCATGAGGGCATCGGCGAGGGCGCTACCGTGGCTCGAGTCTCAATCGTATTGGACAACAGTGATCGCCGCATCGTTACGGTCAGAAGAGGGTTCTTTATTCAGATATTCATAAAATTGATAAGCGCATGCCGCCATTTCAGTTTTTTACTTTCAGCGGCCCGAAATTCCTAGTTTCTAGGTTAGAGCGAAGCAAAGAGCATCAGAGGAAAGGGGTGAGGGGAAAGATGCTTTCGTTGCATGGACCCTGTTACAGTTCATCGTGTTGCGCTTTTTTAAGCGGCGATTCATGCAGCAGTGACTTGCCAAAGAAACATCACGAAGTGCTTGGGAAAGACTCTCCGAGAAAGGGACGGGTGTCAAGAATGCATTTTCGCAAGATTGGGGTGATGGAATTTTGCGGATATTGAGCCGCCACTGCCTCCTTCATTCAACGCAGAAGTTGGATAAAGCGAGGTTGTTGTAGTCAAACGCCCGTTTGGGAGCGATGTTCGACTCGGAAACCATCTGGCAATAACTTTTTTCTCTGGCCGTACTCCTGCGATCTCGCTGAACAGCTTTAGCAAGGATAGAAAGCGTTCATTGCTGCTTTTGCGAATATTTGAGTTCTTAGCAGTTGTGGGGGAGGGAGTTTGCAGATGGCCCGTCGTGTCTTATGTGGCATCAGCTTTTCAGTCAGGTGCTTGAGTAGGTTTTTGGAGTTGATGTGTTTTCAACGTGCAGCTATATTGGAGAGAATGCTTGTTTCCGGGGATGTTTCTGTGCTGTTTAAAACTGAGTTTCAATTAGAAGATGGACTATATTCAAACAATTGATTGACTGTATCTACAATACATAGCACGTTTTGTGATATTAGCTCCTTTAGAACCTCGTTTTTCTGTGAGACACTTCTCGAGGAAAGCTCTTACTCTACAGTTCATGAAAAATAATACGCTTTATTCGATTAGAGACTTCTTCCGTTGGGTCGCCGAACTTGGGTCTCCGGAGGCATTGTGCGAGATGAAGAGCATTTGCAAATGAGGCGGCGCGGCGCGATCAGAATATTTCTCTTATGCAATTCTTATTGCCGTCTTCACCTCTCCCTCCGTCTCCTAACTATCTATTCCTTATTCCCACCGCATTTTTCATCAGGAATTCCCACAGGTAAAGGTCGCTGTTTGGTTGAACCCGCAGCTGTACGTATGAGTATATTGCATGGATAGGTACATGAATAAATATGCACGTTTTGCAGAGTGGAGCTTGCAAGCATATAGGATGTGGTTCGTTTCGGTGATCATTTGAAGAGGATTTTCCTGGCCTGCTTCGAGTTCCTCCCACGGGTATTTAGTGCGCAGAATTGCTGTAGTTAAAATCAATTTCTCTCCGTTCATGTTTCTATTTTTGCGTTTAGTTTTGTGATTAACATCTTAGCTTTATTTAAATGAGCGTCTTGAGGAGGACACCGATGAAGTTGTCATTGGTCGCCAAGTGAGTGCTAAGAAAGATAACTATTTCAAGGGCTCAAAAGTTATTACGAGAAACGATGTAAGTTACTAATATGACTTTGTTCACTTTCCTTCACATTGGTGAATAGTATTCTTCTGTTTTTTCATTGCAGTTGTTTGAGTTGAGGAATGGAAAACCGCAATTTACCTGCGGTGGAATTCGGCAAAGTAACGTTGCCGGCATTCTCTTCAGGGTGGATTTCGTGCCTCAACTTTTTACGGGCTCTTGGATTATACATCTGGACCTGTACTATCGTTAAGGGTGCAACACTGGTAAATGTCATGGAAATACGAAAAGTTGCCTTTGAGCACTCGATCGTTTGTGGTTGAATAGCAAGAAAATATTTTATTGCAGAGTCTTTTTAGTTCGTTGGTGACATAGCAGTGTTCATAGGTCGCACCAGAGCGACAGTGGGAACGACTGCCTGAGTTGAAATATCCGCTGATATTTTAACGTTTATCTACTCCCGTCTTCCTTCCGCCTCCTCCCTACTTGCATTTCACCCTCGCCCAGTTGAAAGGGTCTCACTTCGCTCGTAAACTTTTCGGCTCCACCAGTTCGCTCTAGGGCTGTTTTCGGAAACTAAACTGAGACTTCAGAGTTCATTTTCGAAGTGAAGTAACGTTTCTGACAGCATCATTCATTAAAGGAGAGTTTACACATCTCGTTGAACAATGTGAGGGTCCACACTGTCGAACCTTTCAGAATATTTGAAAGGTCGACGAGGAAAGGATAGCAGAAATGAATTGAATCTTGTTCAGAATGAAGGGCTAGCCGCCAGTCTTTACTGCGGGATGGGAGAGTAAATGTCGAAAGCTTTTACTTTAAAATGCAGCAAGGGTAAGTGGACGTTAGGAGGGCTTCAGGATATGAGATTTCTCCTACATCAGTTAATTATTTCTGCCTGGTCGGATACCAAAAGCTTTTTTTCCCATACTGTGCGAGGATGGGGCTGCTGTGTAATTCACCGCTTTCTTTACTGGTCTGTATTTTAAACGTATCGGTTAACCGGGCTTCCGATCTCATCCTGAATATTTCAGTCCTGCTCCGAACGTTTGGAATACTTGCTTAGCATGGTAGCTTAGGAGATCTTATTTCCTTTTTTTCGAATGAGTCAGGCTAGGGTTGTGTGGTTTGCAACATCCTTTGTTTTAAATGTGGAAAACGTGGGAGTGGGAGAGAGTGCTGCTGGTTTGTTGTTCGAGACGTTTGTAAAAGCGCTTAGTCGGCGGTGCTGGAATACAAAGAGCCATACATTGTGCCCTCTGTGACTTGAAGACTTCCATGTGTGTTTCTTCGAAGGGGACAAGAAAAGTTTCTCTGTCTGATCTCACTCTATACCTTTCGGAGACATTTTTAAGGGGAAAGCAGGGAAAAAATCCATTCGCCTTTCAGCGATTTCCTATCGAAATTGCAGTTGCTAAGGATTTCACTGTAATTGAGGTTATTCTTCAGTAAAATTTTTGCTGTCATATTTCGATGGTTGGCGTGCCAAATTCATTTCCTCGCATCCGTCCTCTTATTTCGGTCCTCTCTTCTGGGTTATACGAGGCTCATTTGGTATTATCATGGTATAGAGCAAAAGCTATTTCCGAAGTATTGTTCGTGATGTGGCAGATGGAGAGTTAAAAGGGAATGTTTAAGATGATACTGTTGATGACGTCGGCTGGTTTCTCGCTTTCGAATCCCTACTACGTTGTGAAGCAAGGCAGAATCAATGAATTAGCTACGTCATCGGACGCCACTCGACTCAGAATTCTGAAGGAGGTTCTGTTTCCTTTTTCATTTGTGCTCGTACAGTCAAGATGATGAGGCCGGCCATTCCGTTGTGGTGGCTAGTGATAACGCGGTCGCATTGAGGGAAATAAACAGTCGGTGCCATCGTTACAAATGAAGTGGCTTGGAATTACGCACTTTATGGTAGTGCGAAAAAGTTTTTTGCATGTTCCTTGGTTTGACTGGCCAGTTTAAAATATACATCTCGTTTATAGAGGCAAAGCTTACATGGAGGTCGCAGGGCAAATCATTACAGACAGCGAGAAGCAGAGAGGAACTTTGTGTGTGGGGGGAAGTGGGGGGATCGACGAAAAGTTTGAGATGAGTTGAAGGTCATGCTAGGAAAGCTGATGTGTCAAAGGAGCTGAAAAAGCTATCAGGTAGCGCCCTCTTACAAGTTTTCTTCGTTGGATTCGTTCTTTATAAGGGGATCGGTGAAAATCTTTCTAAGGTTGAACGTGCTGCCTTTCCTACTCAATAAAGCTCCAAGCAGTAAAGGACTGAGATCTGATACCCGAGGTCTCCGTTGAAAACTATTGGGAGCCTCGGTCATCGTTCAGGATTTGTGCACTTTCAAGAGAATGCCTGAGTATTTTCAATGATCTATGTAAATAAATAAGGTTTCCGATTTCTTTATGGTGATGAGGTATGCTTTATATTCGGTTTTTTGTTCACGGGCTTATTTGATTGTTTTTTTAAGATGAAATATCAACTTTATTTTACCGTCCGTAGTTTCAGTGGAATCGCTTTGTCCTCTCAACAATCCCCGCCTTGCAGAGTAGGGTGCGTTGAACTGTGGCGGTCAAGTTTCCTAGGGACCGCGGTCTCGCACTTTCCATTTCGTCGGTGACGTGTCTGAGATGAATTGAACTTTCCTACTTGTCATTGAAGTTCTTTGCATTTCGAAGACATCAAAGTTATGCAGTAACAACTGGAGGGAATACGGATGCGCACAAGAGAAAGTGAGGGTGTTAGTCAACCTTTGTGATTCAATTTTATGTGATTCTACAAGTTTCCCGAACGTTATGCGTGAGAGCTGGATAAGGAATTTTCCAAAAGATCGTCGCGAGCGTTTTATGACGCTTACGAATGGCGTTTGGAATCAGGTCGCGTTCATGTGGGTGGATATGCGGCTGCTGCAGAATGTGACTCGTGTTCTGAGTTTTCTGTATGTGAGGGAATGGTCTTTTGCTTTTCCTTTGCAGGTGGCAGGCAGTGAAATGTACGACACGCAGCGAATGCGAAATTTGAAAAGTCTCCACGAAGCGAGTAAGTCTCTCTCTCGTATTTGTTGAGGTATTGTTTGTATATATGTGTGTATATACGGTTCAGACTCTGTTCTCTTCCATTGTCATCAGACATATGAGTCGATGCTGGAATCTTGAAAGCCCCAAAAGGCGGCATTCATTTGGGTATTGCCTTCGTTTGATATTGTTACAGTTGTGAAAACGAAGATTAAGGCGCATTCTGTGCGATACGAATTGCTCGCCCGCGATCCAGTCTCTGATTCAGCGTTGAAACGCTTTCACTTTGAAATATCCCGGAATGCGCCAAAATGAGTCTTTTGATGGCATTATTGAATCATTGATTAATTTGTTCTGTTTCAACAATCCTGACTGCTAAGCAGAGATTTGCGCACAGAATGCGTATTTGTTGTGTGAGTCTCTGTTTCACATGAGGAAGCCACCTGGAAACTTCTCGTTCTTTCGATGTAGTCAGCACTGTGCAAATGTTTAGGGGAACTTCTCATGCTCAGATATTGCTCGTCTATGAAGTTCAGCGAGCAGGTAGGCAGCTTTCGGATGTGACAGGCCATTTAGCGTGGATCGTGACTCTGGTTCGTATGTCTGCTGGAGGAAGCTTCATTCAGCGTCCGTCAACAGTTGAGGCGGTTATCGCTTGTAAAGTCAAATGCTCGGCAGTGTGAGGAAGGTCTGCTTTACAGCGCGGTGCGAGCGAGACGCGAATATATAATAAATATTGCTTACCTATTCCTTCCCTCCGCTCAGTTATCATCTGGCTGATCCGCTACTCTATCATGCGTGAACTATGTCGGACTGATAGAATTGAGAGCGAATTAGTGCGTCCGGTGTTTGTTGAAATGGACGGTTTTCAGCACACAGAATATCATTTGCGAGGTTCTGTCACGTGACCACTGTCTGGACATGGCTTCTTGTGGGAACTGTTTTCCAGTAGCTTCCAAGTGGATTACTGCCAGAGCTAAAGTTATGTGAATAGAATTTATGTGTTTGTGGACATTTCTAAGGTATGAAAGGCGCGAAGATTGAGTTCCTGCTAAGCTCTATCGAGAGTCGTCTGAAAATGTTGCAAAAGGCGAGAGAAGATGCCGTGGAGTTTCGCAAATGGGACAGAATCAAAAGGTTGTTTTTATCCTTTTTCTTTCAGTCGACAGATCACATATGATAATGTTATATATGACCGTGCACAAAATCCACTGGAACGGAACAAACGGAAGGGGAGAGGATGTATGTCATTGCCACAGTTTTCAGCTTTGTTCCGTGCTGAATTCATTTTAGGGGTCAAGTCCAAGGCGTGCTCAACTGTTGTAAAGGATCGCAGCGAAAGTGAAGATAATTTTGTATATTCGAAATTAAGAGAAGTTCTTGCTTGCACACTTGGAATGGCCTAGGGAAGCATAGAGGCGGCCGCTCCGTCAGTTGCCTGATGCTTAGTGACCTAATGCGGGTAGAGTGAGGGGTGATGGTGTCAACAGCGCTGACTAATATCAGCATCCTAAATAGGTGTGGAGAACGCGATTGTCGTATCTGATTATGGGGTTTTAGTTTCATGTGATTTTCCCAAAAACTGTAGTGATAGTGAGTTGTTTGTTCCAGATCAGTGGAATATTTCATTTACGAAAATCATTTGAAGGAACATCGCAAAAAGCTGACGAAATTAGATGATGAAAGAGAGCAACTCAGAGAGGTGATTGACAAGGTAAGCACCGCTCACATATTCGCCCCTCTTTGCTTCCGCCTTTTGTTGACAGCCGTATTAACAATAATCGATACTTCAATATAAGGTGGCATATAAATGTGAAAAATTTGGGAGTAAAAATTCAGCCTGCTGTCAAAGCAGTTTCCCTGTTGATTTCCCTGAAACTGTTGAAGGTATTCAACCCTTACATATTGGGCTATTGCAAGGTTTTCTGATATGCCTCATTCCGTTCGTTTTTTGGGTTCACTGCTGCTTCATACACCGTTTTAGACCTTCCTCAGCTTACAGCCTGTGTCTTGGCCTTAAATGTCCAACTATTACGCAGCGCGTAGACTCCAGTAATGGATTCTTGGTACTCAGTAAATGGTAAGCTAGCATTAATATTTTGTTTTTGAGGAATTCATTTGAGTGTCTCTTGAAGCTGATTTCGAAACTGGACTAGAATAATGATACACATTAGGTCATATTGGGATGTTCAGGTAGAGAAGGAGATGCAGAATACACAGGAGTCATCTCTGAGTTTGCAAACAGAGCAAAGTGAATTGGAGAATCGCATCAGCAGAGTGATTGACGAAAAGAGTGTCCTTCTTGGTGAGCAGATGCAATTGCTGGAGAAAAAGACTGAACTCGAATTGCGCGTTGGAGATCTCAGCAAGGAGGTCGAGCAGCAGCAGTCTGCAAGGGTTATTTATTTCGCAAAACTTGCTCTTATTCTTGAAATTTCCCGTTTTTCAAGTATATAGTTCTCCGATGGTTTCTCAGTAAGTCATTAAGAAGTGTTTGGAGATATTGTCGGCGTTTATCTCTTAATATTAGACGCTTAGCTCTGCTTGATGCACTTAGACTATGCATGGAATTTAAGTCGTATTGCGCTCTTGTTACTCGCAATTGTTATCAGTGGGTGAGGGAAGGGGAAGAGCAGAGTTGGTGCAGGTAGATTTAGGACCTACTCCCTGCGTTTTTAGACACAGTTCTCCCTAAGAATTCCTCTCTCGAAAAAAATTTCTCCTTGTCTAAATAAAAGAATTTCTCACCTCCTTAAGAAACGATTCCTCTTTCGTTAGAGACGTGTAAGTTGATGTGATATTACTGTCTAGTGTCGCAAGCCGATATCTCAGGTATGGCCACCCGCGGTGTCATGGTATTAATGAGTCTTTCTTATGAGTCCGTGTTTAACCCACGGTAGGTCATGAGATATATGCCAACTGACTTGAATGTGCTCAGGGAAAAGAGAATGGAGGTAAGGGTGTGGGATAATAACGGAGAAGTGCCCCAGGCAGAGAAGTGTAAAAGTTCTAGCCGCACCATATCTTGAAATTTTCACCATGTCGTTATCGTTGTGCTGAATTTCTAGCTTAGTTCTAATTTGTGCTAATTGTTGGTTGGTTTCCACAGAGGCATATGTTGCTTTCTCTATACGTTGCATCAGCAGTATCTTTTGCCCATTTTGTGTAGCCGCTATGCAGTGGCGTGGGTTGTGTTCGTGTTTCGTCTACATATGCGGGTCATATCTGATGTTTATTTGTTCAGAAAGAAGCTCAGGATGCGTTAATGAAGCTGGATGCCGATATTGACTCGAAGCAGCAGCAGTTAAACGAGATCAAGTCGGAGCATGAGGCGCTTGCAAATGAAATGGCTGAATTGAACACTTAGTAAGCGGTTTTTGATTCTCCGCTTAGTCTGTATGCCACAGTCGTTGAAATTTCTCGGCGCTCTATGACTGATCCGGTTCAGCATTTAAAATACCCATTTTGGAAGAGGTAATTTAGTAAGGGTTTCTTGGGTTCAGATCCTGGAAGCACCGGGCGAGAAGAGGGGATTTAAAGATATGGGTTGGATGGGGAAGTGCTCAAAGCATTTCTTATGTCGAAAAAGCCGTCTTTACACTCGTAACAATAATGCGTTTCATTGCTGTCAGAAAGAAATTGGTTGCAAATATTTGCGGCTACAAGTTTTGTCACATAAATCATATAGAAGGGTTGGTCACTGAGACAGATTTGAGGTGGCAGTTCATCCGCTGTCTCTGTCGATCCCATTACCCTAATTTTCAGTGTTGGATTTGAGCGCGTTAGAGTGGGACAGATATCACATTATGGAAATGCGCCTTTCCTTCGCATACACCTCACGAACAAAGATAGATATTGTCTGCAATAGACAAAAGTGTATTGTTGAGACCTAAAATCGCAGTGTCGTTTTATGCTTTCGAGAAGAAATCCCTCATCATTTACTGAAAATTCACTAACGATTCTCTTTTCCATTTTATATGTTCAGAGGTGTTTAAGAAGCTACTGGTTTGCATTTTAGTGGGTTGCTTTATGCTGAGCACGCCGTTAACATATTTTAATTACGGACTGAGATCCTCTGAAGCTGAAGGGAAGTAGGGAGGGATCCTTGAGGAGATAAAAATGACCGATGGGAAGCATTTCTCACAATCTCCTCATCCGCTGTTCATCATAGAGAGGTGTTTGTTGTGCTTAGGTGCCTGTAAACGTCGAACTAACACTGTTTTTAGCATCCGTATTTCCGACCAACGCTGCGAGGAACTCTACATGAAGCAAGGGCAGACGGATCATTATGAAACTGTTGAAGAAAGAGACAACGTAAGTGCTACATTGCGAACTGATTTCGTGAAGTAAGCTCGCACCCGTTATTCTTCACTCGCACGAGATTGCGTCAGGTCGTCTCGCAACACCTTTCATCCTCCTTTCTTATCTCTTCTCGCTTCCGTCGCCGTTTTCAGTCTGTCATGAACGCCAGCTTCCAGAGGTTCCTAATGAGCATTAGTGGATGTCGCGTAATTTCAGAGTCTTTAACTTGCCTGCCACTCGCGTCTTGCGATTCAAAGCAGTAGTATTTTGTCAGTGGCGAGAACTATTTTTTGACAGGTTTTAGACGGAGTTCAATGCGTAAATGACCGGCCTGTTATGTTGTCGGAAGCAGGAATTGGTTTGTTTCTCCAGCCATCCGAGGCTCTTGATTACTACTTTGATTCATTAAAACCTAATGAATTTCGTCCCTGTTGAAGTATGCTGACCTTGAGAAGAAAAGGAGAGATGGGAAAAGTGAAGGTACGAAGCTCGAGTGGTGGGAACTCTGAGGAGACTAGCAGGGGAGTGATTACAGTGATAAGCATATTGCGATAAAGCAGTGGCGCGGAACTTGCCAGACATGTCATCTTTAATTCTTTAGAAGTAGTTTACGTTTTTTCCTGCAGTCTTTCTCAGTGACATCAGTGACTGGCATGTGTTTGTACCAGTGACCCGAAAATACTCGCAGAGTTTGGTGTAAATTTGCATAACATCTCCTATGGGCCGTTGCTTTCATTCGTCTGAAGAAAGGGAGTGAACGGTAAGCTGTTTCTTAAAAACACTCGAAAAGCCCTGCAAGGGTAATTTTGCATCGAACGTAAGCGTACTCATATTGTAATAACACGTTCACGCAGCTGTCAATGTCGGGGATGCTGACCACGACGCTTATCCGAAGCCAGTTTGAGACGGAGTGGATACTTCTGCTTTTTTTTGACATCGAAGTGAGAGGTGATATACGAATATGAATTGCGACGAAGAGCACATTGATCTTTTGAAAAGAAAACTCGTCGCGTGACAATTCAGAGATGGTTTCAGTGGTGGAAGTTGTAGTTGATTCAGATTCTTCCGGCAACCTTTCATTCTTGAAGGAGTTGAAGAAGCAGATCAGACTGTGTGAACGACAAGTCGCTGAAATAACAGATCGGATTGCGGAAATTGAGCGGAATTTACAGGACGGAGAGCAGGAGGTGCAACACCTCAAGCAGCAGATTTTGGTTCGTGCACACTCCGTAGTTTGCATCGGTGTTTTAGCTGTCTATTTAAGCTTCGTTTGTTAATAGGGTAGCAGTTGGCTATCTCAAAAGGAGAGGATTCTTTGGAAGGGGAAGAGGTGGGGTTTTGTTGAAGTTGTAAAAGGCGTCACATTTTAGGTGAAGAAAGATGAGAGGGAACAAGAGGAAAATTCTTTTTCAGACCCATTTATAAATAGGCATCTGTTAGTTTGGGTCTTCGTAGAGAAAATTGTGGAAGTTGGAATGTGGCTGTAGGTTGATCCTGGCGGTCAGATATTCAAGGGGTGACCATTGTGTTGAGAAGTTTCATGGAGATTTGGTGGAGCCTTGTCGGTTTTGCGCTAACCTTGAATGGACCGAGACAACCACAAGCTCGTATACACGTTTATTAATCGTAAATGATAGTGAATCGTCTTGGAGAAATCGAAGGGGATTTGTAGAACGAAGGAGAATTGATGTGGCGGGCAGAAAGGAGGTAGTGGTAAAGAGGTGAAATCGAACTGCTAGAAGAGTGCATTGAACTTAAACGATGAGAGCTACTTCGCTATTAATCCTACAATAAAACGAGTACGCCCGTATTAGTCAGCTCGATATGGGTATTAACTAGCTTCAGGTATCAATGTTGAAGGTAGTGGGAAAGCGAATTGACGAATGCACTGATGAGACGGCGATAGTGGGCAATAAAATAGCGCATATTCGTGATCAAATCTGCCAGGCTATCATCCGCCAACAGTGAGTTGTATAAACTTTCCTTTCTAGTTGTAAGCTTGCAGTATGCATTCACTTAAAGATAGGTCGTGCAAAATGCGGGCTAACGTCAAGCAGTAGTTTGCCGGTGTGTGGCATGCAACATAAAATCAATTGTTTCCCTCTTTTGGTTTAAGTGATTCTCCCTTGGATTTGCAGCACGGATAGAGCAACTTTTCATTGGTGCGGGAAAGTAACAGCTAAAATAGGTGTCGGTGATACTGATTGGGGGATTCGCAAAGTTGCCACCGGTGTGAAACGCTGCAATTTTTGAGTTCCGAAAGCATTTCCTTTCTAGAAATTGCTGCAAGTAGAGGGTATGCAGTTGGATTCCATTTAAGGGAGGCAGTTCGCGAGGAAAATAATGCTCGTAATGAAGTGCACGTGATAGAGATGGATGTTGTTCGAAGAGATGGGCGTCTACGCGGCGTCGTTGGCAAGGTTTCTATTTGGAAAGTTATTCACGTAATCGATGTCTTATTGCTGCATTCCATCGTTAACTGTTTTTGAGGGTGTCTTGTTCCCGACCGATTTTGCTGCCTCTTACTGAGAAATTGGATTGACGAGTTTAAGTTGCTTACAAATCGTTAATATTTGCTGCGAGCCCGACGGCGGGTTGCGAGTGCGTTGGATCGCCTTGGAGCCAGTATGATATCAGAAACTGGCGCAGACAATATTGCATATCCTAGAAAAAACAGTTGTTCGTAATGGAGTTATATTGGTTTCCTGCTTGTCTCATTCCGACAGGCGTAACCGATTCTCTTATTTACAGAAGCAGTTATAATTGTTATCTGTTGCGGCATCATGTTTCATTTTTGTTTGATATATAAGGTGATCAAATGAGTGGAATGGAATTCGCTCTACAGTGAATAGAAAGGTTGCAGTCAATTATGAGTGGCGTGGACAGCGTGAAGCGCATACTACAACAGTTCCGTGACAGCAATCGCAATGGAGAATATGACCACATCCTGAACGGATACCACGGTTGGTTGATTCGATCGACGTAATGCAGCGTGCTTTGGTCACACGGTAGTTGATGTGTCGCTTGTTGTTGTTTCCTAAAAGAAGTCTAACATCGTCGGCCTGGTCTCGTGTGCAAAAGCATCTTGTGTGAAGTAGTGACTGTCGATTTGTCGGTCGTAAGTACTTTCTTGCTCATATGGAGGGGAGCGGATATGCTTAACAGACATGCCTAGATTGATATGAATTTGAATGATCACAGGAAAGACTGCTTCATTTGGCGACGCAGTATTCGATTTGAAATGCTGAAAAGACGTAAGATTCGACAATATTGCATCCACTTCTTCATTAGTGTTACATTCGGAAGTCATAATTTTTGTGTCCGTCCCTAACATCGTTCCCGTAATGTTCGGCACCTAGAACGATTGAAAAACAGCTGCTTTATGAAAGCATCACTGCTGAGAACAGTGGAAGGTGAATAGAAGCAGTGATGCAGACTCACCGATTACCCCCTCGGAGGGAGAGATCCACGTGTTAGCACAGTAATAAATTGCTGACGTATTCAAAAGGTGAGTAGAGACACGGCCTCCTTTAAAGTTAGATTTCGGGGCAATTTTTGGTCCTCCTTTTTACATACATGCGCCGGCGCGGCTTTAATAGCTTTCTTCATTGGAGAATATGCATGTTCACTGCAGTATATATATATTCTCCTGTTGCTGTACTTGCATATAACAGTCATATATGGGTTGTTTTTCTGATGTCTTTTATTTCCCCATAAGCGCATTCTGTACTCCTGTATGCGTCGCAGAAGGAAAGGCTGGAAAATGTCGATGGATTTACTACCCCATAAAAGGCTGGTTCCAAACAAGTTAAAAGCATTTTGAAGTGTAAGCGTGCTCGGTGGAGAAACTTTTAGATTTCGTTGTGGTCCATCGGAGGCCTTGAAATAAGTTTGATGGGGAGGGTTGCCCAGCGCAGGATCGTCTTTGAGCGGCTTGAGTTATTTGTTTTTGAGGAAGCATAACACGGTGAAGGAGGAGGAAAAAGTCTGTGTTTTCGGTTGCTGGTTTGTTGAAGCACATCGTCGAAAAATCGCACTGCTTCAGGTGATCTTAATAATGAGTGGAAACTTCCTTTTGCGTCCATCAGTCCAACTGAAGAGAACGCATTGACCACAAATCGTTATGCTATCAGCATCAGCGTTCTAAACAGACGTGATCAGCAAATAACCACCAATCATTCCTCATGTTCGATTTTCGCTATATATATCCTGATTCATATCCTCTGATAGAAGGATACAGTAGTGAATGTGATTTGAGGACTGCTGGTTGACCTGTTCGAGTACGACGATGTCTATGTGCGGGCAATTGATGTAGCTGCTGGTAATCGGCTCTTTTACCACGTTGTCGACGACGATGTGATTGCTCTGCAAATTCTACGAAAGGTTTTGCTGTTGGTTGCTGAGGGGTGTTGGAGAAGAGCTTGCTGGACCACAGTCGATGAGTGGAGTAGGATGGAGCGTTGCAGCATTTCTCGATTTTTTTTGTTCCCTCTTTCTTAACTTCAGCGGCGTTTTCGTCATTCAGTTCTAGATTTGAGGTCTTCAGCCCTCTCAATATGATGTTGCTGTGAAGCTGAAGGAATTTGGATATTTCGTTCCATGTCTTGAATGCTTTTAAACAATGTCGTTAAAAGGTAAATTTAATAACTGAAGCCCGCTGGTTACGTTCATTCCGGTAACTATTCTTTTTAAGTATCATACCACCTAATCTGACTTCGTAGATTTCAAGAGTAATAATGATTTCCATCATTTCTAGGTGACATGTAATCTGGCCGGGGGGGGGGTCTAATATATTCGATAAGGGAAGATGAGCATGGGACGGAATTTTGCATACGTCGTTACGACATGATGGCAGATAGGTAAAGGATGAAGGTAAAGTGTTTGAGTGCTAACACTGCGCTAGGGTCTGCAAGCAAAAGAAGCAGCCACCTTGAAGTCTAACAGTGCGACTTTTATGAGGGGCTTATAAGTAAGGCTCGGCGATAGATGCAGGAGGTTTGTTGCAAAACTGTTGTTTTGTTGTGAATATTGCCACAGAAACCCTCACTAACTGGGAAAGCAGTATCACAACTTCTTTAGATCAGAGAGAGGTGATCTTGGATTTATCCTCGTTGTAAGGGAGTGGGGGATCTGCAGTTCGAAGAAATTCGTTTCATAACAGTACTTAGTTTTTCATGATTTGAAACTTCTCAAAGTTGAAGCTGCTCCTTATAATCAAAAAGTGAACACCGCTTAGCTGCGGGAGATAGAGGACAGGCCAGGGAAAATTTCTGCTCAGCATTTTAACTTCTCTAACCGTAAGAGGCATTGTGTAGCCCGTGCCATTATCCATTTCTACTGGCTTGGTGCCTTCAGTGCCTTCATCTGATCTACCAAGGGTAAAGATAGGTTTCCCGTCTCTTTTTATTTAGTAAATAAAATGACGCAGACATATACGTAGTGTCTTCCAGTAGTTCCCCTGATCTTTGTTCCTTGGACACTCCGAAACAGGCCTCCAAATTCTGTGATCTGCACTGTATAGAAATTTGGGTCGTTCTGAGCTTTTTTCGGTGACGTAATCTGAAGGAGTGTCATATATGTTGGTTTATATTAAACATTCATTAAAGTCTGTCTTGCAGTACGGTTTACTGTGATGCGAGTATCTGTCTGCGAGTCTAAATGTCGAATCCATACTTCTGTTTCAGGAAAAGTGATGCTTCGTAATTAGTCCATTCCTGATGTGCTATTCGCACCTGCTTTACTTTTAACCTTCTCAAACGAGTGAGGAAGCTTTGTTTCGCATTTCCACTGAGAAATAGTTAGCTTTGGAGTACTTTGATATCTTCCGAATTTTGAAAGTTAGGTCGCAGATTCTTTGCCTCGACGGTTTACTTACTTAGTACCTCTATTGGCAGTTATAACGAACTTCGCAGTGTAATATAGTTACTATCTCAGCTCGAACAATAACTCTTTACATCTGTGTCGTTCTCATTTGGAATACCGGGTGGTCTTCTTAGAACCATATCTTTCGCGGTCGAGAGACACCGCATGTATCTGAGTTGCTACAGAAAGAAGAAGAAATGATTCTATTATTGTAAGCTCGTTCGTAACTTCGCCACTAAAGTTATTCAATTTTTGTTTCAGGTGAATACTGAGGACATGATGGGTGAGGTCTATTTCTTCCCTCTTAATCGCATCCTTGCCAAACCGAGCAAAAAGATAGCTGATCAGGTGCGCTTCTTCTCGATGCCAATGAATTTCTTTTACTTCATTTGCAACTTTCAGAGGCGTTCATGAGATGTCTTGTCATAATCGGAACTTCTTTTTCAATACTAATGGCGGTGGAGATCGCTTCATCCGTCATGCAGGTTCTTTTTTGAAAACGGTGTGTGATGTATTCACTGTTTTCGGGTTGAATTAGTGTGCGAGATACCTCAAGTTTTGAGGAAATTAACGATGAAAATATTGCAGTTGACTCGCTTAGAGATAAGCTTGCTTACATTTAAAGGATGGCCGTCCATTGATTGACGCACTTCGATATGATGGCCTTTTCGATGCATTGTTTCGGAAAGTATTTGGGCAAATGGCGGTCGTCAGAAACCTTGAGGCTGCTCTTCGCATCATGAAGAGTGAGGGTGTCAGTTGTGTCACTTTCGATGGTATGATTGTTTAAAGCTTTTTGATTGTTGTGCCCAGATTTTTGAGAATGAGACTGCTGCTTTGAAGAAGGCATATTACTTGCTAATTTGCTGTTTATTTACGGCTCGTTGGCTGCGGGAGTTTATTCTCGGGAAATTGATATGAGTGTGCTGGGCAGTAAGTGTGAGTGGAAGCGACGATGATCAGTCTCGACCAAGTGGGTTCCGGATGTGAAAGATCCACCGCAAGTGCGGTCGGGTCGGCCTGTAAAATTTATGGAAAAGTTTTCTGTTGTGCTGCGAAACAAACGTCTTTAAACGGTTTGGAGATGTCTTTCAGGTGGCAGAGTTCTTTTTTCGGTCATCGAAAAGTTCTTTTCTTGCAATGGAGGTAACTGCACAGGTGGTCTTACCTCTGAGATACAGAGCTGTACTGTATTTTAATGAAACTGAAGACACATTGATTCCCATACTGTCCGAACATCTTTGGGATGCAGATGTTACATTTCGGGGTCCCCAATTTCAGAATTTTAATGCGAACATCTGAATAACAATCTTGGGAAGAACTTTAGTTGATCGTAAAGCAGTCGCGGATCGGGGTGCCTTGTTTTATCAGGGCACTACGAATTCCGAGAATTCCTCAGCTGCAGAAGGTGAGGATGTAGTACTGTATTATAGCGAAACGGCATAGTGTTTGTGATGTGCCATGGGTTTGGAGGAGTTGCGGTCTAAACGTCTGTTTGAACAATATGGAGCAGCACAAGCAACACATTTCGTCATAAATGAGCAGCATCGCGCTCCCTGGGATCTGATGGATCCATTTCGCGCTTAGTCAATGATCTTTTACATCGCGATCTTTCCACATCACATTTTATTAAATAAGTGGACCTTTGTGAGAGGGTGCGGTGCGATTTACCTGCAAGATGGCACTGGAAAGAGGAGTTGTAGAATTATGAACGCCCGCCTACGTGTTTATTAATTTTTTAGTGTCTGAGACTCGGGAGTTATTTTCCTAAGTCGCAAAGAAAATTTGTTGTGCATCCATTTCAGTTAATCAAAGAAGAAGTTCACATTTGTTAGCCATTAAAAGCTCTCGATTCTCTACGAATTGGATGTGGCTGCACGAAGAGAGGCTTTCAAGGTGCAGTTGTAAAAAATTTGTAGGGGTGACCTCACTGAAGTGATGTACCATTTTTCGGTTTTATTTAACGCCTTTTTCAAATTCTCAAAATGCATTCGCGTCAAGCAAGGCAAAACTGGAGTATGACAAGGCTTGATTTGAAGTCTCATTAACTGCGATGGGGTTATTCTGAACGGCTCCCAAGTGAATTAGGCGAGAAGCTTTGGTTATTGTATGCATGTTTGTGATATGTATGCGGCTTTTGTTTAGACCGAGTCTGAGAACAGTAAAAGTGTGTTTTGTGTCGAGTCAACAAGTACCGGTGACCTCTGTTTAGGACCGAAACGAAGTATGGAAACAGTGGTTGGTTAGGAATGCAAAGAATCTTGAATTTTCTGCTTAATCCTAACGAAATGATTTCACGATCTCTCAGTGCGCCTCAGAAAAAGCGTGAAAAATCTATGGGTGGCGAACGAGGTAGTCTAATTTCTCTTTGGTTCTTTAAAGAGTTCTTTTCTTTCAGCTGCGGCTCACGACGCAACTTTTTTCGCGAGCATTTCGTTTATGAGCACTGCTCTCATTTGTAACGTTTGCTGATTATAGGTGGGTATTTACAGATGCACGATCATTGTGTGACTGAGAAGGAACCAAACCCGAACTTTTCGCTGAGCAGATTAGGGTGGCCCTTTGTCATGTACCATTGGAATTTATTGTGCATTCCTTGTTAAGCTTGGCTGATCTAATTCTTTCGTGCAGCAAACAGCTCTGCTGTGGAGAGGCATGTCTTCACCGTATAGATTCTGATGCATGTAAAGAAGTTATAGGAATATTGTTAGTTGCAGCGCAAGATTGGAAGAGAAGTGAACTGTTGGAATTTGCTACAGGTGATCAGGTGCGTCGTGGTGGGATGATGTCTGGCGGCTATCTCGACGTGAACAGATCACGCCTGGGAGTGTATTTAGTGCACAAAAAGTTGCTCAAACGCAAGGATGATGTAGAGGTCAGCTTAAAAACTTTCACCTTTATTGTTTGTTGTGACTTGGAAAAGTGCAACTTGTTGTTGGCAAAACAAGATGTCTTTTAAAGGCAATTTTTGAATGGATATTAGTGATCTTACGACGGCTTTTGGTGAACCTTTTTATTATGGTGATCAAACAACACCAGAGCAACTTGTGGTTGCTCGAAGTTGATGTCAGAATTACATGTTCTACCGGAACGTGGCATTTCGGCTTCACAGCCCCAATTCGCTTGTGGCGGTCCTAAGGTCATTAACAGCTCTGCTGTGGAGAGGGCATATCTTCACCATATAGATTCTGATGCATATAAAGAAGTTATAGGAATATTGTTAGTTGCAGCGCAAAATATTGTTTGCGCAGTAAATTCCATCCGCTGGTGTTACCCAGACCAGCATGTCTTTTGTTGCTGCATGTGATGTGCTCCGCCTTCGGCCGTTCCCAAGTTTCGACGTGTAGGGTTGCACTGGGTTCTACCACGTGTGAAATTGATTGTCGCATCAATTGGTCGGACGGGAACTGGTTTAGAAAAAATTGTTTCTTTGGAAGGGTTGGAGGGTTCAGAATTGATTTTTCTTAAAGGGTGTGACATTCATGGTACAAAGGTGCTGAAAATGAACGCTAAATGTACTCAGTTGTAGGTATCGGAACATCACCAAATGCTTTTATGCGCACATATTTCGTTCGCTTGAGCTGTCACCGTGGGAGGTCCAGCGGTCTCCATGAGAAAACTGCAGAAATTGTGTATGGGAAATATACTCGATGGAGTGGAACAGATATGTGCATTTTTGTTAGCAAGGCAGCAAAGGCCGTTCATGGACTCGAATGAAGTGTTGATGTGATTTTATTTGAACCCATTTTTGTATGAATGCACCGATTTTTCGTCCTCGAATCGCAGTGGGTACACTCTAAAATTTATGGTTGTCTAGAAGGGGTTTTTTCTTCCGTATTTCAGGAACTATTGAAAAATGCCACTCTCAAAGTACAGGAGATAATGACTGATGTCGATAACCTGAGAATGAAGGAGGTCGCTCTTGAGCAGAAGGCTGCAGCGCTCAAGTCGGTTCAGTTCGTTTTTTTCTATATCAAATTAGTGCAATGTGGGAGTTGCTTAGGAACATCTTAGCTTCATACATCAAAGAGAACCGTATAAAGTTCTCTATGAATTGAGTTAAGGGACGGCATCATTAGTATTTCCATCTGAAATGTTCGACTGTAGCAATCAGCAGTCTGTTGGTATTACTCAGACCAGTGGGTCCTTTGTTGCTGCATCGCATTGAGCTAATAATAACGTGGTTGGGATGAGTGATTGAATATCGGAACTTTCTGAGGTAGATGAAAGACTGTAATCAGGGATGAGCTTGACATCGGCCTAAGGAAGAAATACGAGATGTCGCAACAACTTCGACTGGTCGTGGACAGCAAGGAGCCAAAGGTATGCCGTTTTCATCGTTCATCCATGGAATGCAGGGTTAAAATGTGCTACTGGCGATGACATTTCGTGAACTGAATTTTTTCAACATCCAGCTCTGCTGAGGGCCTGATTTTTTCATATTTTGCTCTCTTTGTCGTCACTCTTTGCTTGACATGAACTCGATATATGCATGCGCCTACAATATTCTAGCGTCTGTGTTCTTTCGTGCAGCAGTTGCAGAAAGCCCTAACGTGATTCTGATGATCTCATCAAAAATTCACTCTGTATTACCGAATCCGCTTGTTAGGGGGGTAATCGGCTAAGCGCTTCTTGTGCGCTGATGCCAGAGAATTACTTTCATAGTGAGATTAATTGCAGGAACTTTTGTATTGACTGCAAAAGGATGTGTGTACTCAGTGTTTCCTGTTTTATGGTTGATTTTATATTTCGGGGATTTTAGATGGCACTTTATATGACGCAGAAGAATCGTGTCCGTGAGATGGAGGCCAACAAGGAGAATTTAGAAAAACAGCTTGGAACACCTTTTCTGTCACAACTAACAGCCGAGGAGCGAGAATTGTTGCAAAATCTGCAGGTACTTGTGTACATGAGCCTTATTTTTCATTGAGTGTTTTCCGTTTACGCAAGTTTCGAAACTTCCACTTATGACTGAAGTTCGTTGTACACGTGGCTCATATTTACGGCTTGTTGAGTGCACTAAATTAGCGAAGCAGTTCTGTTGATGAGACGTTGGTTGCAGTTCGCTGGCTCATTTGAATCGATCACGTTTGCCCATTTCTTGAACATTTTGCTCACTGAAAACTGTTAACTATGTGTTTAAATGAACAGTACAGCGACAGTTTAATGTATAGTAGTTGCATTTAATGAATGAAGTTGAACAAAAATTCCCACAGCATGAGTTTGTTTAGTAGTCGTCTTTCAGCCACATCCTTACTCTCACCGTAGTTAGATATTCTCACCGTAACTGCTTCGCTTCATTGGTGCCATAGAAAGTGTTTCCGATGGATAGCTTATGATGTTCCATAAGCGCATCAAGTTCGCCACTTTTTAACTGTTGGCGATATACTTATGAGTTCTTTAGTGATCTATAAGACGCTATTAATGAGTTCTCAAAGCGTTACCAGCTGACGCAGAGAAAGTGCAGTGTTCTTCAAGGCTGGTATCAAGGAGAAGAGGGCGCGTATGGAGGAGGTGGCTAATAAGTGCGCCGAATTAGACGTGATAAAGCTTCAGATGGAGAACTTTCTCTCAGTAAATCTGCTTCGGGAACGTGACAGTTTGCAGGCGGTGTGTCTTTTCATCTTTTCATTCTCTTATCTGCTGGCGCATTATGTCATTTGCCATCTTACACGTCCCGGTGTTCTCAGTATAGGTGTACTACGCCATTTAGAAACGTTGAGCGAAATTGCTGCAGTGATTTTTCCTGCTGCTGGTTTGTTTAAGCTTGCACCTATAAGAGATCGCTGTGTTCTTCTGGATCTCGCATGATGCCATTCGTCTCGTACAGAACTGAAAAATTCGTGATCCTTTTTGAGGGTATTTGAGTGATTTTATGCAGTCGAGCTTCTGTTGAAACCTAGCGTTTCGCAAGGAAAGCGGTCATTTAACCGAACTAGTTGGAAAGATGTGGAAATCTCAGTGAGACTGATTGTAATAAAGAATGAAGAGCTGAAATCCATAATACATCTGTTGGGTCTAACACGGCAGAACCACGTTGGCGACAATGCGTGCAAAAAGGAGGGAGCGACTGCGAAGTTGATGCAGCCCGGCAAAGATTTCCTTCTTTTGTGCACTATCGGATGGTTGCGTTGAGCCACTTCGCTGCCGTTTCAATTTTCTCCGACAGCATTAATACGGTGTCGCTAAACCATACTTTTCTCTTTCCACTGTATGGTTCCATTTCTGAAAGTTTTGTTATGGAAGAGCCTTTTTATGGAAGAGGTTAGAATGGCAGCCGGATTTGTGCTGGCCGAGGTCTTTTCGTCGAAAGCAACGAAATATTTCTTTTAGTTGAACACCGCATTTTTCGTCGCATCCGAGAAAGGTGCTCTCGCAAAAAGTTTGTGCCCTTTTTTTAAGGTTGTTGACTGTGCAACAGCTTCTGATTGGGGGATTTTCTTACGGTGAAGAGCAAATGGAGATTTTGATAGGTGGGGAAGAAATTCAAGTTGGTGTCTTTTGCTGTGAGTGTCTTTTGCAGCTACTGATTTTGTCTTTAAGGTTGGCATGGTACTCGGTCCTATAGGTTGTATGTCTGCACAGTTGTAATTGTAGCATTTAAATAAATGTAAAGCTGAAAGAACCCTTTTTAGAGAGTCGATGACATATCGCTGCTTGAAAAAAGGAACAATCTACAAGCGGAAATCGCCGAAATGGAATCCCTAAGTCATCGTATCTCAGAGATTGCGGCAAAAGTAATCGGTAAGAATATCGTGTCAGCTGCCGATAAGTGAAGCGCTGTTTTCGCATCGTTTGTTGTATTATGTTGGGGTTCTTTTATAGTGATGCGCCTTTTGTTAATGAGCAGTTTTTAGTGCAAGAAAGAGAACGAATGTAATATTCTTTTCATTTTTACAAAGTGTATGTGGACCATATTTGTATTACTCATCGATCCACACTCGCCACGATCTTCGATCTGGCATTTATGGGAAGGGCGAAAAGTGAAAAAAGTCACCTGTGCCGGCCTGTGTGTCAATGTATTAACTTGGGCAGTCTGCAGAAGAGGCTGTAATGATATTACTTTTGTGCACTTTGGCCACTACAGCAGACTGTAAGTCCAAAATGATCGGTTAGTGGCTCAGTTCTTTGGTTAAAGAATTTGTTTTGGATACCATCTTTATATGGCGGTGGACTTTATAGACGTTTAATAGGTGCCAGGAAATCAGTTTAGCTGCGTAACGACTCCGACTTCCTGATGCAGTTAGCTTTGTGTAAACCCATTCCGTTCACTACCAATGACTAGGAAAGAAGGAGAGGGAGGAAGATAGGATGTGAGCGTAGTGGGGAGGTGGTATGGGCGACAGTTCGAGTTTCATCATTACTTTCAAGTTTCAGAACTAGATGAGGAGTTGGCCGCATATGAAGAGAGTAAAAGAATGGAATCTGCCGGGTTAGAAGAGTATCAGGAGCACCAGAATGAACTCGAGCTTCGGCGAGTTGAGCTTTTGAAAAAGGTCGACCGCATTTATATGAAGCGATTTGATCTGCTGGCGAGGGTAGAAGAGGACTTGAGAAAGGTTGGTGCTGAGTAGTAAGTGCATTATTGCAATCCTAGTTGGATTTGGTGTATGAAGGATGCAGATCCGTCATTACTCTGTTTTCAGGAGTGATAGGAGAGAGGGCACAAATGAACTCGTGCCATTCTTAGGTACTTGAAAGAGTCGGACATTCTTCCGAATGATTTTGTTGCGAAGTAGCGCAAACTTTATTTTCATACCAGTGCATTGAGAAGAAATTTTTATTGCTCCTTTCTCATATTCTTCGAATTGATCGGAGCATGAGGCTGCTTCTGTTTTATGGCACATATAAAAACGATCCTCGGAGATGTGGGTTTAGTAAATATGTTTGAGTTGTTAATGATCGAGGAATACTCCTTCTTTCAAATTGGCAGAGAGGTCGACTGGGTGTTTTAAGTGATGGGAGAAATGGCGCCGTGAAGGTAATAATGAGAACTAATCGACATTTATGAAGGCATGTGGTCAGCATCGGATTGCGGTTGTTGCCGGATATGTTTGAGAGACGCCGATAAGTACGCGGAAAACCCTGAACCACTACTGCAGTCGAAGAGATGAGCAGACCGGCCCATTGATCCATTCACTAAGAAACAGGCAAAATCTTTCCAAACAACATTTCCACTGGAAAGTGTTTGTCATAAGGACGATGTGAACTTTTTTGAAGCCAGTATAGCCGCTTTCGCTTCATTCCAGCCACTAACCACAAATGGCTGAAGAACAGATCCGACTTCGAATGCAGTGCACAGCTTTCTCTTATAAGAATAGCACTGTGTACAACTGAGTGCTCAAAAGTTTCATCCCGTTCTTGCCCTCATCCGAGGTGCACTAATCATTTGTCATTGAACGTAGGTCATGAATTCACTGCAGATTGCTAATGAAATTTTCTATTCCCGCACATTTTATTCTCAAGATCTCTTCAGTCAGTTAGCAAGAATTTACCACATACAGTTACCGCCCTTGCGTCACGATGTCGTTAGTTTGTTGAGGAATTCTCGTCGATCGATCGATGACAAACAAATGGGGATTCGCGAGTGTACTGTTGAAGTCTTATCATGAGAGTGAATTCTCAGTCATATCGCACCCTATTACATATGTGCTCATAGGTGAGCGTGTTGCAGATGCGTAACGTTTATCCGTTGCCATTGCATTCAAAAGAATACGAAAACTGTTCGCTGAAGGAGTTGAACGGGAAGTTGTCTGAGGCGTTGAACCACCTACGCGAGTATAAGGTCGTCAACGAGGCAGCGGTTTATCAGTACGAAGAGGCAAACGCACTATGGGAGGAGGTCAAAAAGAATTTCGATCAAAATAGAGCTGATCTAAAGGTTTGAGTTTTTACCTTTTCGTTTAGCAGGATTGATTGCGGGTACTTCACAGGTGCTCGCACCTCTGTTGCTCTACTGCTTGATATGCTCGGAGAGGAAAATTACGTGGATAATAGCGTTCGGTAAGATGAGAGTGTTTGCACTGTTTTGTGTACGAAAAGTTTTTTCTGCTGTATTTGTAGCCATACTTAAGAGTAAAGTGTGTCGCAGAATGTGTTGGAGGGGATTGTTAATTTCGGCGTGTGTTGAGATATTAATATTTGCATCAACATCATCTTGATGTCCTGCCGATTTTCCTATAGTTTTTAATTTTCGACGACCATTGGAGCTTATATTCTCGGAATATTTCTATGAATGATTTCTCCCGAGGGTTTGTTGACTGGACGCCATAAGTTCCTATTTGAAGCGGTTTTCAGTTGTAATGGCTTTCCTTCGCAACTTCGATGTTTTCTTCATGGAGTTTGTCTGTCTTTCTAGGCTATCGACGATGCGCTGAAAGTGTTGGATCAGCGCAAGTATGACGCCATTGAGCTAACTTTCAGACAAGTATCAAAAGAGTTTCGCTTAGTGTTCCAAAAACTGGTGCCTGGTGGACGTGGCAGCATAGTTATGCGAGTGCGTCGGGTAGGTCACCGCTTCACATGCATAATCTGTTAACGAAGCTTTTTTAAATCTTTCATTGCTGTTGTGTGGCGTTTATGGGCGTGTTCGTACTGGAGCTCCAAGCATAGAAACTAAAATAGAGGCGGCTTTCTTGTGCATGAAACTTGGGTGGTTCATAACCATTATTATCAAAGGCGTTGAAATATTGCAGCGTACGATGTGTCGTAATCAGATTGATCTCAGTCGAAGGTTTTGTTCATGGATTGGAGTGGATCTGTAATGTCTTGTTTTCAGACAGATTCAAAGCGCAGCGTTCGACCCAATGCACATAGAGTCGAGGCGTTTGTTGGCCTTTCGGTGAAGGTGGGTTTTATACTTCCCGCTCTCAATTCTTCTCCTGTATTCCCAAATTTTTCTGGGTCCGAACTTTCCGACCTACTTTCTTATCCTCCCCCCGCTTTCCCAATCGCCGATTGAGAAGTTGATGCAGCGATGTCGTGTAGCTTGAACATGTGGGTTTAACTTTTATAAGTGCGTCAAGATGATTCTATATGTGTGCTCGCTTACGTTTAGCTGTATCTCTGTAGAAGTGTTATCGGCTCATTGGTTGCGGAATATGCATGATAACTGTTCTGAAGTGGTCTGCGCCACTCGCGTCCGCTGATACCGATCCATCTTGATTTGGCCACCTCTTGTGCATTTTATCACTGTTAAGGTTGATTGGTCTGATAAGAAGACCTGGAAAATTTTGCTCTGCTTAAGGACTTCTTACTGTGTAACATCTTCTCAGTTAATGCGCACACTTTCAATGTAGACGTTGATCTTCTGTCAGTATAGATGGAGCGGGCCGAAATTTCCTGCAGAGATCATCCTTTCGTGCAGCTTGACTCAGTACCTAACTCTTTTCCTATCTCCGGCTTTAGTGCATTCAAGTTGAGCATGCTGAAAAGTAGTTAGGCGTTTTGGGCATGACATCTCATTAGTGTGCTCCGGTATTTTTTCGTATCGTGAGAAATAATCATTTCAAGGAGTTATCAGAGAGTAGATCGTGGAAACTACGGTACGTCTTACAAAATGTGTGGTTATTCCGCGGATATTTTTAACTGTATCTTAAGGTTTCGTTTGCGGAGACGGCGGATATTCGCGATGTGCAGATTTTATCTGGTGGGCAGAAGACGGTTGTGTCATTGGCTCTCATTTTTGCTATTCACAAAATCGATCGTTCACCATTCTACATCTTCGATGAAGTTGACGCCGCCCTTGATGCGCAGTACCGTCAAGCGTTAGCAGGTCGTTGAGAATTTCTCTTTTTTCTTTGACCAGAATGGCTAGAAGTGACGGTTGATATGAAAGCGCAATGTTCTGATTTTCTTGTCCGTGGGCTTGAGCAGCTGATGATGTCGCCATTAAACCATTTTCTTCTACGAAATCTTTTGCATTGTTTTCGATCGCTTCGGCGAAGTTATTGATAGGCCCATTGGGGTGCTTATTAAGAACCACATTAATAAGTTTTCTTGATATGAGAATTTCAGTGCACAGTAGCCATTTTCGCCGCTTTCATTGTTGGGTTGAGTTTGCAGGTAAGTTTTAGCGATGAAAATTCGAGATAGGCTTGGTTCTGGTCTCACAGTACAAACAAATAGATTTCATGCGAGTGGCATGGTTTCGCTGATTGTAGACATTGTATTTCGGTGAGATGGTTGCATCGTCGTGTTCTTGTTGTTACTGATTGCCAGTGCCAAGTGCACGTCATTCAGGTCAGTTCAGTCACATCCATTTTTTTAATGTGCGCAGTTAGTTTTTCTTGGGTGTTTAGATTAAGTGAGGAAATGATATTGAGGGCATTAAATATCCAGGATGCGTATTGAGTGCTGCTGTACGATTAAATATGTTTGCAGATATGATTCATGAACTTTCTAAGAGGTCGCAGTTCATAACGACGACATTTCGACCGGAATTGATTGCATCAGCGGACAAGTGTTACATCGTCAATTTTCGCGATAAGGTAGCTTTCAAGTTTCGCGTTGAGTTGGTTTTTACCCTCCTCCTAAGTCTGTGATTAAGTGACTCCAAACTCGAAGTAATAGTGAAAGGCAAGTTTCTGTTGATATTGCTGTGAGTTAGAGTGTTGGTTGCAGGAATCACGTATTGAAGCAGTCACAAAGGAGCGGGCATATGGTTTTGTTGAGCGCACTCACGTCGGCCATTGATTAACTACTCGCTGCTTACGTTGCTTTCTAATACTTTCTTTTGTCTGGGTAGTCCTGTCCATACTTTCTGCATTCATTCATCCCCTTCTATTATTTCATTTGTATGAACCGGTTTGTCGTTCTTCTCCTGTAATTTTTTCTGTTGCCACCTCTGTATGATTAATTTTGTTCGTCCAGTTTGTCATTTTGTTGGATGTTGCAGATGCCCGTTTTATTCATTCATTGGTTGCACTTCAACATGGAATTGCACTCTATTTGTTATTTTATTTACAAATTATCCTGTATCCTATATTATCCCACATTGGTCTCATTGCCTTTAACTGAAGTGCAAAAACGGTTAACTGTCTGTATATGCGCTACATACATGGTGTGGTTATTTGCTGCCTAGTGAACTCACTTAACTGCATTAAGTCGCACCACTCCATGATGATCATCCTCCATGACTTTTTATGTCCCAGTTTTTGCTAGTTCTGGAGTATCGTGTAGACGTGATCGGCTGAAGTATCAGTGTGATCAATAATGTCTTGTTGTTACTGACCCAGAAAGAGACGTTTTTATTCGTGGTTTATTGCCGTAAATATCTGTTTAATGGAGTAATCGAATAACTCATTTCCCATTAGTCGCTTATTTATAACTCAAAAAGAGGGATGCATATTCGATAGGCGCTTTTATTTTATTTATTCCTTGGCAAGTCCTCCGTACGCACGATGTTGGGAAGTTTGGTTCAAAAAAGCGCGCCTGCCGCTTTTTGTTAATGATGGGTTCTGCCCGATAGTGCGAATATGTAATTTCTATGCTCTCAGTTACCCCATTCTTTCACTCATTGTCCTTGTCTATTGTTGCCATCGCTTCAAACTTCCTTTCACAGAATCTTCCCGTTCTTTGCATTCCCCTCTTATTCCTCCATGTTTTTTGCTACTTCCCTCTCCACTCGCAATGTTATCTTCTGAAAATTCACGTGTCACTCGCTTTTGTTCAGTGTATTATTGCGATCTTTTTCATGTTGATTGTTCATCTTTGATCTGTTAGTGCTCTTTTGTTGTCCTGTTGTGCTGTAAGTTTCTGAATAAAGGCTTCATTTGTTATATGGCACAGCTGTGTACTAAGCTTTTCATATTTTCACTCAAAGTGCACTCCCTTGTCTTGCCCCTCGCAGCTGTGCTAGTCTCTCTGAGGCTTGCAAAGTAATGAGGTAGGAGAGAGGTCATCGTTTTCTAATAAGAAATCCTTGATGTCCCATGGGAGTTTGTTGAAAACATCTACCCAGCCTTTAGCTTGAGAAAATAAACCTCTTCAACGTGCTAAAAGCCCTGAGGAGCTTGTGAAGTACACGACAACGGAGAAGGATAATAATGCGGGGGTACATGGTGCGAGCAGCTGGCATTCCAGAAATAGCCCTTGGAAGACTGTTTCTTTATGGAATAAGCTGCGGTCGATAGGATCGACCTTTTGAGCTGTGCTCCACACATGCTAAAATCTTTGGCATGGTGGTTTCCGGAGCAGTAAAGAATTGCGATGGAATTTGTCATTTCAATTGCTGCGGCAAGTTTCAGTGTCACGCTGATAGATATCGATGTCCATAGATATTCGTTACAGGTGAAAATCGTTGTGTGAAGAAATGAAACATTCAAAGGGCTTTTAAAAATGCGGCTATTGCGCACAATTGCGGCTTTTACAAATTCTGCAACTGCAAAAACGTGGCGCATCTTGGCAGTCTTCATGATGGGCCTTCTTATTCATTTAAGCAGCAGTATATTACCGGTTTAGCTAGTAAGTTGTTGCCATTCATATAGCCCTATTGGAGGGGCATTGTCCACATCGCACATTGGAAGAAGAAGCCAACTTCCTCAGTACTTTGACACGAAGTTTCTGGTATATTGCAACTTTTTGAACTGGAGCCAATGCAACAGTTTTTTCTAATAGGCTTTCATTGTTGCCTCGTACCATGAATAATACAGTGAAGTGTTCCTCTTTTCACCTCGTATATTAGGACACAGACAAAGGAAGACGCGACGGAAAGACGGACGAGTCTCAAGGTTGTTTTGGCGATGTTCGCTCTTCAACTCAATAGAACGTCCCGAGCGCAGGTGACAGCGTGGCGAAAGAAGCAGTTAGTTATTGGGTTGTATCTGACTTAACAGTTTTGCATTCACTAACATCCTGCTCAGGTTTCTTTGATATTGCACTATGAACCAGTATTTCGTTAAGATCTAGAATAGGAGGAAGAAATTGAGAAGATATACGTTTAAATTCGCAAATCTTTTCTGAATTAGAATTTGCACACATTCCTCACTTTCTTGCACCCCTCCTCTTCGTAACAAGGCACTAGTTAATGATGAATCTTATGGTCACTAAATTGGCAAGAAATCCCCTTTGAGGACGTCTCGGTGAGAGAACCCTCAGGAGTAAGAAGGACCTTACACAAGACATCGCTTCGCGTGAAACCTTCCGTTTTCGATAGAAACTGTTCGCGGTGAAATCCAACCTTTGATTACGACGGGAGTTTCATGTCACTGTGACGAACTTCATTTCCTGCAAAACCTCTATTCATTCTTCGAGCGCGCAAAGTAGTCTTTGCAGCGTTCGCATCGGTAACTTTTTATGACCTCCACTGTAAATTCTTCCTGAGTGTGGCAAAATTATGGAAAGACGGCCGAAACGAGGTCTGATTCAGTACACATTGCAAGTCGCGAAACACACCTGAAATGCATGAAGAAGGCAACATCAAAATGAAGCAACTGCTTGGCATGCACCTTATTGCGAAACGCTCCTACCCGTCGGTAGTCGAGCGTGAAAGCACGAAATAGTGAGCAAGACCGCTTGCGCAATGAATATATGGAGCAAAGACAGAGGCGCCTATTATGAAACTGAGAACGAGTGCCGTCCAATAAATGGGCTCTTCTCGATGTTGGTCTGAGGAGTCGTTAGTTGCTCGATATTGCACGAGAACAAGGAAGCTGTATGAGAGTCTTTTTTGGTTAAAATAATGCGGCTTCAAACGCCGGAGATATAACTATTTGGCTGATAGTCACATAGACGATATAGTCGTGAGTTAGCAGGGCAGATCATTGTTTTTCTGTGATGCCCAGACACAGGCATTTGCATTCTATGTCTCATTTCGCTTAAATTATGTTTCGAATATCCTTCAGAGTGGACCGATGAAGAGGAGTGTGGAGAAAAAGACAAAAAGAAGAGCTGGAGAAGGGGGAGTGTGCCAGCGATAGTAGTTCGGAAATTGTCGATCCGACCAGCACGAAGCACCAACCGTAACGTGAGATGATGCGAAGGAGAGAACAAGTATTCTCTCACACTCTGATGCTTTCTTTCGCCCGTCTCCGCTGCATCATTTTTCCTTCAGTAGCTAAACGGAGCGCGGACCTTTACTCGCCAAAGTTCCAGAGCTTTTAGAATGTTCATTCAGCCTCCCGTAATTTCGTGCTTTCTGAATAACACCAAATCCGCTCCTAATGCTATTGCGTTACCCCGAATCATAAGCCACCCAAGGTTTGAAAAGTCCATCGGTTCTGGTTAATCAGGAATCGTAATAAAGTGTTTGGCTGATTGACTCTTTGAAGCGCTAGCGAAAATTTTCAAGCCATCTAGCGCTAACGAGTGTACGAGAATCAGTCCTCTTCGAAGTTGTCCTATGATATGATGAATGCTGCGCGGGGAGAAGGGAATGAACTGTGTTTTTATTCTCACTGGTAACAAGAGGTGCTTGCGGGTCTAGCAAAGAAAATTTGGTATATTTGGGATGTTGGGTCTCAAGAGGGAGCATTTTAGCAGAGAATGATGGAGGTTAGAGATGAGCTCACGTTTAAAAGTATCAAGTTTATATTCCGTTTTCACGATATCTCCTACCTACTGCGGTATAAATGATGGCTTCTTCTGATTTTCATTTTCTCACGCCTAGTGTGCCCCAGAAAAAATGAAAATAATTTGCAATTTCGGGAGGATTTCGAGGTTCCGCAATTAAGTATTTATTGCTTAAATGAACGGGGGACGGTGGAGAATTGGGGAAACGTCCCCATCAAGTAGAATCCAGCACACGAGATGACAGTAGAATGTAGTTGACGATCGGAGAACCGATCGTGACAGCAGTAGTATCAGAGAGATTTTTGGAGCTTAGGGATGTTCGATTGTTGCGAATAAGCAGGTATGTGAGTTTGTTGATTACCCACTAGTAGGTAAGTGGTGTTACATCATCAACACTTGTGAAAAGGAGAGGGGTTTTCTGCGAGCAAAGTGCTGTTTCAGCTGAAGCTGCTTTTGGAATTCGAGCCTCGAGGAAAAATCCACATTTGAAATTGGATCGAAAGTTTTTAGGGAAAGCAATTTGAAAACATTTTCCGTCCTTTAAGACGAAACATGGACTTGAGTCTGCAAGGATCTGTTTAGGATGTTCTGAACAGCATTTTGAGATTACTTTCACACCTGATGGTTACCTTATCGATAATTCTTCATTGTAGTATATGGAAGCTGTTCTCAAGAGCGGTTTATCCAAATGGAACGTTGGTGACCTCTTTTGCCATCCGCATGTAATGTCAGATAAGTAGGCCATACGGAGAGGCTCATTTTCAAATTATACTTTCTGAAAGGAGATAACGGTCCGCCAAGATGACCAATAGATCCACCGAAACGGAAACATGCGTGCGCTCCACGAATAATTATACTTAAACAATAATTACTGTGCAGCAAGGATGAAGTAAACAATTTTATGCAAGCAGGAGAGACGTCGAAGGGAGGCGATGACGTCTACTGAAGTTGTGACAAGACAGATGGACGTGATGCTGACGTTTGAGACCCGCAACTAGCAGCAGTCGTTATTCCGGTTTTTGTCATGTTTGTTGGGTTGCGCTGTATTCCCTTCCTCGATGATGATGTTTCTTCTAGCTAGATTTCTTTCCCCCAGTGGGTTTAGTTGTTCCATTCCATGTCCAGCCCAAGCTGTTCTTCAGACAGGTTCCGGGTTCAAAAGTGCCGTTATCAGATTCATTCCGCAGTGACGACGTGAAGTTTTTCTGTCATTAGTGTTTTGATTTTCGCAATGTTTTTGTCTGAGACGGTTGAATGCAATGTGCATGAGTCACTCAGCAAAAAAATAATCCGAGCTGTCACAGACCGGCGGTTGAATGAAAGCTACATGTTCTGACGTCCAAGAAGGGGTGATATTTGAAGGATGGAAAGATTTCCGAACGATGAAGGGTTATTTGGGCCTATATATATATATATATATATATATATATATATATATACATATATATATATATTTCCAAACCTATCCAGATAAAGGGAGGACACTTGTGCGCGCAAGCGGGAAATTGCCTGAACTGCTTATTTCGGCTTATATTTATGTTTGTACTGTGCTACTAAAAATTGTTTGTTTAGCCGGGCACTTGTCTCCAAAAATATACTGTTTGTAAACATACATGTATTTCTTCTTTCCTTGCATTTAAGAAATAGAGAACGTCCAATAAATGACCGCCGATTTATCATAATGGTAATGTCAGAGAGAATTATCGAGCTGCTGTTGTTAATGAAACTTTGAAGCCCAGTAGCGAACCAACGTATCGGGCGGAGCGGGGCGTTGATGCTGCCTGAGGAGAGCATTGTTATGACGAAAGGACTGCTTATGAATGCGGTTAGAGCGTTGTTAACCTCACTTTCGCTTACAGTTGAACTTTTCCCAATTGTTAACCTTCTCATACAAGTCTTACACGATTCAATGTTGTATTGTTACATCATAAAATATTTCCGAGTCGTTGTACGTATGACAGGACACGGGGGTTTTTTGCATCGAAGCGGTCCTATTATCGCCACATCCACATACACTGTTTGCGTCACAGTTGCCATCTTTGTTGAGCCCTTGGTTCTTATCCACTCCTCCTTCCTCGCCCCTGCCCATTTCATGTCAGCATAGGCCTAAATGATGTGCAGGTGAGAAGGTGAGGAGCTTTAACCATGTTTCATTGAGGTGTCCGCCCACTTTTGTGTACTGAATTCAGACAAACTAGAGAACGGAATCATTCAACAGTATGATTGAGGGATAGCGAGAAACTGTGAGGTGTTTTCAAAGATATAAAGGAAGAGAGTTGATGGGCATGTGAAGGTTGGTTGCTGCTGTTTAAAGTGTTCAATAAGTCGGTATTGGATTCGCCTCACCTAAGCATGATCATAGGCAAAATCTGCGTGGGAGTGAGGCAACTCATTTCGTTTCGTTTCATTTTCCAAGAGTACAACACGGTTGAACAGGAAAAACGATTTTCTGCCTTAATTCAAATAATGAGTTGAACATGTGATTTCAAAGAAGAGGTTATCTACTGCCATGAATGGAGTAAAAGTTTTGACGTGAAATGAGACTGTGCCAAAAATGTAGAGAGCAGAATGGCATAGAGAAAATTCGTAGCGGCCAGCACCGAGGTCAACCGAGAGGGTGAACCCTACATCAGGGAGACAGATGTTCCAGCACGTAGGCCCGGCACATCAAATGCATGAGTTCCGTCCTTGCACATTTCCACTGCTAATCTGAAATATGATCGTTCACGCCGAACTTTCAGAAACGTCGCTCATGCGTCAGAAGCACTCGACTTGCGCTGTCAACATCAGCTGCCGACCGAAATAAAGTGCACAGCTACAGTAGAACGGCAAACGTCCATCGCAGTGCAGCTTTCAAGGATAGACTCAACGCAAACGGAAAGGAGGTGTATGCGTCATAGAAGTTATAAGCACTCTTGCAAACGTCGAGAGTATTTCAGCGTGAGCAGCCGATCATTTTGCTCGGAGCATTCAGACCTAGGTGCTTTATTTAGCACGTGGTGCAGGTGCATGTGTAGTCGGCTGTGATGGAACAATCTGTATTACACTGAGGTGATTGGCACCCAATCTACCGTCGAATCTGTTGAATAAGTGGAATCTTACGGCATGCTTAAGTGAGTCACATTTTTGAATGTGTACGCATCAGGCGCGGTGGTTGGTGAAACCTGAAGAGGAATAATAGTAGTGTAAGGAAAGAGAAAAGACGGTCACGCGGGAGTTTGGTAGCAGGATATGATGATCTCGCATGATGAGCTTTCATTTGTATTTGCCCAGCACATTGCAGTATAAAGCAACTTGCATAGAAATATCCTCAGAGCAGATGAGAGTAACAGGTGAGTGGGTTGGAATTCGACAATGCATGCCGGCAGTTTATTCCAGATGTGAATAACTTTGAGGTGAAACGGATAAAGAGTATTGAGAGTGCAGGGACGGAGGAAATCGCAAATGTTGAGAGCCTCGCAGTCGGACTTTCTTTCGGACAGCTGTTCGTCGAATCAGCTGACGCTCTTGTCCACGAGGAAGCACCGAACCGACATGTCTGTTTCCCAGCGGCCTACCTGAAATATCTTAATTCTTAGCTGTAATTTGTGACTTCATCCCATCCTGTGACCTCTCCTAGAGGCATGCGAATGGCCGTTTTATGTCGGAAGAGGTGTGAGGCACCATGCTTGTATGCGGTACTGCACTGTATGCACCTAAAATGCGATTAACGAGTACTGCTCATACGAATGATCCGAACAGTTGGTTTGTAGGAGTGTAAGGGAGTCGTCTGCAGTTTGCGAAATTTTTTTGGAATCGTGTGAGGAGTGCGTAACCAGTAAAGAACAGCAAAGATTTTGGCGTTCGTATAAGAATGCAATGTTCTAAAGTGGGTGGGAAATTGGCACAGTCATTCTTGTATGCAAATGAGATTACAAAGTGCTGCGAGCCTCTTTGATGAAGAACTGAAGACGTCGTATTTTTGCATATTCAAGAGTAAGTTTTCCTCACAGCGCTATAAAAATCTCTGCGTAATTAATGAATGGAATGTCGATCTGATCCATCATATGAAATGCAGATATTCACTTTTTCAAGAAGAAATGAGCTGTGACATAGTGGGCAGATCAATTAGGGGGATGAATTATGCTGAGCTCAAAAGATTAGTTGGTGTAGAGTGAGCTGACATCATAATCCTTACAGTCACCTAGAAAGGCTGACAAACGAAATGGTTACACTAACGTAAAAATACTTTTGCTGAAGCGGTAAGTGCTTTTTCATCAGCAGTGGTATGACAAACGCTCAACTTCAGGGTCGGGGGAGAGATGAACAAAAAATTGACACTTAGCAGTCAAGAGACTGCTTCTAGAGCAAGCTCAAGGAACAAGGATGAAATGTCGACTGGGGTGAGTGGAACTTAGATGCGGAGTTTGTGAGGAGGTTTCAGAACTGAGCCATTAGTACCACAAACGAAATGCGTATTGTAGTTTGGACGCGAGTCAAGCAGTTCATTGTCGTCTCTCTTGCAATCCCCTGAGAACAATCTTCCACATGTGCTTCATTTTACCATTTCACCTACGCTTGACGACCGGACCTTTCCTTTTTCACCGTCCCTGTGTTATAGCTCCAGCTCACCTACAGCATACTATTGGCGTCATTGTAAAATGCTTTCATATCCTTGTAACCGCACCATCCTCAACGTTTCTAGGATGTTCTTTGCAGAGAAGTGGATAATTAGTTAAACATTATACGACTAGTACGCAAACATTTTTTAAATGTTGAGACGAAGGGATACGCCTCTTCAGGATTATTTGAATGCATTGTGGGCCTTGTAACGACTGCGCTGAGGATTATGGTCTGGTGTCTGTTTAGCATGAGAGGCGGATGAGAAACTTGATCTAAATTCGCTGCTGTTGGCATTGAAGTGACCTTTCGTCTCACTTTTTATAGTTCTCTGTCTACCCTCCTACCCATCCGTAGTGATTATTTCCCTACATCCAGTGTAATATTTGCTGTAGGTGATACGTCATTGCAATCAAGCAGTTAAATATGCTTAACTTATGCTTAACTTAGGTAGTGTCGGCCTGACGCATGACGCAAGGGACGTTACATTTTGTCACCGAAGAATTATCAATTTGTGACTCTATTCTCTCGCGATCATATTTTGGGAAGTCCTCAAACGTAGAAGGTCGTTACATCTGTATTTGCAGTTATAGTCAAAAATCGCTCATAATATAAAGTCGCTACTAAGTGGGTAGTCGAATGTGACCAGGATGGAACCTATCTCGATGATGTCAGGGAGCCATTGCAATCAAACGTCGTCGGAGAAGAAAACGTCAGGGAAGCTGGAAAACAAATCATGAGTGCTCCATGCAAGTAACGCGGAAGTGGAACCCAGACTTGTGAATTCGAGAATGAAGTGGGAAGATATGCATTATACAGCTGCAACTGGTCTGCAACTATTTGAGTCATTTTAGTGTCGAATAGTGGCTGGTAATGGTTACCAGGTGTATCAGTATGGTCTCCTAACAGCTTAAGAATAAGAGGTTTGAAATACTAAGGAAGTACGATCAATCTCAGCACCATCCTGTCCACATAGGAAACATCATGGTGACTGAACACTTCTCGTCTAAGGCTTTGGCATTTATTTCACCAAGTTATTGCAGAAGTTCCAAGAAGCCAATAAGCAACCACGGCGATGGAAATTCAATGGTGAATTGCTCATGTCACACTAAGATGCTTCCATCAACAGGTGGATACTTGAAATGCTCTGTGAGGAGCATGTAATTGAAGCGCCACCCGGCTATTTCCTTCACTTCTTCATGATGACTGTTAGCTATTATTGTATTCGAAAGAAGCTCTACTGCCTGACTAAGCATTACATTTCACTACTTTTCCAAGTGCCTGCAAATTTGCGAGCTTATATTATGCGGCAAGTGTTGTTAGTATTTTCAGTCGTGTTGTGCGTGTTCATTTGTTGCGTAATTTCTTCTCATGGGCCGATAAAGCAAGGATACCGAAGTTTGTTAAAACTCAAGAAAACGATTACGATCTGTTGGCTGTCATATATGGTATTGAGCCATTCACTTCGACGGAAGTAGTAAGCGTTGAAAAAATAAGAAAAACCCATATTTTGGATTAAATCTTCGTGAATATACGCAGAAAGTAATGATCCTTTTACACATTCTTAGAAGGCAAGCGATCATGTCGTTCTGGGTGCGACAGAGTCATTTAGGACTCACTATTACTTGTCCTATGAACATGGATGATACGGCGATAGGACGTGGAAGTCAGCGCTGTGGCATTAGTTAGAACCTCTCCAGGAGAAGCTAAGTACTTTAGGACGCTCAATTGCTTCCTCAGAAGCTAACGACTCAACGCAGAACAGCTCTCATACGATGCACGACATAATAGTGAACATTTTCACAACCAGAACAACATCAGCACTTGTGCAGACACAACCACCACGTGCTTTTTATTCGACAGTCACAACGCAGATATTACATGTAGCAGGAAAGATTCAATGCACTATCACTGTCTGTCAGTTGCATTCTTCGCTGAGTTCAGATTTTCTGCTTCTTCATCGTTAGCTGTTTTGTTGTCGAGTTGAAAATGTGTTTAGGAATTTACTACACTCACGATTATTTACGTTTACTCAAGATATCTCCTCCACCAATCACCATAGACAAAACAGCCTTCCAGGTCGCAAAGAAATTCTGCGCAGCTCGGAATTTAACATTCTGGGTTCTCAGCAGTCAACGCCGCAACAGTTCTGCATGCGTACCGACCAAGCACACTCTTTGCCATTGCTAAGTGTCGTTCTTTAAAATATTTTTTGAATTATCAAGTAGAAGAATGGAAACGCCTTTCCATAACACAGCACTGGAAAATTCATTTACTCTTGTTACCCTTGTTCGACGGCCCTACACATATGACAAGCACGGTGCGCATGCTTCATGCATTCTCCGAAAAACTGCCAGCCGATCGTTGATGTATATCGCCATTTAGCGCACGTTGGCTGTCTTCCACCTTTCTATCTTCAACTTTACTCTCGAGATCTATTATTTCCTTATTTGTATGGATCACTCCTTTCGAAATATGATCGGCTGAGATGCAAAGCCATAGTCAACTTGCTTTGTGCAGCAAAAAATATCAAATTTTATGCGAATAAAAGAGATGCCTATCGCATAAAAGATAGCTAACTCCACGTCCAGAAACCAATGAAAGCAGTCACAGTGGAAATACGTTCACTACGACGGCAAAAAGCCACAAATATATTTGCAAAAGCAATTTAGGGTGTAAGAGGCAGTAAACTCGGCCATAATAGGTGAGGAACCACTGAGACATCTCTCTCAACTTGATAATTTCATCGCTGCTTAAATTTTCGACGGGTGATCTGATGTCAGCGTGATTTCTTGATGACGCCAGGATTGGAAATCAACAATGAACGATGGATGCGTTCCCTACAGTGTGATGCGTTATGATCAGCAAATCGGTTAAGCGAATGGGCGTAGAAGAAGATCTGTATCACAGATTTCCGATCTAAAACTACGACCTCCTTCATCGTTCACCCCTTCCTCCTCCTCGATTCGATACTGCTTTTGTTCGGTTTGACTCCATTTTCTACGCCTCTGTCATTCCCAATATCAAAAAATTTAGTTGGCATTCAAGAGTGGAGGAAGCAAGTGGAATTCCACAATTCCTTTTTATCCTTCTCCTTTGAACAGCAGTACGTATCTATGCGCTTCCGACTTCAAATCAACGAAATGCCAATGAAATGTGTCCAGACTATCCCTTTGCTCTAAGCCGTCAATCAACTCTACCATCAATTTTTTCGAAAACCGAACATGACTTTTGTTCGCAAGACTAATGTAGGTGCAGATTGCGAGTACAACTCTGCTTGGCGAATATTTACCAACTTTCATTTCAAATGGCGGACACTGAAATATGACAGCCATATAGTACAATCAACCTAAGATCAATTCCTCGAAGTGCGAAGAGAAAGATTTCCCAATACGTGAGCAGCCCAATATCACATTATGGAGGCCCACCAGGTGCATCAGCAAAATAATTCCAGTCACAACCTTCATCCTTTAAAGTCACATTAACAAAATCTGCCACAGCAGCCAAAAAACCACCAGAATCTGCTGTAATCTTGAAGGCCGCCATACAGGACTCATTCAGAATAGAAACGAAGCGCAGTGCATCAGACTCTTTTAGACACTTTCGAAAGAGAATGCACGGAACTATTTCCACAGATTGTGCGTAGACTCCAACGATACAAGTTCAGGCACATAGGAACACTACGGACTCTCTTCGGAATCTCTTCCATAGCGTTCCTATATGTCAACATCATAGGAGATCTTAGGATCATATTCGTCCATCCGATTCGCTTTCAGAAGAGTCCGAAGAGGAACAAAAAGACGAGTCGAAACCGTCACTGGAAGACGACTCCGATAATGACGCCTCGCATCCGATCACCTCTTCCCCCTTCGGCGCTAAACGATAAAATGCGAGACAGAGCTGATCATAGAGACAGTATGCAGCGGTTGCTTACAGAGCATTAACTATAAACGAGCCTTTTTGGCTGTCAACAACAGGTAACAAATACAGTGAACGTCATATCTAAACAAACAGGGATATTGAAGCGCACTGAAGTTAAAGCAACGTGAAATGGCTCATAGAGTGTGTAGACAAAGCTGCGAATTAAATTTTGACAGGTAAGCGAACTGCACCCTACCGCCCGCGATAGGCAATAATGCAGTGCAAGGAAAGAAGCGGTTGCTGGCGCGGGAAACTCTTCAACCAAGTTCGTGGATGTAAAACTGGAATAAAATCCCCCGAGAACTGGGAATGAGCTGCAGAAAACAGATGTAAAGAAGCATCCCGACTTAAAAACTTCTCTATGCTGGTCATCTGCTGCGCCCTACATCCACTGCGTCATGACTATATTACCACTTCGTAGCAACGTTTTTTTCACACTCTAAGAGGCATCCAAATCAAATAGAGGCGCGCCCTAGCTAACTCATACAAAAATACTTCAGATAAAAAAATTTAGTTCCATTACTAAATTCAGGAAGGAACAGGTCACTGAAGCGATGTCCACATGAGATGCTTCAGACGTTTCAAGAATCGAGTAAATCAATATGTATTCTTACAGATAAGTCGACTCTAAACATTTTTATGAGAGACAAAACTATGCTTAAAACAATATCCTGAAAGTGACTGAGATGGGGTAAATATTTGAGGCTTGGAAAAAGAGAGGATAAACATGCACGCTAAAGTAAGAAATCTTTAGAAGCTGCGCAGCTCAACCGGCCCGTTTTCTCTTCTCACCGAGCAAACACAGGTCTGCTCCATTTCCACTCCACGACCGCCATGATCAAAAATGATATTCCCAACGTGATCCAAAGTTAACTGCTACATCCACACGGTTTTATCGCAGATACAGTGAACAGGCATGATTCGAAAATCTTCTCATAAAATTGAAGATACATTCATGAGTTTATTATTCTCTTCATCAGTCATCTGCAGTGCCGAATGTATGTACTGAGAGATGCCTGTCTCACTTAGAGTCAAGCGAATGTACTAAACTTTGTAGTTTACAGCACTCGATAATACTATGAGATGTTGAATATAGCTTTTAGTTCAGATTATTTTTCAATATATCGTCCATTTAACGAGGCACAGATCGAGCTAATGAATTCTATAAGGACAGCAGGGAACAAAAACTGATACCTCTAAGTGGATACTCGGCACTAACTGTGCCTCCAAGCCCTCTAATTTTCTCCTCCAGCTCACGTTTCCTGTTATCGACATCCTCCTGCGACTTCGGAGCTAGAAAAGAATTAGAAAGGAGCAACGGCAAAACTTTCAGAAAAGACTCCTTCAAATTTCACACATTATAACCAAGCAAAAGCTGTTATAGCACGGTATGCGCCATACGTTCGTTACAATAACCTGGCAAAAGGACCTGCATCAGCGAAAAACTATTGGATGTGCGCAAAAAAAGAAGGAAAACCAGACACTTGCAAGATAAGCTGACGAACTCACGGAGATAAAATGAGGAACTGCCTTCCTCTATCGCTGGAAATAAGGCAGAAGCTAACGCAACAAGAAAACCGAAAAAGTTTCTTAACGGGTTTTTGAATTTTGGAAGTTTTCTTTATTGACTGGCAAAGCAATCCCAAATGCCTGAAATCACTGAAAGATGTCATATTAGGTGGAGCGTTTTTATGATTTTTTCCCGATTTTCTTGCTAACCCGCAACTCAATTTGTATGCGCATATCACCGAGCCTATCAGTTTCACCTTTACTTGTAGGATCGAAAGCGAGTGAGTACTAACCGCTGCAAGCTAACGCCGATTGGAATCTCAAGAGAAGAAGAAACTCGAAATTCATAGAAGTGGCCAAATGGACGACAGCTCACTTCACTTCTTGCACTCTCCAACCAAAAAAGTTGCAAACATGCATGATAAAGCAGCGAATTTTTCTCGAGAAAGACCGTTAGACATGCTATCCTTCAAGAAAAAACTGTCGGCCCTCTAAAATGCAACTGAAGTCGTTGAGCACTTTCAAGGCTTGAGCACCTTCGTTTCTGATTAAATATTCTGGACGTCTGAAACTTCAGCAACAGAGTAAATCACTAACTGTATGGTTTCCTCGGTTTCTTCTTAAGGCATGCGGCGACAAAAGCCTCTAAGTCTCGTAAAGTTGATGGCTTCAGTGTCTCGATGTCAAACTCGACCTCATCAGCATCACAATCCGGCAGGCCCTCATGTGATTTTATAATGCCAACTACCTTAACAAATAAAAGTGAGAGAATCAATAGCGGAAGACCGTTGCTCTATTTCCGTTGTCTATACTTTCATAACATATGTGCAGATATGAGCGCATCAATTATTTGTGCAACGGACATCACAAGTGGATTACTGCCTGGAGATTATTCAGCATGATGCGCACCGTTTCGTGATATCGACTGAGAATATTTTGACATATCGAAATGTTCGTCCTACTAATCAGAACGATCAAATGACTCTGGTCTTACGCACGACAAATTAGTAAAAATATGCCTCTACTCTCCTAGAAAAAAATGAAAACGAAAAAAATAGAGAAACCACTTACAGTATTAAGCTTGTCTTCAGGCAATCGGTTGATGTCGAGCGATAGACGTCTTTTGTCCTCACGATTCATCGGTACGACATAGCGATCACTCCCTAAATCTGCTTTGCTACTGGTCGCCGCCAGTGCCAGTTGCTTTGCAGATTTCTTTCTTGACTTTTGCTGCTTGCATGTCTTCTTTGAAGAGCGCGACATAGCAGCTTGTTGTGAAACTTCGTCCACACGCACTGCTGCATCAGCAGGACTGATTTCCCGGGCAAAACAATCCCGCCCCGTGAGATTTATCGTGTTCTTATTTGAGTCCCTGATATTCTCAGTTTGCTCCCAAGCACCAATTTGTTTTGGGGATGCTCCTGAGATGGGTTTCTCTTCCACGCGCATCGTATATTCGCACGACAGTGGGATCCTCACAGCAGTTGAAAATTCAAACTGCGGAGCGATATCGGAGTGTGCTGAGCCTGCGCTACTCTTCACTAGTGAATGCAAAGATAAGTTCGGCGGAACAGCAGTCTCGGTGGGAAGTGTCGATGTATTGGTAACTGATGAAGACGAATCGCATGGAGCATCATGGAGTACTTTTGCGATCAGCGGCTTCGACAAGAGTGACTGCAGCTCGTGCATAACCGACATTTCAAGTGTCGGTACCGGCTTATCGTTTGCCCTAGCCTCTCTTCTCCTCAACCTATATGCAAATATACAATGAACCTCCAAAACTGCTCTTCGTGTCTGGTTCATGCGAGGACAAGATCTTTTGGAAAAGTCTTCATCGTTGTCCCTATATGATGTAACATGCTGTCGCCCTAGCTGCCTCAGGATACGTCCATCATACTGACTTTTTTCGCTGATTGAAAATTACCGCGAAAAAGCAAAATAAACATGAAGGAACAAGCGATGACCTAGACCACTGAATTACGTATGTCGACGACAGCGCATAATTACGGGAACGTGACGTTCGATCGCTCAGATTATTGTTATTGCTGCATAGAACGTTGTGCAACGTGAATAACTTTGCCTCTAATTTCAAACTAACAACTTCATCTTCCTATCATCAAATCACTTCAGGAACACATCACAATGATCTATTAAGATGAGAATCAGTTTCGGTTTGCTGCAGAATAGAGCCGATAAAAGCGATGAATGAGCTCATCCGAACAATCGAAGCGAAAGATCCCGTTTCTTGACAGTCTCTTAATTCTTGGTTTTTCTCTTCATCTGCTGTCGTGCTAACGATACCACACGATAGACAAAAATGGCTGTTAACTTCATCAGTGTGATTAAGTCTTTATATTCCCACCTCCTAAAACGTTTTTAGTGTGACTAGAGCCGGTCGGTGATCAACAGTCAATGACTAAAGCAACAAATAGCAATCAACGATTCCGTTGAGGAGAGACCGAAGCTTGTCTATGAAGAAGAACAAAGCTAGCAGAAGATGCAACATTTCGTTTTGGACATCAGAGTAGTGCAGCAGCTTTACAGTTCACTTAATGGATGTTCGCCACATTTGGCGGTATTTCCCGACATAATAAAGTGTGCGTGTAAATTAGTGGGCTCAGTTCTCCAAAGGATAATTGTTTCAAATGAGAACGGATTCAATCACGAAATGGAAAAAATTGAATGCCGCCTTTAAGTGGACAGTGGGAAAGTTAAATCATTGAAAGCTTGATCAGAACATAAGGGAACACTGTCACTTCAAAAAAGGTAGTATGCATGTGACATTTCACTTAAAGGAGCGGTGGGATATCATCAAAAAGCAATCCACTTTTTGGCCTACGATGTAACTCGATTCAAGAAGAAAATGTCGAAGATTTGCACAAACAATTGTAAAAGGCTGTCACATCACTACAAGCCCCGCAATCACGAAAACGTGCATTTCACATGGGTAAATGTTCAGGAAATAGCAACATCAGCAGAAGCAGTTAGGAGAACCATTAGCAGATATCATGGTTAGGTTCTCGAATTTGGACTGCGGAAATGAAGCAGAACCAGCTGAATTCGTGAGGTGTAGAATTGAGCAGTAATCGTCCAGATCTAAGAGAAATTTATAGTTGAACTTTCGCGCTAAAATTACTGAGCAAACAGCCGATGGATCTGCTCAGGGCATGGGTGGTTGTGTAGAAAGGATGGAGAATGCCCATTGATCGACATAAATAAAGGACGGCTGTGAATTTTCCATTATCTATGAAATTATAGCATGCTGCGCACAACGTTTGACTCCGCCGTGGCCAAATATGAACTATAGCATGCGTTAGTAAGTGCATGCCATAAGTACCAAAGTGATAGAAATGACGTCGAGAAATAATTTTAGGACGTATAAGTGATTGCAAAATATGCCGAAAATATCGAATCGGAAAACAGCCATATCACTTCAACAGCTCAAAGAATCCAGATCTTCCTTATGTGATTTCTAACATGCTATGACTTTTCCATATTTTTAGAAACCTCATCAAGATGTAATGCTCCAATTCCATCAATCCTTTTGAACCAATTCATCTGCATAGTATAAATCCTTCTTTTCTATCTGCTCTACTCCTGGTAATAGAAAAAACATGAGACAACTTACAAAAGATTGGATACATCCAGTTCATGGCGCTTCAGTACAGCTATTTTCTTCCGAATCTTGGTTATTTCAGCCTCCAAAGCGGTCTGAATGGAGTCAAGTTGGTCGTCTTCGTTCCCCACCATCGACACACTTGTTGGATTCAGAGGCCACTCGTTCCACTTCGCCAGTTCATTGTCTGCGTTCACTTTGCGAACATCCAATGATGATACTTGTGAGACGAGTTCATCTGGTGCTCCATTGTGCAGCTGAATTCACTTGTCTATGCTTTTGGAACTCCGTGGGTGCAGATGCACACTAGACAGAACTACGAACTTTTCGAAGGAATCCAAAGCTCAACGAGATTGTGTCCGGCAACTGATGTAACCACAACTCCTGCTGTAATTCTCATCGCCTCTCCACACGTTTTAAAGGATGCGAACCACTTTGAAAACATTTTTGTAAGAACTAATGTGAGGTAATACAGCACAGAATTAGCCCTATAAATATGAAACTATAGGATTTTATCTTCCACCGCTTATTCATATTTCTAGTCATTATGCATACAATTACCGCTATCTCACCTTCTAAGATACTTGCCTGTTTAATTAGTTACTGAATGCACCATCGTTGCATCGGGCAATAAAGTTATCGCTGGCAATTTCACCCTCCCCATAAATAGTCATTCGCAATAAATTTATTCGCTGGCGTTTGAAACCACCGTTCTCCAGGACTCCACACCAGTATATTAAGAACATTATAAACTATATCTTACCTCAGAGCCTCCAGCTGCATCTATAGGAAGAGACACGCTGTCTTCCAGTGGTGGCGAACAAAGGGCGCCAACAGAAGATGCTGAAGACATGATAATGAAATGAGTATCACATACTTTCTCAGTAGACGAACGCGCTTCTCCATATCGCTTTCAAACACGACAGCATGGGTCTTACCTTTCCCAGAACGTCAGTTATAGCTTTTTCACACTATTGCGTAGAATGGAGAAATGTATGAGGATGTGCTCTTTTTTCATATCAAGGAAAGAACACCCAGACCTGAGAAAGGTGGAGCAACACTGCAGCTTATTCGCTGACTACACCTCTGAACTTGCTACATACAATTCAATAAAGAGGAGAGCACGGCACAAGTATGGTCATGCACAGGGAAAGTGAAAATGAAGGTCGATAATTGTGACGTACGGTGAAGCGGTAGGTAGGACCCCTCCCACCTGCGCCGCCAGATGCTGCACCATTTCTCGTCATCGTTGCTTCTGTCAATTATGGGGTTAAAATCGTTAGTGCACAAATCAATGTTGCCTTGTGATAAATGAAGCCGGTTCTGGCGCCTCGTTCAGTAAGTTATCAGGGATCATCATAGATTAGACACCACAACGATGAGGAGGTATGTTCAACAATCATTGAATGCCCCAGATTTGAACACGGGTAACCGACGATCATGACAGCTTTCGAGGACTTCACTGAAGAACCTTAGCTAAATACGCGAACGTTTCCCGCTTATAGACATTATAAGACAAAAGTTGAGCGAAGAAAACTTTTCAGGCAGGGTTCGTGAACGCTCTGCATTTTTGAGAGCCTATTTAAGGCAACTGTGCGTTGATATATCGGTATGTAACTGCCTTTTATCTGCAAAACCTTACCGGCAGTGGATGTCCTCTCGAGTGACTAAAAACGATGCACATTTCTGAGGTTAAGTTCACGCCGACTAGAGGAACGAAAATGACGGTATCTCGGTTAAGTTCAAAATGAACGATCTGTTGACGTAGTGAATTTTGCAAAAAGACAGGAAGGGCTAGCATCAGAACCCTCGTTTCGCATCCGCCAAACTAGAATTTTTCCGGATTCTAGCGCATGTGAAGATAAGTGATTTCGCCAGTTTTTAACGCTAACATTATTAACATTAGCTCACCACAGCCAAATCACTACCTTTTTATCAGTTGCAGCGGCACTGCGTTCTACTGCACAGTGCTAACGTAATTCAATCTATCACCATTATTTCTCATTAGGTACTACTTCCCCTTTTTTCTGTTATCATTGCTAACTGCGGTAATAATGGTGATAGCAGCGGTAGTGGCCCTCATACTACTGGAACAGCTAATGCAACTAACAACTCCAATTCTCGCTATTAATACCGTCTAATCGACTCTGACTCATACTGTTCCAAGCATCCGATATTCGCATTTCGCTTCGAAGACAACAAACCGATAGCTGAATACTAATTATCAGCTCTCTCAACAACCTCTCATTATGTCTCACCATTTAATGATGACAATCCTTGAACAGTGGACGAATTCACTAGCGGCATTTGTTGCATCTCAGAAGGTCGATAAATACGAAGCTAATAGCTAAGAGAATGCTCACCTTCTCGAGCCGCGAAATCATCTCGCGTTCTGCGGCGCTTTCTGACAACAAGATCCTCAACGGGAAGTCGCTTGGCTATCGAGCGAGTCAACTCCACTTCCTGTGGTCAAAAGAGCCTTTTGTCAATGTAATCTCATAACCAGATTCTTTCTCAGATAGTCATCACGCACGCATGTCGCATATTTATTACCATGAGTATTGTTCTAACTCATATATACGAACTCCTTAATCTACTCTCTTTCTAACGTCACTGACTGCCAAAAACGAGATGAGAAAATGCAGAGCAAAAACGGAAAATATGTGAAAATGAGCGACTATAGGGAAGTTTAGGGAGAATCCAAAGGGCGAATGATGAGATAACAAAAGAAGAGAACCCAAGACGACCAGATGGAGCTTTGCAAAACGACTGTTGGAAGGGCATCACCTTCACAGCGAAAGAGCAATATGTACAGAGCAAGCACTGAGAATTGAAGAAAGGGATTACGCAGATCACTTCACAACGCGCAACCGAAATCGATCACCTCCTTCACGGCAAGCATCGGATCGCACTTTGGAGCCAATCATCACGGATGTTCTAGCTTGATATGGAAAGTGATAAAATATGTTCTTCATCATTTCTGTTGGGTACGAAGAGTGGTAAACCTACCTCACAATGGTAGATACAGGGATAATAGCCATTACAGTCTGATTTCGCTCGCAAGTGAGCCTGACTACAAACGAATGGTTCAATGGGTAGCACAGCAATGGGGAGAAGGAAGTGACTGCGGAGTGCGGCATTTTGAGCTCCACTTTAGATAAACCTGCAGAGATGCAATCATCTCCAGCTTATTAATTGAGACCACAGAGCAAAACAATCGTGTAGAAGTTATTTTGTCCACATCTTTTTATGAACTTTAAAAACTGATCCTTCATTTAATACTGGGAGTGAACGTTTCCTCTTAGGCTAAAAAATGTGGCCGTCGAAAACTGTCCCTAAACAAGGCAAAATGCTAAAAACTCAACGATATGGAGAGAATGGCACCGTCGAGAAGAAATTATTGTGCTGGAATCAAGAAATTGGAAAAGAAGGGAGGCGCGGATGAGCAACACGACGCTACTGCAAACTGCACTTTCTCCTGCTCCATCAAATTCTAGAATGCTAAGATCGTTCCTATCGCTTCAATATCAGCTTTTGTGCCTATTCCATAAGGACGGTGCTAATTAGGGGCAAAGCGGCTAGTAAGAGTTGCGACACAACTATGCATACCGGCGTTGGCAGCATCCTCAGTTTCTCGCGATACTCGTTCTCGATGTTCTTGCACATCAGCCAGACGTCATCTTCCTTGCGATTGTACTCATAACAATTGGCAAAAATCGTCTCGAAATCCTATGGACAAAGATAGAACGAAAGCTAAGAATAAATTGGGTTATGTAGCCGATAAATTTTTGAAAATCGCAGTAAAGCGAAGTATATCATAAACTACAGCGTTATTGCAAAAATAAAGTAGTGCACAGAGAGCACAAGCGAAAACCCACTCATGAAATCGAACTGAAGAGTGTGGACATGTTTCGGTGCCGCGACGTGTTCCATGCAGACTACAGAAATTAAAACACAGCATTCTGAGATGTGATTCGGAATGCTGTCAAACTACGCAACACTCACAATAGTTACATCATTTCGGCTACTCGACTCTGAATATTATCAGTGAAGATTCATGTCGTGAATCAAATGAGATCTACAATAAAAAGTTCTTAGCCTGAAAATCTGTTCAACCTGTTGAAAAACACTGTGCAAGAACCCCTTCGGCACTCGAAGGCTCCAGTTTCAGAAAATTGAGGGAAAATGTAATGGCAGGATTGGATGAATGAATGAAGGAGTTGGGTTTCCAATCAACGAGCCTGAAGAGGCCGAGTGCTGAAGCCGTAATTTCACTGGAGTTCATATATGGTATCCTCAGTCGACGCATTCAAAAGTTCGGACAGACAAACCCGCTCCATGTTGGGGTTTTTAAGAATTGCACGGTAAAATTGGCATTTTCTACTTTAGAAAATGAACCTTTCAATCAATCAGTGATCTCAGGGCCATCAATTATTCATCATGCCTGAACAGACTTGAACTATTGCCCCTATATCACAACGCCATCCTTCGAATTTCATGTAAACTTGCTCGCAGCAAATTTCTCGACATACAAAAACGTAGTGTCTGATCATAAGGAAATCTCTCGTTAGACTTCCTGACGAAAAGGCATGGTTCAAATGCTCACATGCATGCATTCTTCAGCGGAGAAATAATAGGAGTTCTGAAGACGCTTCCCGATTGTGTTCAAATCCATCGGTCTCTTCACCACACTGTGATAGTCCTGAACACCAACACCTCACATATACTTAACAGCGCATAGAACCTTCAGTTCAGAAACTCTCCAGGTGCGTTGAACTTTCTCGATAAGCGGTGTTAAGATCCTTTAGCTTAATGCATTAAGGAAGGTATCGTCGTTGAGATGTCACCCTGCTCCTCCACACGATTACATGGGTTCTCTATTGATAACAAGGAGTGTACGGTGCGGAACTGAAACAAGATATGGAGCAACGACGGGCTTCCACTAGAAGTGAAAATAAATTTTTGCTGCTTGCGGCCGAAAAAACTTCCGCAGCGCTTCGCATAATCCAAGACTTCTGGATGCCTATGTTTTAGCTTTCCCGCACTATCGGGGAAGTAGGAAAGCATCATATGCTTATTGAATGTGCGTATGGGCTGGTCGCGGTGTCCGATGTATAACTGCAATGTGGATAGCAACATCGTGGCTTTGTGTCAGTAGTCAAAAAAGTTTTGTTAACATAGCAGAAATAGTTATCTGAAGAACAATGAAGCGGACTCAGTCACCGGGAATTAAGCAGATAAATGAGGAGGTAAGGTGGAAAACGACAGGCAGTTGCAACGATAGGAGAGGAGATCCACTGTTCACAAACCAAAGAACTCTTTTCAATAATGAAGAAAGCTTATGGGTCAAGGAGGAGCTTCAACTCCTAAATGCAATAAGGAAAAGGTCGAATCAAAAGAACAAAGAAAACTCAACGAAGAGAGAAAGCAGATTCAGGAGTAAATTAGCTCATTCCGACCTTTCACATCCAATATCAAAGGCGGGTGAAAGTACGTCCACACCATTAAACGCAAATGCTGCCAATTAATGCGCCGCAGCTTGAATTTCAAGTAACGTTATATGAGGCTTAGTCCGTTCTATAAAATGACGCTTGAAAACTTGAATTGAAAAGAGAATATCAAAAGCATGCTTACTATTGATTCCCTCTTGAACTTTACCACATCATCTTTCATTCTGCTGCAGAGTCCGTCAATTTTCACCTTACAACCTTTAATTATATAAGTGCAAAAATCTGAACTAGTCAAAACACTTCCCAATCTTCTGAAATACTAACAAATCTGTTGCGATTTTGTTAACGAACGCTGCAAGAGGAAATTTTGTTAACGAACGCGCGAATAAATCACATGACGTACAGGAATGTTAAGTTTAACCGCGTCGACTGGACTGATGAAAGGCCATGCATGTTGGTGGCGTGTCAATGGATCGAGCACATCCTTCTGCATGAACTGTAGTTGGTTCGTGTGTCGAGTTGGCTTACCCAAAGGTGGGAACACACGCGGTTGCACCACCCCTCTTACAGCTTTCTGAAACACACATCTGCCTGGAGAAAGAAGTCATGGTCCACATTAGCGTGGGATGCTGAAGTGGAAGTTTAGCAATAAAGGAAACAGGAGTTATGTAATTCCTTCTAGACTCACAGTTGCGAAATCGCTGTTCGAACAGAATGAGCCGAACTAAAAGGATTAAATTATTTGTCTCAATATAAATCATTAAGAAGTCAGGATAATGTCCTGCAGGTCGTGCAGAGTTTTCTGAGAAGGAAGGAAATGAAAGAAGAGTGAGCTGGAGGAGGTAAGGAAGGAAGGAAGAACGGTAGCTGTCCCTAGTTTTATCACGGCTGTAAAACAAAACACTACCTCGAGCAACGGATCACTAGGAAGTTTTGTTTGAGGTTCGGACATCTGACGAGAATTAGTAGGAGCTCTGCATAAGAAACAGCGAACATTGCCTAAAGTGACTTCGTTCATTCATTCAATCCTTGCGAATCGCGCAATTCATGGTTATTTTCTGGTTTTCTCTCGATTCATTGCGCAAAAAAAGTTCGCCGCGCTTAATTTTAGCCATGCATTGAGTCAACGACAACTAGCAAAGGTGCTTAACGCGATAAATTCGAGCATGGGAGTCAGTAGTGACGATTTCACCGCTCTGACTATTGCCGCTGCAAACTCATGGTCAGGGCATGAGTCAGCCAAGTAGGAATTTTCAAACCGTACACTGCCTTAAAAAAATGGCCAAATTTGCTTTAAACTTTTCATTTCAAACCGGCTATACTCCGCTTTATGGTCACACATCATATGGCAAGTGCTTACTGCATAGTCTGCAGTAGCAGCAGTTGTAATCATGTTTCCTCGAAAATGAATCGCTATTTATAACTACGGCATATTTCCGATGGCTCCATCCGCAAGGTTTTCCCGTCCCCTATTTATCTGATGTTATATGGCTTTCATGATATCACTCGTATCTACATTTGCTATCTATATCTTACTCTCCGTGCCATCGTGCAAAACAGAGGTGGCAATTTTCTGTTTTCAGAGCAATGAGAATATAAACTCATTCACAAATGAATGTCCACATTGATTTCTGTCGTCGCTATACTCCCTCTAGCGTTTAGTTGTTTTCCTGGGATCCAGTAAGGTAAGTAATTACTTGCGGCGGTGATTCCCATATGTTTTCTGGCAATTTGGACAATTTTTTATGTTGAGAGTAGCCGTCGCTTGTCGCAGGCGTAATGGGTGCTGTTCCACTGTCTGCGACCTTCCGATGCACTATTGATGGACGTTCTGTTAGCGCACCGTCACTGATTGAAACAGCGTGCCGCTGAGTGCAATGGGACGTTGCTGAGTTCTGCATTACCTATAGCATGCAATATATGTGCTAGCTAAAGGTTGATACAAACCACTCTATAGATAAACACATACATAAATAAATAAAAATTGGATATATATATATATATATATATATATATATATATATATATGCAGCTGGTGTTTTGTCCGTCCGTCTGCGTGCCACGAAAACACTGTCACACGAATTTAGTGGTTTCTGACTTATCTGGAACAATGAACTACTTCGGAGAACATCCGCCTGTTTTGCAAGGTGAAGAAGCTTATGTTAGTAACTCAGTTGCAAGTTTCAGTTTACACGAGTAACCGAAAATATTCTGAAGTTTTATCCACCTTTCCAATCGATAACCTTCATGCAACTTGCATCAAATATTATTGCTACACTTACATTGATTGGTGCGCAGGAATATGTTTCAGACTTTTCCCCTTATAGTTCCTAAGCAGAGCTTTACATTTATTTATAAAATCTACCCTAATTGAACATATTTTGCATAGTCAGAAAACCTGAGAAATTATAAAGTTTCTGTGAATGAACGTTGGAATGCCACTGTCTAACTAAGTGCAAAATTGAAATCTGCCGTCTTATCCTACACGTCTGAAATGACACCTTTGCGGGTACCGGTTAAGTTTAAGTTCAAGAAATTAGCTTTGCAACCGTTTTACGTGATTTCAGTTCGTAAGGAATCTCAATAAATTATTTTAACAACACTATGAAAGGTTTCTGTATTTGGTACTAGTAAATCGTCAGCATTTCTACAACAAATAGCATTGAAACATGCAATTTTGGCACATTTATATTCTACGATGACAAAGTGAGACTGGCTGTGTCAAGACTGGCATTGCCACACATAGGTAGTCTTTTGGTTTACTTAGAAACAAAATCGGCGAAAATAACATAACTTTGTTTAACAATAAACTTAAACATTTCCCCAATCCGTGCCTTTTTTCAAAGCAAGTGCGCTTGCTGTAAACTCGCAATCATGCATGGAAAATAGTTTTGTTATTACAGACTTTCAAGTAAGCCTTCTTTGAATTCTCAAAACGCAAGTGTGCTAGAAATTGCGTTGCTTTAATAATACTTTCGTGTGGCAAAGCAGTGAATGAAGTGGGAAAGTCAGCAGTCAGAACCGTTTTACAATGTCTATCATATTTTTGAACTATATTCGGAAAGCTTTTTTAAAAATTCTAGAATGTTATGTGGGGAACAGGATACTAGTTTTGGCGAATTTTTACTGGCCCCAGCTACATAACGAAACTATTCAGGATTTTAATGTCATTTAGGAATGACAAACATTTTGACTAACATCTCATTTTCCTCATTAACGTTAATATCATAACGTTAGGAAAACTCGCGGTGCGTGGAAACAAAATCCATTTCCTCTCTATTTTTAACATGCACATAGATACCGTTGCCTATGATCATACCGTTGATAATTCCATGCTCCTTGCATAAGTTCCGAATATGAAAGTTTCTGCTTATAAAAGCATAGTTATTGCCAGCTTCATCCACAGGTGCAGCAATAAATTTAGGTTGCATATTTTTACTACTATGCTACTACTGTAATCTAGGCCATAAGTTACGTCGATTTCTGCTCTATAAAGTCCCCTACTAAGAAAATCCTTAATGCGCATTGCAGCTGGCATTTGAAATACTTGAATTTATTCACGTCAGTGTGTTCGGTTCGAGCAATTCGCAGAACTGGTTTCTTTAAAGATTGTGCTGCATCCTGTATAATCAGGAGAGGATGCTTATTAATGAAGTGTCTAAACTTGACCCTTTTTTTGAAAATATTCCCAAAGGCACTAGACGGAATTTACCGAAATTCAACGCAAAAACATATGCTCTAAAGATTGATAAGGAAATTGTCAGTTACGACAATCACATCTGTTATTTAAAAACAAAGCTAAACTTTGTGGGTACTGGTTTAATATATGTAACATTTTATTACATAGATAAGCACATACAATCCTGAAGCACTGCTTCGAAATTTCGTCTTTATTAGGTCTATTAACAAACCCAACGTTCTTCAATCGCACGCATAATGTCAGCACACTGGCTAGCTCCTTTCAGAAGGGAAAAAGGATATGCACTGAATGTTCATGACTTCACTTCCTTCCAACGAAAAAGAACAACCGCACCACTATTGTTGAAGTGCAGTTTTGCTCAAACACTGCCATAAGCTAAACGACTGTACGATACACAGAACCATTACGTGGTTGCCATGATCAACATACTACAACAGCACACTATGCGCCCGTATGCGCATCCCGACTTTTCGAAGGCCACACAGAACAGAAGAACGAAGCCAAGTATACGCTCATACTACGAAGACGTTGGCAAAAGATGATTCGTTTCCATTCTACACCTTTTACAACATCAAAAGACCCCATGAAGACATTAGGTACACATCGCATCACTGAAGTCACACTTCGTCCTTTCCGAAAAAAAAGCGTTATTACCCACCCACTTTGCAATAACTAATGGAATTAACTCTTCCACCTTCATTACTTCAGAAGAGAAAACAAAGTGAAAACTCAAAAACTCGCGACCAGCACAGCGCACTTGCTACGACCGCTCCACGCGACAGCAAACGACTGGAGTGAACTTGAGCACCATAATTATAATTGTGTGGGATGCTTGCACATTCGAGCCACGTCATCACCACGAGATAAACTTGCCAGTGACCGTGCTCGTTGCATCAGTATTGACTGCAGCAGTTCCAGAAATTTCCATGCAAACCGGCATTGACAACTAAACTGATGAAGACCTCGTTAGCAAGAATGTGGCTCGAGTAAGGGTGCATCACGAACAATTTTTCTAAAGCTGCAATGCAAAGTGCACCCAGCATTCAAAAATGCGTTGGACCTGAGGGATTCTGGAGCCGCATGTGGTGTCAGTGACGTTGTTACTGATACTCTTCTATACTCTACAGTTTCCTTTTTTCATTTTGACTCAGGCGAACGTGTATGTGGTTGCAACATGTGTTGCGTCATTTTTCACTACAGATCAAATGGACGCTATAACTTCGTCTTCGCACAGAATTCAGACCACTTCAATCCTGCAACGACGCCGGTCACTTTTACGACTCAATCAATGCAAGTTTGTATTTTCGAATTTTATCATTGCGGAGAAACGGAGAAATTCTATCATTTCCGGTGCCATTTTGTGAAGCGCGTAAAAAGTCCCGCTCATTTTAGAATCCTTATTCATTCCGACGCGAATAGCTGTCGTTTTGCTGCTTTCGTTTACATTTAGCTTCCGAATAAACTACAAGAGTTCTCAAGTAAGCGTATTTTGGTATGCGTAGCATATGCAACAAATAAGAAGAAAGGAGAAACAGCAGCGTGCAGTACGTATCAAAGCAAGGTGTTCTAAGCTGTCACAGTAAGGTGTCGGTGTGACAGTTAGCTCCCATAAGCTAATCCAGTCATCCAGATCTTCTTAGAAGTCTACCCTCTCTTTCAAGCCTCGTCGACAAAATTGCGAGGCAACACAGTTAAAAGACAAACAGTTTGCCACACTTCTACAATACGGTGGCAAGTACGAAGGGACACTAGGATAGCTCGAATTGTCCGTACCATCCCACACCAGAATTACAGGCTGCCGCCAGTAATCTGGCTCATTTCAACTGCTCACTGAGTTTTGAAACCAGTCTAAAAGGTGAAGTGAACTTATGAGCACGCCAACCTTTAAATTCACCAGATTCTGCCTTGGACAATCCTCCCGATGTGTACGCGGCAGTCGATGGATGTACATTTATGCTCTCGGCCTTCGTTCGGCGCAGAACTCCCCCTTGGCCTTCACCCGACCGTTCCATCTTAGTTTTGTATGTGACGACCTGGTTACCTTTGACACAGAAGGCAGAGAAGCGACAGTGCACATCGACAGCTCTCGTCGTCGCTTTCCCAGTTCGCAAATTTTCGTCTTCTCGTTTTGTCCCACCTGAACTGCAGTACTATTAGACTTTCTCAGTTCTTTGTTACAGTTCTGAAAAATTTAAATACGAATGGTTCAAAAAACGCTGTATTGAAGCTCGCAAGTTACATAATGACATTTTTTGAAAGGCGAAGGCGAAGATGAGACTGAAAGAACAACGGTTCAAAACAGCAACACCAGTTATTGAGGGTCTTATTGCTGCTGCATTCCGCCCACATGGCACTCTCCTTTGCTGCTGTTTTGGTATGTAGTACCACCGGCACACTCCGCTTCTATCGACGCAGGTGAAGCTTTAGGGTTCTCCTGTTCCTATTTTGTTCAATTCCCGGCATCCTTTGCAGCATAACAACTTGCCTTTCAGCAGAGATCTGGTGCGTCAGCACGCAAAGTATTTTTCATTTCCAAGGTACTTAGATGTCTTCTTTACCTCTTTCTCTGTACATTAGGAAGCAAATGAATTGCTGTCGTTGCTTTCGCTCTTTTGAATTTCATCGATTTGTTCAGTTTGTTGTGTACTGCTTGACATTCCTGGTCCTGCCTCATTTGCACTACACCCACTACTGACGGCATGCTAACCAGAACTTGTGCCTAGCAGTCTCTTTGCCGACTCAGACAAGATCAAGAGAAGCCCCTGTCTTTTTCTCATTCAAGGCTGCCGCAACTTCCTTCTCCCATTTTTGACGCATTTTTCGGTTGCTCCGAGAACGTGGCAGGCTACTCTTCTGCAAGGATATGGAAGGTAGCCCCACCATGTGATCTCACGAAACACATTCCCTAAATCGGTTTTGGGCTGTTCCTACTATAACTCTCTTCAAAGTGGGCAGATTTTGATTGTCCACAGAGAACAACATTAAGCCATGAGACTTTGCGAAGAGCAGTGCGACGTTCCTTTCAAAGCTTCAAATGTTTTGTGAGCTGCGTTATAGCTGCGTGGTTGTAGCTGCGCAGTTCCTCCAATGGAGGGTGCAGTAGATTGGTGCTTCTTTCACTTTGCGAGGGCGAGACACGCTTCCTCAACATTCCTAACGGAGGTAGCGGGACACAGGAAGGGTTTCAAGGGAGTTGCAGTCATCGCAAAAGCCAAGGTTCAGAAAATTAATTAGAAAGGTGGAGATTTCCTGAGCACAGAGAAGGCACCCGCAGTGAAAGGTACCGTCATCTAGCATTTGTGAACCTTCTTTAAGTGGCTGCTTGCAGAGAGAAGAATGGCGGTGAACTGTGAGCACAATTTTTGCATGAATGCATCTCTGACGGGGATTCTACTGTCAAAGCTGCTCGTTTCTGAAGTTTTCTGTGTGCATTCCTTACCTCCGAATCACGTCTGGTTTTTTATTTTCATACTCATCTGCCTCCAGTGAGAATAGTAGTGCATTGGCTGGGGATTATTTCCAACGGGCTGGCGTCGTTTATCGATGTTGCGATACTGATTCTGAATTTATAGGGGTCGGAGCATCCAATCTGCTGAATCAACAATCAAGTGCAGGTGCTGGAAAAACTGATACGATGTCCATTTTTGTGATTCCTTCCACTTTGCCATCATTTTCAAAAGATGCCGAAAATAATAAGAAGTGAGCACTAATACAGTCATATCTCAATCGATCTAGCCTTGAGTACTTTTATCCTGTGAGTGATCTACTTATATGCGTTTGTGAAAAGAGGAACGATGGGGTTTTGTCTGTTTTGTCATATGTGTCGTTAAGTCTGAGATTGCTGCAGCTGGGAGGATGATCTTTTTTGGCAGGCTGGGCCTAAGTTGTACGATGAAATATTTCTTAACTACCAGCTTCAAGCTGCTCTACTAAACTTAAGATAGTTATGTGCACGTATGTGCACCTTACTATACTGTTTTTTTTGCTTGTGCCTCTTCGTTCTTTCTCTTGTTGTTGTCCCTGATGTTTACTCTTTGCCATCAGTTCGTCTTCTGGTTCTTGGAAACTACAGATTGCTGAGGTCGATCATTCTGTGAGTTCCATAAAGCTTATACTGGGAAAATATTTGATCATCTCTGGCTTCATTCGACCACCCAAATAAGGCACCCACCATAGACAGAGCAGCATAGACAAGTGAATTCAGCTGCACAATGAAGCACCAGATGAACTCGCCTCACAAGTATCGTCATTGCATGTTCGCAAAGTGAAAGCAGACAATGAACTGGCGAAGTGGAACGAGTGGCCTCTGAATCCAACAAGTGTGTCGATGGTGGGGAACGAAGACGACCAACTTGACTCCATTCAGACCGCTTTGGAGGCTGAAATAACCAAGATTCGGAAGAAAATAGCTGTACTGAAGCGCCATGAACTGGATGTATCCAATCTTTTGTAAGTTGTCTCATGTTTTTTCTATTACCAGGAGTAGAGCAGATAGAAAAGAAGGATTTATACTATGCAGATGAATTGGTTCAAAAGGATTGATGGAATTGGAGCATTACATCTTGATGAGGTTTCTAAAAATATGGAAAAGTCATAGCATGTTAGAAATCACATAAGGAAGATCTGGATTCTTTGAGCTGTTGAAGTGATATGGCTGTTTTCCGATTCGATATTTTCGGCATATTTTGCAATCACTTATACGTCCTAAAATTATTTCTCGACGTCATTTCTATCACTTTGGTACTTATGGCATGCACTTACTAACGCATGCTATAGTTCATATTTGGCCACGGCGGAGTCAAACGTTGTGCGCAGCATGCTATAATTTCATAGATAATGGAAAATTCACAGCCGTCCTTTATTTATGTCGATCAATGGGCATTCTCCATCCTTTCTACACAACCACCCATGCCCTGAGCAGATCCATCGGCTGTTTGCTCAGTAATTTTAGCGCGAAAGTTCAACTATAAATTTCTCTTAGATCTGGACGATTACTGCTCAATTCTACACCTCACGAATTCAGCTGGTTCTGCTTCATTTCCGCAGTCCAAATTCGAGAACCTAACCATGATATCTGCTAATGGTTCTCCTAACTGCTTCTGCTGATGTTGCTATTTCCTGAACATTTACCCACGTGAAATGCACGTTTTCGTGACTGCGCGGCTTGTATCTCAGTTCCAGAAAAGCACTCTGAAATAAATTTTTATTGGCTCATCCGAACTCATATATAAAACAAACCGGATTGTTGAGACTGTCAGCAAAAGAAAAACATGAAACGAAACTACCGAACGCCACATGCACGACGCTGGGCATTGTGGTCAATACATGAGAATGTGTAACAAATAAGATAATGGCGACGTCAAAGACTTCACGAAACTTCATGTTCAACGCAAAGATTTTCACTGAGAGGGGAATCGTCCACTTTGAATTACGCCTGGGAGAACACGAACGGACCCGCACACAAATGCCCTTGCCAGCGAGGATGGAAAATGTTGCATCTGCGGGCGATAAAATCACATAAATGAACTATAACGTCCAACAGGACTTAATCAAGGGGAAGACAGCCGTTGTGTTCAAAAGCAATATATTTTGAACGAGATATGAAGAAATTCACGCGATCTACTGGCTGAACCGAAGGAACTGGCCACAGCCATAATTACCACCCCATGTTAGTCCTTAATGCTCAATATAATGAAGGTCAAACGTAGCGTGAAGCTCCCCCGAAGAATAATAAACCTCATCGCCACCAGCACTCCATGCTGCATCAACAACGCTTTGCGCATCCCAGTAATCAATCAGCACGACAGCAAGACGTCCAACAAGATGGAACAGTTAAGACAGAGATGATCAGCAGTCAAACATACCCACAACTTAATGCATCGCATTAAACCAATCAAAAAACTCGACGCACAGAAAAAGAACCAGCGAAATATGCAGCAATAAGGATTTCCCGTAACAGGTGGTAAGATCATTCTTGCAAGTTGAACCAAGGGAGACAAAAAGCGGGGCAGTGCCTCATTCTAACTGCGTTTCCGTATCAGACTTCTTCATTTATTCGCTGCGATTTTCTCGGGATCAGTCGTTGCGCAGACAGCTTTCTTTTAGGCGAGAATTCGCTCCATAATTCGTTTTTTCCCTCACCCTTCCTCATTCAGCGGTCCCACTTCGGAAAATTACAGCCTCCTTCCTTCCCCCTTGAGGAGAACGTTGCCTTATAACGCACATCAGCAAGAAAGTCAAAAGAAAAACAACGGAGAAAACAACCTTTCTCCATCAGGTCGCGGAGCGACTGAAAAGCAAAATTCATCTGCATAATTAGTGCAGCACAAAACGAACGTAACAACTGGAATGACACCTCTGATGTAACTGCCAGTGTTGGAATGCGACAACGGTGATTAAAGTGCCCCACGAACTTTCCTTATTCACAACTACAAGCGATGATGGTATCAAGTTTGAATTGCTGAGGATGTAATTCAGTCAGACAACCAACCGCAGTGAATAAAACAAAATGCAGTTAGGTGCCACTCTACCTTGACTTTACAAGTGAAAAAAGTAACGCAGAAAAGATGGATACGACTCACTGGAACTACTACTTTCGAGCGGCTCACTATCATTCACCGCATTCGAAATGACCCTTTGGAAGAATTATCGCACTAAACGCAAATAAACGAACCTGAGGTGGTGGAGATGAACAGTCTCAAGCAACGGAAAACTTAAAAGGTGCTGGGCAAAACAACAATGAAGTAAAAAAACGTGCGGATGAAAAAACACGAAAAACAATCGCCTTGAACGCTCCTGCTAGCGCAGTCGTATTTCCTGACAAATCATCATACGTTGTCACCTGCAACGTGACATATCAAAAGTCCCTTTCTGTGAAGTACGACTACATCCTCTCACAGAAAAGATCATGTTCTTGAACATGTTCAGACATCGCCACGTATGCACCTGTTGTTCAGTGGTGCCTTCAAAGTGTCGTGGACACCACCATCAGCTCTACTTTTCTTATTTGTGTTAAAATCGATGCTGCCTAACCATCAAGATGAGTCTATACGATCGGTCACCTGTGCGAAAGCAGTGGGAAATTTTTCACGCTTGTGCTCCTGCTCTTATCCGGCGTATGCAAAACATATGAGGATGAACCAGTTAATAGAAGGCGAAAGCGTGCACCACGCAGACCGTGGAGGTGATCACATGCGCGCACTGCAACTTGTACAGCCGCACCATTTGAATATGAATTGCGATCCTAATGTCAAAAGATGGAACAATAACCGCACTCAAATATGAGATGGATTCAACACCAGTGAGCCCGATTTTTTGGATGGATGCTCTGATAAGTGTGCATTATAACATACGAATTTCCACAGATTTTTCGAAACAGCTGAAGGAGTGCAGCTACTTAAAACGAAAAAATTTGTGTTCCGCTGAACGCATACTTCAGGAAATCATAAAGGCACAATGCGATAAAAAATTTTCGAAAAATGACGGTGCGAACGCTCACATTGCGCAGAGACAAATATGCGGAGAAACAATCCAGCACGACGACCATTATACGACTTTCTGTGAAACGAAGCAACTAATGAAGGTGCTAACGGGAGACTAGAGCCGCCGCTGATTTGAATTCCGACTTGAAAACAAAAAAGTTCGTTTTCCAGCAGAGTTCCTTTCTTCGACGTCACTCTGCTGGAAAACGCAACGAAACGTCCGACTCCTCCAGCGAAAAACAAATAAACCTTGAGCTTACCAAAGAGCGAGTTCCTGCCAGCACCCCAATCGGTGTTTTCTTCTAGCAAATGCTTTTCCGACCCTTCCACGTTGTCTTTCCTGAAAGCTGCTTGTGTCTCACACTTCGGGAACAAATGCTCTTCTAACCTGCAGCTCATCCCAGATGTCAGCATTCAACTGCCATAATATCACACTGCAGTTGAAATCTTTAGATGGAGCGGAACGTCTTAAATGCAGACCTAAGCAATGTGCAGAAATGACGTTTGCGAAAATTAAATTTTGGAAAAGAATAAATAAACTCCACTTCAAGCTTCACTTACATAAAGGGTAAGTCATAACTGTTCGGTCGTAACCGCTCTCTTCAAGGAAACGCTTTCCACAGCCGACTTCTACGGTTTATGGCTGAAGTCAGATGGCAGAAGGCCTAGTGAGCAACAATTCCCACTTTACTCCACCTGCTTCCTCTCGTGGGAACTTCACCCAATAATGAGTGAGGCTAATGCTTCTCATTGCTAGGTAGGAAGCGTTCTCTCTCCACCCCAAAAGGACTTCTTCGCAAACAATCTCTGTCCTCCTCAGCGGTCGAAGAAAATTGAGAAAACTCTCCAGCGAGGCGCAGAAGTTTCAATTTCGGGTTGCTTACTTCCCTCGGCAGAAAAAAAAATGGTGATGGAGTAGAAGAGGGCAAAGCAAAATCCTACTTTCCATTCAAACATTGCTGGTGGAAGGAGAGGGGAGAGGGGATTACTTTCTTTTTTCTCTCGTTTCTTGTCAGCTCTTAACGCAGAACGAACTCTCAACACCCCATATTAAAGGTAAATCAACGAAGGCACTTGACAGAATAAATAACGCTCAGAAAGACGTGCGTCTGTCCCCTCCCTTTCAATACAATGGATGTTTAACGCCGAGTTGCACAAAAAATTGTATTCAATAAACGGTTGGAGCATCTATACGCAACACAGTGAACCTCATGCTGCGGTAATGGATAAGCTGGTCGTCGGCCCTCGTTCGTATCAGCTTGTTCCCGTATTTACGCTCCCTTTCAGCCAGCGGATAAGAGTCGCCCCGAGCCTGCCTCAGCAAAAGCGTGACGACGAGAGCAACCACTACCAGCGAAACTGCCGCCAACAAAAAGCAATGCCAAAAAAACGATGTTGCACGCGAGCCTGCAAATTCACCAAACAGCATCGTCAAAACAACGCATCCTTCTCATAAAACAATATCAGCCGGAGAATAAGGCGACTATTACAGACAAACATCTGAAAAAACACCGCTGACGAAAAGGTGCAGTGAGTACTGATACCCCTCGCTTCAGAATTTTTGGAGAATCTATGCCGAAGTCGCATTTTTAGATAACTACTTCAGGCCACAGCAACTAACTCTCGATAACCGAGTGGAAGAGCAGCCAAATGACAACAAAAGCGCTCCGACCATTGTTAATTGTGAGTAACACTGAGACCAGTACAGCAAAATCCCTTCCACGATATTATCGCGCAACTGCAGTCCAAAAACGCAACGACACTACGCCTGCGAACTCCCAAAACCACACCACACCGTCTCTGTTATACACTTCATGTTCTTTGCAATTTGCAGGAAAAGAATCCTCTTCCAGCGATACGATAGTCTATCCTTAACTATGCTTGAAATAATTCTTACGGCAGCCGATATTTGCTATTTCTATCAAAACGCCGTAAAGACTGGAAAACGTGGAAAAAAACTGCTTGTCGGATTTGAAAAATTAGTCTGTAGGAGAAGACGATACGGGCACCACAATTTATTGCGCCTCAAGTAAGTTGCACACACGCAACCAACGCTAAACAGCCAACCATCACAACAATCAATGAAAACCTGCCCATAAACTCTTCAGCACATGCTTATATAGGCCATTGGAGTGCATGCACGTGTTACTTCAACATCCTTTACTATGCACTTAAGGATCAAAGTGCCCTTTCGCTGCCCCTCTCTTTATTCTTCTGAGTAGCTGCCATATTAACTTTCGCAAATAGAAAGGACAACACTATGTTATGTTGACATCGGTTGCTTTGGATTCTTAGTGCCCTTTTATTGCTCGCCTCTTTGTTTAGCAGAATAGCTACCATGTTGAATCTGACGATATCGTGACACACAAAGAGGAGTTCACGCCTGGTGAGTCACCAGCACCAAACCCCGAAAATCACGCTCGCCTCGCGTTCACGCGACTCTGCTCAGTAATGGTTTACGCTGCTTGAACTCATGAAGTTAACGAAATGAGAAAATAAATCCTCATTCATCATTAACGTATGATTTTCACTGGTTAGCGTAGAGTCCTTAACCCGAGATGTCTGGACACATTTCTTGGGTATATATATAACTGGAAGGAGAGTTGGTAAATGTAAATTACACCACTCGACGCGAACCTCAAACATTCAGCACAACGCCAATTACTCACTTTAACCCATTTCTTCAGCTCACAGGAAGCACGGGTCGAAAAACCCAAATAAACAGACAAAATGAATGAAAATCACTCTAAAATATCTTCGAAGAGAATGACCAGAAAAATCTAAAAGATGGAAAAGATGATACGATAATGGAAAGAGACAGCTGCAGATGGCCATCGGAGGAGAGGATAAACGGAAAGAGCAAATGAAACATCACTAACTGTCTCCTGTCGTGAAAATGTGCGCAACTGCTGATTCCGTTTCCCGAACATCTCCGTTCTGATTCTCCTGTAACGCGACTGCCACCACGTCGTACTTTGTACCGGGTTCCAAGCTCCTATTTTCACGGCAAAATCATCCCCTGTAAATACGGGAAATGCGGATAACAGCCAGAATACTGGAATAGCATTCCTTAAAGTCATTAGACGGAACCTCTCCACCCAGCACAGAATATTCGTGCTTTCTCAAAAATAACCCCTCCTATCACCTCAGCGGCAACGTCGAACACTAGGCACTTTTTATTCAGCTCAAAAATCAGAAAATTACTTGCTCCATGGAAATAATGGGCTGTTGTCACGTGATCCTTCAAAATTTTTAAAAATGAAAATACTCCTCATCCGCCACTAAAATTAAAAGATTCAGGCCATTTGAAAAATATTTCGGAAACAAATGAAGGCCCATTTTGCAAACGACGGTTGCGATTGGAAAACGGTTGTTGCGGACTCTTGTGGTTGGGAAAGGACTGTCACAGCAATCCAATGACCGAGCCTGTGCATTTCCACCAGAAACATGAAAGGCTCAGTATCCCTGAACCTCATGTCGCTGCCGACGAGAAGGAGTTTGAGAGGGTCACAGCATTGCCCACTCCTCATTTCGCTGTCTCGAAGTATTCTCTCATCCGCGAATGCCAGGCCGGCAGTGACACAACGTGCCCAAATGCAGATATTCAGCTGCTTCAAAAGCAGTATCAGCACATCGCTTTCGGAATAAAGAATTTTTTTGTGCCAAAGCATCTGACTGGAGAAGACTAATGGTCGCCGCATTCATCCCCTTATTTGACAGGAGCGAATTTCATCGTATTTTCCAACGTTAAATTTTTATCTTGGCGTCACATCGTTTGATTCCAAAGCAACAAGCCGGGAAACGCGAAATACTAACGGTAAGTACCTTCCGGTCGAATCGCAACCCAGTCGTGGGTGCCAGTCTTCCTGCATCTAACATACATGACATTGCCAACCGGTCGCTGGTCGCTCCGCATGCGCTGGCCAGGTGTGATAGTTATGTTGATATGATTATTCCCCACGCCATCTTTCTCCAAGACCGGCTGCACTGGTGCCACTACAAGATTGCTCCATAAGAACGACATACAACAAACACTGAAGCAACATCATTAACACTGCTTCGCTAATCAGACAAACACCTCCCCATCCCTCTCTTCATAAAGAGTAAGGATCGCTCTCATCGAAACAGCTCCTTCTCCTTACTGCACAAATCATCACTCGACCTTGTCCGCTCATCATTTTCCCTACTGTCTTTTACAATAATTAATGGCTATAACTCGCACAGATACCAGAACCTTGTCATTATAATTTGTTATAGCAGATCCAGATATAAAAGTGAAGTTTTCGTCATGTCTCCATGGAGTAGTTGTACTGATGGATGGCCAGGTGGTGTGGAGTGGGGGAAAAGAATCAACCTCCTCCTTTCGTGCAAAGCGAAAAGCGAAGGAAGATACCTTCCCCTCAGCATCTAAAACTGCCAAAGAGAGTTGTGGGGAAGCTTATGAAGTAGAAGGAGGACAACACAGAAGAGGGGAATTCCTCTCACCTCACTTCATACCCACTTTACAATGAATTCCTCTTTCTCTATTCATTCTGTGAATAGAAGCTCACAACATTCGACACTTCAGAGGGAAGAAAACATAATAATATACTCTGCGAAAAATGGGGAAAAAAAAACCGCAGATTAATCCCAGTGTCACCATCTCTACTGATATTGGTATGGCAGCTGCCCTCGCTGCGCAGTCAACATATCGCCAATCATACCACCATTTCATAAGTGGTAAACCGGCTGATTCGCGCAATCAACATCCGTGTAATCATATTTTCAAGCTCAACAGTAAAAGATTCTGCCAAAATGAGCACCCACTCAACGACGGTGAGGACCGTGTTGTACAACCTAGAATAGAAAAGGGAAATGTGGGCTCACTGGGACTCATTTGCCGATCAATCGCCCATCGGCCTATCGATCATTCATTTCTTGACATTTCAAAACAATGAAGTTGAACTTATTTCAATAAGCAGCTGCTGCCCTTGCATCGTCATTGGCCGCAGCACTACTAAAAACAGAAAATCGAATTCGAATTCTGAACTTTTCAACTGTACGACAAGAACGGAATAGGTCCGATCAAACGGGAGGACGAACAGGCAGCGGTGAGCGCTGATACGATAAATCATGTTCTCACTTCGGTCATCGAACTGCTGCGGTAATGTAAGGACGTCTTTCGAATTGAGGTCCCCATCACCTGCTGCCGTACTGCCATAAACAATGAAGCGATATTCGCTGTCATATTCGAGACCTGTGATCCGTAGTGCGTGCTCAGCATGACTTGTCAACCTGAACATCCTCTTCCAAGTGAAGGCAGCCTTTAGCATCCATTTCTTTCATAAATGCCTTGGCCCACTTTTCCTCACAATTATTCCCTTGGAAGGTAAACGATATTAAATGACGAAAAGAGGAGATACCTTGACTAAGATGTCCTGGTGAGATCTTGTACTGAGTCACCTATGAAAATCAAAGCGCCACATTCAGCCCTCATCATGCACGCTCAAATCTGGGTATTGAAGGCACACAGCGTCATTCACTCACTTCTACAACAGCACCGCACTCACTATACACAGTCCCATCTTGGATTTTCATTCACACAAACGCGCCGAAGAGACAATTTCTATGGCACTTTCCTTTAAGCAACACCTTTCAATTAGCGGTGCAGGAGCCCAGACAGTGGCGAACTTTGCCGATGCAAACGATGAGGAAGGGTAGTGCTGTGAAGTACCCATACAATACAGTAATCTGAATTCCACGGTGCTAATCTGATACTGAACTGAACGGATAACGAGTTGCCACTGTGAGCACGGCAACCCTCCAGAATTAGCAACGTCGGTCTCATGCCATCTGATCGAAGTAGTCTCTTCTTTGCAATCCCTCCTAGACATCTTTGTTCTTCCACCTCCCTTTTCATCATTTCCCATGTCGCTCGATATCCGCCGACCTTATACCTTCAGATATCTGACGTCGTCTATCAAACATTTCAGGGAGTCAACTATACACTGTTTACCTGTCCCTTCACCCTTCACAACTGTAACCTTTCCATCAAGGAATTAAATTTCTCGACGTCCCATGAAGACCACTAAAGGCACGAACTTGGAGTGAATTTTTCTGTACTGTTTCGAGGTTGTGCACATAAAACTACGCTATCAATTTGCAGAAAGACACAGCTGACGCTCATATTTCAACATAAGGTTGAAAATACATAGTTGTCCAATGTGAACACCGCATGCCAGCGAAAAAGGCTCTTAACGCTACCTACGTCGTCTCATCAACTTCACTAACGTAAAATGCAAACGTGACGCACTCAGATCAACGTAAGCTTAATCTGGAGAAACAGAAACGAAGGAAGATATTCGATGCAGAGAGACCTGCGGGGGCACTTCTCTCTCTGCACCGACTGCATGTGAGGAGCCATCTCGCAGACTTCGATCGTATACTTCAGAAGACTGCCATTTGTACGAAAGGGCTTCTTCCAACGCACAATCACGACTGCCCTCTCATCATTATGACGATTGTTGATCGCATAGACCTCGAGCTGTCGAACTGCATTCGGCACTTAAAAAACTCAATAGCATCGTCACTATCACAACTCATAAATCCTCCTCAGTGTTTATGCAGATGCAATTAGGTCACAGTGCTGCACTCATCAGTGTCCACCATCCGATAGAGAAATACCGGATGAGAAAATACGGCACCAAGAAACAAAAAAAGCTGAGACAATCGGAAACGTTCAGGATTGTTGAAGACGCAAAATGCTCTGAAATAAACAACAGTTCTGGGAAGATAATGTGTCGAGGTAGTTAAATGGGAACGAAAAGGTGAAGTGCCAAGAGATGAACAAGGCGACAGTGACCATCAATTGTGAAAGAATAAATTTGTAGCGACTGATGAACTCATTTCTGCTGCGAATATTCCTCTCCTCAACGAATAGTGAAAATGAACGAGGTGGCTGCTTTGTGGAAGAGCATTACAAATCAGTTTCTGGTAACAACGATGACGTACTATCGATCAGCTTCATAAGGCCATCTCATTAACAACGCTGCAACTATTTCCGATCGGTATGGAAATGGTCAATGTGAACATGAACATGAAAAGAGCATAAAAGCACATAATGAACGCGAAAAGCACAAATCGCGTCAGCTTTCTTCACGATGCTTTTTCAATCATTTCACTGAAACTCCACCACTTTCTTCAACTCTGCTGGACATTTAATGAAACTTCTGTATCACATTTCACATGTTAAATGCGATAAAAGAAGGAATAAAGCATTACCCCCTTCAGGAAGGCGAAACGAGATGGGCGGTGACAACGGTCCGTCGTGCTGTCCGTTACGTACGCAGATCTGTGCATAGTGAAAGGTATTCGACTGCAGCCCAAATACCGTAACATTAACTCTATCGCTAGCGACCAATGTCTCCTTTCGGTGAGCGTACCAAGTGTCTTCGAGCACTAACATATCGGTTCGCTTTGTTCGTTTATTCTGCAAGAGCGCATCACTTATCAATTGCGATAAAAATTATACAACAAAAACGAAGGCACGTCCACATGCTCTATGGCTCAAAGATCTTAGAGGGGCGACACAGTGCGATGAATACAAATTTTCTGAAGTGAAAACTCGAGACGTTAGCCCGTAAGGTATCATACGCGATTTCGCTGAAGGAATTAGATGGCAGCTCTAAACCAGAAAATGTGACTGTGTAGCGTCCTCACAAAATGAGAAGCGGCCAGCAGCCCTCCTTTCAGGGCTTTTCTCAGCATCTTTATGCAGCAAAAAACGTCTGCGAAGTGCGCAAGTGAAATGCGCCTTTTATTTGACTCCAAAATGAGAGCATTTAATGGCATGTTTACCCTCAACCCGATACTGTTAGTAAATGATTGCCATCAGATCTATTAGCCAGAACCTCCACTTTACAGAATAGCAATTCCGTGCCTACATACATCACCTATCAGTAGCGCCTGGCAGCTTGAAATTGATGTCACCGCTTTGGCTTTTTATAAAACCACAACGTGCACTGCAAATTGCACAACATCTTTCACTGCCTCATCATAACCACCAGCATGTTCTCTCGGTCGCACAGGCTTATCTCATAAAGTATATAATAAAGGTTAGGGAACCGGAACTCGAATGCTTTATGGTCATCTTCCCATACATAACTCCTTTACTGAAAGTACGTGAACGGTAATGACCTGCAATGAGGAATTAAGTGAACGCAAAGCTGCCACGCCTCGGGAAACTCGTGGAACACATCCAATAGCGCATTATTCCGTCAGCTGATATTCACTCAGTCTTTCAACCAGACAATCCTCTACGCCGAACGCTTGCTGGGTACTATGCTCCGTGACCGAGTCCCTGCATAGTGTGCGCCACGTATTCGAGCTACCAGCAGTACGGTACGATCCGGCGCACTGCACTGCGTGAAGCAGCCTAAGATTCGCTCTATGACATCATACCACATCACTGCCAGTCTCGGAAACACTTTTGGTGCTTCCAACAGTGACATGAAAACCAACTGCTGAAGCAAACGAGCAAGGACCGAATTCACAAGTATGAGCATGCTAAACAGCTAAGCACCAAACTCGCAAAGTGTTGCTTTAGTACAGACCGTTATGAAAGAGGACGGCGGGGGGAACTGAGAGGGGTGGAGCTTCCGTTCCTTTCCTCCCTACATACAGGAAACTCAGACGCAATCAGCAGAATTCAGTAAGCATATAAGTCGCTACTATGAGTGAGAAGACTCATGGGCACGAAGGGAGAGATGGAGTAAAAGTGACTGCATAATCGCTTCGAAAATTCGGTTTGTTTAGCGCTTACTGGTCCGCCCTGTGCATATCTGCTCTGAACAAACTTCCTGGAACGCTTCCCATTTGCAACTCAGTCGCCTGATGCACATGATCCTGAATTCATCCTTCAACAGCACAGACTCATCAGAAGTCTGGGACCGCATCGGTAAATCCAACTAATGGGTCTTGGAACAAATACTTAAAAAATGATTCGGAAAGTGAGAGGAAATCACCGTAATGTTGTGCTCATCGCGCGTTGTCGAGTCTCCCTGATTCTCTTCTTCCCGTTGACGTGCCCACGTTATTATCTGCAAACCGTTAGTGATGGGGAAGCAACATGCCGGAAGACTCATACAAGAAAAACTTCTCACCTTACGACATAATAAACCTCACGATTAAGCGCAAAATGAAGACAACAAGGTCAAACAGTTCAAATTCTCTGTTCCTTCAATTTAAGAAGCGTCTGCAACAATAAAAGTTTAGAGAATGGGCGGAATAATCCTAAGAAAAAACACCACAAGGAACCATTTTATGGATGTGATGTAATATATGAAACCATAATGGCTTTGGCCGATAGCAACGTGAGCGGAATGAAACAATTCGACAGAAGCCAACTAGAACAAACAGCTGAGAAGGCAATGGCTACGCCACCAGCAAGTGCACCAGAACAATTAAGCACTTTAAGAGAGAAGAAACGATGGGTTAGAAGTCTCCTGCGGTCAGAAATTACCACGTTATTCTACTCTTCAGGGATCTCGCCTTCCTGCCGCAGACTCGGCAATTACCGTCGAAGCGTAACTATCGCAGCTGGGAGTTGCTATCGTGGTAAAGGCGTTCATTTAGAGGTGTGATATTTGCATGAAGAAGACAAGTTCACTTCAAACTTGGCTGCGTCGCCCTCTTCAAATTAGAAACTGGAACTAAAAGATAACAGCCACTTCTAAAACGTTACCAGGAATGGAACAACTGAGCGTACCTTAATAGCGGTAAGGTTGCCCTGGACCCGCTGCCGATCAACGGCATCCCACACGAAGGTAGCTGACGTTGATTCTGTGGCGACCACCCTGAACCCGCTCGGGGTAAAGTTGGGGATGCCTTCGCCAGTATAGCCTTGAACTGTGCGCACCGCGGCACTAGACCGTCCTTCTGCGTTGACTGCTAACACCTAAATATTTTTCACCTTTATTAGTCGAAACACCAAAATATTTGAATTTGATGAACTCAGCCAACCAAACCACTTCACGTTGTTCACTTCCACGAAAGACTTCCAGAAATGGAGGCGCGTTTTTTGCACACTATGCACCAAGCCACCTGACTCCAACATTATTTGGCAACCGACGAAACAATATCTGCTAATACACAGCGTGGTTGAACTCTGTCTGATGTTAGAGAAGACCCAATAAGAAATTTCGGAAAATGAAACATAGTTTCAAATCAACATCAAATATACTCAAAACGTATATATTTCCTATTATTTGTCGTATTACTTATCACTGAGTGAGAATGGCGGCTCAATTTTTAAAAGGATGAACGGAGGATGGCATTAAAAACCTTCCTTCCCTCATACAGCGGATTGCTTCCTCATGTTTTTGCCTCACTTCCCGCTCTCTCAGAAAAGAAGAACGAAATGTGGGAACGAAAAAGTTGAGACTCGCTCTTTATTTCCACTAGTTCCTTCTCAGAAAGTCACAGCAACGTGAAGCTTAACCAGTGATGAGTATCCCAACTAGGCTGTGATTTCAGAAATCCCGTTTAATCGTATGTTCAGTTCACCGAATCTTTATCGAACATCAATTTTCCTCACTCCTGTCAAGCATAATCATCCATCTTCTGATAACTGTGCAAAATTACACTTCCAGGCGTCGTTTCTAGCCTTCCTACAGCAATGAGCTTCCCTGGGGCTGCAGCACATACTCAACCTCGTTCTACCGTATGCCTCCATTGTATCATCATGTGACCTGTGCGGACCACTCCTCATTTCACTGAACGAATAAACAGCCTTCACCTTTCATGCGCAAGTTCGGTTGCAAAGGTGGAATGTAAGAGAGGAAGGAATGAAAAATCAGCCACGCAATAGCGCAACACCTCCAACTTGCCCTCCAGAAATGTCATCATCTCAATAAACGCTGAAATGGAAAAAACGGTACCCGAATACCTGTACTTCGTACGGACGAAACGGCACCTCAACTGGGAAATCGATCACGTACCGGCTACTATAAGGATCATTCACCACGTCCTCTTTCCATGCGTCTTCTGAGTCCAACTGTAACAAACATGACAACGACATCGAATCGAAAAACAGCTATGATAATCATACCATCCATACAACCGAGCAAAAGTAATTGAGGATAGGAAGGACGCTGCAGCCTGAACATGTCCGTACATGAGGAAGATAGGTGACTACAAACGGTATAAATTCATGCTCAAATTTCAGCAGCAATATACCTCATATGCGGTGAAAAATGTGGTCATTGGACATAACGAAGTGCAAAAACCGATTCAGTAATTAAGAAGGGCCACGCCGCACTTATTCATGATTCGATGGCACAAAACAAGGCAATGGACAATTCGTTTTTCTTAAAATCATTTTCTCATGATGAGTAGAATACTATGACTTGTTAGTGAGAACTGCGAAGGGATACCGAGCTTGGCATTCAGAAGAAAACTCTCGCTAGCGAAATCAGCCGGCAAAAGGCAGTGCACAGTTGCAGTACCCCTCACTTGCAGTACTAAGGAATCGAAACAATGCTCGAATTAGCCATCACTTCCTTCGTGCAGCATTTTCGGTACACACATCACAGTAAAAAAAATAAAGACACTTACGGGATGATATCTAACGATATAATGGAAATCCCGTCCGTTCCAGTCCTCTGGTGACATCGACTTCCAAAATACGATCAGATTACCAGGACTGGAGCCGCTTGCTGAAACTCGTTCTGGATTCTTTGTCGGAATACGCGGTGAGGTTCTGCACTCGTCACTCAGCAGCGAAGGCGGGCCATCCCCGAAGTCATTCTGCGCAAGTAACCGGAAACGATACTGCAATACGATGGTCCCACAGAGTAAATATACCCGTAATAAAAACTGTATTGGCAATCAATTGAGGGAAAATACGAAAGATCCCACTCATTTCCTCCGCCGGCAATAATGTTTGAAGGAGAACGAACGAAAATGTGTCCCAATAATGCCTGGAAGACAGTGGTTCCTGACTGTCGCCTAATATACCGATCCCCTGCGTAAACAACCCAGCCACCACATAATCATGCTCTCTTAATGCAATCCCGCAATGTAAACTGAAAAGTGGATCCAAATGAACAGCGGCATCAATCATTCGATCCAATGAACGATGTTATTCAAAACGACCATTTGCTTCTCTTCTAATATATAAATCCTTTTTGTTGAAATACCCACGCAGCTGCGCTGCGTGAAATCAGTGAGTATTTGCAGTCGGCACAAGTCGTCAATCAGTATTGGGCGCGGTAGTCATTTCGAATAAACATGGGAATTACTTGTCGCATCTTACAGCAACCCCTGACTCATCGTAGAGAATTACGAAAGACTGCACCCCGTAAAGCGGTTCCGACTCTTCGATCAGTGGACAACCGAGAAAGCAAGCGAATATGCTGTCCCACCTCGCCATAAGGCTGTAAAGCGAGTTCCAATGCACCAGTGATAATATGACGATTGTCGACGACGGATTCCAGCCATTCCCTTATTTGAGGATGTTGATGAGTCGACCAAGCTCGACTATCCATGTCTCCACTGATCTGATACTGGGCTCTGTAAATGCGATTTTCGTCAAACAACAATCGTCTACAAGGTCACCTAAAGCCCGGAAGAAATTTCACTTCAACTTTGCTCGCTACCTTCAGTGCCAGCCGGAATGAGATTGCAATATGACGCATCTTCGTGTGCTACTGCTCGATCATGTCGCCGCAACGTGGCTCAGCTTGCGGACGTTACATCACGTTTGCGGACACAAACAACTGCATTCAACGCCCTCCAAATAATTAGTTCATTTCTCCCCTTATGCATCTTTCAAATCACCACACCGATGCGCAACATCTTTCACTATCGACTTTTTTGCAAAATACACATACACCATGATGAAGCTATTTCACAGCGACACTGACGCCTCTCATATATAAAATGAATTCTGAACATGACGGGGCTTTCGTTGCCACAGTGATTGATGTGATGCAATGGGTTGGTTGGATGCACGGGTTCCGTCCAATTTAACAGTCACAAATAGAAGAAACGGTCAAAAACAAGAGAGAAGAGGACGGTACTTGCGCTCTTTAAGGGATTCATGAAAGCGTTTTAAACCCGCAGTGCATCGTCAAATAAACATGGAAACGGAAGACTGCACAATCTATGCAACTATGCATTTCGAGTGTAGATAGAGATTGGACTCAATCAAAGCCTAAAAGCAGAAAAAAATATGCAGTCAAAATGGAAATGACCTAGCAAACTGATAGAACGGAAGTTCAAAGGAAGCATCCTGTAAATAGTTCCATATATGTCACATTTCAGGTTTAAACCGCTCGCTATACGAATTCTGAGCACGCATTAAACTCTACTATCCCCCATCCGTGATAGAGAGTTTTGAACGCGATAACCAACAAACAACACAAAGTCCTCAATACAGCTTCCTGCACGAGAAGCATTCAATCAGATTATAGTCGAATACGCAAAATGCAAACCTAATCTCCCTCACTGGGCAGCTATAGTTGGCGTCTTCGACGTATTCGAAGTTCAGTATCACCGACATCGCGTTCGAATCGCACTTGCTTACAAATGCTGACTGCATCTGACTGGGCAAACCTGACATATTTCTGCGACTTTTATGCATTTTTGGACAGTGCTGCATTTATATTTATGCATATATAGAAATATATATATACATATATATATAAGTATACGTGTACATGTATAAGTGCATATATGTACATAAATGTATATACGTACATACACATGAATATGTATACGTATATATGCATACACTTATATATATATATATATATATATATATATATATAACAGCTCAAATTTTGAAGTGAACTTTCCACAGTAAATGTGAGCAAATTCGTTGCCCTCTGAACGCTACTCATGTTAGCAAAAAAGAAACTAACATGCCCGCTGAAGAACAATCGTCTCTGAACTGACGGTCCCATAGCTGTTTCTTGCTTCACACTGATAGGCGCCTTCATCTTCAGCTGTCAAGCGCACGAACAGCAGAGATCCCTCATTTGGGATTCTCATGACTCTGTTCGTGTAGATATTCGGATCGAATAAATTGCCATTTTTTTTCCACGTATAACTGCAAGAAAACATTTCAGCACTCAGAGATATTTGAGTACGAAAAGTAAACTTCGTTCTAAGCAAATAGTCGCAGTCATAAATATTTAAGCACTATACGAAAGTTGAAAGGGTGGACGGCATTGTTTCTTGCTAGTATTAATCCGAGGTTGGCATTAAGTTCAGCTCGCAACCGGAATTATTTAACAACTCCCGTGACGTCCTACAATCAAATGAGCTGACTAAATCGCTGAAAATTGGCAACACTTACACTGGGAAGAGACTGGCAGTTCTCAAAGCGGACGACTGAACCCGACACCTACGCTCATAACGCGTATTCACTTAATGCTCACACAAAGAATAGGAGAGGATGTCACAGAAATTACTGCACAAGCCGAAATTAATGAGTAGAAGGGTAGTGAATGTTGCCAGCTCGAAGATGAAAGTCAGCGTCGACAGTACTGAATCCCCACTAGTCAATACCTGAAAAGAACAGAAAATATTTTTCATAATGTATATACCGTCATTTGATTCCAATAAGATCCAGAAAGTGAGACCCTGACGGGAGAAAAAAGCAAAGAAATCAGCGAGAACGAACGTTGGTTCAGGGTTGCCCTCAGCTTTACATCGCAGTGCTGGTACAATCGACATCTGACCATTCGAGGATTGCGCTTCCTCCAATGTGTAATAAACTATATGTTCGTTCTCTCTGTGAACGAACTGCGGTAGCATTGGCATTTTCGATGGAGACGCACTGATGCGGCCATCGGTGGTGCACTGGCCTGAATGAGTGCTTCAATATTCCCCGCACAACATATATCAGAGATTCCAAAATAAAGTAGCTACCCCCAACTGTATCCCCCTCCCACAAAACCTGTAATTAATAAATACATCTACATGAGAGATGCTGCACTAATTTCAACAAATGTGGTCGACGATGAGTATCTTGAGACCAAACAGACGCACAACGAGAAGAAAACAAGAAGCGCGCTGAACAAACAAGTCGAAATATATCCTCGCAGTTGGAGCACGTTTTTTCAGAGGACCCTTGTGTTCTCCTGTAAAATCAATGCTCAAGATTTCTAAAGATGTTTTAAAGACTGCAGGGTTGTCACCACGAAGTAATGAAACGTAAATCGATGAGGAATCGACGGATTTCGAATATCGATTCCGCACTCATCCACAAGCATCTCCAACCTCCCGACGATGGGCACGTAAATGCGAGAAGCAGTATGAAGGAAGTGATGGGGATAGATAAGTTACTCCGCAGCACTGAAAAAAATTTCCATGAACATTTTTCCGATAAAAATATGCACTCAACTAGAAATTCCATAGCGGACATCCAGTTTATTTTCGCCGTATGCAATCACTTCACTGGTAAATGATAGGGCGTTAACTCACCAAGCCGTAGAAGCCAAAGAATCGCCGAAAACCACACGGGATCCATTAGGACTGTCATGGGCATCGAAAAACGTCCACGCAGGACACCAATTCCTAAACAAAACTCCGCCTGACTTGTGGCCATTAGCAGACCCGTATCTTGGGAGCTAAGATACGGAGACAGCACATACGCGTTGACATCGCGCAATATAAGAACTTCGCGCTAACAGACCACCAGCAGAATGGAAAATGCGACTTATGAAGACGTGAACCTTCCCATCCATCAATTTCAGGATGGTGGCACACATCTACATCCCCACTTCATTATCATGGAAGGTCCTAAACACCTTAAGAAAAAAAGCACCACCTCCATTTCCGCAACCCCCCTCCCCCCGGAAAATGCAATATAAACGTACGAAAGTCGCTGCCGAAGCCAGACAACGTCACACGCTGATTTAAGCAAGATGGTTCTGGGCACACTTAGCCAAAAGCGCACGCGCAAGGGGAGACGGAGAGAGACCGCTCGCGTTCCCGGAGAGCGGCGCGGTGGTGGTCACTCTGCAAAGAAAACATCGCAGTAAATACGAAAATATAGCGTAAGGAAACAAAGTTCGAGAGATGAGTTTCAACAGTAGAATGGTTAGAACTTTGCTATGGAATCAATTTGTTCAATAACGTGCAACTGCCATAGATTTCGATGCAGCTTCGATTTGTGCATCATTGCCATGCAAACGTGACACTGTGTTCTTATTGGTGAACCGAATCCATGAAATGACTCTCGGTGGTTCAATGAAGTGAGCCTATTAAGTTGCATTAAACTCCCCGTGGCTCTGCATGAATGGGGCTTTCGTGCGATTGTTACAGCACCGGTTATGAGTTCTTCAATTCGACATTTCCACGTTTCCATCGCTTCCTTTTTTCCCCTATGCGCACAACGATAATGGGTATTGTAAGTTCGCTTGATGGTAACAAAAGGCAACCGACGCTTTGAGCATATAGTTGATTACACTAATATAATTTGATTCCATGCAGCATTTGCTTTCTGAAATAGACACGTCAGGGTTGGGCAGGAAAAAACTACGCGAAGGCGACGTGCTCCCAATTGGAAGGTTTGTAATTTATACGGCAGGCGATGACCACAAAGGTCACAAAGCAGGAAACCTCCAATGTAAGTCGTCATTTGAAGCTCGCAACTCTAGCCAAAGAAGCCAGTTCTTACCACGTGGAGATCATGAAGATGATGGGGTTGTCAAGACTACTCGTTTTGAGCCACTAGTCTAGAATTACTCAATAATGTTCAAAGAGGTACTTGACTCACGTGCCAGTTTCCTTTCCGTCGACTCGTTTTCGTTCTAAGAAACCAGGCGAATAAGTGACAGTGCAGTCAGACGTGGTGACCATTCTTTTTACACCCAGCATCATGATATGCAATTTCCTGCATCCGAGCCGTTCCAAGGGCACAGCGTGTCGAAACAACGTTTGCGCATTCGACAATGCAACCGATTATGGTGTCGACTAAAGCGTATCGGAAGCTTATTAATGGCATAAGCTGAGTACTATGCTCAATCTTCAGAAAGTTACTGGGCAACGCATTTTTGCACAGTGCCGTTAGAGTGTAAAGGACTGCTCCAAGCATGCTTATTTCGCGAAAGAGAGGCTCATAGCTGGATTATGACGTTAACATTACATAGCGAGCGATTCACTTTGACATTTCAGAACACGCTCGCCAAGGAACAACAACACTTAGATATCCGATCAATTCTCATCACCTTCACATATCGCAGAGGAATGAACTTTGGATACTTATCGCTTTGAATGTTGCGAAACAATTGGCTGCATCGGTGGAATTTCTAAACAACGCTTTAAAACGGAAGTTCAGGTCATAAATGAGTTTGAGCAGATTTCAGAGATGTTCAAACCCACGACCACTATAACAGTGTAGGCGGTGTTGTAGTGGAAAAGGAGCACAGTGGTGCACGCTGTGGTTGCTCTACTTTGGGGAACCGACATTACCCAATGGCTACAATGTATGCTTCGACTCTGACTTCTATATGTGCACTGCGACGGATGGAGTCTGGCAAGGCTACTCCACTTTGAATACTTTAAGTATGCTGATTTTATCGACTTCATCGTTCTCCCATCGATGCAATTGGCAACTATTCTATCTATAGCGATCCTGAGCCTTCCCCACAAAAGTAACTGACATAATCCGCTCAGCGGGTTTTCCTCTCTTGTTGCGGTTTGTCGCGTAATCGTTTTACGTCTTCTAGCTACCACTAGAAGGTTTACTTAGGCCATCTATTGTCATTCAACCTGGCTACGTTACCAGCCCACCTTACTTTTCCTTTGTACATTCCTCAACGTTATCCTTCAAAGCGGATGGAGAACGCAGCTCTTCGTTCGTTTGTGGTGTGCCGCAGTTTGTAAATACTTTTCATTCTCCTTTCCACTGCTGGCTGGATCGTTAGTGGTTTGTTTTTCGGCGAGTGAGGTGTCCACGGTTCGTAGACTCACAGAGGCACAGAGATGGCAGTCGAAATAAAGAGTTTATCACTGTGTCGTGATAGATACCGTTGAGCTTAGTGAACATTAGGCAGTGCGCTCTTTTCATTTGCCTGACTCCTGATCCAAATTGCCACTCATTTGCAAGTTTATCCTAAGTGTGCAAACTCTTTCTTGAGATCGATATTTTCACTGTCGGGGTTCATGAGAAAATAACGAAATAACGTATTTTTCATCAACTTCATTTTGCATATGCAAATGCTGAACTCAATTTTCTTCTCATTCCTATTGAACTCGTTCGGTGAATACTGCAAGTTTTTTGGGTCACCGGTAATGAGTACCACTTCATCCGCAGATAGAAGTATTTGGAGTTATTTGTTACTTACATTGAAACCATCTACAGTCTTCATCTTTTTCAAGGCTCCTCAGGGAGCTGACAAAAAAGATCTCTGGGAGCAATGTCTCGTCGTTTTGCGCCTCTTCCAACTGACGTGGATCTTCGAAGAAATAGCTACATCTGACTCGATAGGTCATATTCCTTACATCGTTTTCCTCGCCATCTCATCAAACATAAACAGAAAATCCTTGATTTCTTCTTCAATAAGAGGCCATCAGCCGATGTAACACCAAAGTCGCGATGTTTCAAGACAGAGAGGATCACCTGTTAAGTGGTTATACAATTGAAGCAACACAAAACTAGCGCTACTTATGTAACGTCTTTCGTCATGATCTCCTTCATATCTGAGATTTGAGATATCTGCTTCACATCTCCAAAAGAGACCGACGATCTTGTTGAGGAACGACGTCTGCTGCCACTTCGAGTCCGTGGTGGGGTTTCGGTAATCCGTCGAGCGATTGCTTTCTTAGATCGTCTGCTGTCTGTTAGATATGGCAGCAGTGTCGATCTCTGCAGCACATGTGTCACTTGCCCGTCTCATAAGAAATTGATCTTAGAGAAAAGTTCTCGTTTTTTCCCAGCTTATTACTATTCCGACAGAGCATTCAAAGCTCTTTAAAATGTGCTGAAATTCGCCTTTCAAATTTTGTTCGCTTAGCGATGGTTTTATTGCTGAATGACCACTGCCGCATCGCTCACCGAGGATGGGCACGTGCGCTTTTGCCTAAGTGGGTCTACCCCGGAACATGCAAGAGCGATAGGGGTGGTTGGCGGCGTGGCATTGACGAATAGCCCTCAGTGTGTGATGCTCTAATTGGCAAATTCATGTGATTGAGATGAAAGCTTGTTCACTATTGTCGCAGTCTGTTTACTCGAGCCCTTGGACGTCGTCACGCATCTTAACGTCGAACCTGCGTGCTATTGCACCTAATGATCGGCTAAATTGAATTCAGCTACCTGGTCACATAAAAGGGCCCTCTCTCTGCTTCATCGAGACCTTAAACCCGAGCTTGTTTTTGAGCCCCGTACACCCACCGTACATCCCACCAGTTTCCGCTGCTTTTGGAAAGTGAGCGTACGCTTGCGCTAACGCATAATTTCCACCCGTATGGAGGCAACTCGAGCTTGAGGCTAAACCTTTGAATAGAGAGAACCGTTCACTTTGTACCATGCATACCGAACGAGTTCAGTGCACCGGTACGCTGCGTTTCGGGTTCGCGAGTGGGCTCCCATCGTTAAATGCAATAGTGCCTCTTCGTGTTCCGCGTTCGGTTTGTTTCGGGCGGTGTCTCTATCGTGTCCTAATTGAAGATATTCATTTCTGAGTCACTGATTCCACCGACACACAGTTGAAAACTGAGGATAAGATTCGTTTAAGGTAGCGGCACGATGCCTTATGCTCTCTTTTACTAATGTTTAGTGCCGTTTTGTCTTAGGGTATTTTCTGGATCCGCGATTGGCATATTTTATGTTTCTGAAACGGTTTCAGCCAATGAATATGTCTATAGTGATAGTAATTCTGATTGTTCATGGCCATTCTGTCAACGACCAACTGCTCGGAGCTGTGGACATTTTCAAACATTGACGTAGAAATATGATTCCTGAACTGGAATTATTGAAGCAGAATATTGGGCAGTACGAAGCGAAGGGAGGAGAAGGTTGAGGTGAAGAAGGGGATGAACGGGCTCTCGACGATATGCAGCTGGTGGCCTATCCGGGAAGACGTTCACCGTTTTTCAGATAACATTCTTCTTGAAACTAATCTTTGGAAGTGCGGCAAACTTTTCATCCGTTCAACTTTCTTTTTTCCTCTTCATAAGCGGTTTTCCGCCTTCGAGCAACACATTCCTTCGTCTTTATCACCAGAGAAAGTGTGGTTGCATCGAATCGGCTGTTGCATGGAAACGATGCTATTCGGTGACTTGCAATATTGAGCATTACTCGAGTAAATAGGGGACAGTGTGAAGAAAGAGGGTGGAAAAAGAGGCAGCTCATAGTGTAAAGAGGTTAATTAAAGAAGTGCTTTAAAGGGTGTAAACCGTCAAATTGAGATAGGCCCTTCTGAACTGCTGTCGACTTTTTGAAGAGTACCGATATTCACGACTAAGAAAAATGGATGCTGTGACATGGGCTATAACTGCATTTGGTCTCACTACCGGAGCCAGTATTTTGGCTCGACTGCGAGTTGAGGTGGGAGGAAATGGGGTCGGAAAACTCAAGCGGTGCATCTCGAGGTGGCAAGCGAATGAAATGGTCGTGCTTTCCAATACCTGATCGCCAACTCCAGTGAACGATATGAAAAACGATTCTCACTACGCCAGCCACCATTTACACTGCATTCATTCGAGACTCATTCATGCTCATCCCCTACGCCGTAACGCAGGTGAACTAACTCTCATCTTACGGTGACGCTGGGATAGCAACCTGCAGGAGTTTTCACAGAAGGATGTCGGAATTCCGCCGCAGCTCACTTCCATTTTTCCGTCGCATTTTCGAAAGATGTTGAACTGAATTTGGTTGAAATGCTAATTCTTCTGCTTTCAGATCCCTTCCCTTCTCTGTCACCATGAAAGTGCAAATTGATCGCTTCTACATATCTTTGGCAGCATTTGAAACAAGCAGCTTTTTAGAGACTCACCTAATATTTCGAGAAAAGGTAGGGAAAGAGGTGAAATTTTGCAGAAAATTTGCCGTCGTGCAATGTCACGAAAGCAACTGACGCAGTTATGTGAAGAACAATGATCGGTGCAACGGCAGTTTATAGTTTTTGAAGTGCAGTGTTTCCTTCTGATATCCGTTATGCAATGCTTCCTTCAGGTTGTTAAATGTATTTTTGACATCATGTCAAAGTCGAGTGCTCAACAAAGCGATGACAGATTGCAGCTAATCTGAGGAGACACCAATCGATCTGACTTCGACTCCACGACACATCTGTATCCAAGACAAGTGCTTTCTGTGGATGTAATGCCGATGTTCCTTATGGGCCTATGTCATGCAACCAAGAAACTGCATGTGTTCGATAGGAGTCATGGTGGCATGGTGGTGGCTGTCATAGTTGACGTCTCACATGCAAGTTTCTGTGCCAAAAAATTCATGAACTTGCCGTGGAGAATAAGAAGTGGATAGTCCAAGAGGCTTATGTACGAACTGTACCGTAGATTCACTGGTAAAATACCAGGCTGCCATGTAAAGGAACTCCGAGATATTTCATACATCATGTTTAGCACTCATGCACCTTTTTGAACGAAAATTTGAATGATTATGAAAGCCTGACTGAAGCTTAGTCCTTACTTTTCCCTTCTCCCTTCTGTCCTCTCTTGAAGACTCATGTGGCTTGTCGTGCTTGCCTAGCGACAAATTCATCCTTTAGCGCCTGCGTTTACGAAGATGGATGACGGAACAGTTCCTACCTCAGGGATTGTGAGTCAACGGGTCGAGTGATAGAGTGAAGTCCTCAAAAGCATAGAATCCTAGGAGTTCACTCTTTTTTTAATGTCTGACCACCAAGAATCACCCATTTCGATGTTGTCGAACTTTGAGAAGTATTTCAGCTGCAAACCCCTCCTGTATTCTCAAAAACAAGACCGCAGATAGTACATAGCTGACAGCAACAAGAAAGACACAGACGGTGATGCGTAATCTACCAGGTTTTACTAATTATATTTGGCAGTGAAAGAAGCTTACCGTTCCCTACCGTTAGCAAAACGTGCAATACCGTAGGCTAGGAAGAACCCGAAAATAGTCACAAAACAGCGTTGCACTGGGCCTAGATGAAAACGGCCCTGTCACACTCAAATCGAACTTTTGTTAATCGATGGCAGTAGCTCAATTAAGTGTTCGTTTAATCATAACGTTGGACCATCGAAAAATGTCTGAGATAATACCCTCCCGTAGTAGAAAAAATATCACAAGAAACACTCTGGCAATCTTCTGTGGGAGAACAAATATCTCGTTGAGATAAAAGAAGACTTCTGCGCCTTTTGCATGTCATCCGCGTCGATTTGGTATAGATGATAAAGTTGAGCCGGAAGTTCCCTTTTACCTTCAAATGTCTGCAGCACCACAGATAATGAATGTAGGTGGTAAATACATGTAAAAACCATCTTAGGTTGTGAATATTCCGTTCTGAGTCATTTCGACAGTCTTCGCCTCTAAAACTGTTCCAGTCTGTGTGCAGAAACGACTGTGGAATGTAGAAATGCCTAAACACGTGATGGCGCATGCATAAATAACCATTGAGCGTGTTCACAGCAGACATTCAAGAAGATTTTGATGGCAAGATAGGCGTTCTTCTGCAACAAACAAAACGAAGGGACGCAAATGTCATCACAGGCATGCGGCCACTTTTTTGAAGTCTGCAACCGTTTACGCTTCGCCAGGGTCAGTATCGATTCCTCTGGATGCATAACTTCTCATGGTCGTATATCCACCGCAACCGGCTCATTTCGGTGTTATGGAAATTCGAAAGAAAAAAAATGCAAGAGTACTGTTGGGTGCGGCGATAGAGAGCCAACCCACGGTATCTCTTCGCCATGAAGCAGTAGTCTTTCGCTTTCATAACATTATGGCACTTTTGTTGTATGCCGTTGTTCGACTTGCATGTCATGCTCAACTTGCACTTTTGGTCGGCATGAAGCCTATATAAGGTGAACACCAACCGTTGAGAGTCCTTTCTTTCCCTCGACTGCTCTCCGACCTTCCACCCCCCTTAAATATTCTCTCTTTCTATCTGTTCACTGTAGTGTCACGATTAAACGATTGTGACTATCTTCGTGTGTCCTCGCATTTCACTTGGTCTCATCTCAACGTTATCCGGCTACAGATACAGCAACTATTTAATCGTGAGGTCGGCAAAAATTGAACCTCAAAAACAAAGCAGGCCGTGCTGTACCACATGTTGAGCTCTACTTTACTCGAAATTTGCATCCTCACATTGCAATATCTGTCTACCTGTGAAAAATCAGGCTCTGTAGCGCACTGCAATAAGCTGCGATGTAATATAGCACCGCCGCAAACAGGAATTTAAATCATGCCCATCAATGGACCCAAATGACGCAGCACTGCCCAATGTCTGCGTAATGGAACGTCGCCTTGGCTATGTTATAGCGGAAAAATCACTTCTGTATTTTCACCGTTCTTCCGGAGTCGGTTGATCCTACTATCTTCTCATCCCATCTGTTCGAAAAATTGCTAAAAACTAAGATCGAGCTCGGGCGCCAAAATTTGCCTGCTATTTTATTCCCGTCATATGTAAATAATATTTAGCAAGTGTCCTATTACAGCGATTTCTGATTGGCGCTAAATTTTCCTCTTATGACCAGTGATGCATCTTTTCCTTATGCCTTCAAATATCATCTCCCTCTTGTCAATAGTGAACTTAGTTTCTTGAGCTTACACGGAATTTTTTCAAGCGAAGCCGACTACGTTGGAAAAATTACTGTCGAAATAAATATGCTTGTGGGTGAATCGGAAAAATCTCCTTTCAACGCTGTGGTGGCCAGCTATTTGCTGGGTGTATGCTGCGGCATTTCTGGATTGATCGTCGCAATCAGGTATTATAGGTTTGGCGCAATCAACAGTAAACGATGACACATTGCGATATACCGAAGGCAGCATATTAAACTAACAAAGTTCATTTGACAGGTTTCTGGATGCTTGGACATGAACGCCGTATTCCCTGAACCACCTGTATGTTGTCATCTCAAGAGATCACGATTTCTGTTTAGTTACACCACTATCTTCGCCCATCACCAGCATATGAACCAGAATGAACTCCCAACCAGTCGGTGGCTTTCAAAGTTGAGCAGTGTCAGAGTGGCACAAATTTATGAAACTCTAGGTTATACTCTGTGCAGTAGGTGGGCACATTGGAGCATGTTGCGACTATATATATGCATCGAATTTCATTCCATGCCTAAGAGTGTCCAGTTCCGACTTAGTTACATGCATAGGCGTAAGCTTATGATTTTCAACAATAGGTGTAGGTGCCTTAATTTTCTGTGTGAAAGATCGGGAGCCAAACTGCCAAAAGAATTGAGAACGTGAATACATCTTTGGATTCGATATCTCTGCCAAGTGCACATGTTAAACTGCGAGTAGTTTGAGAACTTTGTTGTTGGATCTTGCACACCAAAAAACCCTATGCGTCACTACCTCATTTAGAAAGAAATAGAGTGAGCCACGGGGACGCGCCAACAGCATATCACTTATTAAATATGTCGTCACCAACGCCTCTCGAAGAATATTTGAACGAGGTGCTAGCGGAATGAACGAAAAGCCATATGCAAACTTGCAGCAAAGATAATGATCCAATGAGCTGAATGTCCACTTTCAGGTAATACGTTGCCATATTCACTCTTTTCCTTCATATGAAAGGGGAAAAGTATACTTTCTGACTAGCAACAGGAGTTCTTTCAAAGAAAAATCAGTGCGCTTACTCCAACAGTATTGTTTTCTGACCGATATTCTTCAAGCCCGAAGAATAACTGCCTCCCACCGTAATAAATGTCTCAGTTTTGCTGCGCTTGCTAGTGCTGACACTGAATTTTTTTTCCGTTGAAACTCTTCCTTTGTGTGCATTTTTTCTGCGTCGTCCTCTACGTCCCCCATCGGAGAACTCTGTGGCTAATTTGCTGTTCCTTTCTTTCAGCAGTCACGTCAATGGCACCAAGCGTTGTTATTAATTCATAAATGTATTGTTTTATCGTTTGTGCTTGCATATGCTTGGCATCATTCTGACACATTGTTGATGTTTTATTGGTGCGCACATATACTTCAGCCGCTGATCACGGACATTTAGTGTAAATTAGTGGCTAATAATATGGACCTCTAAGTCAACCTTTAAATGAAGACAGCGAAGAGAAAAGAGAATGACAGAAGAAAAGGTGCCAATTTATGGGCGGAAACCATGAATAAAGCAAAAATTTCACGACCAGGTGGTAAGTTAAGTCGTTTTTCACCCTGTACTGACTTATATCATGTGTTCGGCTTCCCAATCAAATGGGTCGCCTGTTTCTGTACTTGTAGGTCTGCAATCACGAAGCCATTTGTGCATCTTGACGTGCTCAGGAAACTCGGTACTCTTCAGTTGACTGATGTAATTGTAGCATTCGACGAAGGGTGGTGGCATTTGAGCACAGACCTCTTCCGCAGTCATGTTTTCCTTCATATGTAGCATTTCCCTTGGCGTGCTCTTTGCCCAGGGCAGCTTCGAAAGCGTAATCTCTATCTGTAAGTGCTAGAAATCACACTCAGTCGGGAGTGGCGAGTGCCGGTCCTCTGAAGAGATCTGTTAACTGTATGCGATGTCCAGGAAGGGTGGAGCAGTTAGACTAAGCTGAATCCATCATGCATGGTTCATGCTGCTACTCTTTCGTCCTCATTCTTCCTACCTCCCTCTACCCCTCTATCACCCTCCCTCCCTCTTTTTCACGTTCAACTGTGCATGAAGAAAGAAGCAAAAAGAAATCAAACTTACGCATGAATATAACCATCCGATAAGATCATCAACTGGGCCACACTCTTGCAATCGTAGGGCGTTCAGCGATGCATACCGTATCGTGCCCTTAAATGGTGCTTTCTTCCTCAACGGTCGCCATTTGCCGTTATCAGCTCGAAAACGACGACACATACCTGCAGCCACCAAACGGTTGAGTCGTTTACTGTTTCAACCGCGTCTTATCTATGCTCGCACACGCATGGATATCGCCAATACATTTGAGTTCCTGGTATGATCAATTTTGCTACTTTGAAGTGCATTACGCCGAGCTAAGTTCCAACCTCACTACATAGGTAAAAACCACTGAGCACATGCAATAAGTTCTTGCTGGAACAGAAAATCACTCTCTTAGGTTTTCGTTCAATTCCGAAGGTTTTCACTCAAAAACCTGTCTCCTTTTTTTCAGAGGAATCTGTAGCAGAAGGGAACGATGGAAATTTTTGAGCTCTGCAAGCTTTGAGAAGGGTCCCCTGGCTAAGCTGGTCTTCCATCAGACAAAGCGCAAAACTTGTCAGAGCCATTCTTCTTGTTGCAACTCCGAGAGAAGAGATTTTGGAGTTAGTACTAGCTGCTGCCAAAGGTACAATTTCATCTCGCGCATGATATCGATTTCATGGAGGGTTGGTGACACGCGCTTGGACCAACCATCAAACGAATTCCGTTCTTGAAAGGCAGCTGTTCGCTGAGACTGGTCGAATAGCAACCCAAGAATGGAAGCCATTAGCTCATGGAAAGCTCCTAATTCATAATACTGCATGCTGCAGGCAGCAATTAAAGGAGCTTCTTGATATGTGGTGAAGAAATAGTGAGCAAAATAATAAAGGCTGACCAAAGTCGATCAAGTAAACATGCTTCACGTCCGGAACAGCTCCAAGACAGCAGTTCGTCGGCTTCACGTCTCGATGGATGAATGTTGCCTCATGCAAATGTTGCAAGGCCGTTGAGATCTGTATTATTCAACAGTCACTAAACTGCGCAGTCTGCTAATCTACGAATAATCCATCCACTGCCACCATTCTAAGAGACTTCCTTTGAGATAGAACTCTATCTTCTTGTTCGCAATGAATGTGACCCTCTCCCATACTAGGATCGCACCGCTAGGGTGGCCTAGGGCAAAATCATGTGAACGTTTCATGATAAGAAGGGATTCGCTCTTATTTGAAAAATGAACTTTGGGTCCTATCCTACGAAGTGCACGATAAGACATAGCTAAGATGTGAGATAATGTTGTGCTATATGTCACGGGTAAGGGCATCTCTGTCGATTGCCAAGGCGGGAGTGTGACGAAGATTATTTATAATAGATATCAAAAAATTATTGATGCATAAATACATTTTGGTAACGTTTTTCATCCACCCAATCTGATGTTTATGTGGATGACAACTTCCACAGCAAGTGGTCACCAGATGACGACTCTCTGAACAACACTAGAGAACGCCTTACAAAGCTGCACTTTCTCATCAGGATTCGATTTCGGATTTGTCTGCAACCGTTAATATGAAGGAGCAGGAAGGAATAATCACGGTGAGCCTTTTCCGCAGAGAATTTTACTAAACGGTAATTGAAAAGATGTATAAGCAAAAGCAACTAATGTAAAACGTTGTCTTAGGAATCATAAAAATACTCTAAAATACTCTGAGGCAAATACTGTAGGTTTAATATTCCATATTTACCATCCGCAGCTTGCCAAACGCTCGGCAGTAATATGCTGCCCGCCAAGATGAGGAACTATACGCCGATGGTCATTCACAGATGGTCGCTCACCTGCTCCGCAACCCGGAAGGCAGTTGAAGGAGTAAATCGTTTGTCAGCGCGTTTCTTCCTCAGATCGGTTAGATTTTTTCCTAGGATTTGCATTATAATATATGGATAGCCTTTACTCGTTCTGCCACTGGCATAGATCAACGGAATATTCGGCTGCAATGTAAAACTTGAGTTCCTTACGCATACAGGGACAACACGTGGGAACCTCCTGTTGCAACTCTAGCAACGACAGCGTTGAGATGGAGACCGAGTGGGGCAAGAAGAGACACGAGAATACTCGAAGTCGCTTGTCGTTTGGACACCACAGCTCACGAAGAGCGACTGAATAAAGTGAGACCCACTAAGATAGCTGCCGATTGTAGTGCCGCCGGAGAAGAAGGCTGAGTGCGACGGGGTGAGACCCGACTTGCATAGGCTTCAGCCAACTCAAAAGCAAACAAGTGGATCAACAACACGACGCGAAGAACAATAGACTAGAATCGCCATATGAGCAAAATGACCACTGTTGGATCACAAACAGATTTCGATTACACGTAGATACATTGGGCTGGCTCTTCAGAGCCATATCCAAGATCCCCCAGTTTTGCTATTATTGGCTTCCATTCAAAAAGTAAGTCCCAATCGTCAAAAGAATTCCTTGTAAGGAACTCATGACAATGCCCATCCTCCCTCTAGGCTTTCGCACCAAGACCACCCACTTCAACATGATCTACAACGTACTGCACAGTTTGCTCCAGTTCCACAGAAAGACACTGCACCTAAATTTCTCACCTCGGACGAATTGGATCTCCGGGAATCTTATCCAGATATATTATTTTCTGTCTCACAGCTTGATATGAATAGTTGGTGGAAAGGAAATATACCTTAAGAAGAATTTTTAGGTCAGAAGGGTCTTTCCAAAAAGATGTTACTATACCTCGTTCCTTCTTTTTCCTTTCTTCCTACCACAGAATCAGTCTTCACACAGAAACTGCTATGACATTGGGAGAAGAAACCTCTTCTGTTTATTATCGAAAGCGCCTCCACAGTTTACACATTCAAAACTTACATTAATTTTATCTGGTCTTCGGAGTCTTTAAAAGAACTGCGCCACACATACAGTGCTGGAGGCACTGTTCATATTTGCCATTTTTGTCTCACCTGATGCCGTCTGTTACAGTCTGCCCCCTTTGTAAAACATAGGATTGTACCAAAAAGTCTCTCACATTTCCTTAGGAAGTGACAGGCCTTCTTCGCTCCTCCGATGAAATGTGCATGCAGTAATCTGATAATATAAAGGTCGTCGTTCTAGTTAGCTGGAAAATGTGAAGCAATTCGCCATCGGTCTGTCCAGAAGCTTTATGACGACCTTCTCACGAAATTCTTCAAGTGGAAGGGAAGTAACCAAATTTTAGCAACCGACCGGGCAAGGTCACGAGATTAGCATGGACGTTCAGGTTTGCCGAAGTTGACATCAGTTTCGCCTCCCCCTCTGTCTACCCTACGGTTACATTCTTTCAGTTCAAAAGATGAAAAAATATGCTCCGTCATCTCAACTCCTGTTGTTCTCAGCAGTTTTCAGAACGTGCTAGGGCATGCCTATTCTCTATAATAGACTGGCAGATTCGTTTCTTCTTCTTTTCGTTAAACAGCAGTTAACAAGTAATTGCTCCGCACCTCTCGGTTTATCTTTATTTATGCTCAGAAGGAACGGTGTGTGAGCTACGTTTGGGTGTTAACCCGCAAACGTTTTGGCAGCAGCTGAGTGATAAGAACAAAAGATACTTTGTTGCGAAGGGCGATAAGGACGTTTTGCTCGAGTACGAGTCTTCGAGGATCGTTAACTTTGTCACCCTTTTTCACCAAGGGCTCTACTTTGATTGCAACCGCGCGCTCTCTCATTTTATCAATTCCCCTGCAATAATGATAATTTATAATACCGCTTACTTCATTATCAGAGTTTTTGAGAACCTTAAAGTGTTCAAGTAGACGACTTCAGTTACCAAGTTTATCTTCATTTATGCTCAGAAGGAACGGTGTGTGGGCTACGTTTGGGCATTAACCCGCAAACGTTTCGACAGGAGCTGAGTGATAAGAACGAAAGATACTTTGTTACGAAGGACGATAAGGACGTTTTGCTCGAGTATGAGTCTTTCAAAGCACTACCTATAAACTTCACCGAACGATCCTTGACCGATTTTTTCACTGACATAATAGCGAATGGCAAGTGAACTGACTGCGACTCTCTACGTAAATCTGAGCTAAACTGGAGGCCTACTTTTGAATTTGAGCATGGTCCAAATCCATCACCTCGGGCAGTTGGCCAAGTTTGGACTGCTAACATTTGAAGCCGTTAAATTTCACAGCATACAAAGTCCCTAAATGTGGGACCGTTCTTCTTACTTTTCAGAGCCACTCATGCTAAAAATACTTAGTCATGATTACCTTATGCTTTTCTCATGTGATTTTTGCCATTGGATTCGAATAATTGTCTCAGTCATATCGGTAAATAACTTTCAAAGCAGTACCTATAAACTTGACCGAACGATCCTTGACCGATTTTTTCACTGACATAATAGCGAATGGCAATCAATTCATTCTTTGCCAATAAAGGAGATATTTCTTCTGAAAATATCCTCATCGAATGGACCTTTGTTGCGGAGCATTTTGACACGCTTAGGTTCATATTCTTTCGGGGAACTAATATGCCATTTATTTTTGATGCTCATCGCTAAATGAGTTTACTGCTGCCAGAACATAGTGATAATGGACACTAATTCGCACAGCTGAGGATCCTGGAATGTGCGTACCGTTTCTACAATTGCTGGGCGTGTTAATGGTATTCGTTTCCGGACAGCCAAGATTTTCTGCAGGTTTACCATCTGTGAAGGATGATCAGGTGCTTAATTAACTGCTTCTTTTCCGACCCACATTTTCCTTTGAAGGAACACTAATGCAAAAATTCTTGGCATCCACACTGTGAAGTGGAAGATTCCATATTCGCTACCCTACTCCTCGCCACAGAGAGGAACAAGAACAAGAATGCGGCCGCATTTCGCGGTTCCTGTGCAAGCAGACGTATGCGCGTTGCGTACATGTTCTTAAGGACATCACTATAACTGGAAGGAGGAGAGTTATAAGAGCAAAGGGAGGGCAGAGGCGAATATGATAAACTCGCAAATGTTCATTGACATGCGCAAACAACCTCAATAATAAATGGCTCTTTTTATTGGTGTTCATCAAGCATCAAACTGTTCACAGTGCGTAGTCAAAAAGAACACCCAAAAATATGGTGTGTTGAATGGAAATTAAAGGTCTGAAGGACCAAAGAATGGTCGTTTTCGTATCGAACAATTTATGCGATAAGCGTATGCGTTTGCCGGCTAACTGAGATTCACATCCTCAATTCTCATAAATGAATAATCTTTCTTCCTTCTTCCTAGGTGTCTGTTGATCGCTTGCATGGCACACTTGATCACATCCGGTCTACTCTCCCGGCAGAAGGTACATTTTAGGGGGTGCGGAGGCATTTTAGGAATTGATTCCACTGAGAAAAATTTTCCCTCCCATAACCCTACAGTGTCAACGAAATAACGTCAGCTGCCAGCATATCAATTAACAAATCATCTGTTTATGGGATCGGAAGCAGTCAACAAGGAATGAATGATGAAGCAAGTAAGGGCAGCTGGCACGCTGTGGTCTCCTGCACTTAGTCACAATGTCGATAGGCAACAAAGATTGGGCGAGATAGGTGAAGTCAGCATAATAATGCCTCCATACTCAAAAAAATTCGTGCATGCACATTGCGGAGTCGGCGTCATTATAACACAGCATCACAAGAGAGGTTTGCGAAAGTGCAGATGAAGAACAAATCAGCTGGACAAGTAGGTGTCAATTTAGTGCTCCTGCACGGACCGGAAGCTGAAGCACAAACATACCTCCAGCACCTGAAACAGCCATCGTGCTGCAGTCGGGCGGCAAAGCCAAAGCTCACGTCCGCACACCCACATCAACTTCCACGAAATGAAGCAACCACCGAAATCATTTCGAACAGCAAATATGCGAGAATGAAGAGCCCATCTTTCTACATTGACAATTTGAATAGTAGTCTTAGGTTTCAGTCTAATGAAATGGGCGTTCGCATGGCAAAAAGCGCATATTTCTTTCGAAATAGGTTTCCCGTGCATTTTGCATATGCCTGCGAACAAGGGCTATAATTTGCACAACAGTGTCGGTGTATGTGTAAGTGCACATATTGGACGCTATAATTCCGTCACATGAGCTCTTGCAGCTGAGTTTAAGAGCTTCATTGGCTATAATGCACATCACCGATGACATCAAATGCTTCACTTCACGTCGGTTCATCAACGTTGAAAGCAGTTGCACAGATTTAAGGGAGTCAAAAATCCTGCATGCGTTTTTTAAGCGTCAGATTTCACTTTACATAGTGAAATCCTCTAAAAGTGAATTTCCGCGAAAGGTTTCCGCGAGACGGCAGATTCAATTCAATCGTTAGGGTACGAATCTGCACACTTTATTTTTTAGGGCTGTGAAAATGTGAATATATCGGAAATAATTGCCTCGTTGAAGAACATAAATTTCTTCTTAGCGAAGAATATATACCGCTTGGAATACGACTGGATCAGGCTTTAATCATTTTTTTGGAAATGAATAAACAAAGTATTGAATAGCCGACATTGCTATAAAGGAAGTGTGCGATACAGTAACCTTTAAGAAAACACAGAGAACACAAGAGAATCAAAATCGTATCCAGGAAGATGACAGCGACCGCAACCGATGCTATGAGTTGTCTGCGCGAATAAAATCGTTTCTCTACATTCCTCATCTGAAATTTTTCCAGTAAACGATGGCTGTCTTGCGAAATTTGTCGGTTAGTACACGAATGGTATTAGATGCAGTGCTGCTCCTTCGTCGCTCATCTACCCGCCGCCCTTTCAAGCTGTCGGGAACCTTTGCATCTAATGAATAATTATATACGCAAAGATTTCATGGTGTTCCCTCGTGTGGAGCATTTTTAAACATTTAATTAGCTTGCATGAGGTTTTAACAACATTTGGCACAAATTGCATTCCAAGCTTCTCTAAAATTCCGTTGTTGTTAGTGGTGGAGTGTGGGTGATGGCTGCTGCGTTAGAACTGTCGAAAACTGGTAAAGAATTGGCAACATAAGGGATATCTCAAACGGCGTGGATGAAGTGTTCACTTCTCCTCTGTGCTTGTCATCGCGTCATGCCTAGATATTTGCCACTTCCACTCCTGACGATTATCGGGCTTGTCCATGATTTGTTGACGAATCTTAGCACTGTATTTGAAAATGCCACCGCTGTCATCAACTTGTCCGCTCAATACTCCTGTGAGATTCTTATCATTCCTCGATAACGATTTCACGACATTCGTCGTGCCCCTATTCTTTTCGTTATTATCATCGCAGCGTTTGAGCTGATCATTAATCTGTTCTCTTTCACACTCTCTTTACATTCTCTTGACGAACACTTGGATATTTCCAACACAGTCATTATTCATGTATCTCACCTATGTAAAACACAGGGAACTGATGACTTGATAAGGCCGGTGAATAATTCTCTTTAAGAAATATAAAAAGAATATGCGAGCATCGACCGCTTGGTGTTGCTATCACTGGCTGGGGCTGACAGAGTTACAGTCACGCCTGACCTCAGGAGGAGTTAAAACTAGTCATCACTGTTAACGAGCTCCTTTTTAACTGCCTTGAAACAGCCCTAACGCTTAATCTTTGCTGTCGCTAGTCCACTGGATTTTGCGTGAATGTTTGATTTGAATTCAGAGAATGAACAAAATTCTCTACTATTACTTCGCTGATTATATGCTTTTATCCTAATCTGATGCGGATCTGCTATCTTCAAAAACCAATTCCCTGTTGTTACTTCTAATCCTCACTAGTATCGAGAGGCTTTGTGTAAGCTCGTGAAAAACTGTCTCAACAACTTTCAGCAGAGCAGCAATAAAACAACAATGAAAATAATGTTGAATAGTAAATAACTAGCATTTGGGACTCACCTCAGTAATGGTGACATTCGTTCTGTCTTCTCTAAAAGAAGCATTGCACAGGTGTGCACGACAACATGATATGTCGAGACTTGCTTTCGGGACTGCAAAGAACGGAAGTCAAGGACAGCTATTCAACCACTAGGACAATTCGGCTGTCATGCATAGAGATCCCCTGCAACCAATTTTCCCCACCACCTTACCCATATACTAATATCCATTGCCTATCTTATTTGTCTGGATATTTTAACCATGTCAATATTCAGTTTAATATCACAACCATCCTCTTAAACTCCTCTTCCCTCTCTTTCTTCAACCACTACCATTACCAATCCAGACGAATTTGTGTAATTGTTTGTGCTAACCAAGCAGCCTTCATCTACACATAGCTTTTACGTTTGCACCTCTAGCCTACCCTTAACCAACGACAGCTCGCTCGAAATCTTATCCAGATAATGCAGTAGTAAGGCAACAGCAGTCGCAAATTAATCTTCTTCGCTGCGGTCGCGCAAGAAGTTTAGCTAATGATTGTACACAGACTGAGTGATGCTGCGCTCAACACGTGTCATTTAGAACACATTAGAATGCCATACGGTCGCAATACCCGTATATTCTTGCTTGAAATCCCATGAATTCAGTCTACTGCCAATATTTCCCCTTCGTTCCTTCACGAGTTCGCAGCCGACCTTCCCACTGTTTATGTAAAACTTTAAATTCTTCAAGGGTCTCCAGATCTGATTTCATACTAAACGCTAACTGAATATTCAATCCGACGACTTAGACAAATATCTTCGGTGAGCCACACGAATGTTTTAGCCATCTCCAGTAAAACATTGCGAGGAGAAATAACAGACATCAAGATCCAGGTATGAACCTGTACAACGAGAATCAGAAATGAACACTTGGACAACTGCAGATACATGAGTCGAACATGCAGGTTGGTATTGAATCTTACGGAATTGAGGGGTTCTTTTAAGGAAACATGAAGTCTTACAATAGCGAATCTACGAAGCACGGAAAATTTCGCTTAATGCAGTTCTCGAAAAAGATGGACAAGAATTCGAGCAGGAAACTAGCCGAATGAGACACAGTTCGATTGCAGCGAAGAGGCAGTCAGGTACCTCACTTTTAATGACCACTCAAAATATAGCTTTCCGTTTGACCCCCTATCTGGTTACATAATACCTCACCTGAGAAGAAAACCAAACTGTGCTCAAACGTCTCAGTCGGTGGAAGTGAATCGAGTATTGGCGATGGAACTTTCAAAGAACACCTAAAACACTTCTCTAACTCTCTCTATCCCTTCGATATCTCCCTCTTGGAACTCTAATGAATAGTTTCGTAAGACACTCTATCAATCGAGTTAAAAACGACTCATAATTTTTCTAATGGGAAAGTCAAAGCTCTTTTGGAAGTAGCTGCTAGCGCGATGTGAGCGATGCAGAGCAGGAAAGAAGTAAATTGTTGAGACTGCACAGGTAAAGCAGACAGGGAGTGTTTCCCTGAAAGCCACGGGCAAAGACAATTCGAGTGATGACTTAGCGGTCGAGTCGAGCCTGCCTTGAGGTTCTGAAGAGAAAAACTCTGAAGTCATCACGGAGAGAAGACACAGTGAAATGAAACATCGAGGTAGATTTGTAGAAGCATCAAAAGTGAAAGTGAGTCTAGAGCAGAAATTGGAGGGATTTCAGTAAGCACTTCCTCGAGACTGCATGTAGAATAGCTCACTAAAACATCATGCGATTGCCCAGACAGCAGGTTACAGAACCATATGTGTTTAACGCCAAACTGCGTGACGGTGACGCTCTGGAAAAGTTTCGGACGATACACGAATTCAGATCTTTTTTGAAGTGTGATGATAAATTGAAATAACCACGAAAATAATATAAAGCAGGGAGTTTTGAATTTGAATAGTTGAAAAACGTACACCGTACAGCTGAGGAGGATGTTCTCCTGAGGAACCAGAAGAAGCACAGTTCAAAAAAACGATAATTGAAGTAATTTTTCTTCCAGCCTTGCACCATACACATATCTCACAGAACTGACATGCATCTGTAGTTGCATTTATTGTGTACTTATATTTTGGGGCTTGCCCTTACAGACAGTACGGCTCAGCCTTGATTTGCAGAGATCACATTTGCAACGAGAGCAACCAAGACGAATGCTTAGTGTGGACGAAATTGTTCGTGCATGAGGAGATTGTTTGTGCATGAGGAGACTGCGCGTTCATCGAACGATCAATAGGGAAAGCATCATGGTAACCAATACGGTAATAAAAGGGACGGAAGCATCATTAGAGTCCCTTAAAGCGGTTACAGAAGAATCTGAAGGCTTGGGACAATTAGTTTGCTCCCCTATACTCCCTTTTGGGATTCCACACTACGGCGCTTCCCTGTAAGAAGTTTATTTGAGTTTATTTCATTTTCATCACTTCTGGACCGACAAATTTTCTGAAAGAGTTTTTTCTCGCCATCTCAGTTTTTGTGACCCGTGACGGAACAGTAATTCTCCGCCATTCACGATCACGCAAAGGGGTCTTGCCTGTTTGAAGACTCTTCTCAAAGCAGTTTTCATCGACCGTCTTCATGCAACCCCATGAAGTCCCAAATACCTCCACAAGCTAGTAGCAGCACGCCGGTTCCATACCGCATTCTATCTCACCACCCTCGTCACCCTCTCCTGCATAGCTGCAAGCGAAACGCGATGTCTGAATTTTTATTGCGTAATTTGCACTGAGGCCTAAATTTGAGTGAAAACATTCATTGAGAAACCTATTATGATCAGCTCACTTCCGTGATGGTGTTGTGGATAGGATCAGTGAAATAACGCACAAATAACTAAAGTGGGAATTAGTGCATTCCATAAATCAGCTGTGTCCATTTTGTACCCTGGTGTCTTCATTTGTTGCAAGTATTGGACAGCAAACAAAAGATTCGCTTGAGAAACGTATGTCACGTTCGCACACGCAACTGCATCATATCTTTCGAGTGATGTGTCTAAACGCCAATGAAAAGCCGCGGACAGGTATTTCCGGGAAGCGACAATTTCCTACTGACTAGGTGATCAAAAACCCTTTGCACTAAAACCGCTTTTACAACCAACAGTGAGTACATATTAGCGCTTTTGTTCGAGTGAATGTGACTTCTTTGTTTGTCGACGAATTCGCCAACAAAATGAACATCGAAAGACGTCTATGAAGGAAGATTGATTCGACTGCGGTGTTTCAGCAGAGAGGATATGGCAGAATGGCATATTGTGTTGAAACTTTAAATTCCTCGGCGGTATATTCTAGCTAAAAAAAATAGTGAATGCAGGGTGAGAATAAAGCTATTAAGTTATCTGCAGTGAGAATCAACTGACCATTTTAGCTGCACAGTCTCAAAGGTCGCGTACACAGCAACGAACAAAACGGGAAATGCGGATAAGCTGAACATCTAACACGGCCGCTTTTTGAACAACATAGGAAACAACCGAGACTGCATACAACCTTGCTACCAGTTATTGTATAGGTTTTCTTGCATACGTCTCTCACTCGCGTTGCGTTATGAAGGATGCTCGTTGGAATTCTTGCGCGCAGAGTAGTGAACGCGCGGATTACTTTTTTCAATCCGCAATAACTCTCTCTCTGTTCAAGTAGGAGTGGTGTGCCAAGACTTGCATTGTTAACAAATACACATCTTTTTCAAAAGCGCTGGAGAGTTTAATAAGGTGGAGGTGGAGCTCTGACTCCTTCGTGTGAAGAACATTTGGTACTTTTTTTGCAAACTTGCATTGTTTGTGACGAGAGGGATCTCGTGTTCTGCAAATGCGTTTTTATCGTGAAGTTTAAGCTTCTTGCCCATTTTGCGCAAGTTCGTCGGCCATAATCGTAACCCGACGTTTTCTTAGAGAAGAAGGACATAAAATATCCTGAGGGAGATTTGCTTGAAAGTTTGGCACCACTAGAAGAAGGCCTTACTTCTTAATGCTACCAAATTCATATGACCACATACATATGCAAGCTGAAGTAGCAGAAAACCTCATGTTCCCAAAAGTTTTCACCTCAGTTTGTATAGATATGAAATAACGAACCACTGACGTTATGAAGCAATTTTATGACAGTCACGGTCATCACGCAGTTTCCAAGACAAGCAGTCGCATATATAGTGTTGCTTTGTAAACTCTTCAACTTCTACTCATCACATATATTTCAGTGTTTTTACCGATACCGATGTTCCCTTTCCTCGTAATGCTTATGGATTATCCTAGCAGCCTAAGCGACGGTTTTCGGAATCAAGTGCCCCTCATAGGTTCACACTGTGAGGTCTTTGAGCGACGACATAAGAATGTGTGGAAAATTCTCGCGTGAACGTTTTTACAAGGAAATGTTCAAAATTGCAATCCCTGCCCCTAAAAAGACTTACCCTGCGAAATTTGCCTTATCAGTTTCTTTGTACTTTCGGCTACTGCTGATTTGTCTGCTTACAGTAGGCGAATCGTTTCGACAAGCAAAGTCCCGATGAAAAACCTCTGCTAAAATTGAGAGAAAATTGCGTATGCATACTATGAATAGTTGCTGTTTCGAATTTATTTGCATGCCTCAGTGAAAGTGTTTAAAGGGAAAGTAAGTCATTGTTCCTATTTGCTGCGCTCCATGTTGCTCGCCGTATTTTCCTTCCTACTACCAACTACTGTTAATTGCAATCAGTTATCGTGCCTCTCGCACTTTAACGCGTGCTCAGCGATCATCACGAGGCCGGTTGCGGACATCAACGCTGTGAATAGTGTCAGCGTTACAGGATTCTGTGAGGATATGACAAATGTTATCATACCGTGCATCGCTGAAAAGGTAATATTAATTCTTTTATTATTGGAATTTCTAATGAAGGGTTAGGAAGTTCACTGGAAATCGTTGAAGGTATTATGCGGTAGTTTCTTCATATCAACAGCTTCTTGAGGCAGTCATTTGAGTATCTACTTTCTATAAACAATGCACATGCAAAACTCACCTCTCGGGAAATTGATCCAGGGTGCCCATAATAGCACTGTAGGTTATCAGGAGAAATGCGGTATTGGTGCAGTTTTTCCAGCGGAACGGTTGGGCATTAACCAAAGGTATCATGTGCTCACCTGAAGTTCTTACGAATTCTTGGAGAGAGCCCTTATGGCGGGCCCACATACGGAAACGAGAGTTTTGAAGTTGTAAACACTGTTCTTCCAGAGAAAGAAAGTAATAACTGACAACTCTGAGATATTTTGTTTGTGGGCAGAGTTGTTTCAGTTTTCCCATTCTTTCTCAATAAGCATACGCTCTCAATAAGCATACACAGACAATGCTGGGACGTTCAAAGATGTCGTCATCTTCTTTCCAAGATCTTCAGGTCGCAGGTTCCCAAGTTATTCTTTTTTCAGTGCACGCAACTGACAGCTTTGTCCATGTGAAGCGCAGGTGGCAGATTTTGCGACCACCGCATTTTTAAATACTTGAGTTCCTCAATCACCATTCGCTGTCCTGTTAGTCGGCATTAACGCCCTCGAACAGACGGATTTACGAGGGTGCACTTTGCAGCGGAATCCAGTAAAATCGAAAGCGAAGCGGCAAACCTGTAGGGAATTCCACTGCGGAGAAATTAAGCCTCAGCTTCTTGACGTCCTTCAGAAAACATTTCTGAGAAAAATTTCTCACAGAGCTTAAAAACGCCTAATTCTCACACCTGGCTTAACAAGTGGTTATTCCAATGCTCTCGGTTGCACTGATTAGCGTGGGCTAAGCCCAAATCGCCACTCCACTCTCCTCTGTACTCACCTGCATGCGGATGTTTGCCTGTTTATACACACTCCTTCAACGAATGCCTAATTGTTCCTCACCTGAAACAATCGTAAACCTCAGAGCACGTACAACTTTGAATACTGATTTTGAAACTGTTGCAAAACCCAGATAAGGCGATAACACCGAGACTTCTCTGAAAGTGTCGAACAGTATCAGCACAGGCGATGGGCGTGAAGCCAGTAGAGGTTGCCCGATGTTTTTGCGTAGCATCAGGCGCTCCTCTATGAAGCCTTTCTAGAAGCTTCGTTCTCGAAGAGTGCGCCTGCTGCTCGCTTTGAATACGAAAGCAAGTAAATCTGGTCATACATGTTCTTTTATGGATCTCCTGCTACCCAAAATGTATAGGAAAGCGCTTACGAAACTCCACTATCTTTGCATCCATTGCGTCGGCAGTAAGCATTAGTTGGCGTCGGCAGTAAGCATTAGTTGCAGTCGTTCAAATTACGTTTTTCTTTCACATGTTGGTAATGTACCGGTTTTTTTCACTTTCTTAAAAGGTATAGTTTAACGTTCTAAGAGCTAGGCTTACCGATGATGCCCACATGTGCCCATCAGCTTCCGAGAAATAACACTAATGATGCAAACATGGCAAGCATGAAATCGGACTTTCCTCACCTTTATTAACGAAAAAAATTTTGCGAAGGACAGCCAAACATTCAGGAAAAGTCACTTGAGTGTAACAGGTTCCACATTCATACGTAAAACGCATTTATGCAGTCAACAAATGACTCGAGGCATCACAGATGCAAGTCGAAAGGGGTGATTCGTTGTACGGAAGGGCCATAACGCTGATGCGATGTTACAACACAACAAACAAAGGTGCACGCGGTGTAGAGGTTGGTTTGTGCGGCTTTTTTAATTGCATGCAGCAGAACGTCCAATATGTGTTCCTTTTGAATAAAAGTAATAAATTCACTTGTTGGGCTAAGGACTGAAGAGGTTTCCCTACTCTCCTGTAGGCCACTTCCATGATGGCTTAATGGAAATTGTCTCTCCTTGATGGAGTATTTGCAGCTTTGTGGTCATTGCTTGCTGGGGGCAGTGTCATGACCACCCGCACATGTTTTGCGTGATCTTAGCTGCCAAGATTTATTCCGTTTTCCTGTCCCGTGTAACTGCTTGAAAATTTTCAGGTGGAACGTCAACATTTCCTCTATGTCACCAGATTATATTTGTACGCATGTGTTTACAACAATATGATCGACATGACCCGTCCTCGTTGCTTAGAGTGAGTAGGCTATACGCTATTATAACGATACAACACCATTTGTGGGCAGTTACAGTCTCGACATCGGTCCGATGCGGTTGCGGTAGAGCGGTGATAAGAGTGAAGGGATAGAGAATGGAAAAGAACGAGGGCTGTTGCAGTTAGTAATTGTAACAGTCAAAATCGGACGCTGAATAAATCATCGGAGAACGTAATCGTAATCTGAAGCGCATCGCAAGAAGGCGGAAGATCGGTGATCACTTTGAGTGCACCGATACGGGTGCGACATGAGAGTCTAATGACTGGAAGATATATGATGAGCATTTGCTTGAGATTGCACTTAACAAATTTGCAGTCACTGAGGCCTCTTACATTGCTGAGTAATGTGCTATAAGCGGTGCGTGGACGCACAAATGTTAAAGTGAGCCGGTGTCGTCGTTAAGCATAAAATATTGCATTAACATGAGAGGAAATTGAAGTTCACCCCATAACAGTACTTGTCGGCGAGCAATTTTGCACCTTCGCCGTCGGAGGGTTCTACTTTTCTTCTTCCAGTCCTTCTTCACTATTTATTGAACGCACGCAGTGGAAGGAAATCTAATCGACTTTATTTGGGCGCAACCCGCATCGGCATGGAAACAGCTGCCTGACAACTATTAAAAAACATTCGATCGGGGGCGTGCGTGAGATAATTGTGAATGAGCATTCAGAATAGCTTCTCTTAGGATTCTAAACCGAGACTGGCATTGCCGATTTGATGCTCACATCGTAATTGCACGTCTGCATGTCAGAAGCGCAAATTTCGCGGCTTTCGTGACCACACCGTGACCTTTCGTGACTCTCGTGTCACTTTCAGCCATGTCCTAAGGAACTGTGTTGAAATGAAGCCGAATAAACAAGAATGCTATCACTGGAATTGCGCATTGGACAGTGGCGATAATGGGCTGAATAAGGGAAGAAGACGAAATGCCGAAGAAATGTTTTTGAGCAATTTGTCTATGTCCCACTTCCCCACAACAGCTTTTGTGATTACATTGCTCATTACTAGATATTCGTTCTGATTGTAACTTCACTCCAAATACACACTGCTTTTCATCAGCGATGGGTGATGTTTCCCTTCCGAGTAAGAGGGGAATTTCACTGTAATTGTACAAATCAGTCGGAAATAATAAAACGTCGTCGACTTATGTCGGCAGCTCTTTTATAACATATTGTTCATTTGAGCAGCTGCAACTGCAGAATATGGGCCGCCATCAGCGGATCGAAACGGGAGAGGGAACTACGATTATAAAAACACTACCCACTCACCGCCAACTTCATTCTGGTCGCTTTTGCTCTAAACACTAACTTTTAGGTCACTTCGTCCCCTTTCCATGTAGTGGACGAAAACTCCTGACTGCAGGAGTTTGTGAAATTCGACTCATGGGCATTTACATTTAAACTTACATCATGAAGAATATATCATGACGAATCCCTTAAAGTGACTTTTACTCTAACTTATCAGATTAAAAAACGCAAACTTCTTCGTGCAAAGTATGTTTCGATCCACATTCTGCTATTTCTCGCTGGTTGAAGATCTCTCTTTTCCATTTTTTTTACGCCATTCTGCATCGCTGTTTGCCTGATTACGCCCGGTTGTTTACCGTGATATTGTTTGCTTTTCTGGCTCTCCTTTTCGCTGGATACATGCGCTTGCCTCTCGTCGACCGGCAACGAGGAGGGAGTAAAAGGCCATGATCCCTCAGCGTTCAGATTATTACGAACGTTAGAAGTCTGTGCATAATGGGACTGCATGAAAATAGTGAAATGGATTTACAGAAGGAAGTGAGCAAATGTAAAGCGATAAAAAAGAAAAAAATCCCCTCCTTACTGGGTTAGTCGCATATGCGAGCAAAGTCTCCACAAGATTGAATTCTGCGAGCTGATGACACTGGTTATGAAATGGTTTTGGTAAAGTAGGGTTGGGATTTGTACGGTCATAGCGTATTGTGGGGATGAATGCATACCAGGTGCAATTTTTATAGCACTCGTCACATTTCACGAATTCTAAGAGTGCAGGGATGCATTTTGTTGAGCGTTTCAAGAGAAGTCTGTCTTACGAAACTTTCTCTCTTTGATGGCAGGTCTAATACGACACGATTTTGCCTTTCTAGTCCGACACAGTCATGTGTGAGCTTGCGGCGCCCCACCTTATGCACATGTCGCAGCAAGACCGAGTGCGGATGCAAGTGTCTGCGCTCCGGTCTTGTGGCGTGAAGTGCCTACATGTGAATGTGTGCCAAAAACGCAAAGTGCGCTTGAATTTTCAAGGCACCACCTGCTGCAGCTCGATACCCCTAAGAGACACTGTCATCACGAGTCTATTCTTCCTTCGTATGTTCCCAGATCGATCTTCCTTAACAGCTCGTCTTTATCCATTTCAAGCCTTCACAAAACTGACGCATGACGTCACTACTTCCTTCCTAAAATTTTGGCAGGTCGTTCCAATTCGCGCACCACAGAGCGGCATTATCGCTCCTCTATCAGTGCTTGTCAAACGCTGCAGGACTCTTCGCCTTCTCTGCACGGCTGCCGGTTTGTTTTGTGCTCCCGCTGTCTTTCGCGAACTGGGAACCGGGCAGGGAAACGAACCAATCTTTCAGGGTGCGAGGCATCGGCCATCGGTGGAATACTCGCTGGCATGTGCACTATAACAAAGTGTATGTAGTCGACTAGACTGCGCCGTGGACCCTACTGGGAGCAAAGTTAATTAGCATAAGCGTGCAAAATTAGCGCACAACATTTGCATGCTGCTTTCATGTTTGCATTCTTGGTACGTCCATAAAGTTGCATGACGAAGAGATTTTTTGTTCATGAAATATGGGTGGGAAAACATTCACTGGATTACCTCGGATTTAAATAAAATAGAAACAGTGGATTTAGCAATGTAGGCACACGCAAACATCGAGCGGTACCACAGGCACCTCATAATTGTGTATTTTTACGTTCTTGACAGGCGGCTGCTCCCAGCAGGAAGAATGCATACGTCGTCTTCATCGTCATCGAGTGTCCCGAAGCCGTCGTTCGATCCCGGGGATATCGTCAATGGCACGTGGAAGGTTTATCAATTTCAGTTGCTACATATGACGGTGTCGCAGCAGAGCTGCGTATAGATAGATCGAGAGATTCACATTCGAGTGTGATGACCACTCTTCCGTTTCACCCTTCTGCAACCAGGACGTTTCGCAAAAAAAGCGCCTCGTTATGACCGCTATTATGGGGGTATACGTATGGATGCGTTTGCCCCATATTTTCAGATTGTGAGTTGCAGAAAGGATAACCGTGATTACTTATTCGTGACAGCGATTTGTCATTCATGCGCTGTTCGTTTAACTCTCGCTTATTCGGAAGCAAAAGTGCTTTGAGATCTGCAAATCAGTTTTCCTACGAAAGTGCGCGAAACCAGCTCCATAGTAATTCCTTAGTTGCGGACGTTCGCAAACGGCTACTTTAGAGAAGAAATGGGCGCTTAGGCATCCATCTATTATCTTCATATATCCGGGTGGAGGTTCGCCTATCGGACTGTCATGAAGACGTGTTGTGGTGGATGAGAAGCCAGGCTTATGATGTAATATCATTTGCATAAGGTGGACATACAGTTCAGGCAAGAGGATAAGCAGAGGATACGCAGAGTCGTCAGTAAAATGCGCAATACTGCTCAAGCAGTTCCGTGGAAGTTTGGCCGCATACCCTTCCTTCAACTAGCGAAGTGAGAAACTGACGTAACACTTATAAAAATGTCGAGAACTCTAGACCAACTCCTTACTCTAACCTTGCTTCACCAATGCGTGTCTGAAGAGGGTTGGACCTAACTGAGAGGTCTTAATTACGCCACCATGGTCATGGTTCTGCTACTAAAAAAAGCAAAACTTAGCCCTTGAACATAAAAATATCAACAAAAGAGGCACAAAAACCCTTTCCTACAAAAGGCGAATCACAAAAATGTACGCGCGAGCGTTAAGTCCATCGTCATGGCTTCATATAGGAGGTGATTATGAGTTTGCCATTCTGCATTTACTGGAGCTTCGCTGCTTCATCAATACCAGATGCGGCCATTTTACGTACAGATGTTTCTTTTATGAACAGCGACGAAGTATCGACATTCTTTGAGCCCTGCTGTCAACAGTGTTGATATTTCATGGTTCGCATTTCATGTGAGAGCTTAGGTAAGGGAACGCCCTGAAATATTCTGATTCACGCAAAACTTGCTGCACGTGTTTTTATGCCTGCTTGTTGCATATAACACCTTAGAGAGCAAGTTTAAAAGACCCTCTCGACGAACACTGCTCAGTGGGAAAGTATATCGAAACTGCTCAACTCTCAGCAGCAATGAATCCATGGTTGACGCCGCCTTTGAAAGCCTAACGACCGGGCGTTTTCGTTGCTAACCTAGGATGTTTACCCGCTTCGGAAATCCATTTTCATAGACATCTTTGGCTCGGAAAAGCGCATCCCAAAAAACGCCTCCGGTGCACAAGAAGAAAATGTTGTGACGTCAAGTGCGCTTCCTGTAGCGTTCCCTGCATCAGCAAAACATAACCAATGTCTAAGTGTCCCATCGACGCCCACCGATGCTCACTTTCATAGGCATGTATTTGTTTGCAACGGTGTTGTAGGACGTCGCAAAATAAGCCTTTCTCAACCCACGGGAAGAATCTCTGAGATAAGGAGGCGAAACTTTTTGTTCAACCGGATCGCGGAAGCAAGCATTACATGCAAGTAGTGAATGCACACTGGCAGGAAAATCACGCACAAGAACTATGCTTCTTCGAGAAAGAGCGGAAGGCGGACATGGATTGAGCCGGGTGAAAACATTGAAACACGAATGTCGTATATTTTGAACGGATGATGCACACGCTTCTTCGATTATCGGTGCTGATGATACGCAATTTTGTCGTGCAGTTGTGAGTTGACGACGTTTATAAGTGTGCGTATTTGCAACTGTCGAGGCGTTGCCACCTAAGATAGGTGAGACTGTAAATGTGAATTCTGCGGGTTCCATGTGCTGATTAGTGCGACTTCCTCTAGCATTGTTCACGTCGCCATATTGAGCTTGCAAAAGGCTTCGCATTTTGAAGGTAGAGAGAAATTTTCGAACATTCGTTTTTTGGTACCTTTTATGCACTTGCACACAGGCTTCGTGCAAAAATTCATTCATTCTATTGTCACCGATGGATCATCCATTTCAACAGGCCAGCTTGCAACATGAGCAGATATTTCATGGAGTGTTTTGCATAAGCGGCATAATCACTTAGAACGTCGAGACATTGTCGCCTTCCTTGATCATCTTTTAGTGATCCGTGGCACGAAAGTAATACATGTTCGTGACAAGTGATCAACTGAATGCTCAATATCTTATGTCTTCCACCACCCGTACACCTACCAGGCAGCTGTGCGGCCGTCGCAGCGAACGCTGATCTCTGGAGATGATTGCCATATCAGGTTTAATGGGCGTGGTCTGATGCGATTTAAACAAAACACAGTTCAACAATTAAGGCTTCGAAAAACTATGAGGTTATGAGACGCTTTCGTATGCTATCGGAGTGGGAACGAACACAGTTGTCGGGAGCTAGTCCTGATGATCTGATGCCAACCTGCACAGTTGTTTAGCCATATGTGGTAGTTGGACGCTTGTTTTGACTTCATTGCTTGAGCTTAGTGTGCACAACGGGTAATTATTTGGCAGTGACGTCCATGGGTCGAGATACATGTTGTAAACATGTGTGACTTTCTAGCTAATATAGGCGTTAATGTCGGAGTCTACAGGTAAGAAAAGAACTCGGTTGCGGCGGATGTGGTATTGTCTACGAAGTGGAGCTGATTCGCGGTGCTCAAGCCGGTCTTCGTGCAGCAATGAAAGCAGAAACAATCGATGCAAGCCACAAATACTCGGAAACGCTTTCTGCAGAGGTAGAAGCTCTTCTGAAATTTCATCAACTCGTCAACGTGTCGAATGAATGAAAATTATTCGATGCCAAGCGTTTCCGTCGCTTTCTTTATCGCAGCAGCCAATATACAATGAACCTATTATTTTGCTTTCTCATATTTCACCATAATTTTTAGTAATTGTGAAGGGAAATTTCGCAATGTGAGCTCCGTTTCCGGTGTGGAGCGACAGATATGCATTTTAGACTGCTCAACAAGTGGATCGTCCAAGCTTGAGCCGTGCTTTATTTTTTGTGCTAACTTCTTGATTCATCCTTGCAGAACAACGTTCCCCTATATTTGTGACGTTCCATAAGGTCATTTATAAAGCAGTTACAGTTACTGCATATCACAGTTATAACATCTAAAACAATAAAACAACCAACACACATCAAAGAGGTTTCGTATAAGTCCATCTATAGCTGCAAGACGCGAATGCCACGTTTAAATTCATTTCTCGACGGTACACGACAGTTGCAACCATCAAAAGTGACTCATCCGATTTCACCGGAACTATTAGTTAGCGTCACGATGCGAGAGGGGTTCACAGCATAAATTTGAGCAAATTTAAGGCATTAGTGCTGCGCCGTATGCAGTGTTCCCCACATTTCTGTCGGCTCTACTTGGCAGGCAAGTGCTCGCCTGACTGCAACGTCATCGTCATGTCGCTTGTTGGACGAACGCTATCCTGTTTGCGTCGGCAGAATCCTTCACAGAGGTTCACTCTTTCGACGTCGCTTCGCCTCGGTCTTCAGTGTATCGAGGCAAGTTTGTAGCTTTCGGAAAGAAATGCGTATGAGCTTCTGCCACTAACCGTTCAGTTCAGGAACCGTTCCGTTATTAAGAGATGCTAGGAAAAGTGTGAGTGTTCGTGGGAAAGGTCAGAATGAAGCCAAGAATGATCACACGCAGAAAAATTTTCAGGCAAAGGATTCATGAGGGAAGGTTTAAGATAGCATACCCCTTTTCGCTGGGGACTTGTGAACGGTGGGGTGAATTGAGAATTTTGGAAATGGGGTACGGCACAGGTTAACAAATTTTCATTTCTTGCGCACCAAAGCACTCAATATTCTCGCACCTGTTTTTTCGGCCTGAACACCACATGTCTGGTAGCGACAGATGCAGTCAGTCCTCCACTCTTCCCAAGTGGTCGCTGATTTCTGCTTGAATGCCTAGTGTCCTAAGTTTTTGCGCCTGAGTTTTTTCTACCTACGGTCAAAACGATCATCCAGTGGCGTCGCTAGCAAATTCCTTGCCCGGCCGAAGCAAACAGCAGCAACCACTAAGCACAGCTGGGATCCATACCAACATTATAGATCTCTTTCGAAGATAAATTTAGTCGTTCGCTTTTAAGAATCCTCCTGAATAAGTGGTCCATCTGAAGAACAAGAATTTGAGTCATCGATGCGAATAACTCTTCGCTTAAAAGATGCGGATATGAACACTTCATAGTTTGTTTAGTGAATGGTCTTCTTGATGCTAGTTCCGACAGATTTTAGCAACGAATGAAATGACCTGAAAACTCTAAACACTCTTGAAATCCCTGCTTTCATAAGTTACGCGACTACTTTATGAATTCGCGATAGGGAAGTGAGAACGGAGTTTTCCATCGATATAGGGCGAAACGATTCTGAAAGACCTTGCCCAACTCTGGCATTGCATATCGAACTAAGTTCTGCGAGGACTACAAACTGTTTTCGGATGACGCTTAGCGCAAGCTTCACGTAGCGCATTTAGAGTGGCAGCGAATGCAGAAAGTATCAGCCTTGCAGTTTTGTGAAGGAGAGGTGCGTAAGCCTGCGTAATTAACGGAGATCGTGATGAAATTCATTTTATCCCATGCTCACTGACGTAACTACTGCCTTTTTTGATCGTCCGAGGCTAAACAAGTAAAAACTGTCCTTATGAAATAGACATGATGAAATGGTATTCTAGTCGGTAATGACGTTGCTATGTTTCTCACCAACAGAAGAAAGTTAGAAGTTTGGTCGTTAACGCACAGTGAATTCGATTTGCAGGGTATTGAGGCACACATAAAGAATGTTTCATGCCAAGGTTCGAGAAGCGAGAAAGAATTGTGCGAGTGTACTGGGCATGTGAAGAAAGGATTCTTGTCTAAAGGAAGTGTTTCTGATCGGATGCCTTCCTTTCCTTGTTTCCTCTTTCCCGCAGAAGGCCTAGAATTCTGCAGCAGCGAATCGTGCTTGTGTTTCTCTTAACAGGGAAGAGAAAACATAACGCGGGTCGAGGCGGTCATAAATGCTTTTTGCGTGCCTCATAAGAGCCATTTGTTTATTAGGCAGTGGAACATCTGCACAGCATGGGCATTATCCATCGAGATGTGAAGGGTTCGAACTTCGCAATCGGTCAGCAGAGTCTACGTCGCGTCGTTCATATGATCGACTTTGGTTTTGCTCGTCTTTACGTGAGTCTCAGAATTTTCAGTCATAATACCGGTCGTTGCTCATAATGAGCTCTACCCTAAAGCCGTAAATATAAGCATGTTCAGCCCCTTCCTTCCACTCACCCTTTTCAAGTTAGGGCAGATTTCTGTACTAGAACTCTGCATACTACAACGATTTGAAACGAAAATCGAAGATTCATGACCAGCGGACTGGAAATAATCGCAGAGAGGCAAAAGTCTGCTTGAGAGGTTTCGGTATAGGCAGCATTCGATACACCGTTACTTCCATGGAAATTGGAAAGGGAGTCTAGAAATTTTTTCTCTCGTCTCAGATAAAAGGAAATAAGTAAGACTGCTCAGCAGTGTTCCACTTGGAAAAATATGACTCCAAAGGCCGAGGTGTTAGGCTTTGCAGTACTCGTAAAAAATATGGGTATTTCTAGCTGCAGAATATACAAGTGCCGGTCGGGAAATCGGGCTGAAAAAGGTAACCGGCAAGCAGAGCGAATTTGCTGGAAGTCCTTAAGATCACAGAGGCAAAGGAGGTCTTAATTTTCGAATCTAAGATGGACGAAATGTGAGAATTTCTTGAGGCGAGTATAGCTTGCGAAAATTTTTGAGGAACAGGTGGATGGAGTAGGTCAATCACGTTAGTAGGCGCATGCTCAGCGCATTTTTTTCGGGAATAACTGTTAAGCTCATTGTGTAAGTTAGACGGACATCTGCCTAACTTGTAAGTGAGCCTTGTGCCGTCTGTAAGGATCTAGGCATGATCCTGCTATCTTCGGGGACGTTGCAAGATCCGAACCCACTGAAAGCAAAATCAGAACTCGAGAGCAACGAATGTGTTAATGCTGCCAGTGGAAAAGAAAAATGAAAGTATTACCAACCTGTCTTTCTTGCAATTTTGCACCTGCCTTCCATCGTGGAGAAACGACACCATTATAGAAGATATTAGTGAACCGGCTGTTCTCCTTCAGTCTTTCTCAATTCCCCATTTTTTGATCAACAGGTCTCCGTGCGTACACCTTTTTCCAGTAGGTGATATGTGGGTGGGGAGCAAGGAAGGAGTATGGGAGGGAGACCAACGTATAGGTACGATCACGATGACTGCCCATTGTGCAGGAAATCACTGTTGCCCGCCTGAGTTGGCTGGTGGCGAATATTTGAAATTCGTAGAATATGAAGCGAGTGCTTCATCGCGCCGAGAGAAGTGCTATGCTGAACCTGACATCTTCTACTGTACACATATTATTGAAGGAACTGTATTCTATTGGTCTTGCAATGCGCAGTGAACATAATTTATATAATTTCAGCTAAAGAAGGAAGCAACCACGGGTGAATTAGGTCATCGCCCACCTCGAAAAAGAGCTCCATATTTAGGGACCGATCGATATTGTTCCATTCATGTGCACAAACGCGAAGAGCAAGGTGCGTTAATGAGTGAAGCTCTTTGATTGACTTTCTTTTTATTGCCGTTAGGCGACCTGTCGTGACTCCTAATATTGTTATTATTGTCGGTTTGAAGGACTGACAGTAACTGCCATGGAGCTGCCAAGCCTAAAACCATTGCGTTGTATCACAGTTTTCAAATGTGGGAAGGTGAACTTTTTTGAGTGACCATTTGCGGAATTGTTGCAATTTTTTCAGTGACGACTTTCGAGCAGTGGGAACAAGTGGACTTGTTTGTCTGCTTTCTGATCCCTCCTGATGAAGTTTCAAGAGAGGAGGGAAGAAGGACGGTGGTCGAGCAAAGGTTTTCGAATCCAGAAAACCTTTGAAAAGTGTTTTAATGTCCAACTGTTGAGTGACCTCTTTTCCCGATGCTGGCCGGAAGTTGTTTGGAGGGACAGCGTTGCTCTATCTGAGAAGTCGCTAAGAATTGACTGCGAGAGGGAAGCAAGTCCACACATAATTGCTGTTGAACCGTCTTGCAGTGCACCCACAAATTATTTCGTTCCAGGCAGAAGAGACGACTTATGGTCATTCCTTTATATGATAGTCGAGTTCGTTGTCGGTGAGTTGCCTTGGAGATCCTCTTCCTACAGAAAGCTTCTGGCCAGAAAGGTTTGCTGCAACTTCAGATCAATAAATACTGTTTCAAGTACAATTATATGTTTAATTGCAATAGTTTGAAACGGTCATAGTTAACTAGATTTCACTAGATACGCTACAAGAAACTCGCAGATCAAGTTCGCAACGAAATTTTTCTCTGACAGGGCTGGGTCCTTAATTATTGATGTTAAAATGACCTTAATTTCATGAATTCTGCTTTCATCTCTTAGATATCGATAAATGTTTGACTTTTAGCATTGTTCTTTTCCTCTCTGCGCTTACTGTGGGGTGGCGATGTCAAGGAAATCCGTTAGGAGTTGCCTTGTCGATACGGAATGTTTAGGGAGCGGATGAATGCATCAGAAAAGTAGATGAGAAAACTTTCAGAGCCATGAGTTTCTATATCAGAAATAAACTGAAACTCACTATTCAGTCATGTGCGTTCGCATGGAAACATCAGAACGTTGGAATCTTTAAAACAGTAGAAGGAGTGATCTCATCCAAAGATGTATTTCAGAGTCGAGGCGGTGAGCACTTGCTGAAAGACTGTCCGATCGAGTTTTATAAGATTTATGATCATATACGGCGTCTGGGTTACATGGACAGACCTAACTATATGTTAATAAGAAGAACAATTACTGAAATCTGCGAACGAAGAAACTTTTCGATTGAAGATCCGTTTGACTGGGAAGAAGGTGGCAGGTACGTTTTGAAAAAATAACAAATGTGTCTTCTCGGATATAAGAGGTCACTGAATTTCTTGTCAGCTACGGAGGAAAGAAAAAGATTGACAGCTACCCCCTACCCTGGGGGACAAGGTGAGCTGAGCGAAATCTGCAAAACATTGTATGCAAATGAAGAACCGTGGTTATTACAGCGAAAGATCTTTCCGCAGGTTTTCCCTGCATTCAACTTGCTCCTTTGGCAGTCGAAGGAGCTTTTCTGCGCGTCGCCTTGTTTGCTAGCTGACTGAGCAGTTGCACTTCATTTCTTCGTTGATTTCAATAAAGTTGGCTAGAAATGAGGGTTTCCATCAGTGTTTTTTTGCGGAAGAGGCAGAAAGTGCTTTTCTGCAATGTCCTTTCTCCTTTGATCTCTCCACTTGGAAGAGGAAACGATGACCAGTGTGGAAGGAACATCTCAAGAATAATTGTGATTCTGCGGCTTCTTTTCTCCGCCTGTAACCTTTCAAGTAGTTTGTTGCTTTGAAGAATCATAGGTTTTTCTGTTTGACGAAAATGTTTTTTTTGCTATACGAACGATATCCACTGATCGGAATTTAGATGATTTTCAGCAGAGTAGTACGTCACCTATGCCGCAGCAGAAACACAGTAGCGGTCTCAGTTTCCAGCAAGAAACTAATCTCCACCTCATTTCGTTCGCTTGTTGCTTATATGCAACGGACCTAGTCTACATGTGCGGGAAGCCGTTTGTTGTTCAAAAGTAAAATTGCGGAAGACTGTGGAAACGAGCCCTTGAAATCTCCTTAGGCATCTTGTTATATATGAAAGCGAAAAAGCACGACCACATGCATTCATCCGGTGGATTCAGATAGGAATTCATGGAAGCATTTGCATCATCCCGGTTCCATGTTTCAAATCCTACGCTTTCAACAAGGCTTGTCTTTGTTTGTATATCTTGGCAGCGCACAGGTACCACAAAGAATATTTACGGACGATCGAGCAGCTTGAAAATGAGAATCAGCATAATCTCGGAAAAAGAACGGAGGCGACAGCACGGAAGCAAGAAGAACTGGAAACAGTTTACTCATCAGCTGATTTATCATGTGAGCATTCTGATGTCCCCACTGCGAGGTAAATCGTTTTAAACTGTTCTTATCAGTGTACCTGGGACTGGTTTATCCGAAATCAGCTTGCAGTTTGGTTACGTACAAACTGATTTGAGCTCGTTAAGAAAATCGATAGGAAATGCTGTGCATGTGCTTGCTAAGGAACATGATTAAAAAATGTTCTCCCATAAAACACTCACGATGAGCATAATTATATGGCATGCGAAACATTGCATGCTCACCTATGAGAAATGTGAGAACTTGTTGAGGAGGAGCCCCAGGTTTTGTTTTCTTTTTTTTTCACATATCATCTTCTTCATAAGGAATATATGTCAAAGAGAATCGCAGAAAAGTTCCACAATTACTGGTTGGTTTCCACATAAGTTTGCTTTAAAGTTGAGCTCATGTGGACAAAATGCGGGCTTTATATATGCTTTATGCTCCGTACGTGGATAAAGACCATTATAATTTCACATAATTCACGTTTGATATATATATTGTATAAAACAATAAGCTTTTAGTCTTATTGCCAGTAAGCAAAGGCACCAGATCAGAAGAGGAAGTTCTTAGTTGATAGGGATCTTTTCATCCCTTCTTGAACCAAAGTTATTACGGAAGGTGTCGAACAAAGAGCAGCAGTTAAACACATCATTAATGAGCTATCGAAGAACAATTGAGTTCTCGAAAATCAGTGATGCAGAATGCCCGAAGTGGAAAGTTGAATGGAAGGAAAGAAAGTTTTTCTGAGTGAGGCTTATTCTGACTCTGACGGGGTTTCCGAGGAGTTGCACTGATTGCATTCTGTTTGAGAAACTCCGTCGATGTCTTCGCCGCGTGCTTTTCTGCACAAGATTTTTAACTAATGAATGCAGGGACAAGTGTTTCCCTCTGCAGGTTATCAACAGGGATGTAACTGAAACTTAGGAAATTGAATTTTTCTTAGACTTCAGGTGAAAGTTGGAAATTGGAGGATGGAAATGTTCTTATTCACTTTCAGAGATTTGGTGCCAGGCAGGTCAAAGGAACATCGATCGTCTATGGACTTAAGTTCAATTTATCGTCTTCTGCATCGTTATCCATACAACCCTGCTTCGGTTAGACAATTTCACAGCAAAGCTTTCTTTTCTTCGAGATGATTTTGAATGGTGTTAAGCAAATGGCTCTGTGTCAGCTTATTGTGATCTTTGAAGCAGTGGGAGGTTGGATTGTCATGCCTACAGACGACTGCATATCTTTGGCTGCAAAACTTCCTTCCTTTGCTGTGCTCTGCATGTTAGAAAGTGACAGTGCTGTCAAAAGTGGAAGAATGCAGGAGATCCACGCTACCAAGAAGTTGCGGCTGATGGAGTCACTTAAAAAAGCAGGACTTGACACCCAGCGACCCTTTAAAATGACGTGAATAATATTCTGCTGCGTTATTATTATGTGATTTCCTGGATGAGTCCCACCGTGCGCTCAGTACGTGGAATTTATTGTCATCAATCTTTCGCCATGTCGGTAACGTTTCGTTGCAGTGGGAATTATAAAGAACATTTTTTCATGGGAAAGGCTGTTGCTTACGCGTTCTAAACGCTTGTTATACACTTTTGCTGCGAAATATTTCACGCTTCTTGTATTTTTCTGACCTCTGCCCAGGCAAATAAGTATAAAAAGTAATGACTATGTAAAAATGTAGTTCAGTCATTAAACATTGGAAAAGAAGTATTGAAATAGATAGATAACACTAATGCCGAGAACATTAATTGGGAAACTTTTCCTATAGACATCAATGAGCTTGCTTTGGGACTTCTGATTCTACACGCATTACGCGTTCAGTTGGTAAGGCATAAGGGCTATGGGTTGAGATGGATGGGAGGAGAGACTGTGTAAAATGAAGTGGACGGAAAAAGGCGTATGAGAGAACGATAAGGGCAATTGTTGTTATCTCGGGTTTGAAGCTGATCCATTTAGCACAAATTTTTGTAAAATCTCTTTAGTGCAAGTTATATGTGCAGCTTAGCGTTGTATGGAATTTCAGAGTTCTTGGATTTCGGGTCCTGAGTGGGGACAAGTACCACCGAACTTAGCGATTCCTTAGGCAAAATCGAATGCATTTCAACTGCTGAAAGCTCGTGGAACTCTCAAAAACGCAAACCCGGAGAGTCCTCATGCTGATCCAGTGGTTTCGATAATCAAAATCACCAGAAATCTGTGAAAATCTGCGGCAGTAGTTGAAATAAAATGGAAGGTGGCACAAGGTGTATGTCACCGTTTACGATATAAATCTGGGCAAAGATGGTTGGTATTGCGCATGTTGTCACTGAGCAATGTTCGAAACCTTTCATTGTTGTTGGGCAAACAATTTTTGTCGCTCTTTTCCCTTCACCCACTTTTTAGGTTAGGAGCTAAGAATAAGGGTTTATTTATCGGTCGTGTACGCTTCCCATCGAGGCAAATGTCACCTTTTGCGCTCTAAACAACCGATATGTGGACGTGTACTTCTGCGGAAAAGATAACCTGAAAGCACCCTAGGCCAGTTTCTGGGTCGCAGCTGTCCGGATTTTTAAGAAGACATGTCTGTAAGCAAAGTTCTCGCCTTAGCGGCTACGGAAATAGTACAGGATTTTCAATGACCATATGACGATGTTCGTGAGCACGACTTTCTTCAAGCGTCCTTTGTGCACACAGTGAAGGGCGTCAGCCAGTTTACCTCATGAGACACTCAAATGCTTGGATTGCGAATTCCTTCTCTCAAAAAATGCAATTGCAGAACACCGCTTTATCAGAATGGAGTGATGTTGGCAACCATTTTAACGAGGAAACTGCACCATTTGCGGATATCGATAGGTCACTATGTTCGATACGTCCAAACATTGCGCTATTGAATTCTTTGTTTTCTGAAGCTTTTGCAATCCTTCAAAAGTAAAGAAGCGTGCGGTGCTTCAGTGCAATTGTTGCTTAATTTATCTCATTATCACCGAAGCATTCTGAAGATTATTTATGTGAAATGGCGTCTTATGTGAACGACTTGACCTCGTAATCCAGGCATCATGTGTCCCATTTCTTAGCGGTCGTTCGATGGTTGTTTGAATTGGATTTTCTAAGCGTCACTGAAGGAACCTCCGCGCCATTTTGAGAACCCCATATTTAATAACCATACATAAGTAATTTCCATGCTGTAGTGTCTACGGCTATGAAACACCGTTAGCATTAACAGCTAACGTCTATAAAGTCGGCCGGTACTCATTTATTGCCCTTGACGAGATAGCTTAATTGAGTATGTAATTACAGTTTAACTGCGGTTGATATATCAGAATCTTTTTACAGCTTCGCCGTTGTGCTGTCCTTGGAAATTAGGCAGTACTGCAGTTACAGAAGCTCAAGCAAGCGCATCTTTGTGTGCTCCAGCCGCACTTTTTCGGTTGCAATGCAAATGTCGATGTTCCCCATATTCGCTGAAATACAACAGTTGTTTGAATGGGATCTTTCAAGAACCAAGTCGAGTTTTTTCGCTCGCTTCCAATAATGAGTTCACATTAGTTCCTTATTGAGGACCACGAAGCTCACTTTTTCTTGTTTGTTTTCCTTAACGATTTCAGCTTCATTTCCCTAGAATCGCTTTTCCGTCTTTTGGAAATATTTCATTACTTCCTCGATATTCTCAAGGGAGGGGACGGACTTCGTGATCAGACGGATGAAATATAGTAGTTATGCAAAGTATGTAGATGTCCATTTGTCGTGTGCCATTTTGTCTACGTGTTTCATTGGGCTGCTTCACTGGCTTCTGACTTCTGCGACGTTAAGTAATGAACTTTGAGCATCCAGCCAAACCAACCTTCTCTCCATCGCTTCGACCGTTTCCTCTATGTTGCATCATTTTCAGCAGAAATGCTCGCCCCACGAGTGATAGAGAATCCTGGACAAAGGAAATGAAGCACGAGCGAATTAAAGGGAATCGTACGTCTTCGCTGTCTTTGCTTTATTCGCGTTGATGATACTACTTAGTTGATATGTATATTCGGACGTTCCTCCATAAAACATTAATGAATCTTCGTGAAAATTTTATGTGCACGTTTGTGAGAAAAGGAACGTTGGGAAGAGCTCGAAAATTGTCGTCAGATGTTAAGAGGTAATGCTGCCATCGATGAAGAAAACTTTATGCAACCGGAACCAACTGTTCGACAAAAATTTTGCGGTCACGGAGCACCCAACGTGGGCGGAGGCCAAGAGTTGCATGGGAGCCGGAGTGGAATTCTCCACCTTGCTTCGTCCGTTCAACATACGATTTGCATGCTCTGATGCCCTTGCTTTGATTTGCATTTTCGCACTACCCAGCCAATCAGAGCTTCCCTATTTTGTGTCACTCTTGCAATCCAGTAAGGTTGTTTAGGAAGCGGTAAAAATATAAAAGTCTGCGTCCTGAATAAAAGCCTCTTCTTGCTTGTATTCAGACAAACGTTTGGAGGAAATCAAGTTTGTTCCTCTCAAAAACGACCCAACACCATTTTGAAGAGCGAGTTGTTGTGACACTGGTTGAATGACTGAGGAGGATAGGAAAGAGCGGTAGAAACATTCTTGACTACTCGGGTGGTGCTCTTTCATCGCACCAAAAAATAAGGCACTGCCGGACGATTCAATCAAATCATCTAGCTATGCAAGAGGGAAAGAGTACAAATGCACAGACAGATATGAGCCAGATCCAACGATCGCGAGCACTCACGCTTCTTCGTTGTTTTCATAGCAGCTTAGAGCCCTCGTGAGAATGTGTCTGTAATACGGAAGAAAAACTTGAAGGTAACGAGGAAACACTTTGCGCCCTCCCTGGAATGATCAGTGTTGAGAAAACGTGACTTTCTCGCGATTTTGAGATGAAAGGTCTCGAACGTCCTCACATAATTCCAAGCATCGCACACCTCTGTCTGAATCAGATGTCTTCCACAATAATGAGATAGATGGTGGTCGCGGCCCGACCTAAATCTTGAACTCTTCTGCGAACAGCGAACAAGGGTGGACTGCTCAGCACTAATGTTCACAAAACTGCTACAGTCCCTATATTCGCTTTTATCAGTATTTGTGATACCTTCGTGGAAAGTGCGACTAGTACTTATTGGAATACTCGAGCCTCTGTTATCCGATGCTGCGCAGCTGGCAAAGAGCATCTGCCTAGGAGTGTCACAGGCAAGAATAATAAACTTATTTCATGGAAGACAATATATGAAAGCCACTTACGCTACCACTCAGAAATTGAACTGAGAATCTCTTCAGACCCTGGTGGAGAACGGGGCCTCAACATCACCCTCACAATCAAAGCACTTCTGACTCGAAGGAGTGCATAAGATGCGCACTACCCATGTGACACTATATCGTAGAAGCACATTACACGCTTTATACAACAACTCTCATGACAGGCGATTCAAATTTTCTGCTAGTTTTCGTCACATACGAAACGGGATGAAGTTGTACGCAGTAGTGCCGCTAATCGCCTTCGAATTATGCAAAATAAACAGTAAAGTCAAACATCATAGGTTAGCACATTATGCATTTTGTCGTTGATGATACATTACTTCGCACCATTTTTACACATGTCACGTTCCCCATTAATCCACCACGTCGGATCTTGCACCTTCCCCACCCCTTCTGCTGCCTCCTACCTGGTGTGACATATAGTTCCCTGGAGACCGCTACTTGGACGTTGACGAGTGGATCTGAACTCCCACAGGAGGTTGTCCGTCTTTGTTGTGATGAGGGGGCTCTCAGCGGAACAAACAAGTCACGAACTTACACCGCCGATGAGACCAAGATTACTTGTGAGGTTTCTTTCTCCTCGTGTTCGGCGCACTTATTCGAAGAAAACAATAAAACAATTTCAGTATATCCTACAATCAAAATCCCTAGTCATCCAGATGTCAGTGGGTTCGAAAGCTATCAGACGTCACAAAAGTCATGGAGGTCCTCTTAAGGCTAGCAGTTTCAGAAACCTTTACTTGCAGAAATACTATTCACTCCGAGATTACACCGTCAGGAAACGCAAGAATAAAATGATTCAGATGTAAAGAGAAAAGCTTGCGATCCTATCTTTTACGGGAATAGCAGAGATCAGAAGGCCGACAAGAAGGGTGAAACAATCAGTCACGGCGAGTTTAAGCTTAATGCACACGATGAAGTCAGATAAGAGGCGAAAAAGCAGACACGGAAAAAGCTAGCAAACATTTCATCGGATCAGATAAGCGCAAAAGCAACAGATGTAAACATCTGTAGTATGCGCCGATCTGAAGCTTCAGAGAGTCGTTTCGCTGAATACGACGAAAACCTCCGAAGCCGACTGATAATGACAAACTAACACACTCAACAGAACAGAGGACTTTACTAGCAATTGGAGAAACATTTATTCATGTCATCACTTTTGCAGACCAATACACTCTTCAAAATGCAAAAATACGTATCGCAAACAAACATTAACGCAAACAAGGTGTGTGACTTCTGTAAACCGACGACAGCAAGCAGGCCCAAGCAAGCATTCTACGAAGAAAGCTGACTGCTCAGCTAACAGCAGCCAAAACGAACATTGATCCTCATTTTGCACAAGGTAGAAATCAGCTAACTGATAGCAGACAAAGTCGGCCTCCAGACGCCTCCTGAAGAAACTTATGACGCAGTGAAACAATGAAGAGAAACGGGAGAGTTCAAAAACGGTGGGCATGAGATGCGACACTTGCGCTAAGTTAATCATAGGACAAAGGCTCTTAGGCGTTCGACTGCTATATCCGGGGAGGGGAACAAACTCGTAGACATTTTCTTCTACTGGTTCTTCGGAGTTGTCCGATGTCACCTGCATAACAATGGTGAGTATACCGAATATCTCTTTATTCAGCTGTTGGGAAAATCTGATTGGCTGCACCATCTCCGACAAGTTCTGCAACAGAAGCACCGTTCACTGTTCTCAACCACCTCTTTCCCTGTGAAGTCGCCCAATTCGTCCACTCTCTAATATTCAACGCACCAATACTGCTCAGTTTCTCTGATCGATACTCCAAAGAACTAGGAATGGAAGATTTCCGCTTAGCTTATGAAAGATCGTCATTCAGCGAAAAGCAAAAAAAGAAAACCATGCGACATGGGAAAAATGGCTTTGACGCGAAGTATATATAACAAACGAGAGGAAATAAATGCCCCATTATAAGGCAAAATTTGCACCAGTCATTATATACCACAGTTACTGTCGGAAGTAATTCGAGACGGCCTACCGTTCTATTTATAAAAGAAGCCAAATCAATAGTATGCATAAAGATTATTCAAGCTCAATGGGATGAAGTGAGCCTAGCGATATGTCCGCAAAGTAGCTCCATGTAAGCGACTTTCTTGCCACATATCCCAGTTAACACTGCGACGAACAATGAAGGAAAACGATTAGGCAATAAATACTGGGGGCAATATAAGGGCAGGTTAGTGATATTCAGATATCGAAATTAAGGTTAGAAACGCTTACAATGGCGTTGATGAAAGCCTCCCTGACATCTGCACTTTGTAGACGTTGCAAATGATAGCCGAAATTAAACGCCTCAAAACGATGTTGCTGCCCCAATGTCCCAATAAAAATATCGTATCGCCAGCCCAATGGAGACCGTCGCCGAATATTGCCCTGAAATCATTAAACAATTAATAGTTAAGTACAATGTGCAGCCGAGAAAGACCAGAACTGCTGAGTGGAAAATACCATGTATTCCATACTGGCTGCATCAATACTAGAGTTTTCGAAATCACTATGGAAGAGCAGGTCCTTACACAATACACGTGGAAATGACCCAGAATTCACTCAACCCTTGCGCGGTGATCATGTACAACACATCTAGATGATGCTCCTCTCCCACCACGATTGAAAGATTTTTGCTAAAAAGTTGAGAGATTTCACAGAAGCTGACGAAAACATAAGGATTCTGAGCAAAGTGCACGCAGTACACTTAGGATGAACTAATTCAAATTCAAGGACGGTGCATATGGGTGTCAAATTTACACTACTGGAAGTGACAAAGAGTCAGCACTGACCTGTCGTCTTTTTTGTTAGATAGCCCACTAAATGCATATTCTAGAAGGAAACGCTGAAATATAAAGGCCAACCTCTCACTCATTACTCTATTCATAACATGTTCAGGCGTCAGGTTTCACGGAATTTTTGGCACGTTTCTACTAGCCTTTAGAAACCTCACCTCGCTGTTTAAATCCGGAAAGGCTGGCCCTTTCACTTGCTTTCAAAGAATTTTAGGTTTAGTGTGTTAGCTTCGTTCTCAAAACTTCTCGCCTTGCTTGATAAGGCACAAACAGAGCATTCAACAGAAAAAGCACGACTATTCTTCCACGCACTACTTCGAACTCTGAAATGAAATCTTCGTGGATTTCAATGCCTGCCAAAGCAGTGCAATCACGGCTCTTTTCAAGTGAAAGATGAAAATGAAGCCCTTGATGCATTCGAAAAGAGTTTTAAAAAATTTATTCTCCGTACATCACTAATTAACCACTCCCATCAATCGTATGAAATGTCATTAGGCATGCGAGGCTTTGTTGCAAATAAAAAGGAGGAGGAACATTTCCTGCTGGCCGTTAAAAGATGACGTCTTTTGTGGGGAAAGATAGATGAGTGGCACTAGAATTTGAGGGCTGCTGGGAATGGCTGCGACGGGAGAAGGGGAACTGCAAAAAGGTGGAGCCTTCGAGCGACAACAGAAAGGTTCTGGACGAAGTGAACTCGCAACCATTCACTAACTGCATTGGAACATGCATTTTTCTGGTCATTCTATCCTCGTCATATGCATGAGATAACAAAAAAAAACCAGAAAAAAAGCGAAAGACGAACATAAGACGACCTGAAAGCGATAACAGACGTGGCCAATAATAGCTCAACTGCAAGAAATCCGGTTAGCCGGCCTAGCTGCTTTGTCTCCAGTTCCTTCCTTATACAGCATCTGCCAGCAACGTCTTTCTCCAATCTTTCTCCGATATCAACGACTCGGTCATTGTACGCAAGGTATAAATCTACAATTAACGCACAAATGCAACACTTAATCGTTGTTTCCATAGCTTGGATAGTTCCTTCACACCAAAACATGCTGCAGACGACCGGCCAGCCACATGCACTGATATTTTAAAAATCCAGCTCGATGCTGCAAACCTGGGAATATGCTCTCACAGTTCATGACTTCGAACAAATAGTGCTTTAACCACTCGATAAGAGCAGTCTCAAACATTGTTTCACCCGCACATCATCTGCCACCTCATCTATGAAGGTTTCGTTACAGTCACAGTCCTGAGTGTATTAATAACCGGTCAGTTTCTATAGGCGAAACGTCAGCGAAAACTTCCAGTGAACAAATATTGAGTGGTCGAGTCAAAAATCGATTCTAAACTGAATTCAAAGAACAATCCCGTAGTACGTATCAAAAAACTGAAATTCATAGAATTTCCTGGTAGCGACCCTACCTAATGGGCCCTGGATGGCATCTAATGTCGCAATAAGAACCATTTCTTAGATTTGCAAAGTGTTAAGAATGTCGTTACCTAATGTCATTGAAAAAACAAAAAGTAAAGAAATGGAGCTTACCACGTGAGACAGATGTAGTAGCGAAAAAAGCGAGCACGGTGATTATCAACTTGAGAAAACGTTCGCACCAACCAATCACAATTCTCAGTGAATGCTTTCCAGATGAATGCACATTACAACCAAGTGATAATCCGGCATGGAATAAGACGTGGTGAAAGCTATGAGCAGGTCAGTTTGCCTTTTTTGCCATGTGGGGAACAATGAAGCTGAGTGACTGCGAATCAGCCAAGGGCAATATCTGCATCAAGTCAGAGCAAGGCTCTATAAAGAACGCAGTCTTGTGGCTTCAACCAAATGCAATTGATGTTCGATCCACATTATAGAGGAATGGGATAGGAATGCAAGGAAGTAGACCAACACTTCGATCAACACCAGCAATACAACAGCTCCACCACATAACAATTACGCCGTGTCGCAAATCAGAATCATGCTAGACCACATTTGGATCTCAGTGGCTTCATTTCACGTAGAACACTGACCACTTTCCTACTGAGGAAACTGGTTTAATGCAATACAGCAATTGGTAAGAGTTTAGAGGACGGCGGCGGAATCTGCGAACAACTAGATGCCTATGAGAGCACAAAGGAATCTCCTTTAAGATTCTGTATGAAGAAGAAAAACGATTTGCGAGAAGGCCCGTTTTCGAGGAACTTCGTGCCGTGGGTTTTGCAAGGTGCTTAAACGTTAAACACTCTTCGTGCTTTAGGACCGTTTTGTCATCCGTCCAAGCCGAAGCGCCGCTTTGGCTAACGGCATGAGAAAGGATCCGATAACATCATTAAGAACTTGCTGTAGCTGGTCGGTTGACGCCTCTAAGCAAAGATGGCTGGCTCAAAGAAGGAAGCCTTGGAATCCATACCGGTACAGGATTTCACAGAACTACTGCATCAATTATACTACTTTCGAGACCGTGGAGTGGACGCACGACTGGTGAGTCGTTCGTTCTCAAAACAAAAACTCTGCTACTATCGTGCTCTCGCTCATTCCTTGACCAGTGTGTGGTGGACGTCTCATGGAGAAGTCAAACTAAGAAGCCCAGAGCAAATGCGTAGCAACGTAATAGGTTTCGACCGCAACGCACATCTCAAAGCCAATAACGTTCTGGGAATACAAGCCATAATAATTAAGACAGCTGAACATGCCTGATGCTTCATCCTTTTTGTCACTTTTCAATCACCTGCAGGCCACCCTTCGTCCGGCTGCCCCAATAAGCTCGCATCGCGACACGTATAACACCAACGATCAACTATGATAACATAAGGTGGGACGGAATAGTACAAATACAAACGGTTAAAACTTCTTTTAAAAACAACTGCTATCCTGGCTGGGACTCAGATGATCTCACTCTTTGATGACCAGCAAAAACACTGTCCACCATTGTCACTAGGCAGTACTCTGCTCACATTATTTTCCTTATCGTCGAACAGCGTTTATCATAAAAATTTGGCCCAGACTTGAAATTGACTTTCCCATTAGACGTTAACCATCTAAATCGATTAAAAAATCGTGTTCTCCCGACTCAACCAACTAGCTAGTTAGCCAAGAGTCCCCTTAAAATGAAACTGTTAATCATGAAAGGAAAGACGAAAGCTTCAAGAAAAAACGCGCTTCCACGAAAGTCGTCTTCTCTGCTGGTGAAAGACTGTATCTGATCGCCCGTTCATATTCCTCAGCGCCAGTTGGGCAATTCGAATTCACAACAATGGTTGGTTAGGTGCATTAACTTCCACGAAATAGTCTCCATCACATCACTCGTCCAGCCGTACAGCAGCCGGATTCTTTTCAACACCAAGTGTGCCATCTCTGTGTCTGAATAACGTGCATCTCCGTCACCTACCGTCGTCTGAATTAGCACTGCATTAGCATCAGAAAGAACTAGCCTGAGGTTTGAGTTGAACATCTCATGCACAACCTATTGAAACAAACGACCGCTGCTCCTAATATCGAATTTCGATCCTACTATATGGAGGATGAGAAGAGTTTCGTAGATCAATTTGCCACTTTAAATAAATGGTTCCTACTCAATGGAGAAAGCAGCCAACATCGCAAAGATGAAAATTGACTGGACGGAACATTTTAAGATTACCCAATAAAAAATCGTGAAACCAATTAGGAGGAGTGGAAAAGGTTCACGAATCGAGCCTCATATGCTTTCAGGAATAACATTTACATGAGGATCTGAGGAAAAAAGCGAACCTCACTGACTGCTCGAGAAATACAAGCGATATATTTGACATGGCATTCTCTAGCCGTAACGACTTTCTTGACCAAATCCACATGGCAACCGCCATCTTAAATACAATCAACACCTTTAGTTTGAGAGAAGCTAAATCAGTCCCAAACCTGCAGCCTCCATTACTCTCCAAGTTTTGAGACATAGAAACTGCAAAAACCAACTCCTAACGAACAAAAGTTACAATACTTCATTTTAAAAAGGCAACTGAGCCAAAAAACAGTACTTTTGGAAATCGAAGCTTGCCATTTTTGAGGGTCGAAGAACGGCGAACGCTTCACGAAGGAAAATGGTAGGATCTGCACGTCATCGAACAGCTGCACCACGCCAAGCGACTACAACGAACAAAGCAAAATTGCAAGAAATCAAAAGTGCCTGCAACGCCAAACTGCAGCAGAATCTTCCAGTACAAAAGATGTTGAATGAAAAAAAAAACTGCGGTCAATATAATGCCACCATTACGGCACTTTCATAACATTATCATGCAAGGCTAAGCAGTTCAACATTCCAAGTTCGCGAATCAATCATATCACCCGGGTTTCCATGAAAAGAGTGCCAATATCGGCATCGCTGCCAACAAAAAACACAACATCGGCAACAAACATAAGAACCTCCTCCCACCTGAACAGCAAATATGAAATCATGCAAAATGTTAAATTTGACTGCTGTTTCCGACAACGGAGTGGATCTTTGCGAACAACCGCCTCAGAGCAGTCTTGATTATGTCATGTTAAGAATGACTCTTCGTGGAACTGGATTGCGATTATTTTCGGGAAATTTTTCCGCACTCAACGAATTTGTAAGTGTCGAATATTTTGATCCAACAAAAAACAGAAACTAACTCTGAAACTCCTACAACCTCAAGGATAAAGGGAGCTTTCACAATTTAAAACGTTTTTTTAGTTTAAACTTATGCCGCCGTACATAAGCGAACACACATCATCACAAGCAATAACTGCTTAAAATTCCACGTCGTTAAGTAGCCACTGAGACATCAAATGAGCGAGAGCTCGTTCATATAAGCTACTTTTCCATGAACATGGGGGCCAACAACCCATTAATATGTGCAAGAATGAATAACTCGATCTTCAATCGAAATAACGTTTCCAGTGCACCGGTATTTCCCTCATTTAACCAATACCGCAAACAATATTCCGTCTTTACAGAGCAGATACACTGCCTAACCGACGTGAAATGCAAGCCAATTACACCAAAACCATCGCAGGTATAACTCAACTGGAAGATTTTATCCAACTTGGCGATACTAAGCCTTTTGCATCGGTCAAGCTTTGCAACGCCGGCACTCTCGCCTTCCATGAGGAAGAGAGATAACCCAAGCACTTGCCGATCCAATAGCAATCCTCAAAGAAAGGTCGATAAATGTACCACGATAAAATGATATATTTAGAGTAAAAGAGTAAAGAGGAGTGAGATAGCATGAGAACCGAACATATTTAATTAGTGAATGTAAGTGGAATGACAACTGGATAGAGGTACCATTTCAAAAAAATTACATGAATATCATCCAACAACGCCTCCCATAACGGTCATAGCAAAACTCGTTTTATGCGACAGAGCAGAATTTAGAGGAAATGACTGAAGAATTCAAAGTACGCGGAAGCAACTTTAAAGAATGCACGAAGTTCTAGCGGTTTAATTTCCTAGTGAAAATATTGGCACATCCTTCACTCTCCAAGAACAATTTTTTAACACAGACGATATGTGATTATACCGCTAGAGGACAATGATAAAAGTACAAATAACAGCGGATCCAGAGCCACGAATCTCCCGAATACTACCGAATATTCCACCTCATTCTCTAATCTTTTTCCCTTGCACATTAGGGAAGAGGAACATCTGCATCCCTGCAAAATTAAACAACACACTTCTCGAGCTCCAAAATAATAAGCAATATGCCACCCTTTCTAAAATAACTGCTGAAAGCACCGTTCAGATCATCTGCAGTAATGACAGTCCACCTTAATAAACATATGTCGTTCAGCTGGAGTGACGTACATACGCCTTTCGAGAAGAAGAGTAAAAACGCTGAAAATATCCGCTAGCAATTGCTCGTAACCCTCAATATACAAATGAAAGCGAGAAATGATATATATGAAACGACAAAATCAGCAAACATTACTGCTCATATTGCATTAGGCAATGTATCGAAATATGCACTTACAATACTGGAAAGCGACATGGAATGTGCGGATAAATTAACGAAGCTTAATTGAATGAATGGAACGTATCCTTATGCAATGGTCAATAAGCGTTTTGAGACACCAGACTTCAACCTCACTAATTCCTAATAGATCATGAATATATCTCAAGTGGAGTTTTCCCATTCATCCATGAGAAGGGATTACATAAACGCGCAGGTGCAGCGATTTCTCTCAGGTTGTCGAGCAATGCTGGCAATGACGAAATAACACTAATGCGTGAACGAATAATGACATGTTTCCAAGCAGTGATAGCCTTAACTTTACAACATTTGTAAAGGAAACGTGAACGTAGAACTCGGTCAGCATATACTGCAAGTTCTTGCACATGTATTCAACAGCAACCACAGAAATACTGACGGCGTAACGAGAACGGAAAATGCAACGCGTACAGTCAAATTCCATTCCTCCCGCAATTTCGGCATCAATTCCTGCCAGTTAAGCCAAACAGACAGCCACAAGCATAATAAAAGGAATATTCCAGATAAGTTGGATACAACGAGGGGGAGGGCGGGTGAGGGAGGGAAAGGGAAGACCAAAGGGAACAGAAGACACATAAGACATATGTAGCTTGCCTCCAAAGTATCACTGACGCATGCATCCAAAAGATACGGCGACATAAAATAGCATATTTTGAAACCCGATCGAATGTTATCTAGAATTCAAACCACTTCGCCCAAAAATAGAATACTGCTTTTCTTTTCACCTACGAAATTCCTCAAAAATTCAACAATTGAAACACGTCTCATCCCTCTTTCAGCACATAGAACAGCTCTCTAAACTGAGTCGGCTAAAGCCAGAATGATGTGTCGCAAATGTAGCACAACATGTTGAAACCATATTTCCGGATGTATAAGCCAGTAGGAAGAGGAAGTGAGGTCGGAAATGAGAGAATCATTTCAAGCAACAATGTCGCCAATAACGTCAGCTGATAAGAAATGGACAACAAAAAGAACTGTTGCATACAAACCGCTTGCAGCTCTGATTTGAGGGTATCCTTGATTTTATCCTGAGTAGTCAGAAACATGCTCAAATCGAGCATTTCTTGCATCACTTACAACAACTGCGTTGACCTGAATTTTTAATGAAGAGTGCAGTGATTCACAGAAGCTCTCATAATACTTGGAAAGCTACTGACCAAAACACATTTTTCTATTAAGTAACAAAGTTAGATGCACCATATTACAGCTGGAAACTAGACAAAAAATTGCTTCAGACGAAGGAAAATACTTTCCCGCTTACCTGCAGTCGGATCTCTTTGACTCATCTACGACCTCACGAAACCTCGTCAAAATCAGTAGCACAAATCGAGAGGAACAGAAAGTTACCTGCGTGAATTTAAACTGCGGTGGATTCCTTTTCAGGTAGTCCACTGCAAGCGTGCCCTTTGCTGGCTGCTATGGGAAATCGCAATCAGTCGCTTTCGTGCAAAAGGAAACGTTGCATGTTTCTCCGAATGAACGCACAGCTGACAGTAATGTACCTTTACATCTCTACATCGTTTTGGTGACAGGCAACGCCCACGCCACAAGCAAAGATGCACCTGTGAAATGTGGAAAAAATCGTTCTTGATCGAGGTCTTCACACTTTTAAGTTCATCGAGGTCAATGAACATATTCAACAACGTGTCAGGAGTCAAGATTTAGGTTTCGCCTTTCTGGATGTCATAATATCTTCACCTCGTCGCCGAAACAGCTGGTTGCACAATTCTTTGACAATGGAATTTTTTGTTGTATTCATTTAGAAATGTAAAGATACATGACGGTCTGCAGAAAAGGAAAAAAGCAATCGGGACATGGACAGACGTCCCAAAAACGCAAGCGGGAATAGAAAATGTTGCTCTTGATAGCTTCAACAGAACGTCGATGAACGTTTCCTTTTGCATGAAAGCGAGTGATTGCGATTTCCCACAGCAGCGATTTTTTTCGTGCAATGAATAGTGCAATCGTGCAACTGCGCAAAAACAAACAGATCTTCACTATCCTCAGTAAGAACACCTTAAACCCACGTCTAGAAAGTGAAGAAAATATATAGGTTTCGGTGAGGTAATGCACTCATTACGCCCTAGCAACTAACAGCACTATCTAAAAATTGCCGGCCAGACTCTTCTGCATATAAATGAGATAGTAAATGATAACGGAACAGATGGACGAAGAAAGTACCGTGGCAAGCATAAACTGGTTTAGGTTTCAATACGTTCGTCACCTTTTCGTTGACTTCCGCGCGATTCGTCTGGTCGTTTGACTTTGCCTGAATGAGATGAAACGTTTCTTTTATTCTGTGGCTTTTATGCACTTGCAAGCAAATTAAAAACTTGCATGTGAACTTTTGTTGAATAAGATATTATTGCAATTCTTTAAAAAAAACGCAGATCGACAATTGTACAGACGGAAACAATTGCAAAAACAGAGAACGCACATACCCTAGGGATCGCTTTTGAACAGCATCGTCATGTGTATAGATGAGAAGAATGTCGAAAGCCCTCCGCCAGGAAAACATTCCGAAATAAGAGCCTAGTGAGCTCCTTTCTACTGGAAACAAACAAATTTTCACTATCCTCAGATAATACGAGGTTGAAGGTCTACAGCAGACAAAAGATAGCAGCAAAGAACCGCCTGCTCTTTCTCCCTCCTCCCTCAGCCCTGCTGCCGAACACTGGAGGAAACTTTCCAAGAAAAAATTAAAAAAGAAAAAAACTCCAACTCCTAGTAATCTCCCTCATCAGCCACATGGAAGCGTGACAGCTTTACCACACAATCTACGTTCAGTGCAGCCATCATAAGCAGGATCAAAATTGTTTTACAAGTATTCGCAAACAGCCATAGAATTTTGAAACAATGGAAAGCAAAACCATAACTAATGCGCAACCTGGCCGCCAACGCTCCGGTCGAGGATTCATTGGTGTAAAGACTGCCCTCAACCCCTAATGACTTTTGGTCCTCTTCGAAGATTTCTTTTAGGTTCTTTTTTGGTTCGCTCTGTGACTACTCTTTATCACTTCTGAACTTAAGCCGCACTACTATTAGTTAAAATAATTGCAGCAATATTAATGAACCAAAAACCCTCCACTTGACGCATAAACATACCTCGACTGCACTGAAACTTTTCATGGAATCGCCGAGCATTAGTTCAAAGAATTTCAATCACGAACTGAAAAAAGCCCCATTGAAATATTCGCTGAAAAGCAAGAATCTTTATTCGACTTGACGAACTGAGGAAAAACTGCGAGAATGAAGTGATAAATCAACTGACAAACCTGACAAATCGCTCCGCTTCATCGACGCAAACGCGGTACATCAGTGGTGCGGTCTGTGACCCAATGTGTGGCCTGTCACCGAATAATGAGAGCATGTACGGCAGCTGCAATTCGCTTAATGCAATATTATGTTGCAAAACAAATTTGCGGGAGAGATAATAGTGCTATCTAAAAGTCTGGAACTTGAAGGGTAAGACATACTGACGGAAAGAGCCCAGACTCTTGAAACTTGAGGACTAGATAAATGCACCTGCTCGGAGCTCCAAACAACGTGTTTCGGAACCATTTCGCAAAGAACGACACATCACTGGTTCGATGCAATCAAACGGTGCCTCAGAAACATAACCACTCATCAACATGAGGAACTGAGACCTCTGATTAATTGTTTCGCTAGGATGAGTCCAACGTCACAATTGATACGTCAGTTTGGTGCCATTAATTCGTATCAAGTTTTCAAGCCTATCGTCCCAGGCTTATTGGGTCATTTGATCACAAAAACTGCCACGACACTTCACTGCGAAGGCTGAATTGAGAGCTTATATGCACTAACCATTTGGTTCCCATCTCTGAGCGTTCCTGACTCGCTTGCCATGCTGTCTCAAATGCATAAATACGTGCCGCTGTTCAACGATCACAACAACTGAAAATGCTCAGCAGCTGCACCCTTCACAAAGAAGTCAACGGCGAACGAGAAATGCGCACTTAAATAAGGCGGTCACCTCCCCCCCCCCCCCCCCTCCCCACGTGGAGGTGACTGCGTGTCCTCATTTGCGCTTTGCATAAACGTGAAATACGTGAACGTGATCCGTGTTTAAGCACCAGCAGAGGGCGTGCTCGCAACCGCCCCATGTTGGAAGATTTCCCTCCTTTCTTTCGGCTTTTTTAAAATTTCCGTGAATCCCAACGCTCCATAGTTACGCACCACAGACGGAACAAACTTCCAGAGCGAATGACGCTTTAAGAAAGGCACTTAAATCCTGCAAAAAACTGCAGTGCTTTCTTATGCTCTCCAGGCTTAACTGAGAACTGCGACTATAATTTCATGAAGCAAAATTGGGCATTGTACATCTTTAAACTGCAGAGCAACGAATGGGGTGGGGGGAGGGGGGGGGGGGATAGGCAAAGGAAGGGTGGCTAAAGACGAGAAGCAGTGAATAAGTGCTTGGAGATGAGGAGAGCAGCGTAGTCGCGCTCCAGCCGTATGTACAATGAGGCCAAACAGCACCTCATCCAAGTGGTCTTTTCACAAGCATCATCATGCTTTGCGCTAAGTGCTCAAGTCGACTGCATATGGAGTGAAAGAATCACGAATGCCCACCATAAGTGGAGTTGGTGAAATATGAGGGAATGGTCACTGATTCATACACCTTAATCCGCTTCAGCTTGAAACAGAGCGTGAAAACCTCGTGGAGAGTCCATTCCTAAGACCAGGATCCCAGCTAAGCGTCACAGAAAGAGCAAGCGCGATAATAACATAACGTCTCTTCGTGCGCCGCTGTCAGGCGTTGGTCATGTTTCAGGCAAGCGTAGGTTAGGACTTTGGACACCTTCAAATCTCTGTGAAGAGATTCCTTGTTTCGGGTCTTGCGTGTGAAAGGGTTGCGATTGAGGAGAGGATCATTAAAATATGGACTGACTGCGTTAAGATGTTCCTCGCTTCTTCCTCATCATCCTTCTGGTAACACTAGTTCTCCAGATCTACACTACTCCACTTTACCTTTGTGGAGTAATACTCGCTGGTTTACTTTCATAATCTGTTCAGCAAGCAGTTACCCTTCCTCATACTTCCTCTCCTCGAAGAGCGCAAATTGTTGGCTTCGCTAACGCAGTGCAGATAACCGTGGAACTCTTGGAGACCTATCCCATTTTATTTGTTATAATTAGGCAGTCGTCCTCAGAGGCGCGGAGATAACGTCCATGAAGATTCAGAGGTAGTCAGAAGTAGCGGCAGATGGTTCTCGTGGCAGTAACTAGGTTGGCCGCTGCTTAGGAAACCGATTTGGGCACTATCGAGAAATTGGTGACAAACAAGTTCATCTAGTTGTTGCGGATGAGTGGCGGCAAACAAGTTCTCATCTTTGTTGATACCCTTCAACCCACCGCTGGTTGACAGCTTGAAAGGAGCGCTAGCTCACGGGTTCCCCCGACCGGCGAGTGGAAAACAGTCATCGCAGAAACAGATCGAAGATTAGCGACCTGTTTTGCGATAACCGAAAAAACATCTGCTTCTGACTTGCAACCGCTGAACAACTAACTGCTTTCAAGTTCTATTACCTCGTGCACTATACACTCACTACTACACTGTGGGTGAAGTTTGCAGTTTTGCTCCTTTCGGAAACCCCCCATGTGATTAATATCTGTTGAAAAAACAACCAGTGCTTGAAACGCCTGAGATCAAAATGTGAACAGCGTCTGAAGCTAGAAAGTCCAGCGATGGAAGCACTGGGCGGCAGATGTGTTGGGTGCGGCGATAGCACATCAACCCACGACATCTCTGTGATCAAACAGTGAGCTTTTGCCTCACTTTTGCTGTTTGATCGACTTGTATGTCACTGTGCAATACGGAGCCTATATAAGGCGGACCCCAGTCGTCTCAAATCAGTCTTTTCGTCTCCTCGAAGTATGTGCGGTTTTATCTCGCCTTGCACTCCATGTCCTCTCAGCGTTTATCGGCTAAGGATAAAACAGTGGCGACCCAAGGTTCGGGTTCGCAACAAATAGAAGGTCTACCCGACTTGATGGTTCTACTACGCCAACGTCAGCAGGAACAGCAGGCGCTAATGCAACATGTGATGGCTACAATGCAGCAGCAATTGATGATTCTCTCAGTCAGTACGACGCAGTCGACAAGAACTTCGACTGTGGACCCGTCTCTCGACAGGGCAATTGCAACCTTCACATACGTCCAGGATGAAAACACGACATTCGAAGCTTGGTTCAAACGTCACGAGAGTAACTGCGACTTCGACGCTCAGAAGCTCGACGACGCAGGACGTGTGCGCATTTTCCTGCGGAAATTCAATGCAATAGCTTACGCGAAGTATACAAACTACATTTTTCCCAAAACAGGCACGCGACCTGGAAACCGACGAACCAATCAGCATCCTCAAGGACATCTTCGGACCTGAGATATCGCCATTGAACCAGCGCTATTACTGTCTGAAGCCTGTCAAGAACCCACGAGACGACATCACGACATATGGCAGTGTCGTCAACCGTGAATGCGAGAAGTTTCGTCTGAGTGGATTCAACGCAGAGCAGTTCAAGTGCACCATCTTCGATGTGGACTCCAATCACCAGCAGATGTAGAGTATCGACTTTTTGCTGAACAGAGTCGATACAAACGCCAGTGCAACGCTTAAGGACTTCATCGCCTAGTTTCAACATGATCCAGGCGGTCGATGTTGCGACGGTTCCAGACAAGCCGAAACGCTTCAAGCGGAATAAGGAGCTAGTCAAGCATCAGTCGCAACACAACAGGACGGCGACAAAAACGATACCATCGCCAAAGGAACAGTCCGAGCAGTCGACGGAATACGGCAAAGCGGCTACTCCAAAGACACCGTGCTGGCAATGTGATGGCGTGCACTTCATCAAAAATGCCGACCCTCAAGCCACAAGTGCGCTTAATGCAGAAAGCGAAGTCACAAAGAAGGTTACTGCGACTGCAATCGGAGACAGCACAAGCAGAGGACCAACGAAAGACCCCGCGCCATCAATCGGAAGTATTCAGTGCGTCAAGACGAAGACGGATGCGCAACAGCGCCGAAAGTTTGTCACCGCGCCATCGACGGACATTCAGTTCGATTCCAAGTGGACACAGGATCGGCATCACCCTTATATCGAGGGCTTCATGGAAGCGACTCGGATCCCCTCGTCTATAGCCAGCAGAGGAAGCTCTCGAAGAATAGAACAACCCAGTCCGTTTTCCTGGACAGACAGTCGGAATGCTCAAGGTAAGCGAGTGAACGAGCAGGAAGCATCTTGATCGGTTATGGCAACAACGCCTGCAGGTTACTGGGCCTCGGCTTCATCGTCAAGTTGGACCCATGGAACTTGACCGCGCTATACGACAACGTTCGACGGATCACTCCTACCGTTCAATCGATCAAGAGACGCTTCGAGCCGATCACCGTTTTCAACCCGCGGGAACCCTATCCAAAGGTTTGTGGCAGGTCGCTAGGACGATGCACGACAGTAAAGGCAACTCTCTATCTACGCAACGACGTCAAGCCAATTTTCCGACCTAGGCGACCACTGCCTTACGTATCTGTTGAAACAGTGGAAGAGAAACTGAGCCTTCTCAAAAATCAAGGTGTCATCACGGAAGTGGACGACCCCGGGCGGGCACCTCCAATTGTCGTCGTGAAGAAGGCCTCCGGCAACCTCCGTATTTGTGCGGTCTTCTGGACTGGACTTAACGACGCCCTGGAGCTTCACAAGTACGCATTGCCACTGCCAGAGGATATATTAGTGACGTTCAACGGCGGACGCTACTTTTCACAAATTGACTTCGCCGATGCTTATCCACAAGTGGAGATTTACGAAGCCTCAGAAGAGTCACTCACAATCAACACCCATAAAGGAATCTATCGCTACAACCGTCCCTCCTTCGACGTGAAGTCAGCACCAGGAATTTTCTAACAAATCATGGGTGCCATCCTCGCAGGAATTGAAGCAGTCGTGGCGTACCTGGATCACTTCATCATTCTGGGACGAACAGAGGAAGACTACAACGTCAATCTCGATTCCGTATTCAATTGCATCAAGGAATATGGACTCCACATCATCCCCGAGAAGTGCAACTTCTTTCGCCTTTCCGTCAAATACGTTGGTTTCATAATCGACGCGGATGGTCGACGGCCGGGTCCCCCAGAAAATCGAATCCGTTCGACGGATGCCGGTTCCTACGGACGCTGCCACACTACGATCGTTCCTTAGGCTCATCAATTTTGGATCATTCATCAGGGGAATGAAAGACCTCAGAGCTCCTTTGGACGACGTTCTCAGAAAGGTTGCGACTTAGAAGTGGTCAAAGGACTGTCAAAACGCCTTTGAAGAAGCAAAAGCTATTTTGACTTCAGACTTTCTTACTCACCTACTCACTCACTACGATCCGGCTCGCCCAATCGTGGTAGCCGCCGATGCTTCCAACAGGGGTCTCGGAGCAGTCATTAGACATCGCTTCGACGACGTATCGGTGGAGGCAATCACTCACGCATCTTGCTCGTTCACAGCAACCGAGAAAAACTGCAGTCAAATCGAGAAAGGGGCTCTCGGACTGATCGTCGCCATCAAGAAATTTCACAGAAGGATTCATGGGCGGCATTTCACGCTCCATACTGATCACAAGCCCACTAATCGCGATATTCGGATCCAAACGTCGTAACCCTACGCACACTGCGAATCGAATGCAACACTGGGCCACAAATCTTCATGGATACGATTTCGAGCTTCAGTTTCGATCAACGATTACATTCGAAGAAGCCGACGCTTCACCACGTCTTATTGCAGACCACGTTCCCAACGATGAAAACATGGTGGTCGCCATTATCAAAATGGAAGCCGACGTACATCGGACACTCCGATGCAACCAGCGCAATCCTAGTGACAACGCAGGATATCGCAGACGCAACTTGATGAGACGTCCTGCCTCAAAATGGCTATTCACTATATGCACAGCCGCAATCAATTCAGAGCCGAGGTCTCCGACGGCTCTTCAACTGCCGCTATACACTCAGCACTATAGATGGATATCTCCGCAGTGGAGGCCGCGTCATCATTCTCGATATCCTTCAGTTGAAAGTAGTCCAGCAAGTTCACAAAGAATACTTAGGAATCACGCGGATGGAAGCGTTCGCTCTAAGCTATGTATATTGGCTGAATATGAACAAGGATAACGAAGCGACAGTCAAGCAGTGCCAACCATGCGCAGACGTCTCGAAAGCCCCAGTCAAAGCTCCACTTGTTTCATGGCCGATAACAGGCAAGCCGTGGACTCTCATCCATGTCGACTATGCAGGACAATTTGAGGGGCATAATTTTTAGTCGTCGTGGACTCGCACTCAAAATGGCCAGGAATCTTCACGACAGACCGCGCAACGTTCTTCGCAACCCTCAGGTCCTTGCGACAGCTCTTTGCGCAATTTGGAATGCTGGAAGTGATTGTTTCGGACAGCGGCACTCAATTCACTTCCGCAATTTTTACACTAGAAACGGCATCAAGCATATCTTCACTCCATCCTATCAACCTTAATCAAACGGAGGGGCAGTGCGCTTCATAGGCACTTTCAAATGAACGCTTCGCAAACTCGGGGGGAGAAGACGGCGGTGGAAGCTCTACGAACATTTCTGCTTAGCTACCGGATAACAGCAAACGCGATGCTCGGGAATCGCTTACCAGCAGAAGTTCTCTTGCGACGTCAGCTCCATACTTCAATGGACTTGATTAGACCGACACCTCCCACCGCAGTGCGGAGGAACGACAGGATGGAGGCAGACTTCAACCAACGACATGGAGCTCGCGACCGTTCCTTTACACGAGACGATTTCGTGCTCGTCAGAAATTATCTTTTTCAGAAGACGTGATGGACGAACGGAGTGGTGTTACGCAGACGCGGCCGTGTCACCTACGACGTTCTGGTTGGTTCAAAAATATGGAAGCGCCACGCCAACCAACTTCTTTGACGAACCACCAAACTGGAGGCTACTGAAAAGATGCAGCGCTCAAGTCGCTAGGGGACGATTTCGATGCTCGTCGATTCCATAAGTAACTCGGAATGCACCAGTGGGCCAGCCAGCCGTAGCAGCTGCAACTGAACGACGATGACCAACACTCAGTGCATGCTCCAGCAGATATTCGATGCGCAATGAGCAACCGTCACGAGCCACAACGCTTCAGCCTGAAGGTCAACACAGAAGTGCCATGGACCGACGGACCGTGTACGCAGCGGCGCAGAGCATAGACATCGACGAACGGTTCAGCTTCAGTGAGGAGATGTTGGGTGCGGCGATAGAGCGCCAACCCCCGACATCTCTTTGTGATCTAACAGTGGTCCTTTGCCTCTCATAGTATTGTGCACTTTTGCTGTTTGATCGACTTATATGTCATTGTGCAATTCGGAGCATATGTAAGGCGGATCCCAGTCGCATCAAATCAGTCTTGCCGACTCCTCGACGACTGTTCGGTCTTCTCTCGCCTTCCGCTCCATCTTTTCTGAGCGTCTCACGGTTAAGGATGCAACAAAATGTGTCTAAGTGCTCTCGACAGTGATGTCGCATGATGGAAGTGAGAGAGATATTAACTGTGAACGTGGAATCTTGGCAATCATTCCGACACCTGCAGCAGCATCCTTTTTTTGGGGGAAGGGGAGACTGAAGGTTTCGATCGGATACATGGGTAGACGAATTCCGACCCACCGTGAAATGTAGACGAATATCACTGCCGACTTCCAATGAGGCCTGTTTAACAACCTTTTTCTATTTCCACCTCTTATGCTAACGGAATTTTTCTAAGGAACGGCGAAAAAGCGAACATGAGAGCACGCATTCCGCAGTCTTCGAACAAAAAAACCAGGTCACGTCATAATGTGTACTGAACAAAGTAAAATGGAATTGTATCAGACGAATTTTACTTGCATTCAGCAACTGGATGTGCCGATGCGGCCGTGCTCACGATAAGTGAATATTGTACAGAGCGAATGCGACGTTGACAGCAGTTCAGTACACGAATAATAGATAACTACACGTGGTGGAGGATCACTTGAAGGGCGCTCAAAAGGGAGCTCTCCTGAGCTCCATACGAGGGGCTTGTCCCTCGTCCTCACCGCGGTCCGACTGAGGAGTCTTTGCTAGGGGAGCTTTCGCTGATCTGTCTAGCTCCGCCTTCCATTTCTGCTAATACATGCAACGCTCTTTTTTTCCCTCCGATCGTTTTCGGTGATGAATGCAACATGTCCCTTTTGCCATTGAATGTTTAGTTTTTATCCCCCGGATTCCGCTGGGTGAATCATCGTTTGCATTAGGTTCTTTATCGTTTCTGATCGTCATAGGCGCCGCTGAGACGGCTAGTCTTTTTTTGCTACATGTTGACTGCAATGAGCCGCGATGACGCATCTCGCGTTTCGCGACACTCCCGCGGCCCTTGATGTTAGTGGGGGGCATTCATATCGGCTCGAAACTGCGTATTTCCATAAGAGGCTCAGTCCCTTGGGGCGAGGCTAGGCTCGGGCTTCGTTCCTGGCGTCGATAACATACACAGCAGCATCGTGCCGCGCATAGCAGATACTCTGGATAGAGAAATATTGCTGCAGCTGCGCACCCAACTGCTAGTACAGCCGCGATCGCCCCTCCGACGATCCATCGCCAACGGAAGGCGATGTCCTCGAGTTCTCTTGCGAGCGCTGTGGACGACTTTTGGAATGCATCGCTTGCCGCTTCGATGATTTCTTCCGCGTCGTCTCTTATGGCGTCGGCCGTAGACTTCCCCTGTTCTTCTGTGGATCTTTCCCAGGCTTGTGAGTTCTTGTCGATCATTCCCAGCACCCACTGAAGCCTTTCTTCGGAAATATCTGCAAATGGTGGCGCGTCGAAGATTGGTTCCTTTTCTTCGGTTACTAGCGCCCATTCTTCAGTGATTTCGCGGTCCTGCTTCATCTTGATTTCTCTGCAACTAAGTTCTTCTGACACTGCTTTCATTTCGCGCGACCTCGGATGCACGAATAAGATCTTGTCCTTGTATCGTACCGGAAGATCTCGATAGCACTTGCCTTGAACTTTGTGGTTCGCGAAAACTTGAGAAACTTCCAGCTTTTTGCACGGGAACACTTTCAACAAGTCTCCGATATTTTCTGCGGCGATATCCATCCGTCTGAGGAGTACTCGCGCTGCAGTAGTTGGATCCGTTCTGCTGAGAGCTCCAATGAGCCAAAGCATACGATTATGCTGTTCGCAAATTCTGTGTCGAATCTCTTGAGTTATTCGTTGTTCCCGTTCACTGAGGCTATTCCATAAAAACTGCAACTTAGCATTCACTGAGGTGTCACTCTTCTTGTTGATTTCTTCTGGCAATTCGTCAACGAACAATATTCTTTTACTGAGGATTCCGTTTGATGTCTCTCTGGGAGATTGCTCCTCGGGGCTGAATTCTATTACTACTCCATTTTTCATTACTTCGGCTTCCCGAAACTTGCACACAGTGTCAAGGCTCGTATCATTCTGCGTCTTCTTGCTTCTGACGAATACCGCTTGCATTGTTGGAATCGTGACAAACCGATGTGATACTTGAGCGTTCGCCTTCCCCAGCGTTCTGTGTGGACACCGATCAGCCAATTCGGATGGATCCCACAGAATTGTTTCCGTGGCTGTGATGCATTTTTCCAGAGTTTTATTGCATCCTGATGTGCGACTTAAACCGTCGTAAACTTGATTACTCCTTGCTCCATACGATAATTAGTGGTTGTATGACATCGCGTTCCGATCCAGCCGTAGCTATATTCAGTCGGCTGTTTAGACGACCATCGGTTTGCGTCGATTTGTTCGAGGCGGATGCCGTTGAGCTGTTGCGACCGCCTCATTTCCATGCATTGTGACGTCGTCATGTTCTGGACCGTTGTTTCATCACGCGTAACTGCTAGACTCCATCGAAGGAAGCACTTCATGCAGACGGTGCGCAGTACCTTCGCACAGAAGGTAGCGTTTGCCGTAATGAACGCTCTGTTCAATACTTCTACGATTTGCGAGGAGCTGTGCATTTCCTCACGGACCTCTTTGCAATTTAGTTTATCTGGTATCTTCAGGTATAGGCGTGGCCATATTTTGCGCATACGTGAAACCGTAAGTTCGTCGGGGCGCTGCTCGTCAGTGCAAAAGAGGCGAATAGTATCACTAGCACGATTGATAGCGCGTGCGCGTACCTTGTCCTGTGGGTTTCAGGCTTGGTTCTGGTTTCTTCCTCTTCCTCCGTTTCTTCTGCCTGCAGATTCTGATCTTGTTTCACAAATTCTTTGCTTTTTGTTATCGGCAGCCCCTCCCTTTCTTCTTCCGACACTTCGAGGGGGTACAACATACTGGCATTTTAGCATGTGGCCGTTGGGCATTTTGACGTCGACCGTTTTTGTTTTCCCTCCATGGTTCTTGTACAGTTTCTCAACTTTGCCTAGCTTCCACTCAGCTCTGGGTAGACCCTCCTCGGCGACTATGACGATTTCGCCTTCTGCGCGGTCTGTCACTCGGGAGGGCTGATGGTATTCTATGCAGTGCCGTTCTCTTAGGCTCATCAGGTAGTCATGGGTCCAAATTTTCCAGAAGCGTTCTAGGCTGCTGATCGTTGCCTTCCATAGTGAGCAGTTTGTCGCGTCTGTCTGCTGTGTGCTGCGGGCCTTTACCATGTTCGGGGCTTGGCTCTTGTGTTGCTATAATCGCCTGTGGTCGGAGGAAGTCGAGGCCTTAAAATCCTTTCGGAGGCGGAGTCTACGTAAGTGAATGGTCGGCTATTCACTATGGCTTCGCATTCTACTACCAGCGGTTTTGAATTCTTCCTCGTCCGAGTCTTCTCCCAACTGCTTTGCGGAACGCAGTTTTGGTCAGTAGTCTTTCATAAACTCCTCCTTGCCATGGTGCATAGGGGGTAATGAAACGCCAAGTTATAGGTGCAGCAAGGGTGTTTGGCATAACTTGTTTAACCAGCTGGAACTGTGGCGCGTTGTCCAGCACTACACTAGTAGGGTAGCCGTTATGAATCGTCTCAAGACGTGTACGAACTGCTCTGCCGACAAGTTTTTCTTTGCTTCCAAGTGAATGGCTCTAGTCGCTAGACAAGTGAAGAGGGCCATCCATCGTTTGCAAGTGCCAGTAAGGTCGCGTACGGTTATAGGTCCCATGTGGTCGAGGCCGACGTTTTGGAAGGCACGCGTTGCCCATGTCCTTTCCTTTGGCAGTGACTGGAAGCTTACTTTGCGTTCCATCTACGACACGCCATGCAGTGTCGTCGTAATGTACGCTTGAGTTGCTGTCCAGTAGCGTTTCCTTACGTCGGCCAATACACTCCAGCATGTCTTTCGAGCCAATACGATCAGCTGGTGAGATGATTTCGGGAGGAGAATAGGATGAACTGTTTCTTCTGTAGCGCTGCATATTCCAGCCTTCCTAAACATCTCAGTGTTCATCCTTATACAAGTTGCGTCTAAGCTCCGCTATTGCGCTGAGACCACGTTGTGGCGGGCAGTTGGACGGTTTCGTTCGTCGAGACGAATTATTAACCGCTTGATCGCTCTAACGAACTAGCGGAGAATCTGTCAGCCAGGGCTTCGGCGTATGTCGAAGAATCGATTGTCGACAAAACGGTCCACAGTGGTGTGCAGTCGCTATTCAGTGCGACAAAACGGTCCACAGCGCCGTCGCTATCCAGTGCAAAGTTGCCTGTGAATCGCTCCAACGGAAAGTGGGTCCCGTGTGCTTCAACTGCTCTTTTACGAAGTTCAGCGACCTGCTTCCAATCAACGCTGCCATTAGTTCGAGCCGAGGAATGCTAATGCCATGTATTGGGGCCACTCTGCTCTTGGACATCAGCAACGAGTTTTCGTAACGGCCCTGGCTGTAGGAGCGGAGGTACGAAACCGCAGAATACGCGCTTGTAGAGGCGTCCACGAAGACATGGATTTCGGCGCACCTTTTGTCCAGCTCAGCCGTTAGTTTTCGGTCCAATTTGAGCGACTGCCCTTGAAAGCGCTCAAGTAGGGCTGCCGCAGTTTGGCGGTCCGTGTTATCGAATGGCTGGTCCCAGTCGTACTCCTTTTTCCACAAATGTTGGAGGAACAGTTTCAACGATAGTGTGGCAGGCGTGAGCAGCCCTAAGGGGTCATAGAACTCTGCTGTATATGCGAGAAACTGTCGTTTGGTTGCGGGCCAGTTGTCCCACTTCTTCGTGTTAAAGACCATTGTGTCCTTTTGAAGGTCCCATACGATTCCCAGCAGTGTTGCACTTTGCTGCAATGAGTCTGAGTCCTTATTTAAGGCGGAAAGAACTTCCCGATTGTTGCTTCGGAATTCTCGAAGATTCATATCAGCTTCTTTAAAGACTCTCTTCGCTTCTTGACCCTTCTCAATCGCTGCAGGTATTTGGTGTGCGGTCAAGAACACATTGTCCACATAGATGTTGTCTTGTATCTCCTCTCGAATCTCAGTCGTTTTCCTTTTGAGGTGATACTGAATAGTAGCGTTCGGTAGGAAGGGTGAGGAAATCACGCCGAAAGGCACTCGAGTGAATCTGAACACTCTAAGGTTCGTCGAGCTGACTGGTGCCGTCACGTCTTTGACCCAAATGAAGCGTACTGCGTCTCGTTGGTCGTGATGTAGACCTATCTGTAGAAAGGCTTTCGCGACATCCGCCGTTATAGATATTGGCGCTAGTCGGACTCGGAGTAAAACTCCACAGAGGTTTGTTAGGAGTAGTGGTCCTCTGAGTAGCACATCATTTAATGAGTGCCCTTCTTTCCGCGTTTTCGACGACGCGTCATACACGATTCTGATTTTTGTCGTAGCCTTGCCTGGCCTAACAACAGCCTGGTGGGGAATGTAGTACACTGGGCCTTCAGGCTGTGTATTTGTGACGTCCTCGATTATCCCTGTCTTTAGCTGCTCGTCGAACGTTTTCTCGTAAGCACGCAGCAGCTCAGGGTCTTTTTGGAGGTGTTTGAGCGATGTTTTCAGACGACCCATACAAAGGCCGAAGTTGGAGTCGAGTTTGTCTCCATCCTCTTTCCATGGCCAGCTACAATAGTAGCTCCCATCTTTGAAGGTAATGCTTTCGTTGAACCTTTTCATGGCGAGTTCATCATCCGTTTGTAAAGATGGGTCCCTAACTCCTACAAGTTCCAGCGACCAGAACTTTTCTAGCTCGTCCTTTGCACTGTCCACGTTGCAACAGTAGCGGTTTGCAGGCTTGATCTTTGAAGAGGTACCGTGCCGATTACTGCGTTCCTGTCTGCTGATCATGTCGCCTAGACAAGTGCGTATCAAATGGAATCCGGACGGTAACTTTGTTGACGGACTTCTGAAGATTTCGTGGAAATAATTGGCACCTACGAGGATCTGCGGCTTGAGTGTAACCGTCGGTAGGATGATGTTTGAATCCGCCGTAGCGTTTTTACCGTTAGCTTGGCGATTGCAATTTCGCTAATCAGTCTTGATATCGAGTTCGCGAACATGGTGAAAACCGTCCATCAGTGCGCTTCATTTTTAGTTTAACGCGCTCAGATGTGCAGTGGGTAATGTGCGTCCCACCAAATCCGTCAACAATCAACGGTCTCTTGAGTTGCTTCGATTCCCAATTGCTGGACTATTTCTTCGGTGATGAATGAGCGTTCGCTCCCAACATCGAATAGCACGGGCACTTTGATCGTTTTTGTGTGTGGTGCGTCGCCTCTAACCTCCACAAAGGTGGACAGGAGTAATACCGTTTGTCTTGCTCTTGCTGTTGGGGTGTCGCGATAGCCGCCAGTGCGAATCGTCTGAGTGTGGGTTCTCCTCTTTCCCCTGTTGCGATCGATGCCACGTTTTACAGAGTGCCGTAGGATGTCCCTTGCGCTTGCAATGATAGCAGGAAACATTTCGTGTACAATCTCTTTGATTATGACCTTCTCTGAGACACTTGAAACAAAGGCGTAATTGCCGAGCGCGGTCAAACCGCTCCTTCAAAGTGGTAAACCGTGGACAACTATCGGCCGAATGTGGTTCACTACAAAACGCACATACCTGTCGAGTAAGGTCGCGCCGTCTGTCCTTCCCTTTGGTCTGTCGTTTCGCTACTGCGGGTAGTGCAGAAGTGTGATGTAAACTTTCCTCTAGTTTTACACCTCCAATATTTCTCTGTTCTCGCCTTCCTACCTGCCTTTGAGCTTGCCGACCCTCATGCGTCGGTCTCCCTATAGCCGCCGTTCGCATATTGTCCCTGATGCGCACTATAGCTTGAAGTTTGTCCCTCAATTTTTGGACGCTCCAGGCTGCATCGGCTTCTTTAGCTTGTTCGACTTCCAACAGCGCCCAACGTGGTAGCCGTTTTTCAACGCAAAGCTCGCTTTGCGAATTGTCGATGTTTTCTCCCTGTTGCTCCAGTTGTTGTAGAATGCGCTCGACGCTCGCCACGCATTCCTCGAAGTCGTTTGTGGGAGTTGCTCCGTCATGTAGTTCTGCGTACAGTGACTTCAAAAGCACTTCGGATCTCCCAAATCGTTGCTGGAGCGTTATTTTAACAGCTTCGTAATTTTCGGGCTGTGAATCCACCTACTGCTTCTCGCGCTTTGCCTTCTAGAAAGGATAGCAGGTAAGAAAGCTTCTCAATTTCTGCGAGTGGTTGCGAGTCAACTACATGCAGGAATGTGGCCCAGAATTGTGGCCATTTGTGATGCTGTCCGTCACATTTCGCAATCTGCAATCTTGGCAGCTGCACTGCGTTCATGGACATCTGTTGCTGCGGCTGCTGGGCAGGCGTGCTGTTTCCTGTAAGGACGCTGCCAGCTGGCGAGGTGGGTCGGGCTATGTGGAGCTCAAGATTCACCTTGGCAGTGACTAGATCATCACATGCATTTTTAGCCTCACCGATCACAATGAGGAAACTATCTGGCGCCTCTGCCAGAGTTTGGTAAATTGAAGCTTCATTCGCTTTCTCAGCAGCCGCGCGTAGCTGCTTTATGTATTCTAGCCAAGCACTATGACCAGCCTCGACCTCCGAAATGTGACGTTCTAGTCTTCGAATTGCTGCCTCCACTTGCAAAAGGGCAGTTTTGAACGCTGCTTGCGGGTCGACTTGTGCAGCTAGCGCACGCAAGTCAGGAAAATTTATGCTCTTTATGACTGCCTTTAGCAAGTTAACCTTCACTCGAATGGGGGCTTGGTACGCAGCAGATGCCATATTTACTTATGATTATGCTCTGGCCTGAGCCCCCATGTACTGAACAAAGTAAAATGGGACTATATCAAACGAATTTTACTTACGCTCAGCAACTGGATGTGCCGATGCGGCCGTCCTCACGGCAAGTGAATATTGTACAGAGGGAATGCGACGTTGACAGCAGTTCAGTACACGAATAATAGATAACTACACGTGGTGGAGGATCACTTGAAGGGCGCTCAAAAGGGAGCTCTCCTGAGCTCCATACGAGGGGCTTGTCCCTCGTCCTCACCGCGGTCCGACTGAGGAGTCTTTGCTAGGGGAGCTTTCGCTGATCTGTCTAGCTCCGCCTTCCATTTCTGCTAATACATGCAACGCTCTTTTTTTCCTCCGATCGTTTTCGGTGATGAATGCAACATGTCCCTTTTGCCATTGAATGTTTAGTTTTTATCCCCCGGATTCCGCTGGGTGAATCATCGTTTGCATTAGGTTCTTTATCGTTTCTGATCGTCATAGGCGCCGCTGAGACGGCTAGTCTTTTTTTGCTACATGTTGACTGCAATGAGCCGCGATGACGCATCTCGCGTTTCGCGACATAATGAGTTATAGGACACAATACTGCTTTCTGGACATTCTGCCACGAATGCTGGTGGCTGCATGTTCAGAGTGCCTAAAGATAGTACAAGAAATGATTAACATCACAAGACCCGCAGTAACTGGTTGAGAGCCGTTCGAAATCATTCTCAATAAATCACAGCATCGCAGAGAGCGTACACTGTGCTTAAAAGCCACACCATTCAAATGCAAAAAACCTTTTTTCACCGCCTGTTCCCGATGACTGACAAAATCAACCTCCCATTTGCTGCTATTTCTCGAACGATTGAGACAAGAAAAAAAGTGCACATCATTCCGCGCACTCCTATAACCGCATCGTAGATAACGACTGAACGCAGTGAGTACTTAGCTGGGTGCAACATGCAGTCCACGGTACACTCCAGTTGTTGATTCGCGGAATCCCCTCGCTGTTCAGTGAAAATGTTCTTGTGTCCAAATTTGCGATATTTGTTGCATTTCTGCAAAATTTGCGTGCGCACCCTCATTTTACGCCTAATAATCATCAGAATTTTTACCTGCATAAATAAATAATAAACATATATATACATGTATATGTACGTATATATACATGTATATGTGTAATATATACGTATATATGTATATAGGTATTTATACATGTCTATAGTGATGTGAGTTCGTGCAGCTGCAGGCTGTTATGCACAGAGTTTGGTATCATTACTGTAATATGTCAGAAATTTTAGTTGAAAAGTATGCAAATTTTGAGGTTCTATTCGATAAAATATGACAAATCATACCAAACAAACGGAAAAGCAAAATCCATGTGAGAGCTAAGCAAAGAGGATGCCGTGTATTGTGGAAAGACGGCCAAGCCGTTTTTTATGTAAGTGAAGACTATACGAGGTGGATATTGGTAGAATTGAAACATTTCATCCTCTCGAGTGGCTAATTCACTATAACAATGCGGCTATAATGATTTTTTTGTTCTACTTCAAGTCCTGTGACTCACATCGTAGTGAGATTTCCTTATGTTGTTCTTCTACGAGGGACACTCCTCGCACGCGTTTTAGAAAACAAGAAGTGACAAACCATCTCATGGAGGAAAGGTACCAAGGACCAAGTCCTAAGAGGGGCGTTGGTGGCCAAACCGAGGACCCGTGGACCAAGAGGAAAACTGTCGAAGCATTCGCACAATCGACATTTTGCGCCGTTCGTCGTTTTTTTCTTGCAACCTGAACCTTTCTTGCAACCGTTCGTGCAAGCCGACTGTCCTCTTTTCATGGCCCCTATTACTTCATGATATTTTCAAGTTCACGTGCAGTTTCTTTACGTACTTCAATTCACATCAGTGCGCATCAGATGACCAAGTTTTTCATTTCTGAATGCCTCGTTCGCAATTACTGAGAGAAGTGACGAAGCACGAGATTATTCAGTTGCGTTTTCTGTTTTGTAAATCGCTATTTGTGTCGGACGTTGCATTGTGATCTTCATTGCATACCCTGAGTCTGCTGTGCAAATGCTGCTGATTTTTTAGTGGTGAATATTCTTCTCCGGTCTCCTATTTCAGTAACTATTGCATCCGTTTCTTGGGATGTTCGTTAAGCGGCTTCCAAGAAATGATGGATTTCGAAAGAACATCATATAAGTGAGAAGTTCCATTAGTAATACATGACTCAGAAGTTCTTGGAGCATCACGGGGAGGTAACCTCTGCAAGCATTAGCCTTCTCATAACTTAGGAGCCTGGAGACATGTGCATTGTAGCGGCCACTCCTTCGTCCGTTTCTTATCTAGGTAATCATCATCATCCAAATTCGAAGCTTTCTTTAATGCAACAGATCTACTTTGTAAATTCGGATAGCTTCCCACAAATTCCGTTGGGGGATGCCCGTGTCGTTTCTTTAGCAGTTATATCTGTCTTCCAACACCGAACGACTTATCGCCGCGCCTATTTCACCACTCATCCTAGTTGAGGCTGTTGATGTTTTGTTATATTCCTTTCCAGGTATAAATTAATAACCAGTTTTTTCTGCACTGATCGTTGGTCACCATTGGTCATTGCTCCGTTATAGTACCCACTGATGACAATATTGACGGTCTCATTTTTTGTTGCTCCACTGTTACTGATGGCGATATTTCTGTCGTTTTTCATCTTATCTATAGCCTACTCGGATTTGTATAGTAATTCGAAATATTAATGACGATATCGGCGTTCATGCACATCTCATGCAAATTGCTTCTAAAAAAACGCTAAAAGAGCGAGGAGCCGAAGGGGGGATGAGGGCTAAGATGTGGTGAGTTGTTATAGTACATTGATTTCGCCTTGCAGCTGTCAGATCCGTCCTGGTGACCTATTGGCAGATATGAGTTTTTCAGATATCTTCTGCATTCGTTGTTTCACATTTTTTGCCAGACACCAGCAGTTTCACGATATTTGCTTCTATCAACGGACATTATTTTCATTTGGAGAAGTAATATGGAACATATTTGTGACAATGTGCTGGTCACTGCACTATAAGTTGGTCACCACAGTCACTCAATGCGGGCAGGAGGTCAAACGTGCTGACCTGCACCAACTTGCTTCAATAGCAGTAGAACGTTATAGCAGCAGTGCAAAAGCGGAGTGGATCGTTCTACGCCAACGCAGTGTAATTCTCTGGAATTGATTCTCTGGGAAAGGAGCACTTGGATGCAAGAGACGCTCAAGTTTTCTTTTCGTACCTTGTCACCACGAAACAGCCCTTGAAGCTACGCTTTTTATAGAATTTGAGGAGATCACATTTTTTGTCCAAAACCGAGAATAAACACCGCATGTGCAATTAAACGGTACTTATCGTCCAGAAGAAGCAATGAATGGCAGAGGCGTTTTCTCTCCTTTTCTAGTGGAAATGACGATTTGGGAGAGTTCGTTAAAGAGCCTGTGAGGCCTGTTCTCAAGGAAGGTGTAAATCGATGGGATACCATATTTTTACGACGGATAGAAAGACTACTTTTATTGTTGTCAGGGACTCTGAACGAAATGTCACGGTGCCTACAATAACCAGCAGCACATTACAGCAATCAGTTGAAAACCGAAGGATTACTTGTGATGACGATAATTTTCACTGTTCGTATTCCCATCCAAGAGAATAACCGCATAATGAGTGAATAATAACTGTTGGAGAGAATGCCATTAACTGTTGAGAGTTCGCAAACAGTTGAGAGGCTCTTGAGGAAATACTGCATATGCATCTACAGCAAACCAATATCCACCGAAAACAAAAGTAGATACGTCGTATTCTGAAGGTTTTTCGGATGAGCTTTGTTGTGCCGCCGAGCTTTGTAGTATCTCGTCTCTCCTTGGCAGAAAGAACGTGAATCGAGGGGAGGAAACACGACGGCGTCCTGATGGGCACACACTGTTGTTTCAGCATTGGGATAGCCTAGAAATCTCTGCGGTAAGAGAGCCTCCCTCAATGGACGGATGTCACGAGCAACTCCCCCGTAGCCACTTCCGCCATGGGATATACAGCCACTTCAGCATTTCCGCAAATCCACAATGCTGAGACTTTTCATTCATTCCTTCACACTAGTATCTCTAACTTGAGGTTATTCTACTTAAAGGAGCACTGAGGGAAGAGATTTTATTCTTGTGAAATAATGACTGCACAAGAGAATGTAAGATGTGGGTTTACTAAAGTAGTTAGTATTAGTATGTTACAATTGCTGCATTAAATCTGCAGATAGGTTCAACGGTGTGTAACTGGCCACTTTGCACCAACAGCGTGAGTAGATTCGGGAAATCCTTGTTATGTGTCAGGGGTCCTCCACTGCCCGAACCGGTTGGGAAGAATTGTTCCCCGAGCCTCGCCAATTGGTAAGTGTGTGAATAAACCGTGTCGGCACAACCGAATAGAGTAATTCGTTTACAGCACTGCTTTTAAGAAGTGAAATCAATGTTAGCATTGTTTCCCATTATTTTTGCACAGTGGAATGCCTAATTATTGAAATTCAGCAGTGACAAGCTACATACCAACATTTCTCTGAAATCGAGGCGTAAAACCAAAGTTGCTCGTCAGATGAGTTTCTGATCACCTTACCTCACATTCCTCAAAGAAAGCCTCAAGCACTTCCTGTCCACTTGTCATTCATTTTACATGACAGCCAAAAAACGTTTAATTTGTTGATTAATGTTTATTTAACCGTCCGAACGTTCTTTGTCCTGCACTGCGCCTCGCTCAAGAATTGTCATTCTTTCAATGACATTTAATTTGAGCTTTCTAAGTTGTGGCTTTATGTCTCATCTCCATTTACTTTCTCTGCTTTTGCATCCTTTTCCTCGACGTATAGAACAAAAACCTCTTCAGCTGTCACTTGATTTAAAGAGAGTAAATACTTACTGCCTCCTCACTGCAGTGAAAACAAATTTTCCGAAACAACATCTAAGCGCATGTGGCTTACAGTCACGCCGCAACCACTGCATCAGGGGATGTCTTAAATTCTCATAACCTTTTAACTTCATCACCACTACGGGCATCTCAAATGTAAGGAGAATTATGAGCAAACTTCTGAGCCTTGAGTAATGATACAGTAGGCAGTCTTACCTGTTCTAAGTTTACTTACGAAATAATAACTGCTTGTATTGTAAACAGTCCTTATATGTTTTCATTTACTGCCTTTTACGGCAACAGCCGAGCCATCAAGCTTGAGCAATATCGAGCAGCAAATACTGCCGAAGATCACTATCTTCAGAATCTTTAACTATCCTCCATATTAGATCGGCGACGAATACGCATCCGAGGGTGACCAGATGAAATTTCTTTCGATGATTGTTTTTAGCCGATGTGCCGATCATCTCTGCGCGCTGATGCCAATAATAGACAGAGCTAAGAAGGCTGTCGGCGCACTTCATGTAAACACCACTCATATTCAATCAACAGTGCTCTAATTATGCCTCCGATTACAACTTCATAGTGGTGGTGGCAAAAACAGAGATGAGAAGTATTAGGCATCTTCAGCTCCCATAACGTCATTACTAGTACTCAAAATAGCCACTGCAATATATAGACTATTGCAAGCAACAACCACTGAGCAGGACTGAATCTAAATAATTTGAAATGGACAAGAACGAAAGGAACTCTGGATAATAATGACAGTGTATGTGTGAACGAGAAGTGCACATACTTTAAAATACTGATTCAAACAGACTGCGTTTACTTGAGAAGCGGGGAGCGAGGTTCGCTTAGGCAGGAGAACATGAAACTGCTGCCGTGCTGCATGTTTATGCATTTTGCAGGATCATCTTAGACGAATGCTTCCACGACTGCATGAAAGGAGGTTAGGTGGTTGCAAGTGTGTGGCTATGCATGCTTGCTTGCAAGCACGTTTGCACGACCATTGTTCAACGGTGACAAAGGGCGAGTAGCGGCGTTGCGCTCATTCTTGGATATTTCTTATCAATGAAATGATTGCATCTTTCAACGCCAAGTGCCACTGCCACTGTAGTACATCGATTTCCATACAGCACTTGAAGGATGTTATGTGCACCCGATGCAATTTTCCCAGAAATTTTCAGAAAGATGTTTATCCGATCATACAGAGGAATCGGTATGCATCATTTCCGAGAGAGGTAACATGTGAGGAGTGGAGATTTCTTCAAAAGCGTCGTTGCTAATAGACCTGGCCCTTCCCAGTCCTATAGCTGTGGAAGGAAATGTGAGCACACGCGGCTTAGATGCCTTCTCGATCATGGAAAAAAACAACAGCAAGTGATCAGTCAACGTAGGCAGCCACAATTAATCCAGTACTTTTCAACATCTAAACAATGAACTTACCAGCTCTGACCAGCATACTCTCATAGTGGAATACATTTAGTGTCCCATTGCAAAATAATAAGGCATCGGTGACGATAGAAGCAGCCTGCACTTCAGCGATGCGAACGGTATCATCCAGTCAGGACAGCAAATAAACCGCTCCTTTGAAGTTGAAATTTGAACCCTGTATTGAGAATTGCGCTTCTGCGACAGTCGCGTGTGGAAGTCACCGTCAGCGGATTTTTATTCTCCATTCTAACGTTGTTTTTCCAGCAGCAAATGAAACGACTAGAATCGACGCTCTCAGCGATAAAAAATACTTGCGCAAGAAAAGTTGGAAGACGCCAGTAACGTTGCGAAATGTTTCCTGTTTCTTCGTCAATACGGATCAAGGAACAAAAACGCATATTGAAGAACTACAAAACCTATGCGGTCACTTGTGTACCTCACTCGGAAAGCAACAGTTTCTTGAGACCAACGGCTGCAGAGATTCCGAATTGCGGAAAATGGCACATAGGTAGTTCTTCATCTTTGTCTGGATTTTCTTCATATTCTATTGATTCACATCCTCATATTTCTCAGCGACTCTGTCGCCGATGTGCGCAGAAATTTCACTCCGAGAAGGAAGATGCACGCAGTCGCCAGAAATCAGCCACATGTCAAAGTTAGCGAACATGATCCTTGATAGTTGACAAGCTGTCGTAAGCAAATTCATTGCTCAAAAACTTAGTTAACGTATTAACATCACCAATTATTGATGATCACGCTTCTAGGTAGTTTCTGATGTATGTTTCATCCTTAGTCCAATCTCGGGTCCATAACTGTCCACGTTGATCTTCTTGGGGAGCGAATGTCGTATTTCCAACCCCATGGACCTCGTGCTCAACGGATTGCTCCTCGTTGCGGTCTCCCAAACCCAAGAGGTCTGCTCCAATGTCCTATGGAGTGTTCACTTCCCCAAGGCCCCGCTAAGAAAATGGAAGAAAAGGAGACTAGCTACTCGATTTTCTCCTCTGCACCCTTCCATTGTGACTTCCACTCTCGCAGATTGTTACTCCATCTTCCGGCCAAAACGCCTCTCGCTTTCACTACCAAATTCCTGTCCAAAGCGTTCATGAAAAAACTTCGTATAAACAATTCGTCCAAGCAGAGGGTCACAAGCAAGCTAATTAATAGTGGTCTTTACTAAGTTCACAAGTGCGTAAAAATGAACATGAATGACGCACCATTGAACTGAAAATCACTCCAATCTCACCCTTCGACCCCTAATGCATCTTCTACCTACTCTGAACCGATTTGCGGGGAACAGGCCTACTCCTGGATATGCGGTGCGCTTCTGCTGATACCTGCTATCAAAAATTGACGTCTTTCGCATACTCATTCCCTACAGTCTCTAACAAGCTAATCATTCTTTGCTTAAGGAGACATCTACTCATATCCTGAAGCCAAGCTCCGCGGAACTGTCAAGCAACTTCCAACTTTTCCACTTAACATTGGATCCTGACTTATCCGATACTCATCTATGACCAGGACCGCCGCCACTGAAATGTGCTGTAGCCAGGGGTACGAAGTGAGTGAGTGCAGCAGGACGAGGCCAGAGCACGAATCTGGAAACCTGATAGCTAGTCCGTGATTAAGGCCTTCGACATAGGACCACGCTCTAATCAGAGTCATGCTGGAATCGAAAAAAAATATCTGGTGGTCGGTGTGCACACTATTGCATTCGGTCATGAAAACGTGTCACACTGTCCCGCACAATCGTCAGCTCTGTCAAACCAGACAGTGGCAAACAAAATTTCTTCACAACCATGGAAATTAACGCACTCCATCATGCATGAAATTTAAATAATTAACACAATCAAACCGTGGCACCTGTAGCATAACATTGCCGCTACGGAAGGGATACACGTCTACCATACCAAACGAAACCATCAAATATCACAACGTAGCTCCATTCGAATACTGCCATCACAAACGACGAAGCGGACCGGTGAAGTTTCGCCACATGCAACCATCAGGATGTACCGAGGCTCACATTTCTGAGTTACAAAAAGCGAACTGTGGACGAAAGCATACAAGAATTATTTCTCGAATGCAAAGCTATTGTCTGCATGCAATTAAGGAACTTCCAATCTGCTAGCAATGGATCATAACGCAGTGAACGGGGCTGGGAATTGGTCCATTTCCTTACAGAGATCTAGAGTTTGCTAAAATCACATGGCATATCTCCGCGTCCACTCCCTCGCCACTTTGTCGTAATGCTCGCGATCCGTCTTATACAGATGTCCGATTTCGGGCACAAGTGGGTCATCCGGATTCGGGTCGCACAGCAACGAGGAGATTGAAAGAAGGACTTTAGGAATAGTGAGCGCAGGAGACCACTGTCCGCGCAAGATGTCCATGCAGATGCGCCCATCGCTGTTGATGTTCGGGTGGTAAATTGGCGTAGTAAAAGCTATTTTCGGAGGTCTGAATGGATAGTCAGTCGGGAACCGCACCGTTAGAGAGAAGTGGCCACCTTCATATGGCGAACCTGGAGGTCCCATGATGGTTGCGTGCCAATATAGCAAGTCATTCGCCACTGGAAGCGCACTGCATTGAGCTGGTGGGTCATGCAGCAGATCCTCGAGTTCTTTCTGAATTCTCCTCATTGCCATTCTTCAATATTGTGCTACCTAAAAACAACCAATCATGAGAACCTACTCGGAACACAAGCCGAAGATTCCGTGTTTTCGATAAAATGAAATACAAAGCTGATCTTTCGAAAACCTCTGTTCGACTGAAGAACGATTTCACCCTACGAAGGCTATTAAATCATAACAGACTGCACTGCTTCATTTCGATCACAGTTTTCAGCCTAAATAAAGCCTACGAACTCACTTTCTAATCGGCACTGAATTGTGTGTGACCTCTGCTTACAACCGAAATCTATTTGCCCCGAGAAGCATAGGGAGTAAGCAACTGTACAAATATGGGTGGTGGGTCCCAAACTTTAGTCTCACATAAGCTGTAACATTCGCCTAACTTGACCGTAATATAAACTCAAATTCGAAGTCAACGACACACCTGCACAGCACAAGGCAAGCCTGCTGAGAGTCGGCAGGTGGAGCTCGACGAGTCACAAGCTGCAACAAACATTTTTAGAAGTAAACTCTCCACGCAAATATACAGCTACTTCCAAACGGCATGAAGCAGTGCAACGATAAACATCACCGAGTCTGCAACACGTTGGAACCGCACTTTGATTTGTACGAGACGTGCCGTTACACATACGTTTTTTTCGCTCCCACAACTTGAAATTTCCTTCCTCATTTCCATCCCCCCACTCTGAAAAGTGAAGGCTCCTTTCCTTTGTAACAGTGTTACGTGGAAGTGTGAAGAAAAATAATACGACCGAGGAAAAAGCTAGACTTCATCAGCAACAGCTTCCAAAGAATTTCATCCACATTGATGAAGTTAATCAGTAAAACCGTCTTGTAACCGTTGACGACAAGTACTTCATCAAAAGTAACTGCAAGATCACACTGACTCTATCACCGTGGTCGGTATCAAACCTTCCACTGACCCAAAAAAAACAGTAGTGCTTTTTACGACAGATACGAGTCCAGCAAATACTCCAAAGTGGAGGATGCGTGGCAACACCGGTGGCAACTTTATGGCGAGTTCCGTGACATTGCTAGCATGACAAAGTATTTCAGGGTTTTAAGATATTTGGCTGGCCTCGCAGGAGTGTGCAAAGAAATGCTCTCTTAGAATTTTCGGCACATAGAAAACCGCTTTCAAGTGCCTCACAGAAGTACCGCGGGACACATACGGAAAGCGGGAAAATCCTTTGCTTTATTAGATAATTTCAAATAATTATAAAAGAGATCCTTCCCAATTTCACCGGGTAAATCCCATCAGAGAATGCTGTTCAATAGGCATTCGAAACTAAGCGATTATGCTGGAACAACTGTTTTCATCGTCGGGGAGACAGAATGTTGTCAAGTATTTGCAAATGCAATTAGCAGGTTCACTAGATAACTTGTGTATTTCAGTGCTCGGAAGCCTATTGCTGCCACTAGCAAAGTGGGTGTAGATGAACAACGAGAGCCGTGCGTGAGTCAGTAGAAGTCACGGCTTCAGTAAGAACGCAAATAAATAAATAGAATGGCGCGCTTTCCTTTCCGTTTAGAGGTCACTAGTGGAGCCGACTTACGAAGGAGGGTTGAGGGAAAGGCGCGCAGCCATATCGCTCTCCTCCTCCTCCTGTCTATAAGACAGCTGAAAACTTGACCGCTGGAGAATATACGTAAAGCATTTTCGTCTCCGAATGTCCACTTCTCATGCTATTGGTTCAAGTGGGAAGACAGTGTACGAATCAACCCCACAGACTGATTTACCTATATAGCTTGAACGGACGCCAAACTGAAACTATGTGCACAAGAGGCACTCTCGTCCGTAGTGGGAAGACAGTCTATCATGCATGCATGCGCGCGCCAAGAAAGTACGTTAACTGAAGCGCCACGCAGATGGAAGGCTGGCGAAAATATTTTCAAGTTTGCAAAAATCTAACGTCAAACTTTCCTCACACCAAGGATCAGCTGACGATGAACACTGCATCCAGCAAAAACAGAGGAGAAAAGAGGAGTGAGAAAGCGTCACTGCGATGTAACCACATGAGACAGATGAGTAATAAAACTACTACAGCGTTTCGTTCTTCTGTGGTATAATGAAAGCCATGCCCTGTTAAGGAGAAATAAACATAAACCGCATTGCCTGTCAACTCACCATTTTACAGCTTCGTGTGGTTTTTGAATAACTAAAATGTCGAAGGTTCATCGCACGACTGAGAAATAAGTTTGCTGCAACGTTTTTGCAAGAAAAGAGTAAGATTTGCAATGTCTGAAGATAATAAAGCTTAAAGTATAAAGCATTTATTCACGACGCCCTGCACTGTTTCTAGGAAAAGTCATGGGGGAACGTTGGGCAGCATTTCTAGGCCATCCGAGTCTTGCTGAAAAGGCTGAGCACAACGCAATCGCAACGCAAATGAAAATCCGCAAGAACTAAAGCCCTATCTGCGCCACAGCCATTCAGCATACTGCAATATGTCTGCTACAGACATCACAGTGCAAAAAACTGCTCATCATTTATGAGCACCCAATATTCTAGTCAAGTGGCTTAGTCGCTGAGTATCGCCTCTGCAGGGAGGAAGCGGGAAATTCGTGATTTCCTGTGCCGTGCACGCGGCAACGTTTCCTCAAGAGAATGGCCTGGATAGTTGCGTCTGCGAAGAATGAAAACCACTACGAGGTAATTAGGAGGAATCTGTCCTCATATGAAAACGTACTTCGCAAGGACTTCGTCCGTGTGATTTGAGTTTTGTGGTGCTTTTTTGTGCGGTATATGACATTAAAATATTTAATGATTGCTACGGAACAACTCCGTGAAGACTGAAAAAGGCGATGATTTCTTCATGAGGGAACATTCTTTCAAGTACTGCACACCGCTGCTCTCTGTTGAAGGCCATTTAGCGCAGTTTTTCGATATGACCCTGCCTGCTTCGCTATTCACGCCGGCCATATAAAGGTCCATCATACCTTGTAACAGTGTTCATTTTTAGCATGATAGTTGGTAAATTTGTGCAGAAAAGTTCTAAATCAAGCAACCACGACTATGTTTTTGATGTCAGGGATGTGAAGACTGTTTTCTCCTGCAGTATTGCCATTCGATGCTGTTTGTGTCTCCCTTTCCAGTGTTGCTGCGATAATGTACAGATTATTGCTATATAGTTGCGCGTGAATACTACCTTGATCACCACTTTCAGTGCGGGTTTCCTATTCACTGATGCGAGTGAGGAGGATCAGTGGCCTCTGCCAAGGAATCATCGAAAACAACAAGCGTTTGCTGCATAAATGCTTGTGGATGGGAAAATTAAAAGCGAATCCTTCGAGACATCGTTATGTTTGATGCTCGAAACGTAAAGATTTTCTGAACATTGCATTGCTTCCCCTCACCTATATTTGCTCATACGTGCATTTGTATTCGTACTGTAAGAGAAATCTTGGCCGAAACACATCCCACCAATTTTCCAGTGATATTGGACTCATTTGACTGATTGGAGCCCACTACTTTATTATGATATACTGGGCCTGGTCTTTTTTAATTAAGCATCTATACGCTGTAAGACAGTAATTTAGAGTTGTTGTTAGGTCGGATGCTTTGCCTGCAAGATGCATTTGTTCCTATGCACAACTGGTTGGTGCCAGTAATTGCTCAGTGCTAATGATTTTCCCGTTATTAATTCGACCTGTTGTTGATCTCATTTTCTTTCCCACTGGTTTTGGTTTCGATTCTTGCCTTGCTCTTCATGGTATTTCAACCAGTGCTGTTAATGTCGAGGCGATAAAGCCGATTAGATCGTTAATTATTATATGAAGTGGTATATAGTACTTATGGAGAAAAGCGCAACGATTGCTTGAAGTAGAATATTTTATTATAGCAGAACGCAACTTTTCGTTCGGCTTCTTTATGCTTTGAACTCACTTCGTGATAGTCAGCAGTGATGATAATTGTTATCGATATCTGTGATCGGCTTTCTTTGAGGTAATTGAAAATATACAAGGGTGACCTTCTCGAAATAAGTCACTCGGTCAGTCAGACCTGACATAGCAGACCACGCGCATCGTTTCCACCCGATTTTCACCGTAAATTCTGTCCCCGCTATCTATAATCGCAGCCAACTCCGCGCCGGTTGGCCATTTGCAATAGGAGGAAGTTTACGCCACCAACAAAGGCAGTCGAGACGACTCGCATCGAGCTTTTGCTGGCCGACGTCTCATCTCACCATAGTGGGTTAGTCTGTATCCTTCAATTGAATCCAACATTCGTTAAGCCCTTGCTATCACTGATGTTATTGGCGCATTCATCAAAACATTCCATAACTGCCTCACCCATCACCACTTCAAATCATCTCTCATTCTCCATTTTGTTTTTATCACTTATCCATGCAATCCTACACATCGGAATCGTCCACAGTTCCGTTCAAAGAGGACTTAACTAATTTTTTGGGGGACGTTTAGGGACACTCAGGCACAGTCGAAACAGGGCAGATTCTAGCAACACAGGCTGTCGCGAAAGCGAACAGGGAAGCTGGTCAGCTAAGCAAGAGGGAGGGCAGCAAACCGCTAAGGGGCAACGAAGTGATGGAAGGATATCTTATTCAAAGCCTCCGATGAATGGTCGAATGTATGGCTACAGCCGATGAATGGATGGGTGTACGGCTAAAAGCAGGGTCAGATGAAGCGGAAGGTATGCTTTCGCAAACATATAGTGCTACCCTCTTTATCGCAAACGAACATTTCGAACAGTGAAAAACTAAAAAGCGTGCGAGCAGCAGTTCCAAGCTTCGAGGGAAATGTTGCCTCATCAACTGTCACCGTGTCACCGTAGCTGATGATCTCTCCCCGGTTTCTGGATGGCGGATATCCAGAAAGTGAGAAACCTTGGCATTTGGAGGTGTGATCCGGAGCGTATTCCCGCTCACTGGGAACTCGGTGATTCATTTGAAGAGTGCGGTTCCCTGGCGAGCTTGTGACGCATACAAAATGCAGCAGGACACTTTTTTTGCTGATGCTGTGAGGCGTGTATGTTCAGTCATATACAGATCTCACAAGCTGCTCCAAACTTTAAACAGTGTGGAATAGAGCACATTTTTGGAGCAGATCGTTAATTTAGTCGATTTTGCTACGCTAGTCTGGTGGAATTCGCAGAGTCCTCACTTCACTATTTGAGAATTCGCAACATCTCTTGTGTAAGAGTTCACGTCGGTACGACGACAACGCCTCTCTTAAGCGAAACTCCCAAAGTTGCAGACGAAGAGCTGATAACTGGCGCAGATCACAGTGGCGAATAGCTGTATAGCGTCCTCCACCCCTTAGCCCCTATCATATTTCTACGTAAACTGCTTATTCCTCTGATGTGTGTCTGCAGGAGATAGTCAAGTTTCTCACAATATTGTCGGATACGTTCTATTCTTTGACGTGGTTTTGTCAAAATGTGCTTGTTCCCAATGGAGTCACAGCTCTTCTCCAAAGTCTTCAGTAGCGCCGTTGACCTAAACATCGATCAAGTTTTCACAGCCGTATTTGACGAAAAAGCATGGCATCATTGCCGATATCGATTTTATAAATACAGAACTTGAATATTGTCAAAGTTACCTTGATAAGTTTCGAAACTGAAAACTTCTGAAATCTGTAAACCAAAAGTCTTAGTAGAGCACGTTGTTATGCAAAGGAAAAGCACCTCTTGTCAAATATGACCTCATCTAGTTGCGCTTACAACGAAGAAACTAATAAGTCTTGGAATCTTAGGAGTGTTGTGAGGGCGCCCATGTACACGCTAAAAATTCGGAGCCATGGTTTAGAAGCTTTCAGTGCTGCGGATTAGTGAACTCTCCTTCTGTCGCGAAACGCGAGATGCGTCATCGCGGCTCATTGCAGCCCGCGTGTAGCAAAAAAGGGCTGACCGCCTCAGCGGCGCCTATGACGACAGGAAACGATGAAACACATAGTGCAAACGATGATACACCCAGCGGAAACTGGGAGAGAAAAACTAAACGTTTCAATGGGAAAAAGGGCACGTTGCATGAATCACCGAAAATGGAAGGTAGGCAGATCAGCGAAATCTGCCCCAGCGAAGGCTCGTCATTCGGACAGTTATAGCAACCAGGGACAGGCCCCTGGTGTGGAGCTCAGGAGAGCTCCTTATTAAGCGTCGCCCTTCAAGTGGTCACGCCTGCGCAGCAACCGCAGCAACATATGTCCATGAACGCAGTGCAGCTGCCAAGATTGCAGATTGCGAAATCCGGTGGACAGCATCGCAAATGGCCACAATTCTGGGTCACATTCCTGCATGTAGTTGACTCGCAACCACTCGCAGAAATTGAGAAGCTTTCTTACCTGCTATCCTTTCTAGAAGGCAAAGCGCGAGAAGCAGTAGGTGTATTCACAGCCCGAAAATTACGAAGCTGTTAAAATAACGCTCCAGCAACGATTTGGGAGATCCGAAGTGCTTTTGAAGTCACTGTACGCAGAACTACATGACGGAGCAACTCCCACAAAGGACTTCGAGGAATGCGTGGCGAGCGTCGAGCGCATTCTACAACAACTGGAGCAACAGGGAGAAAACATCGACAATTCGCAAACCGAGCTTTGCGTTGAAAAACGGCTACTGTGTTGGGCGTTGTTGGAAGTGGAATAAGCTAAAGATGCTGATGCAGCCTGGAGCGTCCGAAAATTGAGGAACAAACTTCAAGCTGTAGTGCGCGTCAGGAAGAATATGCGAACTGCGACTACAGGAAAACCGACGCATGAGATTCGGTAAGTTCAAAAGCACGAAGGAAGGCGAGAACAAAGAAATCTGGGAGGTGTAAAATGAGAGGAAAGTTTACACACACTTCTGCACTACCCGTAGTGGCGAAACGACAGATCGAGGGGAAGGGCAAACGGCACAACCTTACTCGACAGGTATGTGCATTTTGTGGTGACCACACCGGGCCGATATTTGTCCACGCTTTACCACTTTGAAGGAGCGGTTTTACCGCACTCGGCAGTTACGCCTTTGTTTCAAGTGTCTCAGAGAGGGTCATAATCAAAGAGATTGTACACGAAATGTTTCCTGCTATCATTGCAAGCGCAAGGGACATTCCACAGCACTCTGTAAAACGTGGCATCGATCGCAACAGGGGAAAGAGGAGAACCCACACTCAGACGATTCGCACTGTCCCGGCTATCGCGACACCCGAACAGCAAGAGCAAGACAGAACGGTATTACTCCTATCCACCTTTGTGGAGGGTAGAGGCGACGCACCACACACAAAAACGATCAAAGTGCCCGTGCTATTCGATGTTGGGAGCGAACGCTCATTCATCACCGAAGAAATAGTCCAGCAGTCGGGCATCGAAGCAACTCAAGAGACCGTTGATTGTTGACGGATTTGGTGGGACGCACATTACCCACTGCACATCTGAGCGCGTTAAACTAAAAATGAAGCGCACTGATGGACGGCTTTTCACCATGTTCGCGAACTCGATATCAAGACTGATTAGCGAAATTGCAATCGCCAAGCTAACGGAAAAAACGCTACGGCGGATTCAAACATCATCCTACCGGCGGTTACACTCAAGCCGCAGATCCTCGTAGGTGCCAATTATTTCCACGAAATCTTCAGAAGTCCCTCAACAAAATTACCGTCCGGATTCCATTTGATACGCACTTGTCTAGGCGACATGATCAGCAGACAGGAACGCAGTAATCGGCACGGTACCTCTTCAAAGATCAAGCCTGCAAACCGCTACTGTTGCAACGTGGCCAGTGCAAAGGACGAGCTAGAAAAGTTCTGGTCGCTGGAACTTGTAGGAGTTAGGGACCCATCTTTACAAACGGATGATGATCTCGCCATGAAAAGGTTCAACGAAAGCATTGCCTTTAAGGATGGGCGCTACTGTTGTGGCTGGCCGTGGAAGGAGGATGGGGGCAAATTCGACTGCAACTTCGGCCCGTCTGAAAACATCACTCAAACGCCTCCAAAAAGATCCCGAGCTGCTCCGTGCTTACGAGAAGTCGTTCGACGAGCAGCTAAAGATGGGGATAATTTAAGACGTCACAAATACACAGCCCGAAGGCCCAGTGTACTACATTCCCCACCAGGCTGTTGTTAGGCCAGGCAAGGCTACGACAAAAATCAGAATCGTGTATGACGCGTCGTCGAAAACGCGGAAAGAAGGGCACTCATTAAATGATGTGCTATTCAGAGGACCACTACTCGTAACAAACCTCTGTGGAGTTTTACTCCGAGTCCGACTAGCGCCAATATCTATAACGGCGGATGTCGCGAAAGCCTTTCTACAGATAGCTCTACATGACGACCAACGAAACGCAGTACGCTTCATTTGGGTCAGAGACGTGACAGCACCAGTCAGCTCGACGAACCTTAGAGTGTTCAGATTCACTCGAGCACCTTTCGGCGTGATCTCCTCACCCTTCCTACTGAACGCTACCATTCAGTATCACCTCAAAAGGAAAACGACTGAGATTCGAGAGGAGATACATGACAACATCTATGTGGACAATGTGTTCTTGACCGCACACCAAATACCTGCAGCGATTGAGAAGGGTCAAGAAGCGAAGAGAGTCTTTAAAGAAGCTGATATGAATCTTCGAGAATTCCGAAGCAACAATCGGGAAGTGCTTTCCGCCTTAAATAAGGACTCAGACTCACTGCAGCAAAGTGCAACACTGCTGGGAATCGTATGGGACCTTCAAAAGGACACAATGGTCTTTAACACGAAAAAATGTGACAACTGGCCCGCAACCAAACGACAGTTTCTCGTATATACAGCAGAGTTCTATGACCTTTTAGGGCTGCTCACGCCTGCCACACTATCGTTGAAACTGTTCCTCCAACATTTGTGGAAAAAGGAATACGACTGGGACCAGCCATTCGATAACACGGACCGCCAAACTGCGGCAGCCCTACTTGAGCGCTTTCAAGGGCAGTCGCTCAAATTGGACCGAAAACTAACGGCTGAGCTGGACAAAAGGTGCGCCGAAATCCATGTCTTCGTGGACGCCTCTACAAGCGCGTATTCTGCGGTTTCGTACCTCCGCTCCTACAGCCAGGACCGTTACGAAAACTCGTTGCTGATGTCCAAGAGTAGAGTGGCCCCAATACGTGGCATTAGCATTCCTCGGCTTGAACTAATGGCAGCGTTGATTGGAAGCAGATCGCTGAACTTCGTAAAAAGGCAGTTGAAGCACACGGGACCCACTTTCCGTTGGAGCGATTCACAGGCGACCTTGCACTGAATAGCGACGGCCACCACTGTGGACCGTTTTGTCGACAATCGACTCTTCGAAATACGCCGAAGCCCTGCACAGTTCCGCTACGTTGACAGCGGTAATAATCCCGCCGACTTGGCAACACGTGGTCTCACAATAGCGGAGCTTAGGCAATGCAGTCACTGGTGGGATGGACCTTCATTTCTCCAGCAAGAAAGCCGGTATTGGCCTGAATGGACAGCTCCACATAACCCAGTGGTCCTGGTAATTATCCCAAGTACACCAGTGGTGGATGATGTATTTGAATGTGAAAGATTCAGCATTCTCAATAAGCTTAGACGGACAACAGCCCAGATACTTAGAGCGATCAAGCGTATGCTAAGAAGTACCCAAATTCATCTCGGACGAAGGCTATGGGAAACCATCGAATTCGAAGGGCCCGCCACAGTTGGTGAACTGGACTGGGCAAGACTCATCCTTATCATACAAGAACAAATCAAGAAAAGCGAAGAATTCTAGAGAAATACTGACGCCAACTTGCATAAGGATGAACAAGAAATTATGAGATGTCTAGGAAGGCTGGAACATGCAGCGCTACCAGAAGAAACAATTTATCCTATTCTCCTCCCGAAATCATCAGCCCCCACCAGAGTGATCGCATTAGCTCGACACAAGGAGTCCGGACATGCTGGAGTGTCACAGACATCGGCCGACGTAAGGAAACGCTACTGGATCCCCCAAGGTCAAGCAATGGTCAAGCGCATATTACGACGACACTGCACGGCGTGTCGCAGATGGAACGCAAAGCCATTCAAGCTTCCAGCCTTCTCCCGACTGTCAAAAGAAAGGACATGGGCAACGCGAGCCTTCCAAAACGTCGGCCTCGACCACATGGGACCTATAACCGTACGCGACCTTACTGGCACTTGCAAACGATGGATGGCCCTCTTCACTTGTCTAGCGACTAGAGCCATTCACTTGGAAGCAAAGAAAAACTTGTCGGCAGAGCAGTTCGTACACGTCTTGAGACGATTCATCGCCAGGAACGGCTACCCTACTAGTATAGTGCTGGAGAACGCGCCGCAGTTCCAGCTTGTTGAACAAGTCATGCAAAACACCCTCGTTGCACCTATAACTTAGCGACTAATTACTTTCTTGCACTATGGCAAGGAGGTACTTTCTTGCACTACCGATAGCGACAGTGTTAGCGGTGACGTTCTTGTGGCGCTGTGCCACAAAACAATGGCATTGCTGAGCATACCGCTGTGGACTGGGAAATGTTTATACAGGAAATCTGCCATTATTACGTGGAGAGGAGGCAGGTACATCAGTTTTATATCCTTGGCAATCAACCTATACATTTGTTGTTGGTGCTAGCGATAGCGTCTCCTGGTTAGCATCGTGCGACGTATGAGCATGTTAATAAACATTTACGCTTCGAATGTCGCAACCAGTGGCATGACCAAACACTTCGAGTTTCCAAGTCTCACTGACAACGCCGGCCGGCTGTATGATCCCCACTGACGCCGTTGTCATTGTTGTTGTTCTTGTTCATGCTGTGGTTGTTATTGTTGTTGTCTCTGTTATTATCGTTGCTGTTGTTTTTGCTGTGCTTGTTGTTGATGTTGTCGTTGTTCCCCAATTTCACTTTTCAAGCAGCGAGATTGGAATAAACTAAATAATGTCAAGGAATTTATTGCAAACAGATATGCAAAACTGGTATAACGAGCTTTAGCACTGACTGCTTTGTGTGTTCTTAAGTCACGAGCACTCTGTTCACGTCATAACTTTTCGAACATTGCAGAGAACGATAGCGCAGCCAGCAATTGCACATTTTGTACTTCAGTTGAGCTGAAAACTTGCAAGAATATGTCATTCGATGTGATAGGTTGAACGGAAGGAAAAAAAGACCGCATTTTCTAATGTGAAGTTTTCGAGTTAGCCCATTCAGTAAATGTTTCTTTAAGGTCTGAAGACAGAAATTGCATATTTGTTCATGATGTTTTATAGTTGCCACAATTGCCTTGGATAATGGGGAGTATGGTAGTGGTGCGAACGCACCGTTCGCGGTTCGCAGGTGGGGTGCCATTGTTAAATGCAATAGTGCCTGCACACGTTGTCAGTAAAATAGCGAACGTTGCTAGGATTCTTCCCTCAGGAATTTAAGGAATGAAGTAGCCCTCTGGGAGCCTCTGAGGGGCGATGACCTTTTGCGAACGAAATAATCGCCTACCTTTGCTTGAGCTTTGGTTCTCCTATTGTGGCTCGACGTTCCTCAGCCTCCTCCTCGGGCGCTCATGCGTTCTGATCAGGTATTCCAAGATCTTGCTCATCCTTACAGTCATCAACGACTGATGAGAGTTCTTTTTCTAGCTTTCTCACTTCGTTGACGTACATGAACCTGGTGTCGAACTTCCGCAATCGTGCATAGTATTGTGTGCTTAATGGATCTTCGGGGAAACGACAAGCTTTATTCATGACGATATTGCTACTGTGTCAGGAGCCGTTGCTTGAGCTTGAGGTTGCAGCTTTGATGTCAGTTGTCGCCGCATGCTGTTTGCACGAAAACGTATAAATTTTTGGAGTTTCAAAAGCCATGATAGATAAACACTGTAAAAAAGAACGTCTTACGAAAAAACTTGCTCCCGAGTTCTCGGCTGCTTTTTTGTTCCGGTTATCAGGATCTGTCGAAGCTCCTTCAAAACATCCCCCTGATGTACTTTTTTTTATTGTTGGAGGAATCAATTTGCAACTTGAAAAGCTTTAACAATTCTTCAGTATCAGAATTGTTTACAGGAAATGCGGATGGAGTCGAAATCTCGTGAAAGCAGGAGCGCAATTTTCAACATAAGGGGAAAAAACTGCGTGAAGAATGTAGGAAACTCCTTGAAATTTTTTATTCTTTTCAAATTCATCGTTTCAGCTCATCGCAACAACACCATTACGTCTCCTCGACATCGTCGAATTTCACAAAATCATCGCTGAACTTTATGTTTTTCTCTGAAATGCTTTTCTTCATTTTACACATCTCAGTATCTAAATTAGGCTACTTCTCAGATAAGACCTTTGATTATCTCCTCCACTTTTGATCACTCTTGCTTATTGATGAAAATCAGTTTATAGGCATAAAGACGAAGGATTCTTTCAAGGGGACAGTGAATCGTTTTAAAATTTACTATTTTTATCGTCCAAGCTAAGGCAGACTAAAGTGTGCATGATGAAAGGGACGTTCAACAGCTCTCCTCTCTGCTTCCTCCTACATTTTATCAACATAACACTTAGGGATGAAGTCTTCAATTGATCATAAGACCACCTATGACTAATGCAAAAGTTATATAGTTTTGCTGACCACTGTTTTGAATATGCAAAGAAGATACACGCTGCTCGGATGACACTGGCTGGTCACGGACTAATCGAATACAGTAATAAATGTAGACTTTCGCACTGTCACCACGTTACGGGATTCATATGATGCTATTACATCTGTTTACATTACGGATATCTCATGGGTTTATTTATGTATCATGCAGTAACGATGTTAATGCTACGTGCGCACCCTCTTAACCAAGGTACAGTAATAACTGCACCATGTCAAGAAGGTCCCGTACCTCAAGACGTATCAGCATAAACCTCTTCATCTTTCGACAATAATATTTACTATTAAGGAAGAAAACTTCTTTCTAAAGAAGAACAAATCGTTCCTCTAAGCGATAATAAACACTAAAAATCACTGCAAGCAAACCTTTGACAACTCACATCAATGACCCTTTGAATGAAAATGTTAAAAAACACTGGACTGTTAGAAAAGAAAGAAGAACCTGTAATAATTGAGCGAATGATCCGCCGTTTTCGGCCTCAGGCAGTACAAATATTGACGGATATCCTTCGGATTCAAGTAAAACTGCTTCTTGCTACTTTCACTCCTGCAAAAATAACAATGGACACCAAACAGGCCTTGAGATGCGCAAGAAAAGTGCCGCTGCAACAATCCGCACTTTCACGAAACCATCGAAAGTTTATCAAAAGCAACACAACGCGTTCAACAAGTCTTTTAGACATTTATTGGTACAAACCACAAGTGTGCTTATCGCAGATGTGTCTGCAATGGGATCAGAAGTTCGAGGCAACAATCACAAAGTACATACCGCACATCACCAAAATAGACAAATTGCAGTTGAAGCAACCAGCCGTTACTGATGAATTCATCCAAACGATTTACTTTCTTGAGCTGTTTTCCATTTTAGACCACCCATGAAGAATCCACCAGATCGTAGGAATTGTTGCATCCTGCACCTCGTGTCATTTGTTAGTTTTGCTCAGTGTATCAGATTTTGTCTAATCGCAAGAGCATTGTAGTCAAAATCCCTTATAGAAATGATCCTCGCAGTCCTTCGTTGACGTGACGCAACGAAGGACAACCAGGACTTAACCAGAGGCATATGAAATGCGCATTACTACACACTCAGTACTCCCAACATGCTATCACATAAAAATATGTTCGCAGTTGGGTGGGAAACTCCAGCCAGCATTTATTTCAACTTCTATCATGCGTTCATCGTTGGATGTTATTTCACACGGAGAAAAATTTGAACGACTACTTTTAACGCACTCGAATGCTTTTAAATTTTATACAGGTTGTCCCTCTGAAAAATAGCTTCCCGTACGCCTGAAGAACATCTCAACTTTGGCTCATTTAATGCAAGGTTCGATAAGATGGCAACATCAGCGCTAGAGTAATGCCACCTGCCGTGCTTTTTTCCCACTGCACTCCGCGCATTTCCTCCTTATTTGCACACTTTTGCTGACAAAGCGAAAAACGCTCTGTTTATGCAATAAACAATAGTTGTCAAATGTACTACAGAAGATTTCTGAAGTTTTGGATATTTTTATATTAGAAAGTTCGAAATTTCACTGCCATCGTTATCTTAATCTTCTCCTTTTTCCAAATACTGTTATCTTTCGAATGAAAATAATACAAAAAATAGCCGCAACCAAGAACGGAAATAAAAACCTATAGCAAAACTGGCGGTGGGATTTCAGTGGAAGTGCAGAAATTGGACGGCTCTAAAACGACTTTGTCAAGGATCATCGGTGTTGCGGATGTGCTTTGAATCTGCGCCTCCAGATAAACATCGTTATTCTGAAATAAAATTTAGAATGCACCAATAAATTCATGTTCTTTCAAAGAACACAGCTTTCACCACTGAATTCTGAACTTATAAGGAAATTATAACATTATGTAATAATGAACTCGCTTGAGATTCACAATGTTCCAACATATGACTCGAAGGAAGCGTTCGCGGAGACAAGCCGGTGATACTCGAATTTGTTGACAAGCTTAGTTTACTGCTGGCGAGGTAAAAGATGGCGGCTCATTTGATTTGCTGTGGGGGCTGTATTTGGCTCGTAAAGAATAAAACAGTGTATGCGTTTTCGCAGCCTGCAATGTTTTATCCGGTACGGACAGTATCGCAGGTTGTAATCTTTCCAAAGTGAGTTTTAGGAGAGCGGCTTGGGGAGAGGGGAGAAGGTGGAGGGAGGGTGATTTGTGTCAGCCGGTGTGTAACATGTGTACCTGCAATCTGCAATAATTTACGGTTTAATGTGTTGCATGCGCAGAAGACGTCCATACATTCGTTCGTGCGAGGGTTAGTTGAATTGTTTTACAGGGCAATATGGTAAGTGAAACTTCGTTTTTCTCGTGAATGTGATTACAGTTCCGTTTCGTATTTGTTGCAGGGATTTTCGGATTTCGAAATCTCTGAATGATGCAAATATGTTAGGAGCTAGATGTGAAAGAAGTTGTTCAACACATATGAACTTTTACAATCTAGAGAAATTATTTGGTTCTTATGTACACATGCTTGTTTGAGGTTATTAGTGCTCTTTGATATATGAGAGGGGTAACTAGAAAGTTTGACGGAGTTGTCAACAAAACACGCAGACTTTCACGAATCGTTTTCGAACCTTTCCCATTCCTAAGTTGATTCCAACACAGAGGGTTGGGGGACATCTTTAAGCGACGTTGCGACTCACACCCATCATCGCTCCTCGTACACTTTTTTGCCAAATTTGCAAATCCTCCCTATCGTCGCTGATTTCGACATCTGCGGCTCATTTCATGTTTCCCGTTTGTTTAGTGTGCACTTTTACATGCAGTAAATAAATTAAGAATGCATTTGTGTGCATATTTGCCTCATTTCGGTTGCTTCAGTTCGTCGACAAAAGAAATTAACTGAAATCACGAGAAATCCTGGATGCGCATTTTGTATCCGGTTGTTTTTCTAAATATAAGAGCTCAGTACTTTTACAGTTCAGAAGTTAAAAAGTCTTTTAGAGGAAGTCTATAGAGCAACCGATTCGATCGCAGTATAAATGCACATTGGAAAATATTTGTTTCTCATTTATAAGTTCATGAGAGCGCTGTTATCCCACTAAGAGAATTAGTAAAGTGCACGTCCTACTTGCGGTCTCATAGTCTTTGTCTTGCCTATTTTTTTGCCTTCATAGCGATCACCTATATTCAGTTCTCCTTAAATTCCGATTAATGGTTTGAGAGACTAGAAATTGGAACTTTTTTTGCTAACTGCAAAACACTTTTGAAACGCGTTTGATAATATTTTTTGTGGCACCACTATACACAGTCCCTCATTCCAATCCCGCTCTTCTCGTGTGCATTTCTGAGTCTTCGGAAAGTAGTTAATGTTTAACGAGTGGAGAAGTGCAATTTCTTTAGAAAATTTTTTGTCTCGTTCCCGTCCTGTCCCCTCCTACTGGCTTCCGGCTGCTTTAAGCTGTTCTCAGATTACGAGAGTGTTTCCTGTATACTTTATTGGCGATAATAGCTCATAAATGAGATTGTTTGGGATTAAAGTCTCTTCAGGTATACTGTTTTGTTATGAAAGCATTCGAATCGAATTGAGAGAAAAGGGGAGGGGGGCGGGGGATGGGGGGAGGAGGTGAAATGCTGAAAATTTCGTGGTTACTTTGGAAGGTTTGAATATGAACTCCTGTCGCAGTTGTCGGAAACTTTTCGACAGCAGAATTGAACTGAATCCTAAAGTAAGGCTATAAAAGCCCTCTTTAGCTCTTTAATGCATTACAATGCAAGAAAATGCTTGTTTTTGAATTGAATCTCCTTTTTCAAAAAAATTAAGATTCTCATCGTAAGATTGTCCGACCATTTCCGGTGCCCTCGCGGAAGGACTTTTCCATTTTCGAGGTCGTGTAACCGACCTGATCTATCCAGCTCATTCTCTCTCTTTTCTTTAAAAGGAATGCTGCATCAACATTGTCCATAATTTGGGCCGTGTTTTTCTGATTTTTTCTTTTCATTTAGTATTTTGCTGCACGCCATGCGCATGCCACCATATTGCTTTCAATTGCATGTTCCATGCCAAGAATTTCTTCACCTTTGATCCGTCAGTGGGTCCACAGGGCCGGAAAACGAAGGTAGGGATGGTTTCCACTGACAGTCAGAGAGTTAAGATATTTGTTAGGTTCGAGATCATGTTAGGGACATCTCTTTGATTCCCTGCTTAGGGTGGATGTGGTTCCGTTGGTCATAGGGAAATCTAGATTTGCGCAAATGTTCGTCGAGACTTTGTTTTGCGAAGCAATTTCTTTCTCCTGAACACAACCTGGAAATCTGAAAGTGAACAGAGCACTTTCTAAACGTAGTGGCTATGTATTTGATCCCTGAAGATTTTTACAGAACCATGGGATAATACGATTCATAAATTTCACCGAGCTTGGAACGGGTGTATGAGAAATCATAAAAGTGGGACGGGATTCTGCTTCGCTTGATTCAATGTTCTGATCTGTAAGCTCGTTTTGCATATTTCGAGGTTCCATATAGCGTTTCCTTTGATGTTAACTAATGAATAATGTATATAGGATCTACTGTAGTTCAGTCTCCGAAACGTTTCCTTTGGTGTTAACTGTAGTTCAGTCTCTGTTCTCTCGAAGTCGTTTGGAGAGTCGCCTGTTTGGTCAAAGAGGAGTTGAAATCAGATAATTAAATTTCGTTTCTTTCATAGTCAGAGTTCAGCATGTGGGTTTTTTGCTGAGTTAAAGTGAATTTCGAATATGAAATCTCATCACAGCTAGGATTATCTGATTTTGATGAAATGATTGATCAGTTATTTAACCTTTTGTTGCACCATGAGTTCATGAGAGCGCTGTTTTTCTTTATTTATAAGTTCATGAGAGCGAATCAAATGAGCCGCCATCTTTTACCTCGCCAGCAGTAAACTAAACTTGTCAACAAATTCGAGTATCACCGTTCCGCAACCCTTCATAGCCTTCCGAAATGACACAACATTTCTCTATTTTTCCTTAACTTAGATGCATTTTAACATTCGTCCACTAGTCAAATTTCTTCACATTTGCTCGATTCCAAAGAAATAATAACGCGATGGGCAATTCATCAATGTGAGACAATCCACACCTCCACTCATTTCAAAACCAACCAACAAACAAACTATGCAAGCACACTCAAAATAATGACTGAAAACGCACACCTTTAGTAGCGGGATTAAACAACGCAAAAAGATCACCACAACGGATATAGGCAAAAATGTTTTTTCCACAGCCACTGGCGCTCATAAATGAATATAAATCTCAAATATGAATATGAACAGAGCAAATATGAATGTGAACCAGCAAATGGAGCAAATATGAATGAACCAAAGAATAATATCGCAATTTCTAAAGTTAGCGAATGCCTTTTTTGGTTTCCCCGTAAAAAGGAAAAAACGAATCAGAGAACGACGCGGACGCGTAGGTATGCATCCAAAGCGCACACCGCGGGAAGTTGTATTTCCTTGTACGTCTCCATTTCTGTTCGCTTCTTCCGCCCGCAAAGAAATAAGAGATGTGTGCAAAAACGAGGAACAACAAAAGCGACGCGACGATGAAAGCGAGGTAATGTTGGGGGGAGCAAAAAACTGGCTATTAAAACGTCGCTCAAAAATGGACTTAGATGAAGGAGAAAAGATGGCCTATCATGCAAGCTAATTACACACACGAAAGCGGTTATTCAAAATGAGTCCTGTATCTGCATTTTTTGAATCAAAATATTTGCATAAAATGTATCAAAATCTGAGGTTCCTCGAACAAGTCTTGGTCTTAAATACCGGGACGGATGGAATCGGCTAATATTCAAAATCACGACGTGCTGCGTTGCCTAAACACAAGCGTAATTCAAGGCACACAGCAGGCACTCTGTTGCAACGCAAGGAAATTTCTCATAGTGACTGGGAGAAAGTGATGGTACTCCGCATAACCTCATCCGCCTTGCCTCTCTGCTGTATTTCCCCAGCTGTAAGCCGCACCCAACCACTACTCTTTGTACTTTCTAGATCCTTCAACAAGCTAAATAACCTAATCATGAGTCGCCACAATTTTTCTACCCACGACAGCAGAGGAAGTCCGAATTTCCGAAACTTAGAAACCAAAATCCCGGCTATCCGGATATTCGGCAGCCCGAGACGAGAAAGCTACAAAATTGAAATTTAGAAGGTCGCATTCCCTCCCCCCCCCCCCCCCCCCCCTTCAAATTCTGAGAACCTCGAACCACCTGCGAAGATTCGAAAGAAAGTTTGTTCGGTATCTGACGTTTGCCAACATCCCTCCGCCATTCCTAAGAATAAATAAATCAAATCTTCCAGCAAGCATGGTTGGAAAATATGGTCAAATTAAATTTCAAACGTATTTACGTGCTGTAAGAGCAGGTATCAGTAGAGATGATAAAGAAGTTCAAGAGTACAAACCTCTGCATTATAAAACTTCGTCCTGAAGTCAATAGGTTTCTTAACAGGAAATTTGAAAAACTACCGAAAATACATTTTTTCGTCGGCGGAAGTCTTGTAGATCACTGCACATACCAATCTAAAACAAAAGTCAAAAAGCTAACATATTAGAGGAAGAGCAATGCAAACAGAAACTCCAAAAACGGCCACCTCGAAACTCATGACACTTCAAAATCTTTTTCGTAACCCATCTACCGAGTGTTAAAAATGTAGTCTAACAAGTCAGAAATTCTTTGAATAGTATAGCACAGGAATCTGACGCTTAAAATACTGTCAACTGGAAACAGCTCTACAGAAAAGAATATATGAGTGCTGCTTTATGAGCTCAAATTTTGGAATTTTTTGAAGAACACTACTTCCCACGTCCGTTTTTCCGAATCTCTCTGCCCTTCCTTAAGGAACCTGTTGGCGATTCGAATATTTACAGTGAAAAATCCCGCAGTACTCAAAAATCAAATCTTATATTATGAATGTATTAAATAAACAGATTTAAATATAAATTTAACGCCGCAAATTAATAAATCTAATAACCATGAAGCAGCATAATGCGCAACTGAAGGGGTTCAGTCCACTTCATTCAATAGGAAGCAATCGCAAACGTTATGATAAATAACCGCATCGACGAAATCCAAAACTTGGCTTGCGTTAAGCGATCAGATGACTATTTGCTGCAAAGAATGATACACTCATCTAATGCCCATTCATGACCTAAGCAAATTAGCTCACACATCGCTTACACACTCCACAAAGCAAATGGCCATTAATTCAAAAACTTAGTCAACGGCAGTCTTCTACATGCCCATCATAAGACGCTATTTCTCACATGCGTAAAAAATTGAAAACCTGGACGGTAAACAGGGTCAGATATACGAGTGGGTTAAGGATTCGAGCATTGCGATACGACACTCTAAATCCACTTGCACCGATAATAGTCAACACAATAGAATTACATTGTACGTAGGAAGGAACAAAGGTCATGAAGAATAGAGGAGAACATTATGCCATAAAAGATGTGAGAAAAAAGCGTTCCGGAACACAAAAAAATTAGTACAGATGATGATCTAATTTCACCCAACTGACGCCAGAAATCAGCAATAGCTGATGACTGAGTCTCATAAAAAAGATAAAATGCGGCGAATACTGCGTCACCATTAGTAGCCTAATTAAATCTCCACGGCCGTCAACGAATTTTCACCATTCCAGTGGTGCAAAGAACAACTACACAAGACTTTGTTTATCTGAGAAGCAGATCTGTTAAAAAAAACATCCAAGTCTAGGTGGTTTAGTCAAAACTCCCTTCAAATATTCAATAACGGCAACTCTTGGCAACAAAAACCTTCCGAATAAGAAATTCATTGCTAATAAAAGACAAATGGAAATATTTTCAATGCAGCACACAAATGTTTCACTAAAAATCTCGCAATGTTGCAGGGCTAATTTTATCAGTTTGCCTTGCACATTCCAGCAAACTTCTCATAGTTCGACCGAAAATGAGTAAAAAATACAGCAGTAAGTGTGCGGTGGCCAGAAAGTAGATAATGCCACTCCACCTCAAACGAGCAACATCCGAGAGCGAGGCACTACGGTCATAAGCGACAGAACTGGTAACCGCAACAAAGGGATAACTCAGACATATTTACATGTGCTGCTCAAGAACTTCGCACCTTTGCGCACTCAAATCAAAAACGTTTCAGTAAGATCGATGATATGAATCACAGCAAGCCAGGGTCAATAAGCCAGGAGATTCTCCAGGTTCCAGAGAGCAGAGGCTTCGCCGTGAAATCAAAAAATATTTTTCACTGATGGGTAACATACCACTGCTTCATTTCATTCGTTAAAGAGCGCTTATTGGGCAAATTAACAAGAAACAGTGCAACCAGTGAAGAGCTAAGAAATTATGCGACGACCGTAAAATGCGGTCGCAGTTAAGCGACCACTGTAGCGAGAATGTCTCACTTGCATTAGATAATGACGCCGACTTATTGAATAAGAATTTTAAAAGTGTTCACAGAAATACTACTGAAAAGGTTTCCTAAACATTAGCGTCTTCTACTGGAAGCGTACTCTTAAAGAGGGTAATTCATATCGGTATTTTCTCATTTCATCTACTTTCTTACACTCATTTGCTTATTCCATGCACAGTTTGTCTGCTTTGGTAAAATTCACAGTTGAATGCCGATAACGACGCTTCTGCTCACTGTGAGACGTCCATCAGCTACACCTACTCACCAACCACATATCACTTTTTTAGACAAAAAACGGGAAAACTGAGTAGCTGTTGCAGGTGAAGGTACAGGTGGAAGTGAAGCCAAAACACACCTTCAACCCTCACAAAATCATCGCCGAATATCTTTCGCAATTTCTATTAGGGCACCCATCCATTCACGAATACTTTCAATAGCACATGAACGATACAAGCTGACACTGATGACGTATATTACGTTTATTCTCCTTGCTCTTCTCTATAACGGTAAAAGCGATATGGCTCATCAGCTGCCCAATTTTTCTAATCGTTGTTTTTCCAGCCACCTTTCAAACCAAACGCAGTTTAAGGAACTGAAAAGAGGAAAAAAAGGAAAACAATATAGTTACCTCAATACATATTTCCATAGCATACTGACTGCTGTCGTTCTGAACGCACACAGAGAAGTGAATGGTTCGCCCAGATGAATACCGCTGAAAACGAATGCAATGGACGCTAAGACTGAACAATACAAAGCAGCACTTTCGAGAGCACAGAAGCGTCAACGTGATATTCATTAATGTAAATAAGCAAAACAAGGTAGTTTCCCATGAAAACCATCGGTTCGACGGATCTTTTAGCTAGTCTTTGTCCAAGCTTTCGCAGTTATCCACAATTAACAAATATCCGCAATTTATAAAACATGTCTGTATCGACATCAGCATGAAATTCGATAATGCATAATGCTCGGTCCCAAATATAACGTAATATTTTCACGAACTCGATTCTAGGGTAAGTCAAAAAAAGTAAAAGGACAATAACTATTTCGCTTCTGATACTTGTTAGCTGCTTTACGTCTGATGGCATATATTCTGTTCAAATGGTTACTGCGGTATTTCGCGGCAAGCTGTCAAAGAACCACAATCCTTCACGAACTGTATAAAGTAGAACAAGCAACCAGCAAATGAATGAGTACGAAAAGATTTGACACGACAGAAGTCGAAAATGGAGTTGGTAGTAAAACAACAAAACCGAACGACAAGCTAGAATAAATGCCAAGAGAGGAAATGCTCCTACTCGAAAATTTGTGGAGCCATCAGGTATTCACCAACAGGTTCATCGGCGGTCTGTTGACCTGTTAGTCGACATTAAGCCGATTCGATCAGTTCGCTCGTCGGATCCCCAGGATCAACTGGGATACAAACTGTATCATACAGCTTTGGTCCGGCCAAACGCCTCATCGCAAACTGCATCGCTTAGTATCATACAAACGACGTCAACGGTGGTAACAATCTCCAGTGACCTGATCAGAAAGAAATAGTGAAAAGCAGATGAAAACGCGTGGAAAATAGAAAAGTAAGGGGGGGGGAGGTAAACGACTTTCTGCCCTTGCCGCTGCCATAGTTGCAGGTAGATGTGGCCAAGCGACCGGGTGACCATAAAAGTGACCGAACCCCCAAACATAAGGACAATTACCGTTTGTATCATCAGTCTAAAAAAACACTACGAATGAAGATGTTCAAGTCGGTTAAAATTTCTGCGAATGTTTAGAAGCGCTTGAAGATGGTTTGGAAACTTCATTGTTCCCCGAAAAACAAAGAGTCATCCGATGCACAACCACACACAAATATAAGTTAGTAATTTGCAGGTAAACTCTTTCAAAAAAAAAAAAAACAAACAAACGGTTATTCCTTGAAGGAGGGATATTCCTACGATAAACAGCTGTTAATCCCACAGAAAAGTGATCATCTTCGTACTCCAAGAGTAAGTACCTGCTTATCAAACAATACCCAAGCCTTTTATCACGTAAATGTCAATTAAATTAACAGCAACACTTCCACGATGTGAACGTAACGGCACCCAACATTGTCCTAATGAGGTCCTCGACCATCCAAAGTACCGATGTAATATTTATCAATCCGCTCTGTACTGAAAAGTTCAAAAACAGTCTCATTTTATAATGCGAGGAGCTCATCCAAAGACACGGCCAATTGAAATTTAGCCCCATAAATTAAACCAAATAATATCATCTATGTAAACCCACGAGTGCTACTCTCGAATCGTCGATGCTTCATTGCATTGAACAAATAAACGGGAGTAATAAGACAAAAATTAAACCTTTCAAGACTAACAACTGATCACGACTCGTCCTCGCCATCCACGCGACCTCTCCACCTGGTTGAAAAACCCTTACAGGAAATACACATTAGAGATCATCACACAACAGAAACAACAACCTTATTTTACAATAAAGAAAGGAAAGCATTGAAAATGCTTACAATAAAATAAAAATGCAGTGAAACGACAAGGACATTTGTAACTGTAGGCAAGGCACGCAGCCACGCGCTTAATCCCCCCCCCCCCCCCCTTCACAAAGCAGAACAGGAACTACGGCAAATGGGTAAGTACAAACATAAATCGGCTAGAGTTGTTTACAACCGTCGACCAGCACGGATTCCGCAAACAGACTGCACTGCTGTAGCCGTCATCCGAAACATGGAAACTGCACCATCAACTATCGCAACGAATTCCAAATGCGAAACAACACGGAGAGCGAACGATTTGCGTGCACCAATTCGATCACCGCCGTCCCATAACGCACACATTAACTGTATTTTACTCTTTTTAGACTACACTGCACATTACTTTCAACTTCACTGAGAATTTGTAATGTTCTAATTTATACTCACATCACCTACCTGTTCCTGCGTTTCGTTCGTCGCATGTACTACTTGTCCTCCTCTCTACTTCAAGACGTCGCTATCCGGGATCCCCACGTTCGGATGTACAATATCCGCCAGTGTTAGACGACATGAGCTCTATGCACACTCAACGAACACTCGGAGGCTTTCTTCGTAAAGTGTAAGCGAACTTCCTCAAACCACTCCACTAAAACTGAGTTTTAAGCAACATAAGTGCTAACAAAGCCTCTTCAACTATTATATGATCTCCTCTCTGCTGAGTATAGCAATCGAATATATCATTTGTGATCGAACACCGCAGTAATCACATTTGCGCATACAACCTACTCTCGTTTCTTCTTCACATAATTCCGAAGGGGTATTCAATAGCGCACGTGGAATTGCAGCATAACCCTACTACCAATAGTGCATGACCCCGACCTGCTGTGATCGATATATTTAAGACTTAAACAACGACATGCTCCAGTTCATAGCGGGCTTCTCACATCCCTTCATGCCAAACTGCTGGTGACTACCATGTACTTCGGACACAAAAACGCTGTTCGCAATGAAACGACAACACGTTCTATATAAATTCGGTCTTCTATCAAGTTGACAAAGGATGAAACGATTAAAAATGAACTACATACGTTACCTATTTGACATATGATCGCACACGTAACCTCAACTCTCCCCGAAAACGTGAAGAGAGAAATAAGACGAAAAAAAAAACCTCATCCACCAATATACCAGCCAGGATTTTGACTATGACCAACACGAGTGTTGCCGGTATATCGTGGACCGCAACCGGCAAAGCTCAGACATTAAATAACCAGTTTATAAGAATTTGTTTCTCCTTTACATGAGTGGAACATAGAATAAAAGTAATAACATATGAAACAAAACAATAGCAAAACAGTCGCCGAACAACATTACTGCATGAGCGGAAGAGCAAAACTTCCCAGTCAACAGCCACAAATGAAACCGCACGTAGTGCCCAGTCGTTACGAGAGGCTATCGTTGTGTTCACTACTAGAATTGGCAGCATTCTTCACTAGTAAAATCAGATCAAACACCACAAGCAAATCAGACAGCAACGACATACTTCAAAAACGAATGACGCATCAACTACGCGGTCAAATATCATCTCAACAAACAACCCCGACCTATGCGTGACGCTTACATACGAGTGAATCGAGCTTCTAACAACTTCTAAATATAACAATTGCCAGTGCATTGCATCGGCTTAACCTACGAAAAAACACGATACTGCAGAATCGCTCACCGCCTAAACCACTTAACACTTGCTCGAGTCACCATCCTGCTAAGTCACAAGCCTCTCCCCAAAGCCCTCTTCCGAAGTTATAACGCAGTCGCAAAACCGGTGCCTCTGAAAGCCTTATTTTCAAACATCCGCCAATTCCTAATACTAAACGCCACAATCGGCGACCACGTGTGGTTACCAAGTTAAACAGCAAACATGTACAGTGAAATAAGTAACGAATGGAACACATATGTGCGGGGAGGCGACTGCATTTAGGAGACGCTTGTTGAGCTGGGTGTGCGCGCAGAGACAACGTGGCCACCCTATGCCTCCACCGGCTTGTTCTCCTGCTTCTCCACGTCATGCACTGCCTTCTCCACCTCATGCTCCTTTTCATGTTCCTCCTTGCACTCTCCTCCCACCTTTGACTCATTCTTTGACGCCTCATCGAAATCACCCACAAGATCTGCAGTTAACGTAAGCTTTAAGAACGAACTTCGAATAAACGAACCTAAATGAAGTTTTCAAACAACCAATGTCCTTTAGAAATGAGGTTCGTTATATGTAATTTTTTTATTACTCGGAGAACTTATTGCAGAATAAGATGACGCATTAAAAAAATAAATAGGGGGACGCAAAGTACCATCTGAATCGCATGTAGCATCACAGCAAGAAGTTACACGAAAACGCCACAACCGACAGACTTCAGAAGTCTTTTCATCACAAAATCTGCGAACCGAAGCAGAATCTGAACGGCTATTTATTTCATAAACACCTTACCTGTACGTGTATGAGTAAAGCAATATGATGTAGTATGTATCGCGACTCTCAAAAGATCTGCGCACATAAGTCATAAATTATAGTCTGCTGTAATCTAAAAGACGTTAACGAATGCATGGAATGACGCTGCGACCCATGGCTCGCCGACTGTATGATGGCAACATGTGGAGGAGGCAACTGTTGCAACCTAGCTTTGCATCCACAACTTAGACAGTCCTAGCATTGGACGCCTGACACGAGGAATCACATCGACGATTCGGCTCACTTATCAGGTCTATCGCTCCAGAATACCTTATTCTCAAAAAACCCATCACTACAAACATAGTAACCGACCACTAACCCACATCCTATAAATGATGCAATGAATCCGTGAGACAAAATATGTGACGGATAGCCTCTAAATGAATACAATTGGAGTTGGATGGGCAAAGAGGAGGGAAGCGGGGGGTGGGAATCACTGCAAAGACAAGGAGGAAAGTGCCGGAATAGAACAGAAATAATCTGTTCATTACTGAATAACGGAGCCATCTAAAAAAGTCAATGCCATGTGATAAAGATAAAACACACAACATTACAAGTCCTCACGTGCTAAAATTCATGAAAATTCCAGATTTCACACAATGATTTTCCTGCACGATCATGCGACTAACAAACACGTAAACCATCTTCCCCTCAATAATTACAAAAACTGTGTTTGGTCTGCCGGTTCTTCCCACTGTACTTTCATCTGATCGAAGAATAATGCTAAGGATAGAGATAAGATGGGGCGAGGGAGACAAACCAGCAAGCGGTCGCATTTCAATAGACTAAGTTGATAGGCCTTATAAAAGCAATGACCTGGAACATCATCCTCCTCTGTTGTCTTGAACTGACTCGTCACGTTGTTAGCCAGTTTCTTCAAATGTGTCAGCGACTCAGCACCCAACTGATTCAGAATCCCCGGTAGCATCTCCGTGATTTCTGAAAAGCGTAAAAATGTCGCCTACTTGTGAAGATCGCTAGCCTCGTGCATGCAGGCAACTGCAACCGTTGCAAACGTGTGAAGAACTTTACTGAAGCAACAAAGCCCGTTTACTATGAGCAACCTCAACCATGGAAGGATTTAAAAAAGCGCATAGTGTTTAGCGAACAAGACCGCAGCCTGTTTCTGTGCTCCACTACTGCCCTAAGGCAAACATGAGACATCAAAAACAACACAAATACAAACAAAACAACTGGCTACACAAAGTGAGGATGATCGAGATCACCAGAACTCGTTTGATCATAACAGATCACTCATTGAGAGAAATCAATATGCGAAGGCCAACTTGTAAGGGCTGAATGAACAGAACGTTGCCTCTCCCAAAAACAAACCTAATTAAACGACATTCGCCTTACACTGAAGTTCCTTACAGTTCGCACATTTTGTGGAAAGCGGAAGACACTTACCTGCAAAGTATACGGAGGATAGAAATTACATAAGTTTTATAGTAGAACAAGCTCCATAAAAAACTTTAAGCTCTGAAATACGGCATACAAAGGCCAAATCTTACAGACATCTAAGGTGGACAGTGTAGAAACGATAGGAGGCCATGGAAACTATCTTCTTGCTCAAAGATGGCGCAGAAAATTTCTAGTCGTGACGAAGAATAAACACAGAACGGCCGCCGATAAAATGGTAGGAAAATGCACTGGTGAACCGAAGAAACTTTTCAACTGCATTATGAGAAGTATAAATCCTTTTTCAATGAAACAGATATAATGAAAAACATACATCCTCATGCGAATTTAAAGGGAAGGAGCGGAGAGAAGTGCACGAGCGATACACAGCATTAATCTGAACAGCTGTGCTCAGATAAAGAAATAAAATTAAGAGAATGAGGAAAGCGTACGTTTATTCTCCGCACCGCCAGTGACAGAGAAAGTGTTAGCTGGCACCGAAGCCTGCACCTTTGGATTGTTGAAGTGAATGACCGTGCCGTCGTCTTTGATCATATTCACCTGAAACAATGTTCACCATTTTCTCTCAAAAATTCAAAATAGTGAAAAAAAGGCAAAATTTTGGCAGATCTGAGCAAATGAACTCGATACTTGGTAATTCTAACCTCCTTTAAATCCCTACCCCCATTTCTTCGCACGAGAGCAACCGAATGCCACCTCGTCAGATATGTGACGCATCAAGTTACTCCACGACCAGATACACAAACTTCAGTGCTTTAGGAATGAGTGGAATTGCTTTGGGTGCCGCACCGAAAACCTACAATCCCTAAATGCTAATCGAGTTTGCACTCCTGGGTACTTTGTCTATCTTAGGCTCTCGCGCTTCCTCTTGGTAACTAATTACCTTCACATTTTTCTTTCATGATTGGTAAAGAATCCCTTCAGAAGATCCGACCAAAAATAAAAATAGACGACTCTCTCTGCAAAAGATAACCAATCACCACTGAATTGAAATACAAGTAAACATGGATTATACCATTTTAACGAAGCAACGTTCGCACATCAACCAAAGAAACACGTACAAGCGCAAGCAATCAGTACAACAAATTCCGATCCACACAAGTTATACTGCACTGCACAGGAGTTACAATACAACATACTTCGAATAATGTAACAATCGAAACGCCGATCAAACTCGACAGCCATCAACAATTTCATCCATCCGCGACAAAATTTGACTTCAGAAAAAAAAACGAACTTGACGTGGAAATTCTGAGTTTTTCTTCTGAGAACTCCCAGTTGCACTGAACGATTTACTTTAGAAAATGAGGATTGATATGACAAATTCCTCGCGAAAGCTCCGACTTCTTCCAGTAAAATGTGACTGCTAAGAGGTTTGTATACTACATCCTATGGATTTAACGAACTTTTCTAGTTTTGTACTACTACGAGCGTGCTATCGAATTCCCCGCCCTTAAATATTCGGAAATTGTATGGTGAACTAACCCACTGAAAACAGCTGAATGCTAATCTGAAGGCGCTCATATTCAGATAAGAGTCATGCAAATTCATCCGCAAGGGAGGGGAGAAGGTAAGTCACTAAGTGCGATGGAAGCAACCTTGCCTACTAAAAAAAGCAATAACAAATCTGTGCGGTGCTATGTATCAGTTTTACGAGAAAAATGAGTCGACTTTCAATTCATTATACTCTGTGTTGCAAAAATGAGTGCGTTAAATACAAGAACCCCCCCCCCCCCCCCCCCCATTCCCACTAACAGCCACTGCAGTTTACTTTAAAAAAGAAAAAAAGAAGGGATTTTGCATGGATCGATATTAAGAAAAAGTGGCCTCGTGGCAACCAATTTACTAGCTAAAGGCATTCGCCAACAACCCGAAACCTGAATGATAGAGACCGTGAAATTAGTGCATAATGCTCCACTTTTACGTATTTCATTATATACGTCACAAGAGGGCACGAAAGATGAATTGAAATAAACCTCTTCAATGCCGGGGATGTTCGTCACCGACATCTTCTTCAAGTTACTCTGCAACTTCTTGTCATCAGTGGCCGCCGTCTTGTGCACAACCTTCTTCTTCCTGCGGGCAGTCCCCTTAAAATAATACACATTCTGGAGAAGCACATTACTCAAAATTAAAGAATCACCTCCAGAAAAACGCAATCTTCGCCTGTTTCTCGCTATCGCCTACAACAGAAAAACCTTTACTGAATTTTCTCCTTTATCAATGAATGAGAAAAAAAAACACGTATTTCCCTTCGGCAAAATAAAAAAAGTGAAGATATGCTACGCACGTATGGTTCGCAATGACAGACGTCCTCTAAAAACCGACTCTCCCTTTCCCTCTTCACGCAAAAAAACCTCGATTAAGTGGTCTTTCTTAGAAAACCAATAATTCTTTTGAAAAAGTTCAGATGAAGTAGAGAATATCGCACATTTCCATCACAATTACCATAAAGTAGGATTACTACTCTTCTTAGACGGTCCCCAAAGCAGCGATAAGGATCTTAGGTAGGACACAGTCGAATGACTTGTTCGTCTAGAAAAAGACGCAGCTGCAACTCGAGGAGCGATGAGCGAAACAACTGCATGAAACTTCGTCAACCAGTTCACATGATTCTTAAACACTTTCTGAAACACAAAACACGTGGCGAATGTCTTGACATCCTGGCACTCCCTCCCCCTGAATCCTCGGTCTCCGTAAGGCGGCGATCCGATACTTGAATTCCTTCTTCCCCCTTCATGGCTGCAAAGTTCAGTGCTTCACGGCGTTCACCATCCGAAACACCTATGTACATTGCCCACCAACAATGTATTCAAAAAGCTTCCACGTGTCTTGCATATTCTTTAGGCATTTCGCACATTTTACATGAGCCGTGTCATATTTTGCGGCGAATAAAGGGAATCCCCTTCCTTATTGAAAGTTGATAACACAAATTCGCTTCATTTTTTCAAAGAAATCTAGAAAGACTTTTACGTATGAGCCAGAATGAAGTAAAATAACAGCATCATTGCACTAACAAGAGCAATGTGCAATAAGGCTGAGCAATGTGTAGGCCCAGGTAACACGCCGTGGTTCACATATCTTAGTGACAGTTTCGTTCTGGTGAGATTTCAGTCTTGCCTCCACTCGAGTGCCACAGGAACAAAATGTCACTGACCTCACATAAGCACTGAACGCGCACTCTGCTATAGACATAAAGCGAACCAACCTTGCCTCCTGTGCGAACTTGCTGAGCATTCTGCTGTAACTTCTTGATCTTCTCGGCGTTCATGCTGTACTCACGAGTCACCCGATTAACCTATTGAAAACCGTAAGCTTCAACTACGAAAGCAATAAGTACGGATCGACGCATACACTATAACTTCGCATAACAGTATTAGTGGGACCAGAAGATTATAAATGAAGGCGATTGGTGATTACGGTTGATCCATACACCATGCAAACGTTGTTTCAAAAGCCCTCGAGATTCCCGAGAAGCATACTTAAAGGAAAACACCATCTTGTCCAAGGAACTTGGGTCCGGGTTCTCTCTCGAGAAATCAAGTGTTTAGATGAGCGCTCTTTTCCAAACTGAGGAGAAGCCGAAAAAAAAACCTGTTCAGAAACCGCAAATTTTGAATGACAATTTGAGTGAGTGTTATCCCGAGAAAACGTGTCCTGCTCTGGTATCAAAACGGGGTGATTCTTTGGCGTTTTGGACCAGAAATCAATAAAGCTGAATAAGAAGGGCACAAAAACGGACAGGAACACAAGGTGGATGTTACATTTAGCAACACCCGCCGTCCAAATATAACTAAAATGACAACGGATTAATATGCATGACCCATAAAAACGCTAAACTTCTACCAACAAAACATTTAGTGAAAAAATGCCTCACCGAAGACATATGCGCGGTTTCATTTAATTTCCTGGCTCCAACCTTCAGGCTGAGAGGGCCGGGGACAGTCATACATGGCCAGAGCAACCTTCCCATCTAGTTTGCCTCAGGCGCATGTTCTCATGCCTGAGAATAACCGCAGGCAACTGATGAGAACAATGGTTACGAAAAAAGAGCGGACAATGAGAACAACCAGATGGCTGGCTGAAACAGCCGTAAAAGGGAGCTTAAATATCTATGCTCACATCACCTTAATGATTTTAAGAAGAAGAAAAAACAACCCATATCCTTACAGCGGACGCCAACTGATACAGCATAAATAAGGATACCTAACTGTCCTACTAATCAGAACCCACCTACAACACTTAGTGTCGATGATAGCGGTAAAAAAGCGCTGTGATGGCCGGCACAGATAGTACACTTCGCCTTATTCAACCTGTCAGTTTTTTCATAGAGCCCAAAGCCCTGTAACTCTGGAAGCAAACTGAACAACCAATTTCTCGGTAAATAATGCAACGGCCGTATTGCTGACTTCTAAGTGTATTTCTGACCGCTTACAATTTTCGAAAACTGAGCGGCACTCGAGGAAAATTAAATGGAGCAACTGCTCAGACGGATATCTGTCTCCATCGTTAGAGAGCTGCTTCTACACCTACAACGTGCTGCCAATTCTTCCATTCCACTGAGCTAGCACTCAAAACACCCAACAATCCAAATTCGGGTGATACAGACGAACTACGGAAGGGCTCATTCCCAACAGCAACGTTTATTCTATCGGTGACATCCGAACAGCGTGCGACCTGATGATGGGCTCGCGATTAATGACAAATAAACCTCGTTCAATGATGCTCACACCCAACACACCACCACAGCCATCCGACTGTTTTGTTCATCAACGAAAACACCCTACAATAAACACGTGAAGTGGATAATAGCAGAGTTGGGCGAGCAACACACCGGTCTATTCAACCCGGCCACTGATTGTTGCGAACTAAGCTGCAAAAATGCATGCAAAGAATCCTCGTTCCACGACGCTCCGCCATCTCAGATGGGAAACCTCGAGCACTCGTCAACGCTCTCAGGAGTGCCCTACCATCTAAGCACCACTTCCCAGCGGGACCCCAACTCCCGCCACACGACCACTCAACACCCATCAACTAGAAAGCAAATGAGGCGTTTATATGCGTCGGTGAATTGGTGCCATTCTTGAGGTCGCTCGAAGCGACTAACTGACTGCTCATAAACGAGCCTCGCCCATCGCGAGAGGTCGATCAAAATGCACAAACAAGAGTGGACAATCCGCGAAAGCGGCAAAACGTCAACGGCCTCAAATGCCGGCTTAACCCCAATCAAACAACAGCCTAGCGGCCCACTTGCAATATCACAGAGAGTGTGTCGCAGCGTTATCCGAACTTTTGGCACACGTCCAAGAATGGTTCACTAGAAACACGGCAGACACAAAATGCAACGAAATGCAAAAATGCGGTATTTTTCTGGATGTGAGGAGCACATACCGCACTTCCAGGATAACGGTGTTGCAGAGGATGAAGAGGAAAGTAATAGGCGAGTCCGGTGAGCACAGGCGTCCTCAAAGGACACTCCAGCGATGGGATCACGTCGCTTAAGAAAGATATTTTCCACTGCGTTGATAAAATGATATAAGGGAGTTTTCGCCATTAACTGAACAGCTGACAAGCACCCTTCAATAGTCGGGCACGTCGCCAATTTAACATTCAGAGAGTTAGGTGCTGGGGACGCGAGGAATGGTGCCTTAATAGTGTTCAGATCAATTAGACGGGTCGTCGGTGAACGGTAAGGGTTTCTAGTGGATCGCTTAGGAAGTCCGGCTTGGGACTTATCCAGTATTTTGTCCCATTTATTGAACGGAAAAGGGTAAGAGTGCAAACATAATGATGTTTTGTGTTAAGAGGCCCAAACCGTCTTACAAACAGAATCGGTGATCGCCACTTTTATCGACGATGTTATCGCTTCAAAACGAAGAATTCCATTCACCGCTATCAAATCCTAAGATTTCCGAATTTTAACGTATACTTTGCCATTCATTATTCTCAGTGGGAAAAAAGTAAGAAAGAAATGCTCTTCAGAAGTTCTCTTTGAAGTTAAAGTACAGCCCCGCATTGCATAGTTGTTGAATTCGGAGAGAATAATTGCTACTCGTTAAATAGAACGTTCGCTAACTCTTCCCCTGTCTTCTCCAGCGACACTAAAGAGCGAAGTGAAGGTCACGTAGGTGCAAATTGAAGCATAAACACGTGCCTTTCTCATTCAGATTTGTATTCCATCGCAACTGGACTCACCTATGAGCAGCACAAAACATCCATAAAGGAGGCAAACTTCGCGAGATGCACGGAGGAAGCCGACGATGAAAACACCAAACGCAGAGGAAAGGTCATATACTTCCCACCGATGGGTATCCGTGAAGTTAACTTCTTCCAGTTTACTGATTTATTTGTTTATTTTAACGCTGCGAAGTGGGAAAACATGCAGAAGTATGTCAGCATGAGGCAATTACACTTTTATTAAATCCACTGCCTCATAAAGTCTTATCACCGGAGCGAACAAGAAGTTTTGCTCGGAAAATCGAACCGTTCAAATTCCTATTAAAAGTTCACCACATGCGAAATCGATCATAGTAGCTAACGGCCTCATAAACTCCCTCAACTACCATCAACTGCTCGGCATCAACCAGCTTTGTCTAACATCGTTAAGCTGAAGTGCGCTCCTCTGTCCTACAGTGAGAAGAGTTGCACTTCTGATACCTGTTTTGATATGCTCACTCGAAATCCCGCTTTTTAATGCAGCTTCCCTTCCCCTGACTTCTAAATTTTCGTCTTCTCCCCTCCTCCCTCTCCAGCCGTTGATATCGATTACACTTCGAGAGGAACATACCTACTCATTAATGGACCGATCTCGACCGCGATCACATCTTACCCACTCCTCAAAACATATGTCGGCATACATCCTCATACTGTATAAGAAAACTCAGTTTTTCGTTACGAAAAGAAGTTGAAGTACAAACATTGCTTGTGATGTGTACAGTTTCTTGCCAAACCCCATTACTGCAGCACGTCTTCCCCGATCGTCTACGAAGACGCCGTCTTGTACTAGTCGTACGGAGTCTGCGCACAGTGATGAAAATAATACTGCTGTGGTATCGTTTCTTCAACAAACCGCTCCTTGATCAAAGACTTTTCCAATATGGTTGCTATCCCCGCCCCCAACAGGATGTTTAGAGGAGGGAGACGGCAACTCCCAAACTCCACCGGGATTCCCACTCTTGACAGACCCTCCCTCTCCTCTCTCGACCAAGCCTACTACCCGCCACAACGTAAACATTTCATCCCCACTTGGGATTCGACAAATACTTCGATCTTAATTCCGAATGGAGGCGGTTGAGCTCATAAGAATGCCCTGGATGCGTCGAACAATTGTAAGGTCAAGTCTCGAGAACGTGACAAAATCGTAGAAACGTGGCTCCAACTCTGACCTCCCAGTGATTAGAAAGTGTCGTGTTACATTAATTTAAAGTCGGCACTCCTAAGTTCCGCTGCGCCTCTCTAGTTGAAGGACATTGTTACTCTTCCATCCGAACGTCTAAGTTGTCTTAAACCTCAGTTCCCTGGACACAGTAGCTTCCAGTGCCTGTACCGATCGCCTCTCGCCATCTCACACAAATAGCGGCGTTCTGAAGAACGCATATCGTCGATGTAAGTCACACAACGGAAAGAGACTAAACTCGGACATCGAACAGCGAAGAGGACCCGCTTCCGACAAATTGAAGAGGAGAGCGAACATGTGTTGTCGCGATTGTTTTTGTTTCAGTGTTCGACGAACAATTCCACGGTTCCTCTATCGAAAGAATTTAACTCGCATAACGCTGATCAACGAAAACTCTTCTCTTCTCTCTAACACAACTAAGAGAGATGTTCAAAACTTCAATGGCAAAAATTCACGCGCAACCTCGAAGGTGATCCTCAAATTTAGAAGACCCTCCCGTAATTCAATCAAAAATCAAACGTTCCTCAGTAAAATAAAACGCTCTAAATTCCATTTGAGGTTACATCTCTCCGAATTCTCTATTTAATTATGTCTGCACTTTTCAACATTCTCCTCCCTCCTCCACCCCTCCCCTTCACTTTTTCATATCCCCCCATACCCCACGTCCCCCTCCCTCTCGATGTATCCCACTCCAACCAGTCTCCTTATATTAGTAGTAGTAGCATAGAATAACAGAACTTGAGAGAAGAGAAGAGAAAACTGTTGAGAGAAAACGGTGATGCACAACTAGGAAATTACCGACTGAAGCAAGCACACTGAATGCGAGAGGCGCGGTTCAATTTTTAACAGCCACTTGTGCAAAGTGGAGAACAATCGAGCAATGCAGGACAGCTAATAACGATCGGACAACAAATCACACCTCATTCAGGAGGCACACCCAGGAATGCGGGCGGGGAATAATCAACAAATCACAGCATGAAAACAGCCGAATAAATTCTGTCAGCAGGCCATCCTATCCAATCTTATTTCAGTTTTCCACCACCTCCTTACCTCAATCTCTCTGACGACTTTCTCTCATGAAGAAAAGTAAGTGACATCCATTCTAACTCTTACCCCAAACACCCATCAAATAGCTAGGCCACAGAATAACCCACACCTCCCTCCCTGCCTGCTTCTTCAACTCTGCACAAATGCCTTCCATATAATAGGAGCCTCTGAAGTAAAACTCATGGCTCCATCTCAAGCGTTCGCCCACGCCTCCAGTTCGGCAAGATCGTCATCCTCTTGCTGCTTTTTGACCGTTGCTTTTTTAGCTGCAGTTGGAAGCCCAGTGGTTGGTGCTTCTGGAAGGCTCGAGACTGTTGCCGGGGTTGGACCCACATTGAGCAACTGCTTATCCAACTCCTCCTATAAAACACTTTAAGCATTAACCAATAATGAGTAAAAATTTTATGCCGAAGTTTCAAAATATCCCATTCTTCGGATGCAAACTGAATGAAAAAGGAGGCGAAGCCATCCCGCATTGCATTATATCCAATAATGTTATTTCAGTAAATACCGAGTTTAATCTCGGACTGGAGAGGATGAGAACTGAAGTCCTTCTTCTCACTCTCTCAATGCAAGCCTTCTCCTCTCCGAGCATTAACGTTATGAAGCAAGGGCCTTTAGTTCACACTGCTAAGCATGCAGCTGGGAGAGCTTAACTCTTTGCAAATTTCTAAGTTCAGCGGATAAAAATGATATGAAATACGACCTGCTCAAGCTCTTCGAGTCCCTTCAGAAGGTCGTCTTCGTTAATATCCTGCCTGAAACCGACCGGACTGCTTATCGCTTCTGCTATTTCGTTTGCCACCTCATGTTGCTCGGCGATATCTTCCATAAGGTCGTGCGCCTTCAAACAAACTTACCTTGCAAAGAAACCGAATCTGATAGATAGTTCATATACATAATGCTGAATCTTCGCAGTGGAAAACGCAAGCAGAATGGAGAAGAGAGTGGAAGAAATGGGATAACAGCTCCCATTCACCAACAGCAAGGAAACTATAGCTAAAACCCACTTTTAGAACCTATCCCTAACGCAAACGATTCCCCATTTATACGTCTTAATAACAAATGAGAACTTCACTCCCTCACACGCTTTCACATTTCAATCATTGCTCGCCCATCACCACTAGTGTTTTTCTTCGCACGTTTCGTTGCAACAGTTTTCAGTTTCTCCACTTTACCACGCCTGCTCATATCCTTTCTGCACATAGTAAAGTATGCGACTTTGTTCACCTTCAGATAAACTGAATGTCTGCGATCCTCAGTCGACTTGAACTATTTTTCACGTGCAATCGAGGTTCCCCTCCCCTCTTCGAGCCTCCTCCCTCTACTAACCGTTTGGAGCAACACGGCAAGTACCATTTCCAGGTCTTCAGTCGACGGGCTTGAATGACTGTAGATGGCTTGAATCAGTGGACTGAGAAAAACCGCAGCTGCACTTTGATAAGTGGATGCACTTTTCTAAAGCAAACTGCACTGTACCATATTTCAACTTGCCCTGTTTCCGCACCTGGCAAAGGTGAATATAATTTCGAAGAAGAGTTCGGAGTGTGCCTAGCTTGTCTCCAATCAATAAACGCACAAAATAAGCACCTCGCGACGCTAGTCAATGATACAATGCCATTCGCTATCAAAGGGCGCTCTTACGAACTCACTTGCTAATGCAGTGACTACAAGCACGGTAGCAACCGAGCACCCACCCACTTCAATGGCGCCACGTGTTGGCTATTTAATTCTAGCGACACAATTAAGCACTGTTTCGATCCTTGAAGGAAGTCAGAAGTGCAGTTTGCTAACACCTCCCTCCCCACCTCGCCCCCACCCTTCCCCTCTCTCCCTCACCTTCATAAGTCATAAAAAATTTCTTATCCAAATATTGAGTTCGTACCTATGAAAAATTCTAAGTTTCAGAATGAAGACCTGAAAATAAGAACCTAGCAAACATCCTCCCCTCTACTCACATAATTGCATTAAGAATCAGCATCACTTCTATTCCACTTAAACAACGTCTACAATGCGAATACTAATTCATGGTTTGAATCATCGCACAACAAAACCCACCTGGTCGACATCCATGTCATTGCGTGCGCCTTTGAGCGCCTTAGCCGCCGAACCCACCACTTGAAACACCTCAGCGTTGGTGGATGCGTTCTCGAGCGCCTCCCTCTGAAACTCGATCGTCGAAAGGACACCATCGATTTGCTGCAGTTGCTTCTCGAACTGCTTCTCGCGCTTCAGTGCTTGAAGAGCAAGTCATTTATTCGTTGTTCCATGCTTCCTTGCCGACGCGACTTCCTTAAACGAAAATAATATTCTCCACCGATAAGCTGAAATGTGAAACATGAAACTAAGACGTGTGTCATGTTGCATTCAAAGTTTTTTGAAACACGAGTCTTTGAAAAGGAGGGCCTGAGCAACCCTGATCTGTTTCTAGTTCATCAACATCCCCTTCCACCTAAAGTGGTATTTTTCCTGAAAAGCATATCCATGGCGCACGAATATTTCCGAACTTGTCGATGAGACCAAACCATGTCGGCTTCTAAAAAATTACTAGCATATAAAGCATCTGCAAAGTTTTCAGATTTTGGTCATCATCTCATTTCCCTTATTTTCACCAACGGATCGAAACAAGATGCACTAAACGGTTAAACCCCGACCGAGGCGGTCTGATACCGAGCAGCTCACTAGATAAGCCAGTGGAAGCTAACTCAATTTTCTTTACGAAATCAAAAACAGCTCCGAATGGTCCACCTAACAGTAACAAATCAAGCTGGTGTACCACAATAAAGTGGAAGAGAACCGGACGGATCCTCCGCCATCCTCGCTTTTTTGCTGTCCATTTACAAAAAAATTCGACAACGAAAGAATATATGTCCTTAAATGCCACTTAGAAGCTCTTCATGGAGACATCGATGGCAGGCACAAGGAAGAACATAAAGGACAGGAAATGACAAGGGATTCGTGCAATCCTTTCGAGGCATGGAAAGGACACCACAGTGCAATGGCACCTTAGAAAGAATACCGTACGAACATGGCAGCTTTGATTACAGAGGAAAATGCGCATTAAACAATGGGTGATATTCCTTGGGGACAGAGCGGAATTTCATGTGATCAAGGAAAACCTCATTTGAACGAAAATGGAGGAGCTGGGCAGAATGGAGGAAAATGAGCTGCAAAGGCTTCCAACATCGTACTACCCTCTTACTTTATCCACTCTGCTTGTTGTGTCTCATTCAGAATTGCCCCTGCAGAAAATACATCAGCTACGACACATCAAAAATCAGAGCTCTCTCGCGTTTGCCTCTTCGGGTGCTGTGCCCTCATAATCAGCTTTCCTATCAGTGCCGTTTTGCCTGTCATATCACCCCTCGTATGGAGATATGAAAATATCGCGTCAGTCATCCTACCAACAGGCCATTATCATATTCATATCATTAACAGCAAAACGGTTTCTTTAGAAAGGAAGAGGATTCCTCCGAGCGGTACAACGATGTAACATCGCAGAAGCGCTGCTTCACAAGACGGTGAAGTTCCGCCGTAAATCTCAGTTGTATCTTTCAAGAGGCTTTGGATATTACTTCAGAGGTCTAAGGTGCTACTCGGCACATACCCAAATTGAACTGCAACGTTACCAACAGTTTACCTAGTGAAACTTAATTATTGCTGGTTAGCTACACCAAGAGATGAAGTGAACACGACACAATTTGATTCTTCCATATTTCCTCGACGATGAATAGAAAGCTATAAATAACGTACCGCCTCGATTTTCTCCAAGAACTCTTGCTTTCTGACGAGCATCTCTTCAGTTTCGCGTAATTTCTGAATCGATTATGAATCTGTGGGGTTGCGGCCGGTGGTTGCTTCTTCCCACCACCAAAAATTTCCCCAAACAGACACATTTTGTCAATTGTCTTTGTCAGCACTGACCTGCTTGCAATCAGTCTCTGAAAACGAAGCGGTACACTCGATGATGATATAATGCCAGTGTTAACGAGATTACGCTACGACGCACTTCAGCCAATGTGCAAGCAACGAATTCGCGTCTAAATTATTCCCTGAGAAAGAATGCCCAACCTTGCCAACGATATATTCGTATAGCATGCAATCTAAACTTCCAGAATAGACGTTCGGGTCTTAAACATAAGGATCGCACAACTCGGTACCTCAAGTCGTACTTTCGGCTCGTGCTCATCCTTAAACGCAATGCTCGAAGAGTTGCGAATTGGAAGTTTTCCTCAAACAAGCACATGCTGGTTGTTACCAAATTTTTCTTTGCAGAGGACGATGCAAGACATGCAGGGGAAACACCGCATCTTCATACTTGTCATCACAGCAAAAAACTTTTACGGCTTATCAACAACCAATGGCAACAAAATTCATCACATCTGTAGAATGGCAGCTGGTGAATCGCAGAAGAAGTCGAAATATCAACACAGCAAATGAAGTGACGCAATTTTGGTGCTTGCTGGAGTAACATCGCTTTCATAAAGCAACCCAAGTGATACATCGAAGAATTCCGTCACTACAGGACCCACTTCGACCTCAAACTAAAGGAGAACGCTAACGGAGCAAATCAGAAATTAAACCTGGCTCCCGACAATGGAGGAGGAAACGTGACCGAACACATTCCGACTGGAATGTAGCTTCATGCACTTAATGTAGTCGCTCTTTCGAGCTGCTCTGACCACGTCATCCACCCTCTCCTGCTCGCGAAGTCTACCACTGAGTGAGCCGAACCCAGGGTCGCCACTTTTTATAAAAACAATAGGTGAGGGAACATGACTTGTTATTTTCGAAACGAAGCTGAGACAGAGACAACTATTATTAATGAAGATGTGACGCTTCCCTTCGGGCGCGGAGGACGACAAAGGCGAATGCTTTGCTCCGCACTCTCCATCGCCCCATGCTTCATCCACCTGCGCACAAAGCGAAATAAGGTCACCTCACTTTTGTTGTCCCCCCCCCCCCCCTTCATCCTAAAGGTGTCTTTTGGGTGTCTTACAAATATCTTACATCCTACAAGGTCTAGATGAGGTGTCTTTTCAACGCTCACACAGTCAACGCTTTAACGAATATACACAAAACTACTTTCGACGTCGTTTACTGTAAAGAAAAGCGTTATTGTCGGAAAAGTGGGTTCTGAAATGTGGCAGTAAATATCGTTCGTCTCGATGTCTGCAATCATCTCCGAGCCGCCTCATTTTCCGACTGTTTCTTGAGGCGAGATAGAAGGAGGTGGATCTTTGAGTTATTTGCCATGAACAACGGGAATATAAAAAGAATGTAAAAGAGAAGGGATGCGAATGAGGATTATATGAGAACTCCCTTAAAATCGGCCTGCAACAAACGATAGCAACTCGATGCCGACAAAACGAGAGAACGTGACTGCGATGGAATCTCCCTTCGTCTAATTTTACCAGCCATCACTGCTAATGATGCGTATAGCTTATCGGCCGTGTCGCGATGACTGCTGATTGTAGTAGTATTATCTGATGTGTCGGGAAACTAAATGCGGTGGATCACGCAACCTACGAACTAACCGTGCCCGAAGCTCAACTATACATTTATTGCCGTCAACGAATTTCTGCCGCACAACGAAATATCCGTGGAATGTTTGCCTAGAGCGGATACGAATAGACAGGAAGCCTTTGGAATTCAAAAATTTAATAGAGCAGCGTAACCAGTTTGCATATAAAATACTTAAGGACGTTTTTGTCCATCGGAACAATGAAATTTCGAACTGCTCATTAAGTAGTCAATTCTCGGCTGCCTATAAAGCACCAGTCTTAAACACTGCGAACTGTAAAACACAACACAGATGTTTAACGTCATGCAACAGTTGCATGTGAGCAACACTGCACCTTTGCATGAGCTAGCTGAAGGCAAATTGAAAGCTGACTTACCCTGCCGGCAGTTGTGCAAACCTCACCGAAGAATGCAATCATGGGAAATGCAGCTTGTACAACTATCTAGCAAGCCCTTTTGTCGGTTATGGTCCTTTACTCTCTCAGTGAAAGTTCCCCGTTCCACCGGAAACAAGTCTGCAGATAGAAATCACTTTTTAAAGGACTCAGCGTTAATGCAACCGATACAAGCAGTACTTTGCAAGTGACCAACGCAATCAGCGAGGTAAATAGGGAAACGCTGAAAACAGCGGCAGCTTACTGCCGCCATGGGAAATAAAAGTAGAGAACTGCGTTGCAAGTAACGGTTGATAGAAAAATAAGTTCAGAAAGTGCGATCCAAGCATTTCTCGCCCTCCTTCCTAGGAGCGTACTTCTATCCTTAACAAATAAACACCTAAACATCCTTCACACCAAAACTGCATCAATGAGATCTGTTAAACTGCATTATCCTTCTTAAACTCGACTACCGTCATTTCACGCTTTATTCGAAGGACACGCCACAATCTAGAAGTTCGCATTTATTTACTGTCAACGTCCAGAAATGCACTTCGGCTGACCATAATTTACAGCTGAGATAGACGCCCATCGTCTCCGGACCCCACAGAAACGATGCATCAGCGAAACACGGCTGAACTGAGATTGACGTCACACCAACTTCCACAACCGCCACCACCAACAATAGGCAGTGTTGATTCGCTGAGGTTGCATCTGAGCAGATGTATTTCGTAACCAGGCCAGAGTGCGAACAGATCGGCTGACAAACTTCGCTTTCAGGGCTTCACTTCAAGACCGCTAAAACTTAACGTTGAAACGTTTCATTAGTGGACTCGCAATCCACTAAGAAGAGACTATGCGGTTGTGTGGAAGAGGTGATGGGTTGCTGAAAATCTCTGAAAAGGCGGAGTTATGCATGTTTGGCACTAATTTTCCTAACAAGCAACTAGCTGATGTAGGTGCCAGATGCTGTTTCGTTGTTTAATCTATGCCAAAGATGCGCGTCTCTTTCTCATTGAAGCTCGCTGCCAAGAACTCATATAGAGCTGTAGAGTGATTCTTGACTTGTATTGGTTTCCTTGCGTACTCAAGAGGATGGGAAAGAATGCTACTCACTTTAGTTTGATTTGTTAGACGCAGCTCACCTGTAGGCCTTTCTTTGACTTTTGCCTAAGTTTCTGCTCATTCATCGACCTGATTGTTCGAGCTTCAGCTGAAACATTCAAAATTACATGCGCTTATATTATATTACTCTATTCTATTTCATGATTGCGGTGTGGACACGGTGACAATAAGGATATTTTTTATTGCGACATGAACCCATTCTGAACAACAACATTTGCATAGAGTATCCGCAGAACGATCATCTGCCAAAATGTGCTGATAAAATCTTTCACGAAGCATGTTTTCTGAAATCTGAATGTCTCATGTCCAAGATGTTTTCTGGAATATAATTTCTGAAATCCCAATCCATCATCGGCATCAACATCTCATATCAAATCAAGCGTGCGTCCATTCGAAATATCTCAATGCCTGTATATACAAAAGTGCACTGCAAGATGTCTGCTTATTCATAATCTTCACTGAGTCGAACAGCCGAGATAATGAAACTGTTGTGAGTGTTGCGTAGTTTGACAGCATTCCGAATCACATCTCAGAATGCTGTGTTTTAATTTCTGTAGTCTGCATGGAACACGTCGCGGCACCGAAACATGTCCACACTCTTCAGTTCGATTTCATGAGTGGGTTTTCGCTTGTGCTCTCTGTGCACTACTTTATTTTTGCAATAACGCTGTAGTTTATGATATACTTCGCTTTACTGCGATTTTCAAAAATTTATCGGCTACATAACCCAATTTATTCTTAGCTTTCGTTCTATCTTTGTCCATAGGATTTCGAGACGATTTTTGCCAATTGTTATGAGTACAATCGCAAGGAAGATGACGTCTGGCTGATGTGCAAGAACATCGAGAACGAGTATCGCGAGAAACTGAGGATGCTGCCAACGCCGGTATGCATAGTTGTGTCGCAACTCTTACTAGCCGCTTTGCCCCTAATTAGCACCGTCCTTATGGAATAGGCACAAAAGCTGATATTGAAGCGATAGGAACGATCTTAGCATTCTAGAATTTGATGGAGCAGGAGAAAGTGCAGTTTGCAGTAGCGTCGTGTTGCTCATCCGCGCCTCCCTTCTTTTCCAATTTCTTGATTCCAGCACAATAATTTCTTCTCGACGGTGCCATTCTCTCCATATCGTTGAGTTTTTAGCATTTTGCCTTGTTTAGGGACAGTTTTCGACGGCCACATTTTTTAGCCTAAGAGGAAACGTTCACTCCCAGTATTAAATGAAGGATCAGTTTTTAAAGTTCATAAAAAGATGTGGACAAAATAACTTCTACACGATTGTTTTGCTCTGTGGTCTCAATTAATAAGCTGGAGATGATTGCATCTCTGCAGGTTTATCTAAAGTGGAGCTCAAAATGCCGCACTCCGCAGTCACTTCCTTCTCCCCATTGCTGTGCTACCCATTGAACCATTCGTTTGTAGTCAGGCTCACTTGCGAGCGAAATCAGACTGTAATGGCTATTATCCCTGTCGCTACCATTGTGAGGTAGGTTTAACACTGTTCATACCCAACAGAAGTGATGAAGAACATATTTTATCACTTCCCGTATCAAGCTAGAATATCCATGATGATTGGCTCCAAAGTAGGATTCGATGCTTGCCGTGAAGGAGGTGATCGATTTCGGTTGCGCGTTGTGAAGTGATCTGCGTAATCCCTTTCTTCAATTCTCAGTTGCTTGCTCTGTACATATTGCTCGTTCGCTGTGAAGGTGATGCCTTCCAACAGTCGTTTTGCAAAGCTCCATCTGGTCGTCTTGGGTTCTCTTCTTTTGTTATCTCATCATTCGCCCTTTGGATTCTCCCTAAACTTCCCTATAGTCGCTCATTTTCACATATTTTCCGTTTTTGCTCTGCATTTTCTCATCTCGTTTTTGGCAGTCAGTGACGTTAGAAAGAGAGTAGATTAAGGAGTTCGTATATATGAGTTAGAACAATACTCATGGTAATAAATATGCGACATGCGTGCGTGATGACTATCTGAGAAAGAATCTGGTTATGAGATTACATTGACAAAAGGCTCTTTTGACCACAGGAAGTGGAGTTGACTCGCTCGATAGCCAAGCGACTTCCCGTTGAGGATCTTGTTGTCAGAAAGCGCCGCAGAACGCGAGATGATTTCGCGGCTCGAGAAGGTGAGCATTCTCTTAGCTATTAGCTTCGTATTTATCGACCTTCTGAGATGCAACAAATGCCGCTAGTGAATTCGTCCACTGTTCAAGGATTGTCATCATTAAATGGTGAGACGTAATGAGAGGTTGTTGAGAGAGCTGATAATTAGTATTTGGCTATCGGTTTGTTGTCTTCGAGGCGAGTGCTTGGGTGCTTGGGACAGTATGAGTCGGAGTTGGGTGCTTGGGACAGTATGAGTCAGAGTCGATTAAATGGTATTAATAGCGAGAATTGGAGTTGTTAGTTGCATTAGCTGTTCCAATAGTATGAGGGCCACTACTGCGGTGGTTGTGTCTGCGTAAGTGCCGATCTTCTGGTTGTGAAAATGTTCACTTATTATATCGTGCATCGTATGAGGGCTGTTCTGCGTTGAGTAGTTGGCTTCTAAGGAAGTGATTGAGCGTCCTAAAGTACTTAGCTCTTCCTGGAGAGGTTCCGACTAATGCCATAAAAGCTAATACAGCGTCGACTTCCACGTCGTGTCGCCGTATCATCCACTTTCATAGGTCAGCAACAAGTAATAAAGAGTGCTAAATGACTCTGTCGCACCCAGAATGATATGATCGCTTGCTTTCTAAAAATGTATGAAAGGATTATTACTTTCCGCATATATTCACGAAGATTTAATCAAAGACATAAGTTTTCGTTGTTTTTTAACGTGTACTCGTTGTTAACGTCGAAGTGAATGGCTCAACACCGTACATGACAGCCAACCGGTCGTCATCGTTTACTTGAGTTTTAACAAACTTCGGTATTCTTGCTTTATTGGCTCATGAGAAGAATTTACGCAACAAATGAACATGCATAACACGACTGAAAGTACTAACAACACTTGCCGCATGTTATAACCTTGCAAATTTACAAGCACTCAAAAAAGCAGCGAAATGTAATGACTAGTCAGGCAATAGAGCTTCTTTCGGATACAACAATAACTGACAGTGACCATGAAGGAAGTGATGGAAATAGTAGGGTGAAGCTGACGCTTTAACTAAGTGCTCCTCACAGAGCATTTCAAATATCCATCTGTTGATGGAAGCATCTTGGTGTGACATGAGCAATTCACCATTGAATTTCCATCGCCGTGGTTGCCTATTGGCTTCTTGGAACTTCTGCAATAACTTGATGAAATAAATGCAAAGCCTTAGACGAGAAGTGGTCACTCACTGTGATGCTTCTTATGTGAACAGGGTAATGCTGAGATTGATCGTACTTCCCTTATACTTCAAACCTTTAATTTGTAAGGTGTTAAGAGACCATACTGGTACACGTAGTAACCATTACTGGCCACTGTTCGACACTAAAATGATTCATATAGTTGCCGACCAGTTGCTGCTGTATAATGCATGTCATCCCGCTTCATTCTAGAATTAATAAGTCAGGGTTCCACTTCCGAGTTGCTCTCATGGAGCGCTCATAATTTCTTTTCCAGCTTCTCTGACGCTTTCTTCTCCGACGACGCTTGATTGTCAGTTCGACCTCACCGGGATAAGTTCTATCCTGGTTAGATTCGGCTACCCACTTAATGGCGGCCTTATATTATGAGCAACTTTTGGTTTTAACTGCAAATACAAATGTAGCAACCTTCTACGCCTGAAGACTTCCCAAAATATAATCGTGAAATAATGGAGTCACAAATGGATAATTCTTCGGTGACAAAATGTAACGTCCCTTGCGTCATGCGTCAGGCCGCCACTGCCCAAGTCAAGCATTAATATTCAACTGCTTGATTGCAATGACGTATCACCCACAGCAAACATTACACTGGATGTAGGGAAACAACCACTGCGGACGGGAAGGAACGTAGATGAAGAACTCTAAAGAGTGCGATGAAAGCTCACTGCAATGCCAACAGCAGCGAATTTACATCAGGTTTCTCATCCGCTTCTTGTGCTACATATGCACATCCGACCGTCAAGCGCGTATGAAATGCTAAAATGAAGCACACGTGGGAGATTGTTCTCAAAGGGTTGCGAGGGCGACAACAATGAACTGCTTGATTCGCGTCCAAACTACAATACGCATTTCGTTAGTGGTACTAATGGCTCAGTTTTGAAAGCTCTTCACAAACTCCGTAAATAAGTTCCACTCACGCCAGACGACATTTCATCCTTGTTCTTTGAGCTTGCTCTAGAAGCAGTCTCTTGACTGCTAAGTGTCAATTTTTTGTTCATCTCTCCCCCGATCCAGAAGTTAGCGTTTGTCATTCCACTGCTGATGAAAAAGCACTTACCGCTTCAGCAAAAGTATTTTTACGTTAGTGTAACCATTTCGTTTGTCAGCCTTTCTAGGTGACTGCAAGGATTATGATGTCAGCTCACTCTACACCAACTAATCTTTTGAGCTCAGCATAATTCATCCCCCTAATTGATCTGCCCACTATGTCACAGCTCATTTCTTCTTGAAAAAGTGAATATCTGCATTTCATATGATGGATCAGATCGACATTCCATTCATTAATTACGCAGAGATTTTTATAGCGCTGTGAGGAAAACTTACTCTTGAATATGCAAAAATACGACGTCTTCAGTTCTTCATCAAAGAGGCTCGCAGCACTTTGTAATCTCATTTGCATACAAGAATGACTGTGCCAATTTCCCACCCACTTTAGAACATTGCATTCTTATACGAACGCCAAAATCTTTGCTGTTCTTTACTGGTTACGCACTCCTCACACGATTCCAAAAAAATTTCGCAAACTGCAGACGACTCCCTTACACTCCTACAAACCAACTGTTCGGATCATTCGTATGAGCAGTACTCGTTAATCGCATTTTAGGTGCATACAGTGCAGTACCGCATACAAGCATGGTGCCTCACACCTCTTCCGACATAAAACGGCCATTCGCATGCCTCTAGGAGAGGTCACAGGATGGGATGAAGTCACAAATTACAGCTAAGAATTAAGATATTTCAGGTAGGCCGCTGGGAAACAGACATGTCGGTTCGGTGCTTCCTCGTGGACAAGAGCGTCAGCTGATTCGACGAACAGCTGTCCGAAAGAAAGTCCGACTGTGAGGCTCTCAACATTTGTGATTTTCTCCGACCCTGCACTCTCAATACTCTTTATCCGTTTCTCCTCAAAGTTATTCACATCTGGAATAAACTGCCGGCATGCACTGTCGAATTCCAACCCACTCATCTGTTACTCTCATCTGCTTGCACGACTCTGAGGATATTTCTATGCAAGTTACTTTATACTGCAATGTGCTGGGCAAATACAAATGAAAGCTCATCATGCGAGATGATCTCATCATGCTATCACACTCCCGTGTGTTCGTCTTTTCTCTTTCCTTACACTACTACTATTCCTTTTCAGGTTTTACCAACCACCGCGCCTGATGCGTACACATTCAAAAATGTGACTCACTTAAGCGTGCCGTAAGATTCCACTTATTCAACAGATTCGACGGTAGATTGGGTGCCAATCACCTCAGTGTAATACAGATTGTTCCATCACAGCCGACTACACATGCACCTGCACCACGTGCTAAATAAAGCACCTAGGTTTGAATGCTCCGAGCAAAATGATCGGCTGCTCACGCTGAAATACTCTCGACGTTTGCAAGAGTGCTTATAACTTCTATGACGCATACACCTCCTTTCCGTTTGCGTTGAGTCTATCCTTGAAAGTTGCACTGCGATGGATGTTTGCCGTTCTACTGTAGCTGTGCACTTTATTTCGGTCGGCAGCTGACGTTTACAGAACAGAATAAGTGCTTCTGACGCATGACCGACGTTTCCGCCAGTTAGGCGTGAACGTTCATATTCGACATTAGCAGCGGAAATGGGCAAGAACTGAACCCATGCATTTCATGTGCAGGGCCTGTAGTGCTGGAATGTTCGTCTCCCTGACGTAGGGCCCACCCCCTCGGTTGACGTCGGCAATGGCCGCTACGAATTTTCCCTGTCCCATTCTGCTCTCCACTTTTTGGCACAGTCTCACTCCGCGTCAAAACTTTCACTCCATTCATGGCAGTAGATAATCTCCTCTTTGAAATCACCTGTTCAACTCATTATTTGAATTAAGGCAGAAAATCGTTTTTCCTGTTCAACCGTGCTGTACTCTTGGAAAATGAAACGAAACGAAATGAGTTGCCTCACTCTCGAGCTGATTTTGCCTATGATCATGCTTAGGTGAGGTGAATCCAATACCGACTTACTGAACACTTTAAACAGCAGCAACCAACCTTTATATGCCCTCAGCTCTCTTCCCCTACACCTTCGAAAATACCTCACAGTTTCTCGCTATCCCTCAATCATACTGTTGAATGATTCCGTTCTCTAGTTTGTCTGAATTCAGTACACAAAAGTGGCGGACAGCTCAATGAAACATGGTGAAATCTCCTCACCTTCCCACCTGCACATCATTTAGGCCTATGCTGACATGAAATGGGCAGGGGCGAGGAAGGAGGAGTGGATAAGAACCAAGGGCTCAACAAAGATGGCGACTGTGACGCAAACAATGTATGTGAATGTGGCAATAATAGGACCGCTTCGATGCAAAAAACCCCCGTGTCCTGTCAAGAAAATGGAGAAGCTCCAAGAAAGACGGAACTGAATGGAATCACCATTCTATCGTACGTACAACGGCTCGGAAATATTTTATGATGTAACAATACAACATTGAATCGCGTAAGATTTATGTGAGAAAGTTAACAACACAGAAGAGTTCAGCTGCAGATGAAACAGAGATTAGCAACGCTTTAACCGCATTCATAAGCAGTCCTTTCGCCATAACAATGCTCTCCTCAACAGGCCGCATCAACGCCCCGCTCCGCCCGATACGTTGGTTCGCTACTGGGCTTCAAAGTTTCATTAACAACAGCAGCTCGATAATTCTCTCTGACATTACCATTATGATAAATCGGCGGTCATTTATTGGACGTTCTCTATTTCTTAAATGCAAGGAAAGAAGAAATACATGTATGTTTACAAACAGTATATTTTTGGAAACAAGTGCCCGGCTAAGCAAACAATTTTTAGTTGCACAGTACTATAAATATAAGCCGAAATAAGCAGTTCGGGCAATTTCCCGCTTGCGTGCACAAGTGTCCTCCCTTTATCTGGATAGGTTTGGAAAAAAGACAAAAATAGGCTTAAGTAAGCCTTCACCATCCGGAAACCTTTCCGTCCTTCAAATGTCACCCTTCTTGGACGTCAGAACATGTGGCTTTCATCCGGCCGCCGAGCTGTGACAGCTCGGATTATTATTTTGCTGAGTGACTCATGCACATTGCATTCAACCGTCTCAGACAAAAACATTGCGAAAATCAAAACACTAATGACAGAAAAACTCCACGTCCTTATTACCGAAAGAATTTGATAACGGCACTTTTGAACCCGGAACCTATGTCTGAAGAACAGCTTAGACTTGACATGGAATAGAACAACTGAACCCACCGGGGGAAAGAAACCTAGCAAGAAGGAACATCATCATCGAGGAAGGGAACACAGCGCAACCCAACAAACATGACAAAAACCGGAATAACGACTGCTGCTAGTTGCGGGTCTCAAACGTCAGCATCACGTCCATCTGTCTTGTCACAACTTCAGTAGACGTCATTGCCTCCCTTCGGCGTCTCTCCTATTTGCATAAAATTGTTTATTTCACCTTTGCAGCACAGTCATTATTGTTTACGTTTAATTGTTCGCGGAGCGGCGCACGCATGTTTCCGCTTCTGTGGATCAATCTGCTATCCTGGCGGACAGTTACCTCTTTTCGGAAAATATAATTTGAGGATGGGCTTCTCCGTATGGCCCACTTATCTGATATTATGTGTGCATAGCAAAAGCGGTCACCAACGTTCACTTTGGACAAACGGTTCCTCAGACCAGCTTTCATATTCTACAATGAAGAACTGTCGATAAAATAATCATCAAGTGTTAAAAGTAATCTCAACACGCTATTCAGAACGTCCTAAATAGATCCTTGCAGACTCAAGTCGATGTTTCGTGTTAACGAACGGAAAATGGCTTCAGATTGCTTTGGCTAAAAGCTTTTGATCCAATTCCAAATGTGAATTTCTTCTCGAAGCTCGAATTCCAGAAGCAGCTTCAGCTGGAACAATAGTCAGTGTCACCAATACCCTCTAGCACTTTTGCTCCAAGAAAACTCCTTTCTTTTTCACAAGTGTTGATGATGTAACGCCACTCACCGACTAGTGCATAATCAACAAACTCACATACCTGCTTATTCACAACAATCGAACATCCCTAAGCTGCAAAAAATCTTTCTAATACTACTGCTGTCATCGATCGGTTCTCCGGTTGTCAACTACATTCTACCGTCATCTTGTGTGCTGTATTCTACTTGATGGGGACGTATTCTCAATTCTCCACCATACCACATTTCTTTAAGGTAATACTTAATTGCGGAAATTCGGAATCCTCCCGAAATTGCAAATTGTTTTTATTCTTTCTGGGGCACACTACGTGGGAGAAAATCAAAATCAGAAGAAGACGTCATTTATACCGCAGTAGGTAGGGGACATCGTGAAAACGGAATAAAAACTTGATACCTTTAAATCTGAGCTCATCTCTAACCTCCATCATTCTCTGCTAGAATGCTCCCTCTTGAGACCCAACATCCCAAATATACCAAATTTTCCTTGCTAGACCTGTAAGCACCTCCCGTTACTAGTGAGAATAAAAACACAGCTCATTCTCCCCCAGCAGCACTCATCATACCCTGGGACAACTTCAAGGAGGTCTGATACTCGTACACTCATTAGCGCGAGATAGCTCGAAAATTTTCGCAAGCGCTTTAAGGAGTCAATGAGCCAAACAATTTATTACGATGCCTAACTCCCCCGCATCCGATGGACTTTTCAAACCTTGGGTGGCTTATGATTCGGGGTAACGCAATAGCAATAAGTGCGGATTTGGTGATATTCAGAAAGCACGAAATTACGGGAGGCTGGGTGAATATTCCAAAAAGCTCTGGAACTTTGGCGAGGAGAGATCCGCGCTCCGTTTATCTACTGAAGGAAAAATGATGCAGCGGAGACGGACGAAAGAAAACATCAGAGTGTGAGCGAATACCTGTTCTCTCCTTCGCATCAGCTCACGCTGCGGTTGGTGTTTCGTGCTGGTAAGATCGACAATTTCTGAACTACTATCGCTTGCGCACTCTCCCTCCTCGAGCTCTCCCTTTTGTCTTTTTTTCCACATTCTTCTCTTCATCGGTTCGCTCTGAAGGATATTTGAAACAGAATTTAAGCGAAATGAGGCACAGAATGCAAATACCTGTGTCCAGGCATCATAGAAGAGCAATGATCTGCCCTGCTAACTCACGACTATGTCGTTTATGTGACTACTAGCCAAATAGTTTGAAGCTGCATTATTTTAACCAAAAAGGACTCTATACGGCTTCCTTGTTCTCATGCAGTAGCGAACAACTAACGGCTCCTCAGACCAACATCGAAAAGAGCCCATTTACTGGACGGCACTCGTTCGCAGTAATAGGCACCTCTGCCTTTGCTCCATATATTCATTGCGCAAGCGGTCTTGCTCACTATTTCGTGCTTTCACGCTCGACTACAACGGGTAGGAGCGTTTCGCAATAAGGTGCATGCCAAGCAGTTGCTTCATTTTGGTGTTGCCTTCTTCATGCATTTCAGGTGTGTTTCGCGACTTGCAATGTGTACTGAATCAGACCTCGTTTCGGCCGTCTTTCCATAATTTTGCCACACTCAGGAAGAATTTACAGTGGAGGTCATAAAAAGTTACCGATACGAACACTGCAGAAAACTACTTTGCGCGCTCGAAGAATGAGGGTTTCGCAGGAAAAGAAGTTCGTCACAGTGACATGAATCTCCCGTCATAATCCAAGGTTGGATTCCACCATAAACAGTTTCCATCGAGAATAGAGGGTTCCACGCGAAGCTATGCCTTGTGTAACGTCCTTCATACTCCTGACAGTTTTCTCATCGGGACGTCCTCAAAGGGAATTCCTTGCCAATTTAGTGACCATGAAATCCATCATTAAGTAGTGCCTGATTACGAAGAGGAGGGGTGCAAGAAAGTGAAGAATGCGTGCAAATCCTAATCAAGAAAAGATATCCGAATTTAAACGTATATCTCCGCAATTTCTTCCTCCTATTCTAGATCTTAACGAAAAACTGGTTCATAGTGCAATATCGAAGAAGCCTGAAAAAGACGTTGGTGAGTGCAAAAGTGCCAAGTCGGATACAATCCAATAGCTAACTGCATCTTTCGCCACGCTGCCACCTGCGCTCTGGACGTTCGATTGAGTTGAAGAGTGGACATCGCCAACACAACTTTGAAACTCGTCCGTCTTTCCGTCGCGTCTTCCTTTATCTGTGTTTTAATTAATATACGAGATGAAATGGAGAAGACTTCACCGTATTATTCACCGGACGAGGCAGCAGTGAAAGCCTATTAGAAAAAAAAACTGTTGCATTGGCTGCAGGCCTAAAAATTGCAATATACCAGGAACTTCGTGTCAAAGTACTGAGGAAGTTAACTTCTTCTTCCAATGTGCGATGAGAACAGTACCCCTCCATTAGAGCTATATGAATGGCAATAACTTGCTAGCTAAATCCCTAATATACTGCTGCTTAAACGAATATGAAGACACATCATAAGAACAGCCTTTTGCAGTTGCGGAATTTGTAAAAGCTGGACTTGCCAAGGAACTGAAACATTACGCATCCTCCCAACAACAATCCTTCACAGATTTTCATAAATGCCTAGCCTGCGATGCAATGTAATCCCTTCATGCAGCCCCTCCCCCGCAACATCATGGTGGCCAACGACTACGACGAACCGCATATATTACTGAGCACAATTCGTAGGACCAGTCCCAGGCTAAGCATATGAATGACTGTTCCGTGTATTCAATTATGAATTTTAGCTGGTAGTGAACAATTAAATTGCATAGGTGGAAGTTTGAAGTAAATTCAAAATCAACTGAGAAGCATCCGATCTAACCATTCAATTAATTGCTGAAATCGATTAGTGGATTTAACCATTCAACCATTCAATCCAATTAACCATTCAATTAATTGCTAAGCCACCCAAACTGAAATCGATTAGTGGATTTCAGCCTCACATTGCTATCTTCAGGCGTCCATCGAAAAACCTGCCTTTCCACATATACAGAAGCAGCACACATAGGCGACATCAGAAGCAACATTTGTGCATGCAGGACGTAAATTACACTTCGAAACTCACGGCAATTATTCAGCAGTATCATTCATAATTGCAAGCCGTTTTATGGGTCCGATCAGCCGGTAGACTACACAGGCAAGCTATCAATATTGACTGTTGACATTCCTATTCCCTTCCTGCACTTTATTTCGGATTAGTAAAAAGCCCACAAAGGAAACGTGTAACAGTTTCGTTCCCCGTTTTGTCAACAACAAATGAAGTCCTTAAAAAACAACAAAAGTGCATGCAAACCACTATGTTGGAGAGGAAGAAGCCGGTCGAGGATGCAGCACTCGACGCTGAGAGGTCCCTCAGGTGCTGTAGTCAACAGCGGTTTCGCACCTTTATGAATATAGGAAGCGAAAACCGCTCGCTTATGATCCTCTTCTGCAAGCAGCACACGTCATATTTTCATCAGCCTTCGCCCTTCACTCCACGCGCCGCCAAACGACAGTGAGAGCGCAGAAAGTTTGTTGCAGTGAACGCAATATTTTCTTTTCAACTTGTGATTTCCTATTTCTAGGAAACAACGAAGGTACAAATAAAACAAAGGCGTATTCGCGGATCAAAATTAAACATTCCTACTCGAAATATACTGGTAACGAGATGGCTAACTAAGGACATACCGTCGTAACATGAAACTCTGTAAATAATATAATTTCATCGTGTCACTATTGTTCCAAATCAAGCAATTCAAAGACCAAAACTCAGGAAAACAGGCGAGTGAGAACTCTGCTGTGGGCAAGAACACGATTTACTAATTTCTGTGCGTTCCGTGTAGATACTCGTAACAACATATTTACTGTAGTCACTACTTTGTTCCCATAAGAGCTACGCTGCACAACACGCTATAAACCTTTGGTGGAAAAATAGGTTTACCGCTGAAATATGACCCACACTACACTTGCAATTACCGTAAACTTCATCGCTTGAATAATACTTTTCAACCCATTGCAAGGAAAAAAGAGAATGCAAAGAAATGAGTGTGAAGCCAAAACGATGACGCCGCAATAAGACCACAACAGAACACGACCAGCAAGTATTACGGGTCGATCTCGGGCAAAAACTCAAAAAACTAAGCGTATATGATCGACACTAATCTGCCATTCATTGAAAACATATAACGGACGTCGTCGTTCCGAATGGGGTCTGTCAGGCTACCGTTCCTCATCGGAAATCACTTCAACAATCTATGAATTTACAACCCAAATCATTGCTGACTCCAGTAACATCGCTGACTGCAATTTGTTGCAGTCACTGGAAGTCAGCGATTGGGCTCTTCTATGCCCAGTGTCCACCACCTTAAGTAATATGCCAAGGCAGTCAACTGTCGGCATGCCCGAAATATACCGCACGGTGAGGGATCCCAACAAAAGTGCATAAGTTATTTGTGATGACCTGACGAAATAGAAAAATGTCACATGAAGGCGTCAACTGCTATTCGAAAAACACAGGTTCTGATATTGTTGGGAGTATGAAGAACATCTATCACTGCGATATTCACCTCCCGCTAATTTCAATTCGCTATACATTACACACTACAGGGACACTCCGGCGGTTTTTTTTTGAATAGGGAACTCCATTAATGGAACAGAATTCAGAAGAAGTGATTGCCTCAGAGCGAATTCATTAAAGAAAATAGTCCTAACGTAAAATCGACGGCTGGTCGTTGGCAAGAAGCAGAACGTTCCGTTAATTCATCCCACGCATCAACATGTTAGAATCATATACGCTAGAATATAAATCATTGACAGATTTTTAGAAACGTTCGGTTTTTTCAATAAACAACCCAATGTTCTTAGCTATGACACTTCAATGATTTGATGCGCTCAGCGGAGGCGAGAAGCATCAAAACACAAGAACGCTGTACTGACGTCAGGAGGATAAGCTTGCGGGTTTGGCCGGTAGTATAGTTTGACAATGTCTTTTAAGTGTAATCAAAAGAGTCAGATTTCAAGCACGCCTACGAAAATATGTTACAGTTATGGATGCTCTGACCAATGTTGACACTGAGGTTTCGAATTTGGGAGGTTCTCGAAAAACTTTTCTGTGGGACAACAACGACTACGACATTTGAATTTGATCCGAATCCCGTTCGAGGAGTTTCTGATGAACGAGTTTTTCGAACACGCGGCAGAGCTGCTCTGTCGACCTTGAACGTCTCGAAGAGCAGTTAGCCTTCATAATAAGTCAAACGAAAACAAAAAATCGTTGCAATTCTTCTTTCATCTGTCTTTCTTGACTTCATAAGCTTGCTTCCGTTTCGACTGCAATAATTTCTACTTTCGTTCATTAAATTTGATGTGACGTGCATCGACGCAAGTTGCTAGAGCTCAAGCCTGAAAAACTCTATGAACTTCCAGAAACCACGAAGATGCGGTCATTTTCATCAGAGGGGAGGGGATGAGTAAGAGGAACATGTCAATTGAGGTGGGAGGAGTGTTCTTTCTGTTGCTCAATAAGCATTAAGCGATGGAGTGCCTTCCTTTGTGTCAAACAGGGGCATAACGCATGCTCATCCCTACCGCTGTTGTATGCTTCCCTTTCCACAGCAAAAACATGCACAAAACAAACACCGCCCTCGAAATAGGGGCCACAGCACTCGAGAAATGTGCGATTGAGATGACTATTTTTCAAGTTTAGGCTTTCCCGCACAATGCATTATAGTCAGATTACACTCCCTTGTGTAAAATTATAAAAGACACTGTGTGCACCACATTGGCAATCACCCATAGTGGCTGGGATCACTTCGAGTGGGAAATTTATCCATAAAATAACAACGATAAATTTGAGTTGCTTCTTAAAATTCAGCAAGCACTTTCTCGACGCAAATCTGCCCTATCGGAGCGTGAACCTGAGCCCAATCAGAGGAATTCTAAGAAAGACAAATTTCCATCCTATCACTTCGTCTCCGAAAGGCGTGATATGAGCTTTGGTGTTCAGCTGATGGGACAAACGTGACATAAAGAGAAATGAAATCAAAATTTGGTTTCTATCCGCAGTGAACGGTTGTTTCAACTGAACTCAGTCTGAAATGAGCTCTCAGGGACACTGTTGTGTCTGGAAGCGGCGATTTGAAGATTAAGGCCCATTGTAATACATGTGGATATAACCGTGACAATGAAAGCAGTTACTGAGGAGGAATACGATCCCAAGCCGAGTAAAGATACAGACGGATCAAGGTGAAGAGTGACCAAAGGCGAATGTCCATCGAAGACTAAACGCTGAAGGTTTTGGTGAGCTATCTAGTGAAATTTTAAACACCAACGAATGAGTCGTCTTCACAGAACAGACCATATATTCAGCACTCATCCAACCAAATCCACCCACCGAAGATCAATGTGCAATCGAAATCGCAGCATGTAGTTTCACTTTGTGTTTCAAAGAATTACTAATGTTAAACAATCACAAACAGAACGGCCGTCATAAGAAAGATGTGCACCGCGATGTCAGAAGTTTCAATAGCGAACCTCTAGTAGCGTTTGACGGATAAACTTCTAAAGCTGTCTGCCGATATCGAGGCGAGAGCAAGCTGCGTCGTTGCTTCATTTCTTTTGAATTCTTCCCGATCGCGTTGATTCGCTTCTGCAACAGCAAAGCTGTATTGCACACTTGATGCTTTGTGCTGTTCTGCGGCTGTGTTAAAAGGACCATTCGCGAGCAAACGCCGTTCAGCTACCTCGTAAAAACACGACAAACATATACAATGATGGCAGTGCGAATGAAAAGAGAGCAGGTCATAAGTATAAAGGGGGCCACCACCACGGTTAGCTGATTAAGACAAAGATGAAGCTTGTCACCTCATAGCAGGTCGACAATCTTGACTGGAATTTCAGACAGCAAGAGAGAAAAATGAAAGAGGCGGATATTGCAACAAAGCACCCTTTTCCGAGGTGTTCGCCGAAGATATCCATTAATTTGTGCTGACTGTCCCTGCTCGTCATTAGCACGCTCTGAAAAGGGGATAATTTTTGCTGAATGAACTAATATTATTTAGGCGATCATATCTCCGCTATAAAATCTTGACGAATTGATCAATCCGTTCACCTTCTGCAACCGTCGAATTGGTGCGAACGGGATAACCGCAGCAACAGCAGGCAGTGCATATACACATTTATATATACAGATCTATGCTCAGGAGTATATAGGAGGAACGGCAAATACTGGAAAAATACCATCTCTCCCTTCATTACAAAACAGTTGCAAAAGAATTAAGAGATAGGAGGAGAGCAATTTCTACATCCAATAGTCCAGACTTTCACAAATTCCAGGCTTTCTAAACACCACATTTTTCGGCTCATTTCGTCCCCACTAGCTCGAAAAGATTTAGCACGCATTATTCGTTACAACTTACTAGATTAATTGACAATCCAAACAGTTAGAAGTTCGTAGAACCAACCTCCTGCTCAGAAACTCTAAGATAGCCTTATTTAAATTATTCGATGCATCTATTTGTTCCACTTTAGGACCAGCCTCTTTTGCTGCATATACACATAGTCGGGAGAAGTGTACGAAATTCGTGAACACTATGTTAAAAGATTTAAAAGCACTAACCGTCGGAAAGGCAATTCGCTACGAATACTTGCATTTTGCGAAGAGTCGTCGATCTCAACTTCTCAAAATCGAACTCGAGCTCCTCGTTGCTGCCCAGACATGGAATGCTTTCGTTCGTTGTTATTATATCGACTAACTGAAAATATGAAAACAAAATGAGTGCAGTATCAATCATTGGTACCGTGGCGGAACAAAGACTCGAAGGGCAATTCAAAGCGACTTCGGATAACATGACGTGCATGAGATACAATGATATTCGCACCTTTCCGAACTGCAAATTTTGCTCAGCAGCATTACTCAATATTTGCGACCGTCGTTTGCAAAAGTGTAGATGAAGCGCGCTATCGAATTTCATTATAAAGCAGAAGTCGCTAAGAAATCAGTAATACTACGCATTTAAATCACACTTTCCCTTTCAGCCTCTTTCCCATAGAAACATCTTCAAAATTATCGCACAACGACGAAATAAACATGTCCACCTATTGCCATTCAAGCAAAACGATAGAGAAACGACAGTGGACAGGATAGGTAAGTGTCAACGTCGGCTTGAAACGCCACTATCGAAATAAGAAGAATATTTGCATGGAATATAAGCTAAAATTTCACAACGAACAAGGCAAACACAATCCAACAATTCTAAAAGAGCGCCCATTTTATCTCCATCAGGCAAGTGCCGAAAACAATGTTTAGAATAAAATTACTCACCATAATCTCAGACAAACCTTGCAGCACGAAAAATCCAAACAACATCAACGAGGTCGCGTTAGTTGCCAATATGCCGCCGCCATTAATCTTCCTCCCACTTGCTACTGCCCGTCTCCACGGACCCTTGAATCTGCTTCTGGGTATGCAGACCGGTGGAAAAACCCGTCTACAGTGCCGCGCTCCAGTGGCGACGTATACTTTATTTTCCAAATTTATTTAGTGGTTAGTATATTACTTGATGTCATGTAGCTGTTATCGGCCATGATGAAGCAGGCTGGCAACAAATGCTAGGGAAAGGACGATGCCTAGTAATGACAGCAGCTAGTCGAAATTCCGTTTCTTTGCTCACTGACTGGATGCATTCGATTACAGCTGACATCTGATTGGATCAGAGCGAAGATCGGAGAAGACCAAAACTGAATCTCGGTCGGTCGGCTGCCGATGACGACTGGTCATCCCACAACTGTGCAGCATTTCTGCTTTCATTATTTCGCGAGAATTCCAGACAACAACCCTCCTGCCTACGAAAATGCCAAACCTACTTGGCAATCCCGTGCTCAAATGTCTCGTAAGAAATGGTCTGAATGTGCTGTAGAATCTTTCCAGTAATGCCGATGATGCTTTCTGCCCTCATGACGAATATAGGGAAGGCGGAAGATGCTGCGTGAAACCACAAATACGGTGGAAATTGGAAGCCGATTTTTATTATGCCATGTAAGCAGTTGTATCAATTCAATGTTTTTAATGCGCGTGCATCCCAACCCAGCTATCTCTGATGTGAACATGTATTTTTGTGTTCATGGGAGGAGCTGTTGCTTATTTTTACACATCCAGGAGCTTGAGCGAATGAATGAGCGAATACAATCATCGTACCGAGAGGCTTTTCTGGTTTAACCTTGCCGGTTCTTTTTCGCTACCGCTCCCGACTATTTCTCTTTTAATCACATTCCGACTATCTCTTACAACGGTAAGCTGTAGTGGAGCAGCAATTTTTGCTCAGCAGCACCATCGAAACAGACTCTTACTAAGACGTGCCATCTGAGGAAAACATCCATCGCAAGGAGGGTTGTTTCGTTGTGGTGCTGCTACCCGTTTACGGGTTTTTCGGAATAAAATTGCATGGATGAGTTAGCGGTCGCACTGCGTTGAGTTCCCCACAATCCGCAACTCAGCCTCATCGTTTCCTTTCTATTTCGAATCCCACTGCTACAAAACAAATGCGAAAAACTAAGAAAATTAAGATATCCCCTCGCAGCAAACAAAACAACAAAATGCAAATTGAGACCTAGCTTTGTGCTGCACTAAGAGCAAAAGAAAAGGCAGAGTACTTGAAGAAGGAAATGAAGAAGGCAACCTTTCTTAAACCTAAGTCACACAAGCTCACAGGAACATAGAAAATGATAATGCGCCGCTGAATTAGACGACAAAACAACTGTCCTACCTGCGCGGTCTTGTCTTGTGACAATGTGCTGAGATCACGGAGCAGCTGAAGCTTTTCCGAACGACTAATCTCCGCAACTTGACGTTCATGAGGCGATCCAATATGGTCTTGAGGATGCGGTTCTGATATTTGTATCTCCTCCTCCGAATAAAACACCTTTGTTGTTGAGGTTATAGTACTGGTGATATGTCCGGTCGGAACTGTATTCGACTGGGCTGCATCAAGCAGTGGGCATGTCGAATCGATCAAGGAGCGTGCGTTAGACAGAACAGACCGCACTGCTCTAATCTCGTCCAATGAAAGAACCGGCACCGGAGCGTGAACGGCACGTGCCTTCAAACGCTCGACCCTTAAATTCCGCACAAAACAAATCATCAAAGAGTCACACAACACGTGACAAGATATAAAACGCAAAATCTGCTTAAAAGAGCACATTCAGCACTTTCCCAGCTTCTTAAGTCAGTTAGTCAGTGTGGCTCGACTTCCATATTCTTCTCAAGTTCTGGAACAGCGAAAGATCTATGTATCCTTAACAGAATTGAAAACTGCCGAAATCATTCTGTTAAAGCACATGAGATATTCCAGCAAGATTCACCAGAAAGCACCTCTCGTGTTTTAGTTTTGGTTGCGTGGCAGTTAAACAATGCTTACATACTAAACGGAAACGTCGTCGACGGGCTATTCTTAGCAGTCGACAATTAGGCCAACTGAAGCGGACCAGCTCACGAACCAAGTTCCCTGGTTCCAATTATGTGTGACTGAGAAGTTTGAGTAATCTTGCAGTGACGAAATATCAACCTCTCATGTATTGGATAATAACACTGCTGACAGCACCTCCCGATAGGGAAATGGATAAGTTTTCGAAACCTCGTTTCCTGGAAATGAGACTTTTTTAAGAAGAAAGGAAGGACATAACCATCTGACTAACAAGTAACCAACAATAGTGAAAGGTTCACGCGTCCTGAGAATTGTTACGTGCTCAGAACTCGCGTAATGAAAGACAATTGTTTCTCTCCATTTGGTTATGTCGAGGCATGGACGAATGCCTTGATTCAACACAGATTTTCCACACGCAGTACACTGAAACGGGTTCCCAATTTAAATGGAAAGACCAACACCCACAAGTCGAACCACCGAGAAGCACCTTAAGGAGAATGGCTGCAAACGACTGAGGAAGTCCTAGGCGTAAAACCCCTATTAATCAAGCCAGTCTCCCTATCATTATAACATTTGTTTTTCACATCAAGCCCAGAAATATTTTTCTACACTCCCCCCTCCCCTACCGAAAACTGCAGGCAGTTCCTGATAAGACATCTTGCGCGAAAGCGTAGGAAGTTTTTGTAGCCAAGCTGAAACCGACGGCGGATGTGACTGCAAGCGAAACGACAGCATTTTGTCGACTTTGACATCGTCATGCGTTACATGTTAATCAACAACATGTCAACGTTTCACTATTAGGAAAAAGATCACCTTATGCGCTATAATGACATTCTATGCACCAAGCTTAAACAACTGAAAACCACGCAACTATATCTATAAATGTATGAAACCTATATATGTATATACATGTGTATACAATATTTCACTGTTCCCCTAATTGACGACCGAAAAGAGAGGCATCGCCTGGTGATGCAATTCCCTCAGCGCTCCATCAAAAAACAAATTTGCTGCGATTGTGGGCATGAAATTTCGACACCTCTTTGCGAGTGTCTGAATAAAATTTCCTTGCAAAAAGCTTTTGCGTAGCCAGAAAACACTGAAGTTGCAGCACTTATACGAAGTTGATCAAAAATTCATCGGGGATTCTAAGACCTTTCCGATGGACGTCTCCACTCACATGTGTTCCAGCCGAGTATTTTCGAAAAGTAGCAATGAGAAATCAGGCTAAATGCGGCCGAACTTCCCTAAGATCACATCTGGAAATACATCACCGATGAACTTACTTCAAGGATAAAATTCGGTCCCAACAGCTTCGAAGAACATCAACTTTCTCCTGCAATTTCAACTGTTCTGCCTCCAAAGCGAATCGAATTTCCTCGAACTGATGATCGCTGCTAACATATCCTTGAATATACGAGGAATCAGGCTGCATTTCAGCCTCATTCTCTTTCATCACAGCTGCCGTTCTATGGCCCGTCCCTGACGATACGTTGACGACGTCCTGGCGATGTTCTGGCTGCGGTGCTGCACTCGCTGGCATCTTCTCCCACATGTTTTCGAAACGGGCCTGAATCTCTCTCTCTATTTTTTCACCGAAAGTGCGTGTGCATGACGGAATAACGGAGGGGTTTCCTAACTTTACAACTCCATCCTGAGGAATTTTCCGTCAGATACATTTCGTCAGTAATTACTCATTTACATTATCAGCGACATCAACAACTACACTACTTCGATTCCGCCTAAGTGATAACTGAACGCGGCGGTACAATACTGCATTCACGATGACGCGCAGGTGAAACCTCTCATATGTATTCAACAGGGCAATAAAACTCTCATGTACACTTTACTTATATAAAGAAAACTGCCTGTGAGTTTATAGTCCACCCCGATTGCAAAATAATTTGAAGTCTTCAAGGCTGCCACAGTTTTCGGAAAGCTCCTTCTGCAGGAACAAATCAAACTCAAACAGTTCCACACTTCAAACGAAAATACTGACGGGACGAGCCATCCCCTTGCTTCAGAACATCGGTGGACAGATTATTGATGCGCAAGTAGGATTTTGTACATCAGCAACTTCCGGTGCTGATTACCGAAGACGCTCTTTAATGCTTTAGCATGTCGACGCAGCACCAGCATGAATGAGATTCGGGACGGAAAACAATTCAATTAGCTCTGACTCTGGCACAGTTCCTCACTTTCTCGACTACAGCATGGTGCTCTCAACTCTCCTACCCACATCTTCCATTGCTTCTCTGCTGATTTTTACCATGCGAGTATGCTCCACTATTATTACTGTAGCATTTCTCTAGCAGGGCGCCACAGAAACATAACTTCGAACACCAAATGTATTGACAGGAGAAAATACTGTTTAATGATCACTCAGACATTTTAACATAACGATCCACTTGCCCTTGTTAAATTCCTCGCAAAAGCTGTAAACTGTTCCTCTCAAAAAAAAATCGATATTCCTATAAACATAATTCGAAGATTTTCCTCAATTCCGGATAGAAATTCTCGGCCTTTCGTGCCCTGTCAGAAAAGGGCTCGTTTAGTGCACTTTGCAAGCTTGTACTGTCTTCGATCCACCTTTGCTTCCGAATGTAACGCTTCGCTTCCAAATCACATTTTTCTAATCCTCATCTTTCAGTCCCTTGTTCGTATCAAATCTTGACTGCCCTTCTATAGTTCAGTCTATTACGTCTGCTTAAAGTGCTAGAGATAATAAGACACCGGTTAAGATGACCCGTCGACGAAAAACGTGACCATTATAGAAGAGGTGATGACAGCAGGGGAAACGCCAGGGACTGGGCGCAACCTAGCACAGATGCGTATACATCATTGAATACAGTAATCAATCACCTGTAAGTGACATACCCCATTTGTAACGCATCAAACTATAACATCACAAACCAAACACTTCAAGAAGCCTAAATGATGAAAGCTATTCGCATGCGACAATGTGGTGCCCACCCTCCACTTCATAAGACATCAAACTGAGCGCTGTTATGAGCAGACAACGCGTTTCATTTGACAAGAGTCGTCGAGCAAAGGGAAAGAGAAGAGGTACACGTCACGCTGCGAAGGAAGCGCCGCATCTCAATATACCGCTGCACCTCAACGATTGTTAGCGGCTGAAGCTGGTAGGCAAGGCGCATTTCGGCGTATGAATGTTTCAGTGGCGCAGATCAGCTACATCGCTCGCCTCCAGTGCGTACAGCAAAAGAAATTCCACGTCAAACTCACACTGCAATTGGGACATAAATACCTCACAAAAAAATCGCGAAAAGAGGAAGTGAGACAAAACCGATCTAGTATGAAATTTCTGGGCAGTTAAACTTATAGGTCATGCCCAAGAGGTCGTTTATGCTTTTCTTTGGTTCAGCTACCTACGCTCAGTCAGCTGACATTGTAAATGAATCTGGAAAGTGGACAGAGGGAGAAGAGCTCACTCTGGATACGACAGAAGGATGGAAACACAACTAGGCTAACGAGACTGTTTACAGTGATGAAGCCGACCTTCACAACTTTTTCTTCTTTTTTTTCAAACAATGACATCGGCTAGGATTTAGAGTGGTAGGATTTCACGTCCAAGTGTCAAGGGATTCCAAATGAGGTGCTGGTAACAGCACGATCAGATTTTTCATCGCCAAACAGGTAGTTCAAACAGGAGATATAGCTGAAAAACCTCATGCTTGCGGCAGTTCAAGAGATCCTGAATTTTCGTACAGAATGGAGGAAATGTAATGTAGTCTTGGAAGGGATGTACAAAATCAGTTGCAAATTCCTGGGGTCGAGCGAGCGGACAGGATACATGGTTCTTCTCTTGAGATATTGCAGGGAATTTATTTCTACGTGATTTATTCCTTTTTCAAGAACTTCTGATTTCTGTAATTCACAGCATTACTCTCTTGAGATATATATACGGGACTAGCCATTTTCTCTGTGCCCTTCTGCTCATCTTTGACCCACCAAATCAACAAATTTCATTTCTTTATGACGATCACTAAAATACCCCCAGCGGACTTTGCGGCAGTTGCTGCTATCAAATGAAGCTGTGGCAGAAATCTGTCAGCACTATGCTGATCTTCTTCATAATAGTTCCCCTCATATGATGGCAGTAACAGGCTGGGTGCTGTTCATCTACCTTGGTTGAATACCTTCAAGAGCAGCTTTAAGGAGCACGATGACAATCTCCAAGCTTTGTGGACCCCGTTGAAAATATACTGGCTGCAGATGCTGCCACTGCAACACCCCTTCCTCAAGTGCAGCTTAGAAGAGAGGCACTGCAAATGAGCTTCGCAGCCTGGAATCCCTTTTCAAAATAAACTCAAGGAATGGCCAACAAATGAACATAAACGATGGTCCATATACTGCAGCCTTGTTGTTTCAATGAACATACCCACAATTTCTCTGCACACAGACGAACGGGATCACAAGGAGGGTGACAAGTAGAAGAAGCCTCATATATCGACATCACGTCTGCTCTTACCTCATGCGGACTTGCGTAGTGTCCCTCTTCGAACTTCCTTCTGCAAATGTTTCTATCATGTCAGCAGGTTTTCTCAGAAAAAGTATGATTACTTGCGGATGCACCTACCTAAATCGAATTCAAACAGCAGATAAGCTAGAAAAGATGAGTCATCTTTGGCTCCCACTCGTCTAAACGAGCGAGGTGACCGGGCCACCACTACAGAATGGACGAAATGATTTCGACTCGGCAACATGTGCACCACTGGTTCACAGGTTATTCGTGCATCGGAGCCCGGATTGGAATATATGAGTTAGGACTTTGTTTTTCGCACATAGTGGACTTAGAGAACAAGATGGTGCAATCGCTCTCTGCCTGTGGTGGAGAAACAGTGCAACAAAACTGTCCCCTCGCATACTCAGCGGAACAACAAGAAAGTACTTCCGAGAAGTCTAGCATTTTGCTCGTAATCTCTTCTCTACAACTCCAAATTTCTTGTTTTCTTTGGCTTTTTTCCTTACTAAATCTTGCGCGTTTTCATCATACTCCGGAACGCCACAGGAGGTGGGAATGGCCTTCTTTCCTCCATCTCTTGTACTGTTACTTCGAGAGGCAACAATTTTAACAGCGCGTACTTGATGTTGTCTTATACACACTGAGGGAAACAAGTTCCCACTAAATAGATAGAAGAAATGCCAACTGAGAACGGATTTCATCAGATTTGAATTCGATCAGTCTAAGTGAAAAAAAAAAGAATTATGAAACTGGCATACTCTAAAAAAGCAAGAAAACTTCTTCGACAATTCACGACTTCACGTGACGAAAAACGGAAAACATGATGGCGTGGAGATGATGTGATATGAAGGAAACGAGAAGCATCTAAGCAGAAAAGTACAGTGCAGTGACAAAAGAAGGCAAAAATATGAAAGACTTATCAGATACAATATTAACTAGCGGTATGAAAGTTTTCCGACTTGAAGGTCGTCGTTTTTATGCACATCACGAGCTGCTTACAAGAATCACATCCAATGACTATCTGTGACAGCAGACAAGATGCTCAAGCTGAACGGCCTATTGTAGGAGTCAGGAAAGAAGGACCGAAATAGGCACTTGGAAAAACAATGCGATAGTGACGGAGCTAATATAAAAAATTAATATGAATTTCTACACATTCAAGGGACCTTGTGCACTAGCACTGTTCGGATAACTCGTCTACCCGAACCTCTTTACCTGATTTCTCAAAAATGCTACTCCTTGCAGTGTTGCTGCATTGCTCATGCACACTTAGCAAACACATATTTGCAAATATTTGCATATAACAAATCCCTCGAACCTTCGCAGATCTCCTGCCAATGGTCACTTAACCGAATGCTCGAAACAAAATGGCATATTTTATTTTGAGAGAATTTATTTATTAGAGAGCTGCATCTTTCTAAAGTGCCATATTGCTAGGACATCTGCCACTAAAGGCTGCGATATGCTGTCATCGTGGTTTGCGGCCTACTTTACTGCCCACACTAGACGATTCATCGAGCCCCAAGAGAAGAAGCCGCCATTCGTATAAACTTTATCTTGCATATCACACGTCCTGCTGAAGAGAATGATGAAGTCAAAGCACAAATTGCGCAATTCCCGTAATTTGCGCTGTTTGGTTTTCTTATTGAGTGCCTGTGATTTCTTATTGAGTGCTTTCTTTGCGCTGAAAATTACATCTCATCCTCCTCGATGTAAAATCCCACCAGCTTGTGCTGGAGGATATAAGTTCTAGGTCAAGCAAGAGTCTGCACTGAATATCGAAATCATAAACTTGCGTTCGACTGCGCGTCAAATTATGCTTTTAGATCTTCCAAATATACCACCTACCTGATTTCGTCTAGGTTCATTGAATTTGGAACCAAGCCGTGAGCTCTGCTTACAGCTAACGAAGTGGTGTCGATGGACTCGATGAAAGGCCAAGCGAATGAACGGTTCTTCTGCAAACACAATTTGCAATGTTTCGATATTACTCTCTTTGGCGGAAGACTAAGCCCGTACCTAATCCAAACATAATTAGTGCATCGCTCGATATTACCAAATATGGATAGCAGCAGTGCTGTGAAATTCAGTGAGAGTAAATTGCATGCCAATATCTCCACTTCTTTACCTCTGCAATCAGTTCTAAGCGTTATGCTCTAACCACAATCGAACAAACAAACCGCGGTTGCTGAATAAATACAATGTCGTCATTACCGTCAAGTGTATCATCACTATTTACTCCACTCTTGACACTCTGATTTGGAGCCGAGTGTTCAGGAGGAATTAATTTGCACAAAGTTTGGAGTTGAGTTTAGTAATAAATGGAACTTCCGGAACATTTGTATAATCCGAAAACTCAGCTCATCTCAAATGTTAACAGCCTTTGAATAACGTGCATCAAATGGTCGTAATGACGAGATCAAAACAACAAAACACCGTCAATTTTTAGGAACATCACATTGGTATCGCATAGTCATTACTAGCCATTTGAATAAGCGCCCAGCGGTGCGACCTTTCAGCGTACAAAGCTGATCCTATATGTCGCGAAACGCGAGATGCGTCATCGCGGCTCATTGCAGCCAGCGTGTAGCAAAAAGGGCTGACCGCCTCAGCAGCGCCTGTGACGACAGGAAACGATGAAACACCCAGCGGAAACGATGATACACTCAGCGGAAACTGGGAGATAAAAACTAAACGTTTCAATGGGAAAAAGGGCACGTTGCATGCATCACCGGAAATGAAAGGCGGAGTTAGGCACATCAGCGTAATCTGCCCTAGCAAAGCCTCGTCATTCGGACAGTGGTGACGACCAGGGACAGGTCCCTGGTTGGTGAGCTCAGGAGAGCTCCGCTAATACGCTTTATCCAAGTTACCCTCTCCCTCTTGTATTCTATCTGTATAATAATGATCTGCTGCGAACTGGGCTGCACTGTCTCATCGAACTACTGAACGTAAGTCAGTGCCTTTAAAGCAGTTTTATTTCTTCGTTCAGTACTCTGTAGGAGCAGAAGAATGTCACTTGGCACGTTTTTTTCATAGGCGATAAGTGCCAAAAAAAGAAAAGGAGTGAACAACTTTATAGAGTAAAAAACTCAGCAGAAACCAAACGTTACCTTCCAAAAGAACTGCTTTATGATGCGTTGACAGTATTTCATCTGTTTTGAATTTTCGTCGCTCCTGCTCAGCGTCACTTTTCCAGCAGAAGCGTTCGATCTATCCGAAGTCCTCTTTGGCTGCATCTTAGCTAATGTGTTCTCCACCAACCGTCTTCTACGACGGGAAACAAAAGGGTAAAGGATGGTTTTGCCAGCAGAACCTGGAAGAGTGGTTGCCGCATCGACGGAGACAAAGGGTAGCGAAAGTTCACAGGATATGTTCACTGTGCAGTGCGATTAAACCTTGGTAAGCAATATATTGTCACTGCTCTCGACTGATGGAAACGTTGGCCACTTTTGTCAGCTCCAAACGGACGCCTAGAATTGTGTCCGGCCAAGACGGTCGATTTCTATTCCCTGTTGGAAGTGATACGCTAGTTGCCTTTGTGCAAAAGCACTTTTAGAAATCCGCGATAATCGTTTAAACTGACCAATTTTGAACAAAGACTGCTAAGGCACATGATCAAATACGACCCTGATCAGAAGCAGGTGCAGGACCAGCGTACAGTTCAATCAATAAGTATATCAACGTTCGAAAAGACTGACCATAGCGAGGGGAGGTTAAAACACTGCTTCCTGACCAGGATCAGGAGCAGTATTTAACCTCTCATCTTCTATGGCTATAAACAGAATCCAGTCCCCTTTCCGGTGGCGATAGAGGCATGACTCAATCGCCTGAAACTACCCGTTCATTATCAAAATGGCACACCCTAATAGAACTTCTGGTTTCATTGGTCAAAGAAAAGCGATCTTCATAGATGCGTAAACATAAATCTGAGCAATCCTCCACCCAACTAAGAATCGCCACTAACGAAAAGTCCGGCCGACGGAAGCGTTGACAGGCATGTTCGTGGCAGCCCTTGCTGCAGCCGCGCACTGTGCATACAGCATTGCTGTCAAAATGATTTCGAGTAGAAATCACAGGTGTGAAAACGTCGTGACATTATGAGCGGCAATGTTGTGCGAGCATAGTGTGTTTTCATTGGAATATGCAAACATCAATTGCCTCGAAGGCTCTTTACAGTCTTTTTCATCAATTGTCTTTACAGTTTCTTCGAGAACAAAGGTTTCGAGCTGTAAATTTCTATCACCTACGGGCACCAGTTCACCCCGAGGGAGGTTGCTTGCATGCCTGTCTCCTTGTCAAACTGACTGGCATTTCCGACAACGCCAAGCTGTGATGGGTTGGAACTCACGGTCGACCTCTTACTTCTGTTCCCTCATACCAAATCCGGACCCCATTCCGCTACCAATCCATGCTGTTCAACTATGAAGTCAAGTAGAGGTTTCGACATCAGCGTCAACCATCATTGATCTGGTGACGCAAAGGTGCATAAACTAAATTAAAGCTGTGAATCAAGAGGTCGAGTTCACTCTTTTGCATCAAAGGAGTTTAATGTTTACAAATACGCCGTTAGCGCGAGTCATCAACTGGCGGTTAGGCTTGGCTTACGTTATAATACTGTCTCGAACGCATTTACACGTCTCACGTTGAGGCACAAACGATAACAGACTTTTTTACAACCGAACGCGCAACTTTAATGTCCACAGTTCACCGCCAAGAACTAGACTGCGGATTCATCGCAGTAGCAACTTCGAAGAGCATTCGAGGGCAGAATAGCGAAAGAAAAGGGACCACCCACGACCATCGATACTGGCGGAAACAGGATTGGGAGAGACGGCGAAGCAGGTTACTTTGTGCATCGAACTGCAAGTTCGGTACACGAACGACGGGTCGCCGCAAAATTTATAGGATGAAAGGGGGTCCCATCTAAATATGTTCAAGGCAATCTCATAACAAGCATTTCATGACCATCTTGATCCGAATGCAGAAGTGAGTGAGAACCATAAAGCTAGCAGTGCGACGTAAGCGGTATAAGAGTTAAGACCAAAGCCTGCGGAAGAGAATGACTGTGGCAAAAACACTCAGTTCAGAAACACGTCGAGTGACTGCAGCTGATGTGGCAGAATGGCGATTCGCTTGGCGGCGCGCAGCGGTTCATGGCTATCCCTCATTCCCATCCTTGGAAGAAACCCTTGTGCGTTGCATCATCTCTCCGAGGGATATTGGGAGTGCGGATTTCATCTTCACAAGCTGAAAAAGGTTCTCCGCTGGGTTACGGAACATGAGGAAGCCTCATCGAAGATATCTTAAAGGAAGTGATGCATAGGTATTCCTTAAAAATTAACAACACCTTATCCCAGAAGAGGATAGTCAGATATAATGTACATGAACATAGTGGACGTAGTCAAAAAGCAGAGTGCAAACGGAGACACGCTGTACCTGGACAAGCTCAACGCCTATGTTGTATGTAGCTGTTTATTTAGATGAAATCTAGATGTATGCACAGGTGTATGTACAGGTTTGGTGTAGTCATAAATAAAACGAACTTGGAAAAAAAGCAGCTATGTTGCATTACACCACTACCTCGGAAATTTTCTGACTTTTATTATAGTATATCTCAGCAGCGGTAGTTCCGCAAGCTGTGCTGCGATATGCCTCAGGTGAAAACGATACGGCGCAACAGTATGAACAAGATATGAACGAAACGAAAATCTATCTAATAAAATCAACCGTTCTCCCACCCTCACTCCCTGCAGACCCGCTTCTCTTTAAAACCCCTCACTCTGCAACGATTTTGAGGGCATAGAAAGCCGACACATTTGCCCATAGGCGCGCAAAGGTACTCTGCTCTCGCGGAGATATGATTCATCACATCAACTTTGGGGATGCGACCCACATGCACTTTCTCCATCATACTAGTGTGAATGATTGGAATAATATGTGGCTGTGAAAAGCTTTCGTGACGGAATAGACACACTTACTCACAAGCGCAGCCCCACCAGAAAGATGAAGTGAGACTGCGCGAGTCTTCGGAGGGCGACGCGTAGTGGTCACTTGGCAATAAAAATTTCGCAGTAAATAGGAAAATACACCGCCATGAAACGAAATTCGGTAGACGACTTCGAATATATTTTAAAGAGCAATGAAAGACTCCATCAGAATCAACAATAACTGTGGCAAAACGACACTTTTCTATGACATCAATTTGTTTTCTAACGAGCACTTGCCATGAATTTCAGTTTCGCATTATGCGATATCTCATGCCTTGTTCTCGTGCATTAGTGACACTGTGTTCTTATTGGTGAACCGAATCCATGAAATGACTCTCGGTGGTTCAATGAAGTGAGCCTATCATAAGTTGCATTAAACTCCCCGTGGCTCTGCATGAATGGGGCTTTCGTGCGATTGTTATAGCACCGGTTATGAGTTCTTCAATTCGACATTCCCACGTTTCCATCGCTTCCTTTTTTCCCCTATGCGCACAACGATAATGGGTATTGTAAGTTCGCTTGATGGTAACAAAAGGCAACCGACGCTTTGAGCATATAGTTGATTACACTAATATAATTTGATTCCATGCAGCATTTGCTTTCTGAAATAGACACGTCAGGGTTGGGCAGGAAAAAACTACGCGAAGGCGACGTGCTCCCAATTGGAAGGTTTGTAATTTATACGGCAGGCGATGACCACAAAGGTCACAAAGCAGGAAACCTCCAATGTAAGTCGTCATTTGAAGCTCGCAACTCTAGCCAAAGAAGCCAGTTCTTACCACGTGGAGATCATGAAGATGATGGGGTTGTCAAGACTACTCGTTTTGAGCCACTAGTCTAGAATTACTCAATAATGTTCAAAGAGGTACTTGACTCACGTGCCAGTTTCCTTTCCGTCGACTCGTTTTCGTTCTAAGAAACCAGGCGAATAAGTGACAGTGCAGTCAGACGTGGTGACCATTCTTTTTACACCCAGCATCATGATATGCAATTTCCTGCATCCGAGCCGTTCCAAGGGCACAGCGTGTCGAAACAACGTTTGCGCATTCGACAATGCAACCGATTATGGTGTCGACTAAAGCGTATCGGAAGCTTATTAATGGCATAAGCTGAGTACTATGCTCAATCTTCAGAAAGTTACTGGGCAACGCATTTTTGCACAGTGCCGTTAGAGTGTAAAGGACTGCTCCAAGCATGCTTATTTCGCGAAAGAGAGGCTCATAGCTGGATTATGACGTTAACATTACATAGCGAGCGATTCATTTCGACATTTCAGAACACGCTCGCCAAGGACAACAACACTCAGATATCCGATCAATTCTCATCACCTTCACATATCGCAGAGGAATGAACTTTGGATACTTATCGCTTTGAATGTTGCGAAACAATTCACTGCTTCGGTGGAATTTCTAAACAACGCTTTAAAACGGAAGTTCAGGTCATAAATGAGTTTGAGCAGATTTCAGAGATGTTCAAATCCACGACCACTATAACAGTGTGGGCGGTGTTGTAGTGGAAAAGGAGCACAGTGCTGCACGCTGTGGTTGCTCTACTTTGGGGAACCGACATTACCCAATGGCTACAATGCTATGCTTCGACTCTGACTTCTATATGTGCACTGCGACGGATGGAGTCTGGCAAGGCTACTCCACTTTGAATACTTTAAGTATGCTGATTTTATCGACTTCATCGTTCTCCCATCGATGCAATTGGCAACTATTCTATCTGTAGCGATCCTGAGCCTTCCCCACAAAAGTAACTGACATAATCCGCTCAGCGGGTTTTCCTCTCCTGTTGCGGTTTGTCGCGTAATCGTTTTACGTCTTCTAGCTACCACTAGAAGGTTTACTTAGGCCATCTATTGTCATTCAACCTGGCTACGTTACCAGCCCACCTTACTTTTCCTTTGTACATTCCTCAACGTTATCCTTCAAAGCGGATGGAGAACGCAGCTCTTCGTTCGTTTGTGGTGTGCCGCAGTTTGTAAATACTTTTCATTCTCCCTTCCACTGCTGGCTGGATCGTTAGTGGTTTGTTTTTCGGCGAGTGAGGTGTCCACGGTTCGTAGACTCACAGAGGCACAGAGATGGCAGTCGAAATAAAGAGTTTATCACTGTGTCGTGATAGATACCGTTGAGCTTAGTGAACATTAGGCAGTGCGCTCTTTTCGTTTGCCTGACTCCTGATCCAAATTGCCACTCATTTGCAAGTTTATCCTAAGTGTGCAAACTCTTTCTTGAGATCGATATTTTCACTGTCGGGGTTCATGAGAAAATAACGAAATAACGTATTTTTCATCTACTTCAATTTGCATATGCAAATGCTGAACCCAATTTTCTTCTCATTCCTATTGAACTCGTTCGGTGAATACTGCAAGTTTTTTGGGTCACCGGTAATGAGTACCACTTCATCCGCAGATAGAAGTATTTGGAGTTATTTGTTACTTACATTGAAACCATCTACTGTCTTCATCTTTTTCAAGGCTCCTCAGGGAGCTGACAAAAAAGATCTCTGGGAGCAATGTCTCGTCGTTTTGCGCCTCTTCCAACTGACGTGGATCTTCGAAGAAATAGCTACATCTGACTCGATAGGTCATATTCCTTACATCGTTTTCCTCGCCATCTCATCAAACATAAACAGAAAATCCCTGATTTCTTCTTCAGTAAGAGGCCATCAGCCGATGTAACACCAAAGTCGCGATGTTTCAAGACAGAGAGGATCACCTGTTAAGTGGTTATACAATTGAAGCAACACAAAACTAGCGCTACTTATGTAACGTCTTTCGTCATGATCTCCTTCATATCTGAGATTTGAGATATCTGCTTCACATCTCCAAAAGAGACCGACGATCTTGTTGAGGAACGACGTCTGCTGCCACTTCGAGTCCGTGGTGGGGTTTCGGTAATCCGTCGAGCGATTGCTTTCTTAGATCGTCTGCTGCCTCTTAGATATGGCAGCAGTGTCGATCTCTGCAGCACATGTGTCACTTGCCCGTCTCATAAGAAATTGATCTTAGAGAAAAGTTCTCGTTTTTTCCCAGCTTATTACTATTCCGACAGAGCATTCAAAGCTCTTTAAAATGTGCTGAAATTCGCCTTTCAAATTTTGTTCGCTTAGCGATGGTTTTATTGCTGAATGACCACTGCCGCATCGCTCACCGAGGATGGGCACGTGCGCTTTTGCCTAAGTGGGTCTACCCCGGAACATGCAAGAGCGATAGGGGTGGTTGGCGGCGTGGCATTGACGAATAGCCCTCAGTGTGTGATGCTCTAATTGGCAAATTCATGTGATTAAGATGAAAGCTTGTTCACTATTGTCGCAGTCTGTTTACTCGAGCCCTTGGACGTCGTCACGCATCTTAACGTCGAACCTGCGTGCTATTGCACCTAATGATCGGCTAAATTGAATTCAGCTACCTGGTCACATAAAAGGGCCCTCTCTCTGCTTCATCGAGACCTTAAACCCGAGCTTGTTTTTGAGCCCCGTACACCCACCGTACATCCCACCAGTTTCCGCTGCTTTTGGAAAGTGAGCGTACGCTTGCGCTAACGCATAATTTCCACCCGTATGGAGGCAACTCGAGCTTGAGGCTAAACCTTTGAATAGAGAGAACCGTTCACTTTTGTACCATGCATACCGAACGAGTTCAGTGCACCGGTACGCTGCGTTTCGGGTTCGCGAGTGGGCTCCCATCGTTAAATGCAATAGTGCCTCTTCGTGTTCCGCGTTCGGTTTGTTTCGGGCGGTGTCTCTATCGTGTCCTAATTGAAGATATTCATTTCTGAGTCACTGATTCCACCGACACACAGTTGAAAACTGAGGATAAGATTCGTTTAAGGTAGCGGCACGATGCCTTATGCTCTCTTTTACTAATGTTTAGTGCCGTTTTGTCTTAGGGTATTTGCTGGATCCGCGATTGGCATATTTTATGTTTCTGAAACGGTTTCAGCCAATGAATATGTCTGTAGTGATAGTAATTCTGATTGTTCATGGCCATTCTGTCAACGACCAACTGCTCGGAGCTGTGGACATTTTCAAACATTGACGTAGAAATATGATTCCTGAACTGGAATTATTGAAGCAGAATATTGGGCAGTACGAAGCGAAGGGAGGAGAAGGTTGAGGTGAAGAAGGGGATGAACGGGCTCTCGACGATATGCAGCTGGTGGCCTATCCGGGAAGACGTTCACCGTTTTTCAGATAACATTCTTCTTGAAACTAATCTTTGGAAGTGCGGCAAACTTTTCATCCGTTCAACTTTCTTTTTTCCTCTTCATAAGCGGTTTTCCGCCTTCGAGCAACACATTCCTTCGTCTTTATCACCAGAGAAAGTGTGGTTGCATCGAATCGGCTGTTGCATGGAAACGATGCTATTCGGTGACTTGCAATATTGAGCATTACTCGAGTAAATAGGGGACAGTGTGAAGAAAGAGGGTGTAAAAAAGAGGCAGCTCACAGTGTAAAGAGGTTAATTAAAGAAGTGCTTTAAAGGGTGTAAACCGTCAAATTGAGATAGGCCCTTCTGAACTGCTGTCGACTTTTTGAAGAGTACCGATATTCACGACTAAGAAAAATGGATGCTGTGACATGGGCTATAACTGCATTTGGTCTCACTACCGGAGCCAGTATTTTGGCTCGACTGCGAGTTGAGGTGGGAGGAAATGGGGTCGGAAAACTCAAGCGGTGCATCTCGAGATGGCAAGCGAATGAAATGGTCGTGCTTTCCAATACCTGACGCCAACTCCAGTGAACGATATGAAAAACGATTGTAGGCTTGAATATTACGTCTTGCATAGCCTCAGAATTACTTGCGATGTGATACCCTCTCCCGTCCTTGATCATGCTAATATTTGCTGCAGCGTTTGCCCCTGAGGTTCTTCAAGCATTTCGCATAAATGGAAATTCCTTCAAAATGAGCAACATCATGCTTTGCACTTATTTTTCCGACGGGTACGCACCCGCAGGGGTTATGGAAGCATTACTTCGGCGACCGCCTAACATGGTCAAAGTTGAAGTTTTATTCATGCTGTAAGATGCTGAGGTATTCTGATTATAGTTGTCGATAACACTTGAGAGCAGTTTTGAAAAGCTTCGGCGGCAGTTGGCAGATTCAAAGAATCGAACGACCTTCGGAATCGAACAAACAATTTCGAGATGAAATCTTAGTTGAGCTCTTTCAATAAGCAAAAGTGGAAACTGCGTCTGATAAAAAAAGAAAGTATTAAGAAGAAAATGACGACCAAGAAATGGTTATTTAAGGGCATAACAATGATAAAGCTCAAAATCAAGACGAAAAATGAAATTATCAAAATATGAAAAGGCGTAAGAGTGAAATTCAGAATTAAGTGGAAGTATACAGGTCAGTTGTACTTGGCTTGTCTGATCGTCCAATTCCGCATGAGGATTTGCGTCCAGCGACGTCGACGCCTTCGCCGATCTCATCCTGTGTTGCCACGGCAGCTCGTAGGTCATGTGACTTTCGAACAGTCTGGTAGATGGACCGAATCCATGAGCACATCGCTCCTTTAATACTCTCCCGATTCTGTCCCATAGCGAAATACTCCGGCAAGAAGTTCAAAACGATCGATTCTCAGAGAATGAGTAAGTGAATTAGTGAAGTCCCGCGCCAATGAAAAAAGTTCTCAAAGACCCTACCATGCAGACCATAACTGCAATTTATTGCCGCATAGCCACATGTCTTAGTAGCTAATTGTTCGGTTGGCACAGCTTCAGCTTTCTTTGAAAAAGCCTCTAGCGACATTAGGGCGTGATTGCGGTTTCTCCTGCTGAGCAGCAAAGGATTTCCGGTATCACACAGCGATTGCCGTCTGCGAATATTTTTCAGTGTCTCACCTCTTGTGGTCGTTCCTGTATCTTTATATGAACTTACTTTCTCTTCATTCTTGCTGTTCTGCGTTATTCTCTGTGAGCAGAAACTTTCTAGCAAGAGTCTTTATTTGGTCACCGAGGGCGGATCGATCTCACCGCAAGGTCGAAGATGTCGGCACAGCGAAGGGATCGGCGTTCGAAGGATATGGGCGAGAGGGACAGTCGACCGAAGATAATAACACTGAAGACATCAATTCGCTGAAGTCAGCAGCCGTTTATTGCCGTTGCAGTTTTTCTTCCTTTTTTTCTTTCGATGAGGATTTTCTTGAAGTTGCATCCTGGTATAGTGTCCTGCCAGCAGCTGAACTTCATCCAAAGGGGTTCCCTTCGTACGGTTTTCTTGATCCTATTTCTGCCGGGACTTCATCCTCCTCCTTCCATTCTTTTCTTAGACATGCTGTCCTCATTAGAATTCAGTTCACCTCTCTAGAGGAAATAGGGGAATTGTTAAAGTCAACTTTTTGCTACTGGAGAGGTAATTTCTGGATGATGAAGCTTTCGTTAGGCTCAGTTTACTGCCACTTCGTTGGCGGTCTTTGAGAGAATAAAATTCTCAGTGTTTGAAGTATTTCTTTGTTGAGTGAATAAGTAAACTGGAGATATGAATGTGAATAAATCCAAGGACGGAATATTTAATATGTGGAACAGCGTTCGTAAGCATAGGCGTCAAACGATACGGCGCTAAAATGTGTGTGGGGAGCTGTAATGCAGTGTGGAACCAGTTAGCACTCAAAAAAGTGTTGGGAGATAGGGACAAGAAACGATTTTGTCCGCACTACAGCTTTAACGAGGAAATTCGAGCAGGTGAGAAAGCAAGATGAAGGAAACATAACGAGGCTATGCATGCGGTCACAGCCACTTGTTCCACCTCTCATGAAAGTTTGGTAAGGCGTTGGTAACAGTGATTTCTAAAATTATTTTATTCTCCTCTGCATTCCTTGTTCAGCTGCGTGGAAGTCCTAGTCTTGTTTCCAACCCGAACTATCCATGAGATCACTTCGTTTGGTCATCCATTGTACCTTTGGCTTGAGGCCTGAGAAAAGGTCGTGCTTTGGCGACCCAAGTGGTCCAGTTATAGACATATTCTTCAGACTTTCATAAAATGATGTTTTGCAGCACCTCGGTGATGTCAGCAAGCTGTCAGACTCGTCTTTTAGAGAAGGAGACGCTTTCGAATCTCAACGATCGTCTGGCAGTTCTCATTAATGTGTGTCTTCTTATGTTTTGGAATTTCTTACTTGAATCTTATGCTCGGATTGACGTTCTGCGGGAACGCATTCTTATGAAACCCTTGTGCGCTAACGTCGGTTACCGACGTTGGAACAAAGTTATGATAAAAACGACTATCAGTTCCGAAATCTAACTCGACGGCTGAGTACCCAGAACAGTCGAGATGCCCGCCGAAATTCAAGGCCGAATATTTTCAAATTTCAGCCTTACTTTTGTTTCGACCTTCAGCGTACCTCCCGCAATCCATCGAAAATTCGGGTCGTCAAAGGAAACTTGGCGTTTTATGGAAAAAAGAATGATGGAAGTTTCATTGAGGCGACGCTTATATGAACTTGCGAGTAAAATGGTACGGGTCTGCACAGAACATAGTATAAACTGCTAAGGCTCACCACCAAGGAAGCCAGGAGGCATATAGTCATACACCTCGTCGTCGAAGAAAGTTGTTTCGCCATTTCTTTTCATTCTTCCACCTCCCTCTTCCCCTATATTTTACTCCTTCTCTGCCCTCTATTCACTGTGCCGCAGCTTAAAATTTACTATCATCATTGTTTCCCCCGTAGTCATTAGTCACGAGGAATACAAAGAGCAAAAATAGTTCGATCGTTGGAGATCACCTTTCCTTTTGTTTATTAGTCTCGAGGTGAAGCAAGTAATGCATAGCGTTCTGATATGCCGCCAGATTGACGCGTTGCTAAAACCACTTGAATGATCAGGTTCGAAATATTAGGTGTAAGTTTCAGAGAGTTCGTCGGCTGGAGATGGAGAACACGAGATTGAAAATCCGAATCAGTGCAAGCGAGATGCCTGAAAAGAACGGAGAAGAGCGTTATGAGGTGAAGATTAATGAGTTACGTGCTGTCATGCACGAGTCGATCGAACAGCAGAGGTGTCTGGCGGCGGAGTTGCAGGCGCCGTTGGATGAGCGGAATCGTCTGTTTGATGAGGTTGGCTCTTGCTTCGAGTTCAGTCTTGTTATGTGACGAAATGTAGTGACGTAGGCATATGTGAGTTATCTCCGGTGCAATCTCTTCTTTTTCTCCTTTGCATCTTCCAGTTTAGAGTACCACAAATCGCAGTTCAACTTTTCCTCAAGCCCGCAATCGCATCGTAACAAAAGTATGCTAAAAGAGAGAACCAGTTCGTGGTTCGTGGCGTTTAGTAACTCTCTTTTAGCCATTTTTCGTTTTGAGAATAAGGGAAGTGGAGGTTGCCTTCACTAGCAAAATAAATAGAGGAACATGCAGTATTTGCAGAGCGTGGAGCTGGATATCAGTTTGAAGCAAGCAGAGAGGTCGCGTCTTGATTCGGACAGCGTTTTACTTGAACTGCAGGCCCGCATCAACTCTGCAGTTAGCGTGCGCAAGCATTTGGAGAACGAGAACAAGGTGATAATCTTTTTTGGACCTTCTTGCTTGACGGATTAATTCCTTTCGGAATAGTGATTTACCGTTTGTGTTAAATTTTGATGTGGCTCTCCACGTATCATTGAACGTCATACACCGAACCATGCCTTTCGCTGTAAAACGCTCATTTTGCGTGATACGTAAGGTATACAGTATGTTAAACATAGTGTCACTGTTTTGCTGTCAGAAAAGTTCATTTCTCCCACTGGTGGTTGTTTGGTCGTCCTATCTGAGAACAGCAGCCACAGACAGATGCACCACACTGTTAGATGTCCGTTGCGCGGAGACCTCATTTTCATTCACTCATCCGGTGTGATTCGCCTGCCTGCATCATATTGCAGCTTTGAAGTCGTACTGCACTGTCCTCATATAAGTTCGAAGTTAATGTTGCGATACCTTGTCTGCTAACATAATTTTTACCGGCTCAAGCCAGAAGTTCTCTATTTGCTTGTGAGGTAGGAATGAGATCCCTATATTTTCTGAATTTTTCTTCTCTCAGATTATACGTCTTACCTCACTTTCTAAAAACAGTCAGTCTGTCTCTGTCTGAAAGGCCAGAAGATAAATAGAACTTTGTGTGAGGAACTAGTAACCATCAGGATGTATACTGTTCTTCGCAGATGACGGCAGTGAAGATGGATGCAAGTGCTAATGAGTATGTGTTTGGGCATTTCGAAGACCAGCCGAAATATGATGTAAGGCCATTTATTTTCAGAACATTGCTGCAGAAATATTGGAACTTAAGCCGCAGTTGGAGGTGCTGCGAAGCCGATTAGAGGAAGAGACACTAGCCAACGAGGTTTTGCGTAATCAGACTCAGTCACTAAAGGAGGATTATGAATCGTTCAAGAAAATTCAAGAAGAGGTAGTTGTTTGCATGCTCCTCCGCTTTCTACCTCATCGCCCATCCAGTCGGTTGTTGGCTGAGTAGAAGGAGGGGAGGAGAAGAAAGAAAGGGATATTGAAGGACTTAGCGACATCCAAAGTAATTAAGAGACGGATCGGAGTAGACATCCATGCAGTACTTGCAAAGTGGAAGATCGGTTGTGAAAGGATTTGCTATAAAGCGGTAACATCTTGTCCGGACTCTTGATGGAAATCTTTCGGAATCCTGTATTACTCTCGATGGCAGTTCGGATTATGTGAACGGAGATTTGGTTTTAAGATGGTGATGTATAAGTAACATATGCATCTCTTTCTTCTGACTATTATTGCCGTGACGGCGGCTTTGTTCTGTTCTGTGCGATAAAAGGAAGTCCTCGGGTTAGTTTTGGTAATTTTCCGCTTTATGTATACCAGAGTGAGCTGTTGCAGCATCTTGAATCGATTCGTCATAGCCGACAGCTAGAGATGTTGAGCAGATCTCGCGAACTAGAGCGAACGTATGAGTCACACCGTCAGGGACAGCTGCGTGCGATGCGCACTGAATTCAATGCGCGCCTCAGAGAGAATCGCCAAGAAATTGATGAAATCTACGAGGTGGACCCCATTTGTCTTTGAGGGGTGCATTTGTGCATAGTTAGCGTAGAATTTTAGTGATGATCATACCTACAATTAGAACCACCTCTTCTTATCTCACCGTCAGCTTCGTTCACTCTTTATTTCAAAGATGATTGGATGCCGAAGTTCGGAATAGATTCTAAGTAAGGATTACGGGGAAAGTAAATTGACGTATTAACGCTAGCATCTGATAGCAGGAGATAATCTTGGTCATCTGGGGAACGCGTAAGATCAATTCATTGTTATGGTTGGTCATGAAATGCAACCGATTAAGTATTTCTCACTACGCTTACATATAAACGACAGATCACCACCTTTAACGCTTTTAAATGTGAGTGGTTAGAGAGGCAGACGCGAAATTGCTTCGCGTACGGCCTTTCTATGGTATGTCTTGGGCTGAATTTGCGAATAATTCTGGAAAATGAATGAACCGCAGCATGCAGGTGTAGGAAGCAGAAGATGACAAGATCTTATACGGCTGGGATGTTATGAGATGAATGATATATGAAAAGGCCTTGGTTATTTTTGCCTTCCCGGAAGATTCATTTGTGTTAGATTGAAGTATTCGGGGTAATATATATCAGAGCAACCTCGTTTTTACAAATGATCCACTGGGAAGATCCATCCATCCGCACGCAGTGGTGAATTGAGCTCATCCAGGTTTCTTTGTCATAACTAAGGTGTTTATGAGGAAAGAATGTTACTCGCTAATTGAAAAAAAAGAGCAAAGAAGAGCAGACGGTCTGGGTTGAGAAGGGACTTAGAGGTAGGGTAAGAGGAGAGTGCTTATTGCACTTCACAGCTGAAGATTACAGTTGGGGACTCTACCTGGTGTAGGTAATAATAAGAGGGGTGTGAGCATAATGAAATTAATCGAAGGTCGAGGTGTAGCTCGGTGAACATTCCTGGTTTTTGAATAGTTCGCTGTAGTGTATCGAAGTTGCATTTTATTAGCATTTAGTCGGGATAGCTTTTTCTGTGGAAATATGGAGCCAAGATGAGCCCAAATCTAAATTTTGCCAAGGGTTGACCTTGAATGTCATGTCTTCCCATTTTCGACTTTGACCTGCTGCAGATCCCGAGGAAATGAATAATTGATTTATCAGTGCGTCTGATTAGCAGTGCCACCTTCTGCTCTGATGCCTGTTGGCAGCGAGAAACTGAAAAAGAGTCTAGTGATAGCGTGTGGAATCTTGCAGCAGTGGATCTTTTTTACTCTTGATGCAGTTCCGTTTTTATAACCGTTGTGCCTAATTCTTCGGGAAAGTTTCCTTTTAGCTTAGTTTGCATCGATGGTTTGCGTTCTGAACGTGTAGCGTTTATTTCGAATGTCTTATTCATTGCTATAGCGCGCAATAACGTTTACAGGATCAGCTAAAGGAAGCGAAGGAGGCCTTTCGACAAGCAACTGAGGCTCGCGAGGAGTTGGCACGGAAGCGTGCAGGTCTTCGTGATCTTGAGGAAAGAGCACTCAAGCAGGAAAACAGGCTCTCTTTCTTGGAAGAGCAAATTGTTGACCTCGAGAGTCAGGTAACTGGTGGTGCGCCGTTGGGTCTTTGCGCATGTTTGTACTGTATAGCATAGATGCACATTTTTGGGTCATAATTCGTCTCTACTTCCGGGGACATTATCGGTTCAGATAGAAAAGCTTCTTCCCTGCATCTGCTGAACTTCGCGTTGTCACGCCTCTCTGATATTTAGTGAAGTGAAAGTAGCAGGTTTTTTCGAAAAAATCTTCGTATCGAATTGTAGACGGCGTCTTGAATCTCGTCGGACAACAACGACCTTAGTCACATTTCCGTCTTCTTTATTATTTTTTCCTTGTGCACTATGAAGAGAATGAACGTATAATTCCTCTTAACCTATTGACAACTATATTGTGCGTAGATGTCTCTTGGTAGCTGTTATGCTCACATTGCCCGGTTAAGTGAAATGGCGGCAGAAGGAAAATCGAAAAACACAAGTTGTGCTGTAGTAGTAGCATAAGTGTAAATCTTGTCCTTTTGATTGAAAGCAAACTCGCAAAGGCCTGTATTTAAATATTGACCATAGATGCTTGTCTTCCAGAGCGTCATTGAGGTCAAGACCGAAATTTCTTGTCGTACTGAATTTTATGGGGATTCTTCCTCACTTCTTCGGTCGATGTGCTGCAATGCTAAAGCACATCGGCAGTGGTCAGACAGTTGATCCTGGCAGTTTTATTCAGCTATGGAAGTTTATCGAGCATTAATTATCGCCGAAATCGGTCCGTTCCTGTGGACCCATCTAATGCAAACCATTTCAATGAATCCCTCAAATTCACTTGTTTAATACGGCGTTCAAAACCTTTTCAAGGTTGTGGTTTTTGTCACACGTGTGCTTCGTTGCAATTTCTGGCTAGAAGGTAATGGGCTCTGGTTTCTGTTAAGATCACTGCAGTCGGGGGTCTGCTGCGGGTATATTTTTCGACCTGCACTCTCTCTTCAACTATTGTCGAACACTTTCAGGTTTCGAACAAACGAGACTAGTTGTTAAGCTGCTTAAGACTTGAAGTGAATAATTATGTTGGTGCACTGATCACGAAGGTCACCGTGTTCAGTTTGGACTAGAGCTGCTGTCAATGCTGAGGCGCTTAGGTTTGCTTCCGCACCTTCTTTCCCCCCGATTGAAAGAACGAGGATAACACATTTATAAATTAATCGATCAAGTTGCGGATTCGTCTCTTGAATGAAGTTTGGTAAAGTAACCGTGGAGCATGAACGGGAACGTTCTGCCAGTTCTTGGTTTGTGTAAATGCTGGAGGTACGCCAGGATTCTTATGTGACTTCTGAAAGGAAGAGAATTTGTAACGGGCGCAGTCGCAGAGGTAAATCGCCACACCGAATTTGGCAACGCGTATCGCAAAAACGTCGGAGAGGACCGGATGGGACTCGCTGGTGATTTATAGAACGAAACTAAAGTGGTGATATCCGTAAAGAGTAGAACTTATTGTTCCAGGCAGATTGTCTTGCTGTTCGTTTATATTCAGTATTATTATGTCCTAATACTTTGTGGGGGAAGTGAGCACTGGATATTCGCTGGAGTCGTAATAGTACTAATCAAAAGGGAACCACTGTAAGCGATTTATCATTGCAGATATAGCCGAGAATTGCGGTCCGCATGGAAAAATGCTTGTGGTTGTGAGGCTTGTGATGATGTTTATATCTCCGAGGTCTTGTTGGAAAGTCAGACGCAATCTTTGCAGAACTAAAAAGAAGAAACGCTGGGTCCAAAGAAGTAGGGGACTGATCGCTTTTAGTCATTCTTTTCAGCTGATATCGTACCGTTTTGCATGTTATTGTTTGATTTCGTCCTTCTTGTAACCGTGATTCACAGGAAAAAACAGGCCGATATCTGCAGTATCCATTTTCAATGGGGGAGTGTTTCAGTTACGTTTCGTTGAAAATGACACAAATGCGCGTGTCCAAGAGCGCGACGCTCAAATCGCTGAGCTCCAGCAGGAGATCGATCGCATGCTAAGCGAGTATAAGGATCTTTTGGGGCTGAAGGTTCAACTCGATACAGAGCTGAGAGCTTACGAAACCCTCCTCGAAGGCGAGGAGTCCCGGTATTGTCTACTGCTTTAGTTGCACCTTATTTCAGCACAGAACGCTTTATTTTTGTGGCTAATGAAGTTGAGTAGCCGTGAAACTCCATCTCTTTAGTTGGGTTATTATTCCGTTGCGCTTCTGTGCTGGAGGTGCCGATGTATTTGTGTCTCGAGCAGTAGAAAGTCCGTAGAGACTTAACTAATGTCGCTCGGAGCTTCCGCACTTTGTTTTTGTACTCCGTCGTCTTTTTGGCTTAACATGTTACCCATTCGCTCCTTGACCCTCACAAATCGTTTTACTGGCGTGCAGTTTTCACGTCAAAGTTTTTGTTATTCAGGATTGCAAAGAGATCTCCTCGGCTAAAATGAAGGATAACCAAGGTCAAAAAGTGAAAGATAACCAAGGTGAAAAAAAGAAAGATAACCCAGGTCACATTCTTTTCTACCTCATTTCTTGGTAACAAATTCAACACGTGCAGGATGTTTAACCCTGTTTAATTGACCAGATGCTATGGGTCGGGATGAAGATGTCAAGCTTGATGATAACACTCAACAACATATCCTCAATTGCATTCTGAATATCTCGCGACAGTCATCGATGTCGGCGAAAGGATTAAGTGAAAAGGCAGAAAGTGGGGATGTCGGTGATTCGTGCAGTCTTACTGCTATGCAGCTGACCTCATCAGGTTGCGCTGTCAGGAGGAAACGTTTCATTGCTTCTGGTGACAGTTCGTACCTCCTCCGCAGCACATACGAGGTACGTGAGCTGCTTTCTCTCATTTTATTAGAGACTGTTTTTAATGGTTTTAGTGTAAGGATCGCTGGAAGCTTACAGTGATTCCATAGTTCATAGTATCATGGGGTACTGTCGTGCTGCCGCTTTTCCGGAATCATAGATGCAGGCCTTTTTTGACAATATTGTTTCCGTTGGAGAGAACTGTGCGTGTAGTGTGCAGAGCTCTTGGTTAAATCCACGATCTTAACTTTCATGGTTTCCCAGCTCATTGCGGAGAGGCGAGGAATGATGAAAGGCGTTATCAGGGAAGTGAGGACACGACCAGTTGTTTAAGCATATAACGGGTGTAGAGTTGGGTGCGAAATTTGTAGGCGAAGATTCGTCCACAGTGTGAGTTCGAAATCGACGCGCACAGTGGGGATGGCCGGTTCGTGCGCCTGATCAATAAAAGCAATAAGGACATCTCGATCGGAAAATGGTCAATCAAGAGCTTGGCCGATGAGCGCGAAATTGTCTACAAATTCCATCCACGTCAAACGATAAAGGCTGACAGTTCAGTCACGGTTTGCCTTTCCTCTGTGTATTTTAATGTTCCCTTGGAGCTGAGCAACGAGTTGGAGGTCGTGCATGAGCTGGTTAGAGTTTACACATGGCCTCTCCTCCAGACTGAGATTTGTTGATGTTCGACTTTTGTGTTTTTGAGAAAGTTCGGGTTGCAGGTTCAAAATTTATAGGGAGATGGCATTCAGAAGTCATCTTAAAGAGGCGGAGTGTGAGTGGCTTGCAGCTGGAAAGGTTGTTTCTTTTGTTTAAAGAGTGCTGCAACTGAATTGCTCTATTCTTTGGCCGCTCAGTCGAAAACAGCCGGAACTAATCCGAGTCGTCAGAGACACCGTTTTTCCGGAGGGTTTTTTCCTCTATGATGATATAAAGCCTAGATCGGAGATCGTGACAGTCGAACAGAAACAGCGAAAAATGGAAATGACTTGAAATTTATGCCCTCAGCAGCGTTGATTTGATAAGGTTGTTCTTTTCCGGTAGTTGCGATAGTACAAAATCTGATGCGTATAAACGAATTGCATATTGTTTTTTGAAGGTGTGGAGCGCAGGCAGTGGCAAAAAATCGGCACCACCGTCACTCCTTGTCATGAAGAAACAACAGTGGCCGACCGGCGACCATGTTAGGACCGTGCTCGTGGATCCGGAAGGGAAAGAAAAAGGCGACGTTCGAGAGGATTGGCAGGCCTCAAGTGATAGAAGGAAAACGCGGCACCGACGAGCAGTGCTTTTTGATGTAGACGTGCCATCTGCTTTGTTATGTTCCTGACTTCCGAGCTTTTCGCTATGGGACCACCAGTATTTTCTCTTTTCTTTTCTTTGCTGTCCCACGCAACGAAATTAATACTCGTATTTTGATGGTACTACCATCGATTTGTTTACTGGGTATACGAGATTCACTCGCCGCTATTCCTGCACTCTCCTCTAAACCAACTCTAAGGCCGTCTTTTGAAAGAAATTTCCTGAAGAAGCTCAGACATTTTGCCAGGCATGGTGTCGCGCTTTTGTTAATTGCGTAATGTTGGCTGTGCGTCCACATAATAATAAATACTTTCCTTCCAGTATTTTTCTGCTGTTGGAATAGTTGACCGAAAAAAACTGCTGAGTCGGTGGAGGAATATTGACCCAGCGTTGCATGATATGCCAGAGATTTCTGGAAAATCGTCACTAATATTCTGACATCTCTCGGAATCCACCGCTGAGGTGTGCACACCCTTTTTGTTTTGATTCTAGATTATGCAAGTGAATGATAGGTCCCGCGACTATCTTGGGCAATGTTACTTGACTCGATTGCCCATTCCTGCAACATACTGCGATAAAAGACGTTTTCAGCGAGAGTTGGGGAGAACATGAGAAGCAGCATCATGCCCTCTTGCAGTCTAAAATAGAATGGTGGTCAGTTCTGCTTTTGCAGATGTCACAAGTGCTTGACATGGGCTGCTCATCCGCTTTGTGATGTGATTTTGAATTTCTTTTATTTTCCAGCAGGCTGCGTGCATTAGATGGCTTGCCTTACATATTTTGCTCATTCGGTGTGAGTCTGCATCCTTCTCTCGGGTAATGGACATTTTCTGCTTTCATCAACAGCCGAGTTGTGTCTCGAGACTCTACAAAACCTACGAAGGTGTCATATGTCGCGACACTGATATATTATTCTTCACCAGGTGTGCTTTGCGAAGTTGGGACGGCGGCTGCATTTGTGTTATCAGGCAGTGTGTGGCATCGATTCACGAGCTTACTGCCACGTTGTCTATTGTCATCTGTATTGTCGTCTCCTCACAGCATCTTCACCGAATATCTTTCGCCCATTTTCGATTCATCGAAGCAAGGCGATTTCATGGAGAAGTGGAAGATCCTAGCGTGTTACTTAGCAGTCGGTGAGCAAATAGTGTTTTATCATCCGGATATATTTCAATTGTTCTGCGCTCTCTTCGCTCATAGCAGCTTCTGAATTGCTGATATTTGTTAAGTGGCACATAAAATGACGTCGTCATCCTAAATGAATATCATGCGGCAGATCTTTGGCTGCAACGCATCTGTTGCAGTTCTTTTGTAGGAGGCGGCGTTGCACTTGTTGGTTCCACAAATATATCTATATGATCGTCTTGTAGGGAAGATAGAGATTTGGAATTTGGTAGGCGTAATCCTTCTTGGAAATCTCGTCCACTGCACATGGCCGTTGCTGTTTTTTTGCTGCAAAAGATTGAAAAAAGCCGCTTTGTGGATGCGACAGATCACTTTCTTAGGAGAACAAGCCATAGCTACGTTTCCCAAGTTTTCCATCAGGTATGGGCAGTGCTTGCATACTGTCAAAGATGGGACATAAAGCATCCGAATCATGGCTTGTTTGGACGGAGGGTCGGTCCTACGAAATTCCATATTTTATATTCGAAGTACTTTTAAACCGCTGTCGGCGGCTGCATGCAATGATATCTTTTGCTGTTCGGTTAGAGCGTAAGGTTAAGGAAAACCGTTCAGATACCATCACTCTTCAGAGCGGTATTCGCTTTATCTGAAGCGTTTATTAGATATCTCAATCGCAGATGATGAATGTTGGTAGCTGCGGTCACAGCGCCCATTCGCCGCATAGGATTGACATATGTGAAGCGTCACGTTAGTTCTGCGAGACTGTTTATTTGTTGCCCCACTATGACCTCTGAATTTTCTGAGCAATTTTGTTGTGGCAGTTGGAAACGAACTAATTTTATCGCTGTGCAGATTTGGAGAAGAGTGAGTTTAGAGCCCTATGAAGAATCACAGCGTGAAATCCGGGGGTTAAAACATGTATCTCGTAAGCAGTCGCTAGTATAGAGCAGTAATTCGCTCATAGCACCAAACTGCAAAAAAACACCCCACGTCCTTGTAAATGAATCAGAAAGTAATGTGGCAGTGATTGAAGTTCATGTGCTTCAAAAAGTGTATAGTAAGAAGGTGCTGACCTTCGAAAAGTCTTGTGCTCCTACAAAATAATCAAAGCATTTTCGATTGTCTGTAGGCGAAGGATGCCCATTTATCAATCGTAACATCTCGACAGTGGTGGATGCGGAAGCACTCTGCCTTTCGCGAAAACGATTTTTTGCCTATGACTGCCGTTCCAACCTGGGAGGGTGGGAGGAATTAAGGTGTTAGGACGTAGACGTTGAGGACATATGTGATGGAAGGCCGTTTAGAAATGCGTCGTTTAATAGAGAGGCATAAAGCCACAAGACTGCCGGGAAATGGAAAATCTCGTTGCGGGTAGAGAGCTCGCCTTAGAAAGTTGGGAGAAGGGGTTTGTGAGGTTCAGTTGTGATTCACGTTTTACGTACTGTAAGGGAAAAGTTTTGAGATGAGTGGTGTTGGTGTTAGTCGGGTCAATTAACACCACTGCAGGTGCCAATTAACGAGCACAACCTCCATCTATGCAGCATAGGATGTCTTTTGCAAAGGGACGCCTTTTAGAATCGAAGGACGCCGCATGTGGTGACAGGGAGAACGATGGCACGCATCAGATGGATAGCGAAAAAGAGCGTCTAGCAGCGGCCGACATAAAAAAGGGTTTGAGTCTATGTGGACAAGTAGGAATGAGACTGTTCGACATAGTAATGGGGGACATCAGCGAAATGAATTCTGATGTCACCTCAAAAGCATTGGATGTGGAGAAAGAAATGAGACTAAACTTATTTTTTTTCTAGCCAACGAAGTCGTCGGAGGTAGCGAGATTGCCAGTAATGCAGAGGTTTGTGGAGAGCAGACAAAAGACTTCGAGAACGATGGAGTGCCGAAGCAATCTATTTTTCCGGCTTTCGGTGGATATAACCGAAAAAATATATGGAGGAAGCGCACCAGAAGAGGTTATCCAATAGATGCTTCTGCATTGGCGTATACTTTTTCCTAGCCAAAGGTGCGCCGTTCATGATCCGATTCATACAACATATCTAAATTTTAGTAGGGCTCCATTTCCTGTGCTTAGTGTTTTCGAGTAAACAATATTAGACAGAGAGGTAACGTACATACATGTGTTCATAAAATATGCCACTGGTTTTTTTACTCATCGGTTGTGCGCTTGATGATTAAGGGATCTGTGAATCGGCATGCATTATGTGCGCCAGGTTATCGAGAATTGACCAGTGGCCAGATAGGGTGACACTTCTTCCTAATCATTCCATTGTCAAATTGTGTCTTCACTTAGCAGCAAACTTGATTGTGTGGAATTTCGTTCAGTTTCTTTGAAATGCGCACCGTTAAAGAATATCCCTCGAGAGCGTTTTCAGTATCAGTGCTCAATTAAACTCGCGCTTTTCGCATAGAAGCAAAAGTCGGATGTGATGCAAATGACAAATCTCGCATGTTCAAGACACTCCAGCATATTTGTCAAAGCACGGAGATTTAGCTGAACGCATATATATGCTATGGAAGTTTTGTTAAACTGGATATAGTTTTATAGGATTCGAAAAATAAGGGGATTTTGGAAATGCGGAGGTTTCGTTGAACCAGTGCAGTGAAGGTATGGTCGACTTGTTTGTACAGTTGTTTGCTAAGCAGATAATTTGCAGAAATCGGAATTGCACATTAGCAAGGAGCAGACATCCATCGTCACGCCGCCGAAAACATTTCCATCTGGTTGGTGTTTATTTTTAGCAGCATAATTGACCTGTGATGGGATAGCATAATTTATATTTAGAAAGTAAACGTTATGCTTTGCTTAATGCTGTGCTCCCAGCTGGACCTGCAATAATTCGACAATCACTTCTAGAAAGTAGTGGTTTGGTCGTAGGGTTTGTGTGGATGTCTTACGGAATGATTGCTAGTGCCCGCACTACACTCACATACAGCTTAGCTCACTTATAAAGCGACATTGCAATGAGGAATGCTGCGAAGGCGTCATGTTTGAGTTTTTATGCTTACTGTTTTCTGTGATAGCAGTTAGACTTTTATATAATGTGTGCTGCGAAAGTCGACAATCGTTTCGGAAAAGAAACGCTTCAATGTTCGAAATGTGAGAAGAATACAGTCTCATAGCTTCGAAGGTTTCACTCTTATTACATGTGGTCATCGCATCGACGCAGAGATCTCGACCTCAGAGCACAGATCGTTCAATGCTATTTGTTTTCGCAGTCGAAAATCCACTTTACCGTGATGTTGGGCTGGAATTAACAAGCGATTAGGATATTTTTTTTGTTTTTCGACTGCCGATTCTACAAATTTAGCCAATCCCACCGAAGCAAGATTATCGAACTTGGAGCTGTTCAGTATCGCGAATTCTGTGATCAAGGAGCTGTTTATTGTGTCTAAGTGGGTTCATGGTCAGTGAATTCTCATCATTAAGCCAGTGTTCATTGGTTAGCCATCACCACCCCGGTCATCATGACTGCCAGTAACTTTATCTGCAGAGTCACATGGCCAACATTCCTCATTTGATTTAGCAGGCAATGGGTGATGCACGATTTTTCCTTTCCTCGCCTTATTCGCCTTACAGGATGTCTTTCAGGCTGCATGATTTCTTGTGTTAGTCTGATTGCACACAGGCATGCTCGCTGCAGGGAGCACATTCCAGGGTTATGTCGAGCCGAGCATTAAATGAATAAGTTGTTCTTTCCGTCTCTGGGTAGACATTTGTTTTTTTAGTAGATAGAGAAGCGTATACGGCAAATACTTGCTCAGTTGACGTTGAAAAGTTGTGGTTACAAATTTTTTCACTTTCACTCATATCAGGGACTCACTATATATTTCATCTGCAAGCTGTTCACCTTTGCAGCGTCGATCAGCACTGTTTCTTGTCGATGAAGTCATCTCTTCTGAAATGTTTTAGCTGATAGTCAATTGGAAGAAGCAGTAATTAAACCGCATGATAGCGAGACAGTCAAGATGGAAGGTTTTCCTCGCAAGCAACAGGTCACACCGGCGAGGTATCCGCTCAGTCAGGCTAGTTCTTCATGCTTGTTTTTGTGGTCTCAGGTGGGTTGGGAATATCTCTTATACTCAGCCGAGTGATGTATTTGTTATAGTGATTCTTCACTGCCTTAAAAAATCCTATAAAAGCCATGTGAAGGTAAAACAAATGGGCTTTTCTTCGTTTTTTTCTCATTCTACCGACGATTTCTGTTCGAGTCAAAGCCTTTCACGCTCGCTTTTCTTGGATCACTACAATCGTAAGCAAAAATATTTAAGTTGTGCAAGCGATTTTGGTGTCTTCGTTGTGTGCTTCCTCGAAAGAGAGCGCCGGAACCACCCACTCGATGCTGATCTGAATTCCTATCACATTAATAACTGATTGAATGCTGGTAAAATGTTGATCTTTACGATTGCAAGGTTCTCAGTGATATTGTGTATCTATTCTTCCCTTTTTCTTTCAGCTTTCTATGTTTCTGCTTATCTGCTATCGGTCCTCAGTTTCTTTTAGGAGCTTCTGACTGGCAGTGGAACGCGAAGAACTTTCTTGCCTTTGCATACCGACGAAAGGGAGGCAAAAATGGAGTGAAGCTAAACAACATTCAAAATTTTGCTTTCTCCATCTTTTTTGATATTGATTCCAGACGATACGCAGTTATTCGAGAGCACACTCGTTTCTCCCTATCTCCTATTCTTGCCCTTTAGTAAATAAGAGGGAGGATAACATTCCGACGTTTCGTCGATTCCACCAAAGATTAACGAAAAGTGAAGAAAGAAGAGCGAGTACAGGAGATATAAAGCATAGAGTGTCATCTGATGACTGTGTCACGGCATGCTGAAAAAATCATTTCAGATTTGTGAAAGACGACATGTGTGGAATTGTTGAGCGTCGGCTGCATGGCTTCCGCTTTCATGCCGCCCTTTTCTTGTTGATTCAGTCACTACATTCGGGTCGGTTCAAACTTCCCACCGCCTCGAGGCTGTTACGTTTAGTGGCAAGTGCCACTATTTCAATATAGGTGAGATATTCATAGCAAGCAAGCCAAGTGAATTCCTTTATTGCCATTGTGTTAGCAGAGGAAACTTTAGTTTTTCATGCCTTCCAGAATCACGTTAGGCGTGATATCCCGCCTCTCATCGTGTTTCCTTCATGCACTGCACTTTTTTCTCACCAGCCATCTTTTATTCAATGGCCCAAATAAAGATTTACCTGGGTGATTACTATCAGCATAACTGCTTTTCTTGCTACGATCTAACACACATTTGCGGGTCGATGAAATCGCGTGCATATGTTTTTTATTCCCAAGTAAATGGAAGAGGCTGCTTGGTCAGTCGTCATAAAAGAAATTGCTGTGCGAGGACAACGCATTTGTTTCCAGATTTTCTTCCCATTTGAATTAACCTTCTATGCTTTGCACCTGCGCGACAGTTGCCGCCGTGATGCGTAGTCTCACCAGACGTGTGTCCGTAATACGTAGCAGGACTCTCCGTTTCCCTAAAAATTCCTTGTCGTGCAGCACTCGGCCTCTTTTTAGGCATACAAAAACAGTTTATGATTATTGCGAGTGAGACCTTTAGTGCCCTCGTTCGTGAGTGGAATCCGTTTTGATTGTGAGTGGTGTTTTTGAAGGCTGTGGTGATAAAACAGCTGACAGGACCGTTAGCATCAGAACCGCTGAAACGCATGCTGAGCACATTTGGGGCGATTGTTGAGGGCGGGTTCCGGAATGATGGGCATTGTAAAGATGATTTCTATCGTCTGTTTCATAGTCAGGCTCAGGAGTTGGAGTGACTTCGACCTGACTGTTTCCTTTCAAAGCTAGGTTCCGTGGATAAAAAATTTTGCTCTGTTTTGTTCAGAGTCGAAACAGCGTTGGTAAAGTGATTGGCTGAAAATGTTGTGCTGATATTGAGAAACATGGGCCATATCATACCTTTCTCACCGGAGAATTGTTGTGTCTGAATATTCCCTGGAATATCGGCCATATCAGTTTCCGGAACTTATAACTGATAAATTCCAGAAAATTTTGAAGCGTTTGTAGTATCAGACGTTCGCTTAATCGTGATAGTCGCCAGCGAACGCGGACACAGTTTTGTTAGATATATTAGATGATTTTGGTGTTTATCTTATTTTCCGCCCAACTCCACATTTGAAATGCGTTTAGATGCTTCTCCTTTTTATTTGTATTCTGCCAGTGACAACAATTTTGTACATATCTGTATGATTCGATCAAAACAGCCGTGGAGGAAACTACAATTTTCCTTAACTTCTCTTGCAGGAAAAATGCTTAAAAGTTTGGTAGTAGATTGGATAGGACCGAATAAAATTATACACAAGTGTTGACATCAGTGAAATGCACCACTTGCATTTCTCGTTTGCACACCTTTCGCATCGAATCACATTGCTAAGGACCTGCGTGAAGATCGATCGTCTCACAGCTTGTTTCGACTTCGTTTGCTGCGCATTTTTGCCGCAACGCTGCACCGCTGCTGCAAAACTAGGTGGATTTGTCAGTCGAACTTTTTTGGATAATTCACTGAGTTTTCAGTATTCGTTCATGGAGGAGGCAGATGCGGCTCGTGGTGCTCTGCATAACACTCCTTGGCAATTTGGCAATCTAAAAAAAGTTAAAGTGAACTGCTGAAATGAGAACGATGTTTGTTGCATTATTGTGTTCATTTACGGTGATCCATAGCGTAAGTGCTCATGCAGGCGAGCAGTTATATCATTTGTTCCTCCTTTCGTAAGCGCCACTCTCGCAGGTTTCGGAGATGATCCTATGTTTCCAAAATGCATACAATTGGCAGCAGCGTTAAATTTCGCAAAACAAGGTTTCTCGGAAACCAGTTGCTTTCTTTTCTTTCATTTTTTTGTGCATCGCAAGTTTATTTACTACCGGATTTTGAAGTATAATGCATGAGATAGTAACGCAGGATGTCAGCATTTCATTGTTTATTGTATTTCTTGGTCTTCAAGTAGTGATGCTGTGCGTTTAGCTAATACATCGTCTAGCTAATACATCGATCTTACCGCTTCTCACACGAATCCAGAGCTTCATGGTGCCGCTCTCTTAAGGCGTTATCGACGGATGCATCACCTGTCAGTAAGTCGATGAGTCAGGGGCGCGAATTTTGCAAGGCGAGCGGACTTGGTCTCCGCCATCGCATAACATTGTAAGTTTTGCAGTTGTTCTTGTAGTCCATTTCGTTCATTTCTGCTCACTTTGTAGAGTTGATAACTCTCAGTGACATTCGTCTAATTCCCAAATCGAGCCCTCGATACTCATTTCAGGCTCGTGTATATATATTTTCATCTACAGTGAAAGTCATAAAGACGTTGATCGAAGGAAGTGATCGAGGTTTCTGGCGCACATTACGTCTAAGTATCATTATTTCACCTTTTTTCGGTGTTCGTTTTCTGTGCTTAAGGAAATTCCCTTTCACTAGCGAAACAGTCTGAACTGGTCGTACAGATGTCGGATTTTCCTGCCACACTGCGCAGTTCATAAAATTAGGCAACTTTTGCAAGAGAATGGTGCTGCGAGAACATCAAAGAATTATTCGGCATGTTTATATCTCCTCAGCAAATGAAAGGCCGATTAGTGATAGGGGCATATAATGTAGTAATGTGATGCCACGTTGCATTTTAGCCGTCATTGTGACAGTGAGATTCTTCTGAATCTGAACAACACCGTTTTCATCTGCACTGCTCGACCTCCAGTTGTTTTACATATCCTTCACTCGGTCTGTTTCTTTCTTACCTTTGCATTGATCTGTAATTACTTGAATAATATTTGTACTGTCCTTTCAGCGTTGCTTAAAAATGGAGTTCCTTCACTCTTAAGTCTCATGGATGCATTAGTTCAGAACCCAGCATCCCATCTTTTGAACGTGTCATTCTTACCAAGCGTTTCCGCACTTCTTTCACTCGAGATTCCGAAATCTGCGGCCGGCCGATATGATCCACCTGCTCCACAAACATCCCGAGTCCGATTTCATCTCCTCTCCAACTCCAACCTCCATTTTCAGCTACCATTGCTCATTGAATTTGTTCATTCCTTAGCCATCACATTAAACTTGGGTATCTGGTTACGAATTACCACACAGCCTTCTTTCTCTTCATCTTATTTTCTTCTCAGTCACGCCTCACCCTCCATTATTCACTTCGAATGGTGGTTTTTAAGTCGTCCTTGAAAAAGAAAAGGCATGAGGAACGAGCTTGCTTTGGGTAGCTGTAGACAGGAAGGGTGTCATTCATCGGACTCAGTTCACGGAAATAAGCTGCTTTTACGTCACTTGCAAAAAATTTGTACCAATCAATTGATTTATGCTCACCATAATGTCTTTCCATATCTTTGATATGGAAAGACATTATGGTGAGCATAAATCAATTGTACCTTTGATTTATGCTCACCATAATGTGTACCTTTCATTGGTCCACCTAGAGATCGCAAAATTAAAGTTCCTAGTTATGCAAGGATTTTCGTGGCAGTGGTTTGTTCCATCGGATTTCTAGGTGAGATTTGCGGACCTAAATTAGAGCAAAGTCAGATCTCGTCCAGGGCAGTTGCTCTCTCTTGATGAAGAGATGTGCAGCATCTGGAGTAAAACTGACCACTTCCGTAGAAATACGAGTCGAAAACTGCGAGAAACATTTCACACAATTTTTTGATTAAAATTTTGTGTCGGTGAACGTTATTTATATTTAGATTCCAGCTTTATTTGCTGAGAAAGTTGTGAATGATGCTCATTTTTGCAGACTCTGAGAAGCCGAAGGAACCGGACGATCTTTCCGGAAGAATAACAACGACGCCAGCTGTCTGTTATGTGGCGTTAACCGATTATCAGGGCCCGTCTTTTTTATTAGTCTAGACGCATAGCCGCTATATGCCTTCATGAGTTGTTCGCTGGAACACGAAGACGTCTTAAAGTTGAAAAGTTCAATTTGGCGATGAGAGGGGACTATGTGGTTCGGAGGATCAGAACGGCTTTGAATTAAAATGCGATTCGCGTTTGCTGCGGTAGGAAAGTAATCGCAATGGGGAGAGGAGCAGAAGTGAAAGCATCTGTGGGAACCCCAGCGTAGGAATATGGCCACGAAATGATGCGTTCTGATGCAAGAATAACGGTACTGACTCCCCACGGACGGACAGATTGTCCCTCTACTCTGTCTCCTCGGGTCTTGTTCCAACGAATCAGCAACACTGGCAGATCTTCTCGCAAACATTATCCGTGCTGTTTTACGGCTGATTTTCTTTCTGTTCAGTAACATAAGAACAGCTTTGACTATGCTTACCTCCTTCACCAAAATTTTTTTCAACGATTTGAGTGATTGAACACTTTTCCTGAAGTCGCATTCGATTCATCGTCCTTCATGAACGAAATAGATCAACTGTTTATAGAAGTGAACGTAAACAGCATTCGATTATTTCTGCTGATTTCAAAAACGAACCTGTGGTATTACTAGTCGTTGACTTTCATATAACATTAGAAATTTTGAATAAGCAGCGTAAGGAAATCTGCAAGTTGAATGCCGGTTGTCATGTATTCTGCTACGTCTCACTTCAGCAGCTGTATGCGTGGACAGCTTCTGTTGTTGTTGCTTCCGAGTGTTCTTTATGTATAATGTGACGAATAGTGCTCATTTATGTTTGCAGAGGTCGTCACAGGATGCTAAACTTACTGGAAAACGTGTCACAGTGCCGAATTGTTCGTAAAGTGAAGCTGGATGAGTTTATTTTGCATCGCTTCGGCAAAAGCTTGAGTCAGTCCTCTGCAGAAGATCTCTGTAAATAGTAAAACCACTTAGGAATGAATACGTCCCTGCATTTCTTCTGTTATTTGGTGGCCAAATTCGGTGCATAGATGGGAGTAGTAAAGAAACGCATATCGCGTTTCTCTTGAATGTCGGTGAGGCTTCTTTGGTCGCTTCTTTGACAGGGTGTTTGTTTCTTTGATCTATTCCTATTTGCAGTATGAAGGCCACAGTCTGACTTCTTGTGGGGGAGGGCGTATTATAATTTTGGCAGTAATGATATCTTCTCTAACCCTTAGCTTTCAGAGCTTTGAGAAGTGTATAACTTTGTAATTTTTAAGAACTGTAGTGGCATTATTTCAGTGATAACAATAATGTTGATCCTGACCACAGTAATGCGTTGCCACCGGTGTTGAAATTCCTTGTCAGAACGCTTTGGATGAGTAAGAGACTGTTTGTGGATTTGACCAATTTGGTCGCTAAGGATTGTCACTGAGAATTCTAGGCATATCATCAATCCAGTGTTTATTATCAATCCATTTATTGCTGCGCCAGCAGTTATTAAGCTGTACCTGGACGGATGTCGTCGCTTGCTTCCCATGTTACATCTTTCGCTGTTTACAATCTTAGTTTGCTTAATTCAAGGCGTATTTGTATTTTCAGCTGCCCATCTTCGTCCATTTGGAGCGTTCTTTGCCTTAAAGTGTTTATTACATTCGGAAGAAGCAGGCTTTCATCGCCGAGAATGATGAGGAGGAAATATGAGAAGATGGAGCGACACCGATTGCTCTGTTTCTTTGTGACATCTTGCCTGTGCGTATTTTCGTGCTTCATATGCAAGTCCTTTTGCATGTTCCTGTGATATCATTAGTCCATGGGAGGCAGTGGGCAGACTGCATCGGAAAACTTCGTGCCATCTGCGCTATGGGCAAATAGTCTCGCAAAGAGGAGTATACATATGTACGTATGCACATGCGTATGACGTCCTGGAACCAATTTCATTTCAAATCTCAGTATTTGATGGTGGCGAAAACTTCTAAGTTTTCTAAAAATGTTCGGCTCTCGTACCAAAAGTGCGCACGTTATAACGGTTGATCTGTCGCTTCTTTCAGAAAAAAGCTTTGAGACATTCTTCCATTGCCCTTTGAACCACACTTGTAAAATTCCACTTGTTTGTTGATTCGTCCGTATATACTTGTGCTGGGTTCTCTCGGTCGATTTAATCAATGGAGTTGTAATATATGCATTTTGTGGCACCGTCGGTGTGCGTATTTCCTCTTTTATGTTTTGTTTTGTTTTTCCTCGTGCCAAGGAAGCGCCAGTGGTAACATCCTTATCCAAGGCCACCCTTCTTTGAAGACGAGCAGTGGAAGCTTTTTGAAGTGATTCGCGTTAGATGCGTAGATCAGTCTAAGTGGTATGTCTTTGTTGTATGCGTAAAAACTTGTTGGTGTACTGTGTGGTTGCTTCTTGCTCGCACCTGAAAGAAAACTTCGTTTTGAATGTGTGGCAGAAACACATGCAACTCATGGATGACGTTTGCACTCTTAATTACTGTGACCACGACTTTCTCAGGAGATTCTCTGTCGCTGTTTTATTGGAGTAACTTTGTTAAGTTCGTAATCCTAGCCTTTGGATTAGTCGAAGCATCGTTGCCTTATCTTCGCGAATTCTACGCGAACAGTTGACATGATTTTGCCATTTCTCTTGAAGTGTTACTCGTTCTAAATAGGTTTGTTCACCGCTGTTTAATTAGGTGACAACCTGAGTACCATCATTTCTACGAACAAAAATGCGGTAAAGCCCCAAATTAATTTAGCAGTGGTTCTAGTAAGTCAAACATTTTGCCCATTCGACTAAAGATGTTAGTGGAAAATAGTGTCAGAAATACTCGAAATTCTTCCGACGTGAATTTTGCTCAAAAATGAGGCATAATCCTCCGTAACTTGGCAAGGATAAATTTATGCTTTTTCGTGGAAATAAATTATCCGTCCATTTGGAGTGAGTGGCAACATCCACAGTGGAATGGGGGGTTTTGTCTGAGGAATTGGCGAAGTTTCCGGCAAATCCATCCACCTGAAGCGTGAACTCTGGATTACCTTTCAAAAAAACACTGCTAGCAACTATACTTGTATGCTATTTATTCAAATATTTTGGAAGCCACGTCAAAAGCCAATGTTTTACCAGCCGTATTTGCATCAAAATCAGTGGAGATGCGCGCAAGTGCAAAAAACGACCACTCCATAGTGCTCTTTTTGCGTCCTGAAAACAACTGCCTCACATGTAGATGAGTGATCAGAAGCAACTTGAGCACATAAAGGTCGAGCGTAGATCAGTTCTCATATACTCAACGGATGCGATTTACTACGAATTGATTCACAGTGCTCGTGCTTACTACTGATGTCATCATTTATGCTTGTATCTGATCATTCGCTAACGGAATTATCTGTACATTTCTGTTTTTGATTATCATTTGTTTATTAGCAAAGATCCAAGTAATCTGAGTGGCGAGCCCTATAATCGTTGCGTTTGTGGTACGTAAGGCGAACGCACAGCTGGACCATTCATTATGGCATGTGGTGGACGCATCGGTAGTGGATTGTCCGCAGTGTGCCCAGCAGATGCAAAGATGTTGCGGTTCACTCGCTATAACGATCTGCACGAGGTAAGCATAGGCAGAGGAGTGGTGTGTTTTGTCTAGATGAATGAGGTGTGATTCTAAGGAATCTAAGCAGCTGAGTATTTTTTAAATGTTTTGTTTGAGACCTCCTGGAAGAAGTTAAATCAAATGCGACTATATGGACCATAACTCTGCTGTCAGCCTGTCTATAAAAAAAGCACGTCTCATTCGTGCTAATTCTTTGCTTCGAGCGACGGGAGCAGCCACTAACACGGATGAGACAACTTTTCATTCTGGAATTCATTCACTACTCTCCGAAGTGTGGATGCATTTTAGATCATTGAAATCGGATTGGGCACACAAAGACTACGAGGTTAAGAGCTCTCATTTAGCTTATTGGAAGTCTATATAGTGAAGAAGTTATACGATGGTGGTTGACATTACTGGAATGACTAAATTGAACACCCAACTAGACATTTGATAGCATTCATATTAGTCCGTTGGGAAGGATTGCACATGAAGTCAGGCTATCGATCTATAAATCACAACGGTTTGAAATGACGGTGATTCGACTCCACTGGGACCAGGAATATTTATTTTAGATAATTGAGAACTGGTTGAAACAGGCTACTTTTTGTTCTTTATTCAGCACTTTTTAAATGCAATTCGCTCGTGTCGTTGAAATACTGTGCAAAATGAAGAGAGGTCATGTTGCAATGAAATAGACGGGTTAAGCCTGCAGTAGACCTGGAATTCAACGAATTATGCTGTTACAACACGGTCCCTCATATTCTCTAAAGTCAAAGTGGACACTGAAATGTTCACCGCTTCCGGTGAAATCACACAGGACTGGCACTGCAGACGTGGCGAGAGAGCGAATGAAAGGGCGCCATTTCACTAGCTATTTTTTTTTATCGAGGAGGCCTGGCTAAAGCGATGCGATCCGAGTGCCATCAGTGTGCTATAAGTCCTAGCTTTAATCACTATAAGAAAAGCGCTATATTTAGCGTCGTTTTTGAAGTATGTGTGAAGCCACTGTCGATGCATGAGCAGGAATGTGCGTTCTGCGGCGAAAACAGATCTGCCACGGTGAAGCTGTATCACCTTGCCGCGTTCGCGTTCGGATTCCTCTAGCGAATGGGAGAATTCCGCTGTTCTTTATGATAATGGGAACGTTTGGAGGTGTGGTTGATGACTGATGTGCGTTGTCAATTACATGTATTCATTGACGCTGTCAGTCAGACCAATCTCAGGTTCTTCCGTCCAGAGAAGACCGATAGAATATGCAAAAAAGCAATCAGCATCAGGCGATAAGATGAAATAATTTCTATGCTGGACAGATTCAATTCTAGGCGCAAGTATTATAGGTGGCTGCGATTGTTTATGTAGCTTCATCACAGTGTACAAAGATATAGATGACTTATGGAATAAACAATATTCAGGAGAGTTTAATCGTTCTTTGAGATGATGGGGTCGTTTGGTAGGCGTGGTTGACCATCAAAATGCTATAAGGTAAAGTCGTTGTATGCTACCGATGACGTTGTTGTGCTCAGCGGTACGTAACTCCAGCGAGTAAAATAGCGACTGTAGAGCGACTTGCATACGTTTAGCGGCCGCATTAAACGCTGGCTGTCTCAAGGAGTGCAGAAGAAGCAATGTGGTGCCGGCATTCCTAGTGGAATTTTCGAAGGAGCGGATGTAAAGCACACATTTAGAGATGATCTATCAATAGGGCAGAAGGAGGAACGGTGTGGCGCCCACTTTCGGAATCGACTGACAGTTGCGCTTCCTAGTTATGGCGCGTGACGTCACTCGTGTTTTCGGGATAGTGTTGTAAGGATTGCTTCCGATAATTCTCACGAGAGGAAGACGCAGAACGTCCTTCATGCAAATGGAACTGGGCTTCCAAACTTTCTTAGTCATCACAGTTCATGCAGTTTGTTGCGAAAGCGAAGAAAACGTCGACAGTGAATCGGTTGGACACCAGGTGCCAAACAGGCGCCGCTAGATCAAGATATTCATCTCAACCGATGAATCGCTCAGTTTCCGGTGACGACCAAGGGCAGCGAAAAAGAGATTCTTTTCCGATCATGATTGTAAATGAACATACTTACGATGTTTCGATTGGCTGAGCCCTCATATAAGCGAAGAGAATGGAATGACGATATTGACGCACTATAAACGAAGCGATGACGATGACGATGAACATACCTTCAATGTCTCGAGAGCTATATAAACAGCCCTCGAAACGGCTAGGGCTTTCATCGTCATCGTCCTCATCGTCGTTTCGGTTATAGTGCATCACTGTCATCGTACCGTTCTCTTTCCTCTATGCCGTTTAATCATGGCCGCATTTTCCCCATTATCGTTGCAGAGATGAGTGATAAACAGTCCGAAAGTGATGTGCATTTTTAGCGAATCAAAGTTGCTGCTGTTGATGGCAGAAATGTTCCTGAAGCTTGAGAAATTCCCAATTTGGTGGACGATGATGAAGTAGGCTTGTTTCCGCCACCGTACATATTTATGTTAACTTGGTATGCAGGCGCCGGCACGTTGTTTTGTACGTTACTCAATGAAGTGTTCGAAGATTTATTTTCAGGCATCCGACGTTGCTTGATCGCACTTTTCAACAGAATCAGGGGAGGACGCGATATGACGACTTCTAGAGAAAGACTAGTTGATCCACAAGGTCGCCTTTAGCATTCCCATGGAGGGCTTCAGTAAACTCGTTTTTGGCCCTTTTCCTTGAGATTTACACAGTAGCACGTTTTAAAAGACATTTCATAACCATTGTGTCCACTTCTGATGCGAAGTGACGAGACCGTTGGAGTAACTAGTACTTTAGAAGGCGGCTTAAAGCTGACTGCAAAAAACGCCTAATGATTGGCAATTTCAAAAGTTTTGTACGAAAGTATATGGCGCTTTCGTCGTAATTTAACCAGTTTTCTCTGAGAAACAGGTCTTCTGTTACCTTTTCCCGCCATTGTTTTCCAGCCTTAAAGGAATCATCGTTATCGAAGGTTGTGATGCTGTCGTGAACTGTCAGGAAACATAGCCTTCCAGTTCTCCAACAGCTGCCTGAAATCTCCTTTGGTATTTTGAATTTCCGACACACCACGCTAATGAATAACTAAGGTTGTCCATAGCAACTCCTTCGCCACCATTTCCACTGGCATTTGTTTTGGCCGAACCGAATACGAGTTTTCGGTTTTCATGAGGGCGTTTATGCAAATCGGGCACGGGACTTTTCACTGGGCTCATTTCGTTTACTGGGTTTGAACTTTTTTTGGTCCTCATTCGCCCCTTATAATCATTTATTTGTCACCATTTTTGTGGGGCCTTTGACACTCAATCTTTCAACCGTCATAGTTTCGATGACAATATTGTTACGAGTATTTCTTGCACTTACCAGTGGCACTTTGAAATTATCAGGATGTTGAGCTTTGAACGTCCATCCTCCGAATCTTTAGATGGTCCAGCTTGACCTGTGTTTCAAATGTGCGATCATCATTTGAATCGCGTTTCGCTCTGAGTTTCTTGAATATTTGCCTTGTTATATACTGATATCTTCCTACATATTTTTTGATATATTTTATTCAATGGAACTGCATCATTCAACCCAGTGCACTACTGCATTTCTTCCATACGTGAGGACGTTGACGGATCATTCCACAAGTTGTGTGGGTTTTATGCGCACTTTAGATTTGCCCGTACTTTAAACAACCGCAGTCGTTTAGATTGCACTGCTAATCTTATGTGGATAAGGTGTTTGTCAGTTCCATAGTTTCAATATGCTCACGTAACCTGCTTGTCGTATTTCTGGACACCCGACCGATGTCGATAAAACCGTAGTGCATGTTTTTTCGTTGGCTATTTTACTTTTTCTATGCTCACTTCAACTGAATGTACACTGTTGCTTTTCTGACTGTTATTTGCACTTCATGTATTTCACTTCATTTTTGGTGAGCATGTTAGTCGCAAATGCGGAGAGTGATATCCTCAACAAATGAGGATTTTGTAAGCATTTGTAGAAAGAGAGTGCGCCTTTGTAATGAATCGGCACACAGTTTTGTGCTCGTTGGCGTCACCGAAGCGAACAGTATTCCGTCTCACTTCAAACTTTTTCCTTCCTTTACATATGAAAACTTCATCACGAAGAATCTGACAATGAAAAATCTGTAGTATCCATTCTTTTCCGACCATTCAATTCTTTGCTTCTTCCGAAGGTCTGAATGCTTTAAAAGTCTTTTCATTGCGCGATGTGAAGACCCAAAGATATCAATTTGGGACACGTTAATTGAAATATTCAGCGTTGGAGATTAGGCGCAATCTAAGCACTTAAAGAAATTGCGATCCTAAGAATTGAGCAGCACCACTGGACGTGGCAATTTCTATGCGGACGCAAGTGTTTGTCGGGTGCTTTTCAAGAAATAAGTGTATTAAGATAAGATGAGACGCCATCTTTTGTCTTCCATCAGATCTTCCGTCTGGTTTACCTCCAACTACATTTGCCTCCAATACGAGCGACGGGATCCCAATGCTGCTCTCTTCATGTTGGCTTACAGCACACGTGTTGGATTTTCGTTGCTGATTTCGACTTCAGTTGAACTGAAGGTCTTGATCATTTCAACTAAAGAGCACTGAGGAAGAGGAGTCGCTCATTGCCACTGTAGAATTGAAGCTGCGCGTTGATGGTGGCAAGAAGCATGCAGCAGTTATTAGCCGACCTCAGCACTCAGCCAGCTCAGGTCTTCAATATTAAGCGCGCTGCTAATAAACAAACAGTTGGAATAGTCACTGAATACGAAGGCAAATTTCTTTTTTTTCAGAGAAGCTGCCTAGGTAGAGTCTTAGCCACATGCCTTCATCTCTCTAGCAACAGCCTGCAGCAATACGTCTTCACACCGGCCGCTGAATCCGCTAATTACATTCTACGCCGCTCCTTCAGTGTGTCTACGCCCTCTGTTTACCTGCCGCAGATTCTCTTGGTGAATTAATAAAGCATTTCAGTCATATGCGCCAACTCGTCAGCATTTGGCAGGTATCTCCACTGAACGGCGCCTCACTACTGTGATTAGTTTGCGGGCCACGTGGCGAGTGCGCTTGTTTACGAGTAATCTGCTCCATTAAAAACATATGGAAGAGGAACTTTGCAAGAAATTCCACTCATTAGGAGCATCAGTACCACGAACGGTCATTTTGTTGCGTGGATATCTGATTTCTAAAAAATTTATTGCTATCACTACACAGTTCAACAATTCTTCATTAGAAATTTCTACCTCGCATGTAACAATTTTTTTGCAGCTCTCTGAACTTCTGCCATCCTCCTTTTCGTTCACTGATCTTGAAGACCGACTATAAGGTAAGACCACCAATGAAAACACTCCTTTCATAGTAAGTGGATCTTCCACATGCCGTTTGCTTCTCAAGATCCCATCATTGAGCTGTCGTTGATGCTTTGCAAAAACAATGCAACACATTTGTGCTGTAGTGTTTCGATGTCACCATTCGTTCCCTCTTCTCCCGTTTCCTACGCGCCAGGGCCAGACATAAAAATGACTTCTGCCGATCTTTTCCACTTGGCTGGAAAACTCCTCTCCGCTGGAAAGGTTTTTTTGCTGAAAGAGCGGGTGTTGATCTCGGCCGCTTGATAAATACTTCATATGATCTAGGTGTTGAGAAAGGAGCAAACAGTGCAATCAAATATAGAGGCTGTAGTAAGCAAACAATAGAAAACAGAACAAACTACGGCTACACAGCGGTAGCCTAATGAAAGCAGAATTTTCTAACCGCCATCCTCCGTGGTGACGCGCGCAGGTGCTCCAGCAACTTCCGACTCACGAGCAATTCGTTACGTTGAAATCACCTCGCGGGCGCACACACCTCCTCCTTCCCTCACCTCTCATAAGAGGTTAATACCATAGCCTGAGAAGACATCATTCGGTTAGCGGGCGCTTTTGCGAGTTCCCTCCCATATGTTATCGCGAGAGAAAATCATGTCAGAAATGTGGATTAATGATGGCTAAAGCAAAGTCTTGAGTGATATAGACATGTCTGTGGTCTGTGCGAAAAATTGAAATCAAGGAATTTATTTTCTGAATTCACAGTCTATTACAACGGAACCACGGGAATTTAGAATCATAGCATATACTGCATGGGAACAAGCAGCAGTTGTGCCGAACAGAAACACCGCAAATGAAAAAGACGGAGGCGACTGGTTAGCTAACTCGATATATAATCAAACGTAACAAATTCACAACAACGAAGAAAAACTGAACTAAGCGCCAAACAAATCGGCGGAACTGTTTTTTTTCGCTTTAGCGCCATTAATGCATTCAGATTATTTTACTTCAGCAAAAAGTGAGCTTGCTTTATGAACAGCGAGCGAACTTATTCGAAAATTTTGCACTGAACACCGATTCCTCAGCACTTGTTTCGATTCTAACTAGATAGGGACAACTCCAAATCTGCTTTAACTGTACGTCACGTCCTCAGTATTGCTTCAATTATCGGAGATACATTTCTCGTTAGGGTAGCACACTGAAAACATGAAAACTTAAAAGAGGAATGCATTTGGAAAGATTTCGTTCAACGAGTGGAACCACCGCAAGCGTGATGCCTTGTGTGCTCATCGTCTGTATGAATGCGAGGTGAAGTCGCACTGGGTTCGTGATGCCGCGTTCCAGAATCTGAGCCGGATCTCATTTCGGAATCTGAGCCGGACTCATCTTGTTTGCAATAACTCGGAGTATGGTTCCGCGATGACGAGGAAAGCACACTGCGAGACCGACAGCGCGTTGACGAACGAGAGCGCGACGGGCTAAACGCAACAGTTTAGTAGTAACATCTGTCAAATCTTATTAAGAGGCCAACAAACATGTTACAAAGGGTAAGGTATGAGATGAAGGCAGTGAGGCAATATAGAGATTTGAGGTGAGACAAACAATGCCTGGGCGAAAGCATAGCAACGAACCGAAAAGTTTTCAAACGCATTTGCTCAGAGTAGTAACGCAATTGCCACAGATCACAGATTTCAATTTTCTGCAATTATGCAGTAGTTTTTCGCTATGAAATTGGTAGTCAGTGGTGCACCGGAATCAGGCCAAGTCGATTCTCAACCTAATTTGTTGACTAAATCTAAAATTATATCGGACAGCCAACTCTTCGCTTCAAGGAAAATCGGAGAGGAGAAACTAGCGAAAAATTGATGGAATTCTGCCCACCTCCCCCATATTCGGAGCCGGAACCACGGGGTCACGAAAGAATCCATAAAACACGAAACTTCATTCACTCTTCGCTGTATGAGGAACAACAGATCGGAAAAGAAATACAAACAGCAAGAACGCAATTAGTACTGCCACTATTGATTGAGGAAGGCGCACATTCTTTGTTATCAATAGTGCTGCCACTACTTGGTTCTGCTGCGTTGGTTCAGATGTCTTGACTTGGAGTCCGATAGCTTTGAAACTAATCCGCAGGGGATCCAACTAAGTGACGTTTTTGACACCGCTGAAGAACCCTCAGTGAAATCTTGACTCAGTTCGCTACAAAACAAGTGTACAATTCTGCCAAAGGATTTCCGGGGCAGATCTTTAGGCTTTCGAAGTTTGCGAATGTTTTTCTCCATACGAGGGGACTTATTTTCACTTTAAAAAAAGAAGATAGGGATGTCGTCCTTTTCCTTCCAAATTCCGGAATTTGCATTACTTATATAAGAAATATGCCGATCTGCGTCGTTTCGTTCTAATAGTTTTCTCCTCCCCTTCCCGTTCGCCATGCCTCAAAACTTTTTCGTTTGCGTATTTAGTACAGTCGACTCAAGTGGCAAGACTTTTGTTCGAAAAATCTAGCATGGAATTCATTCTCTAAGAAATTGTCAGATTCGACTGTTGCAAAGATGAGAAATTTTTTTAAAGGGAAATATGTAGGAGAGGATTTTTGAGTACACAGAGAGTAAAGGCTTCTGAAGCCTTATCCTGATTTTGCATAAAGCGTTGGGACTTGAATACAGTCTGTGCCGGTACATTCCAAATAGCTTTGTCTCCGGCAGTTTTCACGAGTTACTACTCTTCCATCGTCACGAATTCATGAGTAATGCGACAAAAATTAATCTCGAAAAGAACCTGAAGATGGCAGTCAGTACGACATGTAAGGAAAGGACGACCGCTGCTTTAATATGCGTGCAAGGGATCTCATCAATAAAGCAGCGTTGGCAACATGCATTGCCTTCGCTAAATAACAGGCACACAAATGTCCCCCTCAGAAACGACTCGCAGTATTGAACAACCTCCTGCTGCGAGCATAACTATTCTCCGATATATCAGTGAGCTTCAGTTTACGTCCGTTGATCTCTCTTCCCTGCATTTTCTCGAGTGCCCGTTCAAGACCCTCATGTGTTGCGAAGCAGACCACACTGAAAGCATTGCAAAATTCTGTGTACAACACTGCGTCATAGTGAAGAATTTTCTAAACCTCCTGAGGCTCAGCCACGAAAACACGCGCGGCGAAAACTGTAAACAACTTCTAGCTATGTGCAAACAACATCGTAACATCAAAACAGAGAACTAGCGAAACAGCATATCGCAGAGATTGATGTGATTTGTAAGTTTCGATTCTGTAATACTAGGGCGGGTCAATTGGGAAACAGAGGACGTTTGAAGAATACTGTTTAACAAATCCGATGCTGATTTCAAAAAGGCTCGAGAGGTGCAGGAAAAACGGCAATGCATAAGCTGAAGTGAGCGCACAACCACAGAGAAGTTGTACATAGCAGATGACATTCAATACAGCGCTTCACTGCACCGTAACCATCGCTCATAGACGTGAAGCATTCCACATGTTTGGCACTAGCTGTTGAATATCTAGGAACTTCTGCGAGCTGTTCAGCATCACTAAGAGAACCGTTACTCGCTGACTCGAATAGCGGGGTTCTCGGGTGATAGAACGAGTCATACCCGCCAATTTTAATTTTTTTCCATGGACGAAACACTGTACGAAAACACCAGTTGATCGAACAACAAGAATTAAGCTGTGCAGCACCATGCAAAAGTATACAAAAGGAGCTGAAGGTCTGAAAAATTGCAAGAACCCAAATAAGCAGTGAAACTGCACATACCCTTCGTGAATACGTACTTTATGTGCGTCGGCGAACGTAACTTCCCCTGCGGAGCGCATCAGATCCTTTAGCTCCTAAAATTACTGGAAAATAAACAGCCGATCAAAGATGACTACCAACATCGCCGAGAGAGCATCCATCGATGAAAGTCAGCACAATTCAAATACTGTACACGAGCAGCTTCCCCTACTCACGGAACTCTGTGCTTGAACGCAAATATGCAAATTCATAATAAGATAAAACATCGTTCGCTTTTCTGCTGCTTTCAAATGCATATCGTCTGACAGAAGGCAAGTAACAAGTCTTGGGCTTATACAGAGAAGTGCAGTGGATAACTAAAGAGCAGCAAATGGTACCTGCGATGTCGTCTACACCTTAAGCAGGAAGAAGTCACAGATAAAGCCTTTGGAGCTTTTGTAGACATAGTTGGCATCCACAACATTGCTAATTTTAGTCTCTCCGGTTCCCAAACAACAATGAAGTTAGGGTAGCTGGACAAAATTCGAGGCTCGCGGAACTCCGGACGTAACAAAATTAAATGCGAACGTTTGGACTAATGTGCATTTATAACAGAATTATGCAGCAGAGTACAGGAGCAGCCTGCGCGTGATTGACCTTGTATAGCTTGTGCTGCCACCTTGTTGCCTAGAACATAACTTTCTATTTCTAGAATGAGAATAGATGATGGTATGAGAGTGTGGCAATTTTTGAGACGAAATGTAACTTTTGGCGCATAACCACAGCACCTTCCTCTCCCATTTCCTTTCGCCCTACAAGAAAAAACTTCAACCGCAGTTCCCTTGGCTTCTTGCTTCTACAGCACTAAGGAATGAGCCTCCTGGTTATCAGGGCCCTTTCGAAGCTGCGAGAGTGTCTGACGGCACGATGATTTTGCAGCGTCGATCAAGACGTTTTACGGACAGATAGATTACTTAGGAATGAAATTTTGAGGACAGGGTCGATTAAGCTTTTTGTTTTGAATCTTTCACGGAATTGCATTTACTCTTCCGCCAATTACAAAAGGACTACACCATAATAGCTTTCGAGCAGCAGAAGTTCGCAACATACGTCGCACTCCCCGACAAAAGTTTTTCAAAAGCAAGTGCGCTGGATGCACTTTTACTATGCATGTTTCTTATTACTCATGTTTCACTTCTTACTTAGTTTTCTGGGATTTTCAATGAACCACACAATATGAAGAACGATAACACACTTTTTTGCCTCAGCCTAGCGCATAAAGTTTTAGGTTGCTATGAAATGGAGGAGCTGAGTTTAGTAATACTTAAAAACATGAAACAAATAGAAAATAACTGTGGAATAAGAAAGAGAACCATCTTCTTGAGGGAAAATGACCGGTAAAATCCTGTGTAATCGCATATCAGTCTTCTAAGCTTATTCAGTTCAGTGCAAAGGAAATCAACTTCGCTGGGATTTCACATAAGTCTCTACTACGGACACCGCTCTTATAGCTCAGAACCCAATTGTCCGACTTAGTGTCTTCACTTTTCATTCCGAATATGCACAGTAAAATTCTACTAATCATAGCTGGCTGTGAATCCCACAGGGTTCAGCGGTGCCAACCACATCAAAATTTGCCTACCCCTTGCGGTGATGCGCCCATGTTGATAATTCCGCCCTCTCCCTTCCTGGCCAGTACCAAACCAATTACCCTCAGCGCTTGTCGCCAAAAACCAGAACGAGCTATAACGTATGTCGGCTTGACTGATTGCACTACCCGACTCAACGTAACAATCTGAAAGGAAAAAATGGTTCGAAAGAGTCGAGGAGCAGTCGCTGACCTCTGCTTCTGCAGTGATTTCGATTCAGATGACAAAATCAGACAAAAATTCATTCACAAGTCGATGATTTCAGACCATAGCATAACTACGAATATAAGGAGTGAAAAAAATGCAATGCTATAAGAAGACGGGTGGGATGAGGCTATCAGCACTTATCCATAGAACATAAAGGTATTACCATGAAAATGATCGATTATCTTATCGGCTGTACAAATCGAAAGTAAAGCAACTCGTAGATGGAACATATTTCCGAATAGAGGTGCAGAAGCTTTCCGTGTTCGGGAGACAGGTTTTGGAGCATGGCTTGATTGCGTATTAAATAGCAAGCTTTCAGACTACACTGTACTGAAAGGTTAATAAAGGAATTAACATGGCGGCCACTCGATACAATGCGGTAAGAGACCGTGTATATGAAGTTTCGGCCCTTATATCACAACTCGCATTTTATGAGCTGAACTGCAAGCGTCGGAACAGTAAGGAACAAGAAGAAATGATAGAAGCGATTTTAAATTGCGGGCTAAAAGCGTCAAGCTAGTTTTCAAGAATCTAAACTATAGGTGCAATGGGTCCAGTGATGAGATATGAAGTACCTTCTGGTTTTATGCATTAGGCAAGCTGGTATCGTGCATGATGTTACCCTTGGCATTTGAATCGGTGAGTGAAACTCTCCAAAGAGGATGCTTCACAAGTTCGACGGATCAGAAAACACTTATTGTTGTTCTTTTGCCACAAATGAAGAGAGACGAGGAGGGGAAGTGAGGTAGCTGAACAGTAAGGAGCGTGGGTGGAAGTTCTGTTACCTTATGAAACGTTTGCCATATCTAAGTCTTACATTGTGGCTAAACCTCTTCACTGTGTCAAACCCCCGAGATGGCACTGAATAGTTCCGTGTCAACTACAGCGATCCTCATATTTCGAAGACCGCTGAGGCGAACAATATGATCTGTAACAGAGTAATACTGCTCGTCGATAATCCTAATTATGACTCCATAACTGTGCCAAAACTTAGTCACATGCAGTAATGGAATCCCGCTCGAGCAAACTCGGAAAGAATCGCCCTGACCAACGAATCCTAAGCAAAGGCCTGTTTTGAGGACTTTAAAGAGGTGAGCTTCAGTGCAGAAACTACAACCACGAAATTTTAACTAGTTCGACTGCGAAAATCAAAGCAGCAATGAGGATTTTCTTACACGCACGACTTATCAGCTTTCCCAGAATTGGGCATCTGCCGAAGAAGTTGAAATTATATGAAGCACCGATCGGTTCTGTCTGCCTACCTCTCACGGGAACTGTTTCAAGCTAAAGTCCAGAGATTCCGTTGCAGATCCAGGCCATGATCTTCGAATCCACAACGCTGGGAAACAGCTCGAAATTCCCTCAGCCATGACAACGGTGTACATTTGTTGCATTATTAATACCAAGCTCCAACTCACGAATACCTATGACAACGAGAACACTGCTGTAGCGATAAAAGCAAGAAGCGCCACGAAGATCGCGTAACGCAATCCATATTCTGCCCATTCATCACCAAAAGACGTAATATCTCAGCTTTAGACTCGAACACTCACACTTATAACGTTGAAATGGAATTGCAAAAAGCATAAAAATCTTGTGGAAATTAGCTACTTGGATACTGTTCAGTTCTGTCCAGTTTCTGCCTCAAGACTCTTCAAGGACAGCCACATCAGCACTCCCGGAAACGGACTTTCTTACCTGCCAAGCGCAGCCAGATGAGAGATTTTCCACAAGCATGCGATAAGGTGTCTGTATGGGAGGACCATATCTGCAAAATTCGCAGTTATAGTTTCAGTGGATCTCATGAGCTGCGTAAATTGGTATTTGTTGGATGCAATGAAGCAATTTTCTTTTGAGTTCTCCAAATGACGTTTACAAACTCAAATGCACACCTAATATTCATTGCATTGAAGCACACCTTCGAAATGTGTGGTAGCGAGGGTTACAAGCGTTGAAATTACAAGCGTCCCTGCAAAGAACACGTGTGGTACCTGGATATATTTGTTTTGGAAAGTCATAGTTAAACTGCTCCTCAGAGGTCAAAAGAGAATGATCGGCCAAACCGGCTGGTGGGGCTGATGAGGGAGAACCTCTTATTAAAACTTGCGCATATCATTTTGAGCGAGTTTCGCAACATTGAGCACAGCAATCAGCGTTCTATTGAAAGTGAGCATACAGTTCCATCCTGGACACTTGCACCAAAAACAGTTCGATCATGAAGATTTATGACGGCAGAAATTACAAAATAAGACATCTGCGGAATTGTAAAAGCACTATCTCAAATAATGCCAAGTTTGCTTTTGCAGATTTTCCCTGTCTGCAAACATAGCACTCCTGTGGTGCTCGATATCCATGCAGCGTCCGCAAGGTGTTTTTTCAAGGAGTCACTAGAGACGCACATCATTTTTTGGCTTGAAGAGTCGGGGCCTTTCCGGGCCTTGCGCTCATTAGAAAAGCTTATATCAGGAAAGTACTAGGGACCAATCTTGTCCTGCCTTGAAGCATAATTCTACCAACATTTTGGGAGTTTGAAAGTGTCGATTTTCTTCATCTGTCCGAACGCAATCCACCTTTCGCTGGAGAACAGTCGTATGATCCGCTGATATATAAATATCCTCACCTGGATTTCAACTCACCCCTCCACCCACACCTCTTACTAACGCAGATCGGCAAAAAGCACATAGTTATTTTACTAAATTATACGGCTACTTTAACTTATTTCATCTCGTTGCAACCACGTGCAACCTCGCAAAAAGTTTCTTAACTGAGTGCACAGAGTTTCTCAAATTTCGCATAACTTCCACTACATTCTGCATTCCGCGGTACGAATATTACATAGTATTAACTACGTGTAAACAGCTAAGGATGGAGAACACACATATATGTATATATGTAACAAGGTCTTCAACATGCGTCCGCAGTCTCAAGTTAAGGGTTTTTCAGTTGTTAAAACTACCTACAACACGTGGTATGTTAGAACAATCTCGCCAAGAACTCGTCAAATCCTTGCGGATCAGCATAACACTCCAGCGGCCAATGTAGTGTTCTCTTCGTTATGTCAACATGTATTTGCTTTTAAGTTTCCGAAATATAAGCATAATTCCTTCGCTGATTGCAGCTTCGAATGAGTTCAGCTTGGATACCATTTTTTGAGCACTGACTTGATTCCTCGCTTCATTTGTAGAAAAGATGCGTTAAAGTTTGCACATTCCAAATCAAATGAGGTAGGGTAATGAGTTATGTTGGATAAATTCCAGGAAGCCGTTAGTTTTCAACGCTGGATTTACATCCATCAGGAGAGCTGACAAACAAGAATAGTAGAGTAACGAGACATTTTCCCACTGTCAACATCAGAATGGTGAGAGACTCGTTGTCACTTCCAACATGCGAAAAATACATGGAGAATAAGTGGTGTCCGAAATGACTAACTTGAACGATCGCCTCGATGGTAAATATCCATCGTATCTGCCCATACGCGTCCGCCATGTCGGGCGAGTGAACTCAATGCTGACGCGCTCTCCACAGAGCTCCTTTCCACTGAGTTCATGAACAGCGTCCTCAGCATCACGCGGGTCATGAAATTCCTCAAAAGCCTCCTTTGATAAGGGTTAACGAAATAAATCCCTCTTTAGTGCTGCATTGTCTGAATAAGTGACGGGTGAAAACATTCAGAGCCACATTATAGTAGATACACACAATGTAGAACATAAAAAATGAAGCCACCAATAGACGCCAACAACGATTTCAACGCCATCAGTCTTGCCATGCTTAGCGCTGCTTCCTTTGTAAGTTGCCACCAATAGATCCCAGACGTTCTGACTGGGTCCAACGAAGTGAACCTGCGGTACGATGGTATTCAAGAGGCCGACGAAAAGTGCGGCTATGTCCTGCGAAACTACAGAAACGAGTAGCAGCATTTTGGACTCACATCGGAAAATAGTACGTGTTCTGAAGGATGAGTTTTCGAACTGAAGTTTCATACCCTTTGAAAAAGTAGTGACCTCTGCAGATCATACCTACTTATTGCCATGTTGTGATGTCAGTAGCTGAAAAAACTGCCTTCCTGGATTGTATACTATTTCCTAGTCACGCGTGCTCTCTCTTTTTGCAGTCCTTAACAGCTCTTGAATTAGAGAGAGGCTTTGTGTTTCAAGACCCCGTGCCGTTCGAAGCGTCTTACAACTGCTATCTGGAGCTGAAAAGTGGGGGAAGCTTCGTAATTACTGAAAATCGTGTTGATGTTGAATTATAGATTTTTTATCATAGTTAGATAAAATCACTTGGTATGTAAGAGAACATGATTTTAGTAGCGCAGAGAAGAGTCGCTGTTGCACAAACACCACTAAATCTGCCTTGTGGTGTTCTAAGAGGAGAAACACTATTTGTGACATCCTGAGTCGACTGATTTCAACCGTCCATGCAAACAGAGGTCGGCACCATACGGTATAACTGCCAGTAACGAAACATCTGGCATGAGGAAACTTGCCCATATTTCAACTCACAAATTGCACTTTCGGCGCACGGTGATTTCTGTAACGATAAATAAAATGCACTTGGAAAAAACACATTGACCACCTTAATCGCTTGACAAGTTTGCACTCGCCAGCTTTGCCGAGAAAAAGAAAGAGGAAAACAGCCTACTTCCTTCCAACGCATCCAGGAAAACCCGATTGGCGTTTCCACTGACCTTCCGTGCGAACTGGGTGTTGAAAAATCTTTTGGCAATTTCCCCAAATCCGAATGTAATCGCATTTGGCCTGCACTCATATGCAGGATGCTGGCACTCTTCTTTTGCACATAATTTTGTTCGAATTAAGCCGTGATGAGCAATAAAACTTACCACAAATGCGTATCCATTCTTCAATATGATGTCTCTGATTCGACCGTATCCTCTAAAGAACCGCTCGATGTCGCCAGCAGATGCACATCGCGATACTCGTCCTACATACAAGCGTGCACTCATGCCCTGATGACGTGAGTACCCAACCGCACTCTGCAATCAGCGCTGAACGAATAAACCTTCAGAATACGTCTTCGACCTGCATGACGACCACATAATATGCTGGCGTGAGATAAAGATCCGCATGCAGCTTCTGCATCAACAGGTTTAGAAGAAATATCTGAGGCGATTGACCAATCAGTGTTTATAAATTTGAATGGTTCAGTGGCCGCCACGTGACTTTAATCGCGGATGTTTGGAAAGCCTCCCAGTGTGTCGTATCTGCGCGTACTTCTGCGGAGGAAACAATAATCAATTATCGCCGGCTGAGAATGGGGATTAGGAAACTCCGCCAGCCTCCGAAAAGTAAAACCACTGTTGATGCACACATAGCTGCGCAGGCTATGTGTTCAAGGGCGTGTGAAGGACGCAAGAACGACGACCAGTGAATCCCATCGTTGCTTAGAGAGAACAGCGGAGTGCACCGCACAAGGTAGGCAAATGGCAGTGATAGTCAGAAATATTCCAAACGTGTGGATAAGGTCCCCATTGAAAAACTTATATTCATGACAAAGAGAATGTCGATTGCAGGTCTTGTAGTTAAACAGCAGATTCGTCGAAGAAATCTATACAACGCAGCAGCTTGTTGCTAATGTTACGTTGCGCGACATTCTGCAGTTCAGTGACCAGCAAATCTGTGAGGAATTCTTTATAAAACATGGGAAGAATTTTTTGTATTTCCGCTGATCCGATTTCATTAGCCTTATTTGCAGCAGAGTCGCGCCTTTCACTCCCAACTCCACATTAAAGCGAAGTGCTCATTTGCAGATCATTCTGAAGCGAAGTACCGTTGTCCGAAGTTGATTTATACACAACTATTCCATGCTATCGGGTGAATGCGAAAGAGCTAAAAGTAAATTCAGGCGCTACTACGCGATTAAGGAGGCAAATGCTAGTTTAACATGTGTTCGTCTCGGAATCTGGACTGGGTTCTCCGCTGCTTTCGACCGATCCGAGTTTTCTCGTGTGTCTGTGTTTTCAGCTGTTTTCAGCTTCACGAAAGAGAGCTTTGAACTCAACTCATTCCGTGCTCCGTCCGCCTGCGAAGGTGGAAAGGTCTGTCTTGTGTGCCATACAAATTTCAACTTGGCTACAGCTTCCGTTGGGTGATCGTTTCAGTACATTTCAACCTACCGTAAGGAAGGGTATGTGACTTAGTTGAAAAAACCCACCGATGCTCATTTGCACAGCAGCTTTGAATGCGATAAAGCCACTTTTAATAACGTTCCTTAGTGATCCTTTTTCCAGATGTTGTACGATCAGTTTTCGTCTTTTTCACTGATGGCAAGCCTCTATATTCGTTGCGTCAAAGACTTGCTTCTCCTCTGCGGCAGTGAAGTCTTGGCGCAATTTGCGATGGTCGCAATAATTTGTTAAACGAAATTCTGAGCATTGGCTAATATAATACACGGGAGGCATAGTTAAGGGGACGAAAATATTTCATAATGTGGGAATATCGAGGGGATTGTCAAGTATAGTGCTTGCGATGTTTCATAGTTTTAGACGACAAAATTTATTATGAAATATAATGTGAGTATGGTTTACAAGTTCACTGAATGTGCAGAGGATATTGAAAGAAATCATCGTATCTAGGTGAAGTTATTATGCGTTCACCTCTCTTAATTTTTGCCGAAAGCCTGCTGGTCTCCGAATTGGACGGAAACCTTCCATGAGGATCTCTCTTGATCAAGGTATCTGTATGTGGAGTGGCTGAAATGCTTGTAGCAAAATTTGTGTATACGGGCGCATGCAAAACAGTAGTGAGAATGCTCGCTCATGGTTCAGCATATTGTGGAGAGGAGGATCAAGCGAATGTCCGCCAAATTTACAGCTCAGATCTCTGCCAGCATAACAAGGCCAGATTTTGCTCTGTTGATACTTACCAGATTTCCGTGGCATTGCAGAACGTTTTTCTACTGTCATCCTCCCTTTCCTTCCAGCCTATGCATTTTAAATGCCATTCTTAAAAGGGTTCTCAAACTGAAAAGATATTTCACTTTTTCGACGACATCCTGTCGTCTCACTGTGATTTATTTTTTCAGTATTGGATGCACTGTGTTGCCTGCTCATTGCCCGTATGCGGAGTTGTTACGTTGTGGAACTGTGAACGCGAACCGAGAGGACCTGAGATGCTCGTTGGCCGTTCGTATACCGCAACGTGCATTCTCACTTCGCCAGCCACCATTTACACTGCATTCATTCGAGACTCACTCATGCTCATCCCCTACGCCGTAACGCAGGTGAACTAACTCTCATCTTACGGTGGCGCTGGGATAGCAACCTGCAGGAGTTTTCACAGAAGGATGTCGGAATTCCGCCGCAGCTCACTTCCATTTTTCCGTCGCATTTTCGAAAGATGTTGAACTGAATTTGGTTGAAATGCTAATTCTTCTGCTTTCAGATCCCTTCCCTTCTCTGTCACCATGAAAGTGCAAATTGATCGCTTCTACATATCTTTGGCAGCATTTGAAACAAGCAGCTTTTTAGAGACTCACCTAATATTTCGAGAAAAGGTAGGGAAAGAGGTGAAATTTTGCAGAAAATTTGCCGTCGTGCAATGTCACGAAAGCAACTGACGCAGTTATGTGAAGAACAATGATCGGTGCAACGGCAGTTTATAGTTTTTGAAGTGCAGTGTTTCCTTCTGATATCCGTTATGCAATGCTTCCTTCAGGTTGTTAAATGTATTTTTGACATCATGTCAAAGTCGAGTGCTCAACAAAGCGATGACAGATTGCAGCTAATCTGAGGAGACACCAATCGATCTGACTTCGACTCCACGACACATCTGTATCCAAGACAAGTGCTTTCTGTGGATGTAATGCCGATGTTCCTTATGGGCCTATGTCATGCAACCAAGAAACTGCATGTGTTCGATAGGGGTCATGGTGGCATGGTGGTGGCTGTCATAGTTGACGTCTCACATGCAAGTTTCTGTGCCAAAAAATTCATGAACTTGCCGTGGATAATAAGAAGTGGACAGTCCAAGAGGCCTGTGTATGAACTGTATCGTAGATTCACTGGTAAAAATACCAGGCTGCCATGTAAAGGAACTCCGAGACATTTCATACATCATGTTTAGCACGCAGGCACCTTTTTGAACGAAAATTTGAATGATTATGAAAGTCTGACTAAAGCTTAGTTCTTACTTTCCCCTTCTCCCTTCTGTCCTCTCTTGAAAACTCATGTGGCTTGTCATGCTTGCCTAGCAACAAATTCATCCTTTAGCGCCTGCGTTTACGAAGATGGATGACAGAACAGTTCTTACCTCAGGGATTGTGGGTCAACAGGTCGAGTGATGGAGTGAAGTTCTCAAAAAGCATATAATCAATCCTAGGAGTTCATTCTTTTTTTAATGTTTGACCACCAAGAATCACCCATTTCGATGTTATCGAACTTTGAGAAGTATTTCAGTCGCAAACCCTTCCTGTGTTCTCAAAAACAAGACCGGAGATAGTACATAGCCGACAGCAACAGGAAAGACACAGACGGTGATGCGTAATCTACCAGGTTTTACTAATTATATTTGGTAGTGAAAGGAGCCTAGCGTTTCGTACCTTTAGCAAAACGTGCAATACCGTAGGCTAAGAGCCCGAAAATAGTCACAAGACATCGTTGCACTGGGCCTAGATGAAAACGGCCCTGTCACACTCAAATCGAACTTTTGTTAATCGATGGCAGTAGCTCAATTAAGTGTTCGTTTAATCATAACGTTGGACCATCGAAAAATGTCTGAGATAATACCCTCCCGTAGTAGAAAAAATGTCACAAGAAACACTCTGGCAATCTTCTGTGGGAGAACAAATATCTCGTTGAGATAAAAGAAGACTTCTGCGCCTTTTGCATGTCATCCGCGTCGATTTGGTATAGATGATAAAGTTGAGCCGGAAGTTCCCTTTTACCTTCAAATGTCTGCAGCACCACAGATAATGAATGTAGGTGGTAAATACATGTAAAAACCATCTTAGGTTGTGAATATTCCGTTCTGAGTCATTTCGACAGTCTTCGCCTCTAAAACCGTTCCAGTCTGTGTGCAGAAACGACTGTGGAATGTAGAAATGCCTAAACACGTGATGGCGCATGCATAAATAACCATTGAGCGTGTTCACAACAGACATTCAAGAAGATTTTGATGGCATGATAAACGTTCTTCTGCAACAAACAAAACGAAGGGACGCAAATGTCCTCGCAGACATGCGGCCACTCTTTTCTGAAGTCTGCAACCGTTCACGCTTCGCCAGGGTCAGTATCGATTCCTCTGGATGCATAACTTCTCATGGTCGTATATCCACCGCAACCGGCTCATTTCCGGTGTTATGGAAATTCGAAAGAAAAAAAAATGCAAGAGTACTGTTGAGTGCGGCGATAGAGAGCCAACCCACGGTATCTCTTCGCCATGAAGCAGTAGTCTTTCGCTTTCATAACATTGTGGCACTTTTGTTGTATGCCGTTGTTCGACTTGCATGTCATGCTCAACTTGCATTTTTGGTCGGCATGAAGCCTATATAAGGTGGACACCAACCGTTGAGAGTCTTTTCTTTCCCTCGACTGCTCTCCGACCTTCCACCCCCCTTAAATATTCTCTCTTTCTATCTGTTCACTGTAGTGTCACGATTAAACGATTGTGACTATCTTCGTGTGTCCTCGCATTTCACTTGGTCTCATCTCAACGTTATCCGGCTACAGATACAGCAACTATTTAATCGTGAGGTCGGCAAAAATTGAACCTCAAAAACAAAGCAGGCCGTGCTGTACCACATGTTGAGCTCTACTTTACTCGAAATTTGCATCCTCACATTGCAATATCTGTCTACCTGTGAAAAATCAGGCTCTGTAGCGCACTGCAATAAGCTGCGATGTAATATAGCACCGCCGCAAACAGGTCTTTTTAAATCATGCCCATCAATGGACCCAAATGACGCAGCACTGCCCAATGTCTGCGTAATGGAACGTCGCCGTGGCTATGTTATAGCGGAAAAATCACTTCTGTATTTTCACCGTTCTTCCGGAGTCGGTTGATCCTACTATCTTCTCATCCCATCTGTTCGAAAAATTGCTAAAAACTAAGATCGAGCTCGGGCGCCAAAATTTGCCCGCTATTTTATTCCCGTCATATGTAAATAATATTTAGCAAGTGTCCTATTACAGCGATTTCTGATTGGCGCTAAATTTTCCTGCTATGACCAGTGATGCATCTTTTCCTTATGCCTTCAAACATCATCTCCCTCTTGTCAATAGTGAACTTAGTTTCTTGAGCTTACACGGAACTTTTTCAAGCGAAGCCGACTACGTTGGAAAAATTACTGTCGAAATAAATATGCTTGTGGGTGAATCGGAAAAATCTCCTTTCAACGCTGTGGTGGCCAGCTATTTGCTGGGTGTATGCTGCGGCATTTCTGGATTGATCGTCGCAATCAGGTATTATGGATTTGGCGCAGTCAACAATAAACGATGACACATTGCGGCATACCGAAGGCAGCATATTAAACTATCAAAGTTCATTTGACAGGTTTCTGGATACTTGGCCATGAACGCCGCATTCCCTGAACCACCTGTATGTTGTCATCTCAAGAGATCATGATTTCTGTTTAGTTACACCACTATCTTTGCCCATCACCAGCAGATGAACCAGAATGAACTCCCAGCCAGTCGGTGGCTTTCAAAGTTGAGCAGTGTCAGGGTGGCACAAATTTATGAAACCCTAGGTTATACTCTGTGCAGTAGATGGGCATATTGGAGCATGTTGCCACTATATATATGTATCGAATTTCATTCCATGCCTAAGAGTGTCCGGTTCCGACTTAGTTACATGCATAAACGTAAGCTTATGATTTCCAACAATAGGCGTAGGTGCCTTAATTTTCTGTGTGAAAGATCCGGAGCCAAACTGCCAAAAGAATTGAGAACGTGAATACATCTTTGGATTCGATGTCTCTGCCAAGTGCACATGTTAAACAACGAGTAGTTTGAGAACTTTGTTGTTGGATCTTGCACACTAAAAAACTCTATGCGTCACTATCTCGTTTAGAAAGAAATAGAGTGAGCTACGGGGACGCGCCAACAGCACATCACTTATTAAATATGTCGTCACCAACGCCTCTCGAAGAATATTTGAACGAGGTGCTAACGGAGCGAATGAAAAGTCATATGCAGACTTGCATCAATGATAATGATCCAATGAGGCTGAATGTCCACTTTCAGGTAATACGTTGCCATATTCACTCTTTTCCCCCATATGAAAGGGGAAAAGTATACTTTCTGACTAGCAACAGGAGTTCTTTCAAAGAAAAATCACCACGCTTACTTCAACAGTATTGTTTTCTGACCGATATTCTTCAAGCCCGAAGAACAACTGCCTCTCACCGTAATAAATGTCTCAGCGTTGCTGGTGCTGACACTGAATTTTTTTTTCCGTTGAAACTCTTCCTTTGTGTGCATTTTTTCTGCGTCGTCCTCTACGTCCCCCATGGGAGAACTCTGTGGCTAATTTGCTGTTCCTTTCTTTCAGCAGTCACGTCAATGGCACCAAGCGTTGTTATTAATTCATAAATGTATTGTTTTATCGTTTGTGCTTGCATATGCTTGGCATCATTCTGACACATTGTTGATGTTTTATTGGTGCGCACATATACTTCAGCCGCTGATCACGGACATTTAGTGTAAATTAGTTGCTAATAATATGGACCTCTAAGTCAACTTTTAAATGGAGACAGCGAAGAGTAAAGAGAATGACAGAAGAAAAGGTGCCAATTTATGGGCGGAAACCATGAATAAAGCAAAAATTTCACGACCAGGTGGTAAGTTAAGTCGTTTTTCACCCTGTACTGACTTATATCATGTGTTCGGCTTCCCAATCAAATGGGTCGCCTGTTTCTGTACTTGTAGGTCTGCAATCACGAAGCCATTTGTGCATCTTGACGTGCTCAGAAAACTCGGTACTCTTCAGTTGACTGATGTAATTGTAGCATTCGACGAAGGGTGGTGGCATTTGAGCACAGACCTCTTCCGCAGTCATGTTTTCCTTCATATGTAGCATTTCCCTTGGCGTGCTCTTTGCCCAGGGCAGCTTCGAAAGCGTAATCTCTATCTAAAAGTGCTAGAAATCACACTCAGTCGGGAGTGGCGAGTGCCGGTCCTCTGAAGTGATCTGTTAACTGTATGCGATGTCCAGGAAGGGTGGAACAGTTAGACTAAGCTGAATCCATCAGGCTTGGTTCATGCTGCTACTCTTTCGTCCTCATTCTTCCTACCTCCCTCTACCCCTCTATCACCCTCCCTCCCTCTTTTTCACGTTCAACTGTGCATGAAGAAAGAAGCAAAAAGAAATCAAACTTACGCATGAATATAACCATCCGATAAGATCATCAACTGGGCCACACTCTTGCAATCGTAGGGCGTTCAGCGATGCATACCGTATCGTGCCCTTAAATGGTGCTTTCTTCCTCAACGGTCGCCATTTGCCGTTATCAGCTCGAAAACGACGACACATACCTGCAGCCACCAAACGGTTGAGTCGTTTACTGTTTCAACCGCGTCTTATTTATGCTCGCACACGCATCGATATCGGCAATGCACTTGAGTTTCTGGCATGATCAATTTTGCCACTTTGAAGTGCATTACGCCGAGCCAAGTTCCAACCTCACTAAATAGGTAAAAACCACTGAGCACATGCAATAAGTTCTTGCTGGAACAGAAAATCACTCTCTTAGGTTTTCGTTCAATTCCGAAGGTTTTCACTCAAAAACCTGTCTCCTTTTTTTCAGAGGAATCTGTAGCAGAAGGGAACGATGGAAATTTTTGAGCTCTGCAAGCTTTGAGAAGGGATCCCCCTGGCTAAGCTGGTCTTCCATCAGACAAAGCGCAAAAACTTGTCAGAGCCATTCTTCTTGTTGCAACTCCGAGAGAAGAGATTTTGGAGTTAGTACTAGCTGCTGCCAAAGGTACAATTTCATCTCGCGCATGATATCGATTTCATGGAGGGTTGGTGACACGCGCTTGGACCAACCATCAAACGAATTCCGTTCTTGAAAGGCAGCTGTTCGCTGAGACTGGTCGAATAGCAACCCAAGAATGGAAGCCATTAGCTCATGGAAAGCTCCTAATTCATAATACTGCATGCTGCAGGCAGCAATTAAAGGAGCTTCTTGATATGTGGTGAAGAAATAGTGAGCAAAATAATAAAGGCTGACCAAAGTCGATCAAGTAAACATGCTTCACGTCCGGAACAGCTCCAAGACAGCAGTTCGTCGGCTTCACGTCTCGATGGATGAATGTTGCCTCATGCAAATGTTGCAAGGCCGTTGAGATCTGTATTATTCAACAGTCACTAAACTGCGCAGTCTGCTAATCTACGAATAATCCATCCACTGCCACCATTCTAAGAGACTTCCTTTGAGATAGAACTCTATCTTCTTGTTCGCAATGAATGTGACCCTCTCCCATACTAGGATCGCACCGCTAGGGTGGCCTAGGGCAAAATCATGTGAACGTTTCATGATAAGAAGGGATTCGCTCTTATTTGAAAAATGAACTTTGGGTCCTATCCTACGAAGTGCACGATAAGACATAGCTAAGATGTGAGATAATGTTGTGCTATATGTCACGGGTAAGGGCATCTCTGTCGATTGCCAAGGCGGGAGTGTGACGAAGATTATTTATAATAGATATCAAAAAATTATTGATGCATAAATACATTTTGGTAACGTTTTTCATCCACCCAATCTGATGTTTATGTGGATGACAACTTCCGCAGCAAGTGGTCACCAGATGACGACTCCCTGAACAACACTGGAGATCGTCTTACAAAGCTGCACTTTCTCATTAGGATTCGATTTCGGATTTGTCTGCAACCGTTAATATGAAGGAGCAGGAAGGAATAATCACGGTGAGCCTTTTCCGCAGAGAATTTTACTAAACGGTAATTGAAAAGATGTATAAGCAACAGCAACTAATGTAAAACGTTGTCTTAGGAATCATAAAAATGCTCTGAGGCAAATACTGTAGGTTTAATATTCCATATTTGCCATCTGCAGCTTGCCAAACGCTCGGCAGTAATATGCTGCCCGCCAAGATAAGGAACCATACGACGATGGCTATTCACAGATGGCCTGAAGGAGTAAATCGTTTGTCAGCGCGATTCTTCCTCAGATCGGTAAGATTTTTTCCTCGGACCTGCATTATAATATATGGACAGCCTTTAATCGTTCTGCCACTAGCATACATCAACGGAATATTCCGCTGCAATTTAAAACTTGACTTCTTTACGCATACAGGGACAACACGTGGGAGTCGCCTGTTGCAATTCTAGCAGCGACAGCGTTGAGATGGAGACCGAGTGGGGCAAGAAGAGACACGAGAATACTCGAAGTCGCTTGTCGTTTGGACACCACAGCTCACGAAGAGCGGACTGAATAAAGTGAGACCCACTAAGATAGCTGCCGATTGTAGTGCCGCCGGAGAAGAAGGCTGAGTGCGACGGGGTGAGACCCGACTTGCATAGGCTTCAGCCAACTCAAAAGCAAACAAGTGGATCAACAACACGACGTGAAGAACAATAGACTAGAATCGCCATGTGAGCAAAATGAACACTGTTGGACCACAAATAGACTTCGATCACACGTAGATACATTGGGCTAGCTCTTCAAAGCCATATCCAAGATCCCCCAGTTCTGCTATTATTAGCTTCCATTCAAAAAGTGAGCAAGTCCCAATCATCGAAAGAATTCCTTGTAAGGAACCTATGACAATGCCCGTCTTCCCTCGGGGCTTTTGCACCAAGACCACCCACTTCAACATGATCTACAACGTACTGCACAGTTTGCTCCAGTTCCACAGAAAGACACTGCACCTAAATTTCTCACCTCGGACGAATTGGATCTCCGGGAATCTTATCCAGATATATTATTTTCTGTCTCACAGCTTGATATGAATAGTTGGTGGAAAGGAAATATACCTTAAGAAGAATTTTTAGGTCAGAAGGGTCTTTCCAAAAAGATGTTACTATACCTCGTTCCTTCTTTTTCCTTTCTTCCTACCACAGAATCAGTCTTCACACAGAAACTGCTGTGACATTGGGAGAAGAAACCTCTTCTGTTTATTATCGAAAGCGCCTCCACAGTTTACACATTCAAAACTTACATTAATTTTATCTGGTCTTCGGAGTCTTTAAAAGAACTGCGCCACACATACAGTGCTGGAGGCACTGTTCATATTTGCCATTTTTGTCTCACCTGATGCCGTCTGTTACAGTCTGCCCCCTTTGTAAAACATAGGATTGTACCAAAAAGTCTCTCACATTTCCTTAGGAAGTGACAGGCCTTCTTCGCTCCTCCGATGAAATGTGCATGCAGTGATCTGATAATATAAAGGCCGTCGTTTTAATTAGCTGGAAAATGTGAAGCAACTTTTTGCAAGTAAATGTCAAATAATATTCGCCATCGGTCTGTCTAGAAGCTTTATGACGACCTTCTTACGAAATTCTTCAAGTGGAAGGGAAGTAACCAAATTTTAGCAACCGACCGGGCAAGGTCACGAGATTAGCATGGACGTTCAGGTTTGCCGAAGTTGACATCAGTTTCGCCTCCCCCTCTGTCTACCCTACGGTTACATTCTTTCAGTTCAAAAGATGAAAAAATATGCTCCGTCATCTCCACTCCTGTTGTTCTCAGCAGTTTTCAGAACGTGCTAGGGCATGCCTATTCTCTATAATAGACTGGCAGATTCGTTTCTTCTTCTTCTCGTTAAACAGCAGTTAACAAGTAATTGCTCCGCACCTTTCGGTTTATCTTTATTTATGCTCAGAAGGAACGGTGTGTGAGCTACGTTTGGGTGTTAACCCGCAAACGTTTTGGCAGCAGCTGAGTGATAAGAACAAAAGATACTTCGTTGCGAAGGGCGATAAGGACGTTTTGCTCGAGTACGAGTCTTCGAGGATCGTTAACTTTGTCACCCTTTTTCGTCAAGGGCACTACTTTGATTGCTGCCGCGCGCTCTCTCATTTTATCAACTCCTCTGCAATAATGATACTTTATAATACCGCTTATTTCATTATCAGAGTTTTTGAAAAACTTAAAATGTTCAAATAGATGACTTCAGTTACCCAAGTGAACTGACTGCGACTCTCTACGTAAATCTGAGCCAAACTGGAGGCTTACTTTTGAATTTGAGCATGGTCCAAATCCATCACCTGGGGCAGTTGGCCAAGTTTGGACTGCTAACATTTGAAGCCGTTAAATTTCACAGCATACAAAATCCCTAAACGTGGAACCGTTCTTCTCACTTTTCAGAGCCACTCGTGCTAAAAATAATTAGTCATGATTATCTTATGCTCTTCTCTTGTGATTTTTGCCACTGGATTCGAATAATTGTCTCAATTATATCGGTAAATAACTTTCAAAGCAGTACCTATAAACTTGACCGAACGGTCCTTGACCGATTTTTTCACTGACATAATAGCGAATGGCAATCAATTCATCCTTTGCCAATAAAGGAGATATTTCTTCTGAAAATATCCTCATCGAATGGACCTTTGTTGCGGAGCATTTTGACACGCTTAGGTTCATATTCTTTCGGGGAACTAATATGCCATTTATTTTTGATGCTCATCGCTAAATGAGTTTACTGCTGCCAGAACATAGTGATAATGGACACTAATTCGCACAGCTGAGGATCCTGGAATGTGCATACCGTTTCCACTATTGCTGGGCATGTTAATGGTATTCGTTTCCCGACAGCCAAGATTTTCTGCAGGTTTACCACCTGTGAAGGATGATCAGGTGCTTAATTAACTGCTTCTTTTCCGACCCACATTTTCCTTTGAAGGAACACTAATGCAAAAATTCTTGGCATCCACACTGTGAAGTGGAAGATTCCATATTCGCTACCCTACTCCTCGCCACAGAGAGGAACAAGAACAAGAATGCGGCCGCATTTCGCGATTCCTGTGCAAGCAGACGTACGCGCGTTGCGTACATGTTCTTAAGGTCATCACTATAACTGGAAGGAGGAGAGTTATAAGAGCAAAGGGAGGGCAGAGGCGAATATGATAAACTCGCAAATGTTCATTGACATGCGCAAACAATCTCAATAATAAATGGCTCTTTTTATTGGTGTTCATCAAGCATCAAACTGTTCACAGTGCGTAGTCAAAAAGATCACCCAAAAATATGGTGTGTTGAATGGAAATTAAAGGTCTGAAGGACCAAGGAATGGTCGTTTTCGTATCGAACAATTTATGCGATAAGCGTATGCGTTTGCCGGCTAACTGAGATTCACATCCTCAATTCTCATAAATGAATAATCTTTCTTCCTTCTTCCTAGGTGTCTGTTGATCGCTTGCATGGCACACTTGATCACATCCGGTCTACTCTCCCGGCAGAAGGTACATTTCCGGGGGTGCGGAGGCATTTTAGGAATTGATTCCACTGAGAAAAATTTTCCCTCCCATAGCCCTACAGTGTCAACGAAATAACGTCAGCTGCCAGCGTATTAATTAACAAATCATCTGTTTATGGGATCGGAAGCAGTCAACAAGGAATGAATGATGGAGCAAGTAAGGGCAACTGGCACGCTGTGGTCTCCTGCACTTAGTCACAATGTCGATAGGCAACAAAGATTGGGCGAGATAGGTGAAGTCAGCATAATAACGCCTCCATACTCAAAAAAATTCGTGCATGCACATTGCGGAGTCGGCGTCATTATAACACAGCATCACAAGAGAGGTTTGCAGAAGTGCAGATGAAGAACAAGAGAGCTAGACAAGTAGGTGTGAATTCAGCGCTCCTGCACGGACCGGAACCTGAAGCATAAACATACCTCCAGCACCTGAAACAGCCATCGTGCTGCAGTCGGGCGGCGAAGCCAAAGCTCACGGCCGCACACCCACATCAACCTTCCACGAAATGAAGCAACCACCGAAATCATTTCGAACAGCAAATATGCGAGAATGAAGAGCCCATCTTCCTACATAGACAATTTGAATAGTAGTCTTAGGTTTCAGTCTAATGAAATGGGCGCTCGCATGGCAAAAAGCGCATATTTCTTTCGAAATAGGTTTCCCGTGCATTTTGCATATGCCTGCGAACAAGGGCTATAATTTGCACAACAGTGTCGGTGTATGTGTCAGTGCATCTGTTGGACGCAATAATTCCGTCACATGAGCTCTTACAGCTGAGTTTATCAGCCTAATTGGCTATAATGCACATCACGGGTGACATCAAATGCTTTACTTCACGTCGGTTCATCAACGTTGAAAGCAGTTGCACGGGTTTAAGGGAGTCAAAAATCATGCGTGCGTTTTTTAAGCGTCAGATTTCATTTTACACAGTGAAATCCTCTAAAAGTGAATTTCCGCGAAAGGTTTCCGCGAGACGGCAGATTCAATTCAATCGTTAGGGCACGAATCTGCACACTTTATTTTTTTAAGGCTGTGAAAATGTGAATATATCGGAAATAATTGCCTCGTTGAAGAATATAAATTTCTTCTTAGCGAAGAATATATACCGCTTGGAATACGACTGGATCAGGCTTTAATCATTTTTTTGGAAATGAATAAACAAAGTATTGAATAGCCGACATTGCTATAAAGGAGGTGTGCAATACAGGTAACCTTTAAGAAAACACAGAGAACACAAGAGAATCAAAATCGTATCCAGGAAGATGACAGCGACCGCAACCGATGCTATGAGTTGTCTGCGCGAATAAAATCGTTTCTCTACATTCCTCATCTGAAATTTTTCCAGTAAACGATGGCTGTCTTGCGAAATTTGTTGGTTAGTACACGAATGGTATTAGATGCAGTGCTGCTCCTTCGTCGCTCATCTACCCGCCGCCCTTTCAAGCTGCCGGAAACCTTTGCATCTAATGAATAATTATATACGCAAAAATTTCATGGTGTTCCCTCGTGTGGAGCATTTTTAAACATTTAATTAGCTTGCATGAGGTTTTAACAACATTTGGCACAAATTGCATTCCAAGCTTCTCTAAAATTCCGTTGTTGTTAGTGGTGGAGTGTGGGTGATGGCTGCTGCGTTAGAACTGTCGAAAACTGGTAAAGAATCGGCAACATAAGGGATATCTCAAACGGCGTGGATGAAGTGTTCACTTCTCCTCTGTGCTTGTCATCGCGTCATGCCTAGATATTTGCCACTTCCACTCCTGACGATTATCGGGCTTGTCCATGATTTGTTGACGAATCTTAGCACTGTATTTGAAAATGCCACCGCTGTCATCAACTTATCCGCTCAATACTCCTGTGAGATTCTTGTTATTCCTCGATAACGATTTCACGACATTCGTCGTGCCCCTATTCTTTTCGTTATTATCATCGCAGCGTTTGAGCTAATCATTAATCTGTTCTCTTTCACACTCTCTTTACATTCTCTTGACGGATATTTCCAACACAGTCACCGCATATTCATGTATCTCACCTATGCGATCTCACTGTAAAGCACAGGGAACTGATGACTTGGTAGGGGCAGTGAATAATTCTCTTCAAGAAATATAAAAAGAATATGCGAGCATCGACCGCTTGGTGTTGCTATCGCTGGCTGGGGCTAGCAGAGTTACAGCCACGCCTGACCTCAGAAGGAGTTCAAGCCAGTCATCACTGTTAACGAGCTCCTTTCTAACTGCCTTGAAACAGCCCTAACGCTTACTCTTTGCTGTCGCTAATCCACTGGATTTTGCGTGAATATTTGATTTGAATTTAGAGAATGAACAAAATTCTCTACTATTACTTCGTTGATTATATGCTTTTATCTTAATCTGATGCGAATCTACTATCTTCAAAAATCAATTCCCTGTTCTGTCAATTGCTCGCTCATCGCATATGTTACATTATTTGACTCTTTCCTCCTCGCAGACTTTCATCAAATCCCATTTTTCAGTAATTTTAACAAATTCCAGAAACCGGCTCATTTACTGCTTGCTGATATGTTACTGCTAATCCTCACCAGCATCGAGAGGCTTTGTATAAGCTCGTGAAAAACTGTCTCAACAACTTTCAGTAGAGCAGCAATAAAACAACAATGAAAATAATGTTGAATAGTAAATAACTAGCATTTGGGACTCACCTCAGTAATGGTGACATTCGTTCTATCTTTTCTAAAAGGAGCATTGCACAGGTGTGCACGACAACATGATATGTCGAGACTTGCTTTCGGAACTGCAAGGAACCGAAGTCAAGGACAGCTATTCAACCACTGGTACAGTTCGGCTGTCATGCATAGAGATCCCCTGCAACCAATTTTCTGCACCACCTTACCCATATACTAATATCCATTGCCTATCTTATTTATCTGGATATTTTAACCATGTCAATATTCAGTTTAATATCACAACCATCCTCTTAAACTCCTCTTCCCTCTCTTTCTCCAACCACTACCATTACCAATCCAGACGAATTTGTGTAATTGTTTGTGCTAACCAAGCAGCCTTCATCTACACATAGCTTTTACGTTTGCACCTCTAGCCTACCCTTAGCTCGCTCGAAATCTTATCCAGACAATGCAGTAGTAAGGCAACAGCAGTCGTAAATTTATTTTCTTCGCTATGGTCGCGCAAGAAGTAATGATTGTACATAGACTGAGTGATGTACATAGACTGAGTGATGTTGCGCTCAACACATGTCATTTAGAACACATTAGAATGCCATACAGTCGCAATACCCGTATATTCTTGCTTGAAATCCCATGAATTCAGTCTACTGCGAATATTTCCCCTTCGTTTCTTCACGAGTTCGCAGCCGACCTTTCCAGTGTTTATGTAAAACTTTAAATCCTTCAAGGGCCTCCAGATCTGATTTCATACTAAACGCTAACTGAATATTCAATCCGACGACTTAGACAAATATCTTCGGTGAGCCACACGAATGTTTTAGCCATCTCCAATAAAACATTGCGAGGAGAAATAACAGACATCAAGATCCAGGTATGAACCTGTACAACGAGAATCAGAAATGAACACTTGGACAACTGCAGATACATGAGTCGAACATGCAGGTTGGTATTGAATCTTACGGAATTGAGGGGTTCTTTTAAAGAAACATGAAGTCTTACAATAGCGAATCTACGAAGCACGGAAAATTTCGCTTAATGCAGTTCTCGAAAAAGATGGACAAGAATTCGAGCAGGAAACTAGCCGAATGAGACACAGTTCGATTGCAACGAAGAGGCAGTCAGGTACCTCACTTTTAATGACCACTCAAAATATAGCTTTCCGTTTGACCCCCTATCTGGTTACATAATACCTCACCTGAGAAGAAAACCAAACTGTGCTCAAACGTCTCAGTCGGTGGAAGTGAATCGAGTATTGGCCACGGAACTTTCAAAGAACACCTAAAACACTTCTCTAACTCCCTCTATCCTTTCGATATCTCCCTCTTGGTACTCTAATGAATAGTTTCCTAAGACACTCTATCAATCGAGTTAAAAACGACTCATAATTTTTCTAATGGGAAAGTCAAAGCTCTTTTGGAAGTAGCTGCTAGCGCGATGTGAGCGATGCAGAGCAGGAAAGAAGTAAATTGTTGAGACTGCACAGGTAAAGCAGACAGGGAGTGTTTCCCTGAAAACCACGGGCAAAGACAATTCGATTGACGACTTAGCGGTCGAGTCGAGCCTGCCTTGAGGGTTCTGAAGAGAAAACTCTGAAGTCATCACGGAGAGAAGACACAGTGAAATGAAACATCGAGGTAGATTTCTAGAAGCGTCAAAAGTGAAAGTGAGTCTGGAACAGAAATTGGAGGGATTTCAGTAAGCACTTCCTCGAGACTGCATGTAGAATAGCTCACTAAAACATCATGCGATTGCCCAGACAGCAGGTTACAGAACCATATGTGTTTAACGCCAAACTGCACGATGGTGACGATCTGGAAAAGTTTCGGACGATACACGAATTCAGATCTTTTTTGAAGTGTGATGATAAATTGAAATAACCACGAAAATAATATAAAGCAGGGAGTTTTGAATTTGAATAGTTGAAAAACGTACACCGTACAGCTGAGGAGGATGTTCTCCTGAGGAACCAGAAGAAGCACAGTTCAAAAAAACGATAATTGAAGTAATTTTTCTTCCAGCCTTGCACCATACACATATCTCACAGAACTGACATGCATCTGTAGTTGCATTTATTGTGTACTTATATTTTGGGGCTTGCCCTTACAGACAGTACGGCTCAGCCTTGATTTGCAGAGATCACATTTGCAACGAGAGCAACCAAGACGAATGCTTAGTGTGGACGAAATTGTTCGTGCATGAGGAGATTGTTTGTGCATGAGGAGACTGCGCGTTCATCGAACGATCAATAGGGAAAGCATCATGGTAACCAATACGGTAATAAAAGGGACGGAAGCATCATTAGAGTCCCTTAAAGCGGTTACAGAAGAATCTGAAGGCTTGGGACAATTAGTTTGCTCCCTTATGTGCTCCCTTTTGGGATTCCACACTACGGCGCTTCGCTATAAGAAGTTTATTTGAGTTTATTTCATTTTCATCACTTCTGGACCGACAAATTTTCTGAATGAATTTTTTCTCGCCATCTCAGTTTTTGTGACCCGTGACGGAACAGTAATTCTCCGCCATTCACAATCACGCAAAAGGGGTCTTGCCTGTTTGAAGACTCCTCTCAAAGCAGTTTTCATCGACCGTCTTCATGCAACCCCATGAAGTCCCAAATACCTCCACAAGCTGGTAGCAGCACGCCGGTTCCATACCGCATTCTATCTCACCACCCTCGTCACCCTCTCCTGCATAGCTGCAAGCGAAACGCGATGTCTGAATTTTTATTGCGTAATTTGCACTGAGGCCCAAATTTGAGTGAAAACATTCGTTGAGAAACCTATTATGATCAGCTCACTTCCGTGATGGTGTTGTGGATAAGATCAGTGAAATAACGCACAAATAACTAAAGTGGGAATTAGTGCATTCCATAAATCAGCTCTGTCCATTTTGTACCCTGGTGTCTTCATTTGTTGCAAGTATTGGACAGCAAACAAAAGATTCGCTTGAGAAACGTGTCACGTTCGCACACGCAACTGCATCATATCTTTCGAGTGATGTGTCTAAACGCCAATGAAAAGCCGCGGACAGGTATTTCCGGGAAGCGACAATTTCCTACTGACTAGGTGATCAAAAACCCTTTGCACTAAAACCGCTTTTACAACCAACAGTGAGTACATGTTAGCGCTTTTGTTCGAGTGAATGTGACTTCTTTGTTTGTCGACGAATTCGCCAACAAAATGAACATCGAAAGACGTCTATGAAGGAAGATTGATTCGACTGCGGTGTTTCAGCAGAGAGGATATGGCAGAATGGCATATTGTGTTGAAACTTTAAATTCCTCGGCGGTATATTCTAGCTAAAAAAAATAGTGAATGCAGGGTGAGAATAAAGCTATTAAGTTATCTGCAGTGAGAATCAACTGACCATTTTAGCTGCACAGTCTCAAAGGTCGCGTACACAGCAACGAACAAAACGGGAAATGCGGATAAGCTGAACATCTAACACGGCCGCTTTTTGAACAACATAGGAAACAACCGAGACTGCATACAACCTTGCTACCAGTTATTGTATAGGTTTTCTTGCATACGTCTCTCACTCGCGTTGCTTTATGAAGAATGCTCGTTGGAATTCTTGCGCGCAGAGTAGTGAACGCGCGGATTACTTTTTTCAATCCGCAATAACTCTTTCTCTGTTCAAGTAGGAGTGGTGTGCCAAGACTTGCATTGTTAACAAATACACATCTTTTTCAAAAGCGCTGGAGAGTTTAATAAGGTGGAGGTGGAGCTCTGACTCCTTCGTGTGAAGAACATTTGGTACTTTTTTTGCAAACTTGCATTGTTTGTGACGAGAGGGATCTCGTGTTCTGCAAATGCGTTTTTATCGTGAAGTTTAAGCTTCTTGCCCATTTTGCGCAAGTTCGTCGGCCATAATCGTAACCCGACGTTTTCTAGAGAAGAAGGACATAAAATATCCTGAGGGAGATTTGCTTGAAAGTTTGGCACCACTAGAAGAAGGCCTTACTTCTTAATGCTACCAAATTCATATGACCACATACATATGCAAGCTGAAGTAGCAGAAAACCTCATGTTCCCAAAAGTTTTCACCTCAGTTTGTATAGATATGAAATAACGAACCACTGACGTTATGAATCAATTTTATGACAGTCACGGTCATCACGCAGTTTCCAAGACAAGCAGTCGCATATATAGTGTTGCTTTGTAAACTCTTCAACTTCTACTCATCACATATATTTCAGTGTTTTTACCGATACCGATGTTCCCTTTCCTCGTAATGCTTATGGATTATCCTAGCAGCCTAAGCGACGGTTTTCGGAATCAAGTGCCCCTCATAGGTTCACACTGTGAGGTCTTTGAGCGACGACATAAGAATGTGTGGAAAATTCTCGCGTGAACGTTTTTACAAGGAAATGTTCAAAATTGCAATCCCTGCCCCTAAAAAGACCCTGCGAAATTTGCCTTATCAGTTTCTTTGTACTTTCGGCTACTGCTGATTTGTCTGCTTACAGTAGGCGAATCGTTTCGACAAGCAAAGTCCCGATGAAAAACCTCTGCTAAAATTGAGAGAAAATTGCGTATGCATACTATGAATAGTTGCTGTTTCGAATTTATTTGCATGCCTCAGTGAAAGTGTTTAAAGGGAAAGTAAGTCATTGTTCCTATTTGCTGCGCTCCATGTTGCTCGCCGTATTTTCCTTCCTACTACCAACTACTGTTAATTGCAATCAGTTATCGTGCCTCTCGCACTTTAACGCGTGCTCAGCGATCATCACGAGGCCGGTTGCGGACATCAACGCTGTGAATAGTGTCAGCGTTACAGGATTCTGTGAGGATATGACAAATGTTATCATACCGTGCATCGCTGAAAAGGTAATATTAATTCTTTTATTATTGGAATTTCTAATGAAGGGTTAGGAAGTTCACTGGAAATCGTTGAAGGTATTATGCGGTAGTTTCTTCATATCAACAGCTTCTTGAGGCAATCATTTGAGTATCTACTTTCTATAAACAATGCACATGCAAAACTCACCTCTCGGGAAATTGATCCAGGGTGCCCATAATAGCACTGTAGGTTGTCAGGAGAAATGCGGTGTTGGTGCAGTTTTTCCAGCGGAAAGGTTGGGCAATAACCAAAGGTATCATGTGCTCACCTGAAGTTCTTACGAATTCTTGGAGAGAGCCCTTATGACGGGCCTACATACGGAAACGAGAATTTTAAAGTTGCAAACATAGTTCTTCCAGAGAAAGAAAGTAATAACTGACGACTCTGAGATATTTTATCTGTGGGCAGAGTTGTTTCAGTTTTCCTATTCTTTCTCAATAAGCATACGCTGTGCAGACACAGACAATGCTGGGACGTTCAAAGATATCGTCATCTTCTTTCCAGGGCCTTCAGGTTGCAGGTTCCGAAGTTATTCTTTTTTCAGTGCTCGCAACTGACAGCTTTGTCCATGTGAAGCGCAGGTGGCAGATTTTGCGACCACCGCATTTTTAAATACTTGAGTTCCTCAATCAACATTCGCTGTCCTGTTAGTCGGCATTAACGCCCTCGAACAGACAGATTTACGAAGGTGCACTTTGCAGCGGAATCCAGTAAAATCGAAAGCGAAGCGGCAAACCTGTAGGGAATTCCACTGCGGAGAAATTAAGCCTCAGCTTCTTGACGTCCTTCAGAAAACATTTCTGAGAAAAATTTCTCACAGAGCTTAAAAACGCCTAATTCTCACACCTGGCTTAACAAGTGGTTATTTCAACGCTCTCGGTTGCACTGATTAGCGTGGGCTAAGCCCAGATCGCCACTCCACTCTCCTCTGTAGTCACCTGCATGCGGATGTTTGTCTGTTCATACACACTCCTTCAACGAATGCCTAAGTGTTCCTCACCTGAAACAATCGTAAACAGTAACCTCAGAGCACGTACAACTTTGAATACTGATTTTGAAACTGTTGCAAAACCCAGATAAGGCGATAACACCGAGATTTCTTTGAAAGTGTCGAACAGTATCAGCACAGGCGATGGGCGTGAAGCCAGTAGAGGTTGCCCGATGTAGTTTTTGCGTAGCATCAGGCGCTCCTCTATGAAGCCTTTCTAGAAGCTTCGTTCTCGAAGAGTGCGCCTGCTGCTCGCTTTGAATACGAAAGCAAGTAAATCTGGTCATACATGTTCTTTTATGGATCTCCTGCTACCCAAAATGTATAGGAAAGCGCTTACGAAACTCCACTATCTTTGCATCCATTGCGTCTGCAGTAAGCATTAGTTGCAGTTGTTCAAATTACGTTTTTCTTTCACACGTTGGTAATGTACCGGTTTTTTCCACTTTCTTAAAAGATATAGCTTAACGTTCTAAGAGCTAGGCTTACTGATGATGCCCACATGTGCGCATCAGCTTCCGAGAAATAACACTAATGAGGCAAACATGGCAAGCATGAAATCGGACTTTCCTCACCTTTATTAACGAAAAAATTTTTGCGAAGGACAGCCAAACATTCAGGAAAAGTCACTTGAGTGTAACAGGTTCCACATTCATACGTAAAACGCATTTATGCAGTCAACAACTGACTCGAGGCATCACAGATGCAAGTCGAAAGGGGTGATTCGTTGTACGGAAGGGCCATAACGCTGGTGCGATGTTACAACACAACAAACAAAGGTGCACGCGGTGTAGAGGTTGGTTTGTGCGGCTTTTTTAATTTTTGCATGCAGCAGAACGTCCAATATGTATTCCTTTTGAATAAAAATAATAAATTCACTTGTTGGGCCAAGGACTGAAGAGGTTTCCCTACTCTCCTGTAGGCCACTTTCATGATGGCTTAATGGAAGTTGTCTCTCCTTGATGGAGTATTTGCAGCTTTGTGGTCATTGCTTGCTGGGGCAGTGTCGTGACCACCCGCACATGTTTTGCGTGATCTTAGCTGCCAAGATTTATTCCGTTTTCCTGTCCCGTGTAACTGCTTGAAAATTTTCAGGTGGAACGTCAACATTTCCTCTATGTCACCAGATTATATTTGTACGCATGTGTTTACAACAATATGATCGACATGACCCGTCCTCGTTGCTTAGAGTGAGTAGGCTATACGCTATTATAACGATACAACACCATTTGTGGGCAGTTACAGTCTCGACATCGGTCCGATGCGGTTGCGGTAGAGCGGTGATAAGAGTGAAGGGATAGAGAATGGAAAAGAACGAGGGCTGCTGCAGTTAGTAATTGTAACAGTCAAAATCGGACGCTGAATAAGTCATCGGAGAACGTAATCGTAATCTGAAGCGCATCGCAAGAAGGCGGAAGATCGGTGATCACTTTGAGTGCACCGATACGGGTGCGACATGAGAGTCTAATGACTGGAAGATATATGATGAGCATTTGCTTGAGATTGCAGTTAACAAATTTGCAGTCACTGAGGCCTCTTACATTGCTGAGTAGTGTGCTATAAGCGGCGCGTGGACGCACAAGTGTTAAAGTGAGCCGATGTCGTCGTTAAGCATAAAATATTGCATTAACATGAGAGGAAATTGAAGTTCACCCCATAACAGTACTTGTCGGCGAGCAATTTTGCACCTTCGCCGTCGGAGGGTTCTACTTTTCTTCTTCCAGTCCTTCTTCACTATTTATTGAACGCACGCAGTGGAAGGAAATCTAATCGACTTTATTTGGGCGCAACCCGCATCGGCATGGAAACAGCTGCCTGACAACTATTAAAAAACATTCGATCGGAGGCGTGCATTAGATAATTGTGAACGAGCATTCAGAATAGCTTCTCACCGAGACTGGCATTGCCGATTCGATGCTCACATCGTAATTGCACGTCTGCGTGTCAGAAGCGCAAATTTCGCGGCTTTCGTGACCACACCGTGACCTTTCGTGACTCTCGTGTCACTTTCAGCCATGTCCTAAGGAACTGTGTTGAAACGAAGCCGAATAAACAAGAATGCTATTACTGGAATTGCGCATTGGACAGTGGCGATAATGGGCTGAATAAGGGAAAGACGAAATGCCAAAGAAGTGTTTTTGAGCAATTTGTCTATGTCCCACTTCTCCACAACAGCTTTTGTGATTACATTGCTCATTACTAGATGTTCGTTTTGATTGTAACTTCACTCCAAATACACACTGCTTTTCATCTGCGATGGGTGATGTTTCCCTTCCGAGTAAGAGGGGAATTTCACTGTAATTGTACAAATCAGTCGGAAATAATAAAACGTCGTCGACTTATGTCAGCAGCTCTTTTATAACATATTTGAGCAGCTGCAACTGCAGAATATGGGCCGCCATCAGCGGATCGAAACGGGAGAGGGAACTACGAGTATAAAAACACTACCCACTCACCGCTAACTTCATTCTGGTCGGTTCTGCTCTAAACACTAATTTTTCGTCCCCTTTCCATGCAGTGGACGAAAACTCCTGACTGCAGGACTTTGTGAAATTCGATTCATGGGCATTTACATTTAAACTTACATCATGAGGAATATATCATGAGGAATCCCTTGAAGTGACTTTTACTCTAACTTTTCAGATTAAAAAACGCAAACTTCTTCGTGCAAGGTATGTTTCGATCCACATTCTGCCATTTCTCGCTGATTGAAGATCTCTCTTTTCCATTTTTTTACGCCATTCTGCATCGCTGTTTGCCTGATTACGCCCGGTTGTTTACCGTGATATTGTTTGCTTTTCTGGCTCTCCTTTTCGCTGGATACATGCGCTTGCCTCTCGTCGACCGGCAACGAGGAGGGAGTAAAAGGCCATGATCCCTCAGCGTTCAAGTTGTTACGAACGTTAGAAGTCTGTGCATAATGGGACTGCATGAAAGTAGTGAAATGGATTTAACGAGGGAAATGGACAAATGTAAAGCAATAAAAAAGAAGAGAATCCTCTCCTTATTAGGTTAGTCACATATGCGAGCACAGCCTTCACAAGATTGGATTCTACGAGTTGACAGCACTGATTATGAAATGGTTTTGGTAAAGTAGGGTTGGGATTTGCACGGTCATAGGGTTGATCAGCGTATTGTGCGGATGAATGCATACTAGGTGCAATTTTTATATCACTCGTCACATTTCACGAATTCTAAGAGTGCAGGGATGCATTTTGTTGAGCGTTTCAAGAGAAGTCTGTCTTACGAAACTTTCTCTCTTTGATGGCAGGTCTAATACGACACGATTTTGCCTTTCTAGTCCGACATAGTCATGTGTGAGCTTGCGGCGCCCCACCTTATGCACATGTCGCAGCAAGACCGAGTGCGAATGCAAGTGTCTGCGCTCCGGTCTTGTGGCGTGAAGTGCCTACATGCGAATGTGTGCCAAAAACGCAAAGTGCGCTTCAATTTTCAAGGCACCACCTGCTGCAGCTCGATACCCCTAAGAGACACTGTCATCACGAGTCTATTCTTCCTTCGTATGTTCCCAGATCGATCTTCCTTAACAGCTCGTCTTTATCCATTTCAAGCCTTCACAAAACTGACGCATGACGTCACTACTTCCTTCCTAAAACTTTGGCAGGTCGTTCCAATTCGCGCACCACAGAGCGGCATTATCGCTCCTCCATCAGTGCTTGTTAGACGCTGCAGGACTCTTCGCCTTCTCTGCACGGCTGCCGGTTTGTTTTGTGCTCCCGCTGTCTTTCGCGAACTGGGAACCGGGTAGGGAAACGAACCAATCTTTCAGGGTGCGAGGCATCGGCCATCGGTGGAATACTCGCTGGCATGTGCACTATAACAAAGTGTATGTATTCGACTAGACTGCGCCGTGGACCCTACTGGGAGTAAAGTTGATTAGCATAAGCGTGCAAAATTAGCGCACAACATTTGCATGCTGCTTTCATGTTTGCATTCTTGGTACGTCCATAAAGTTGCATGACGAAGAGATTTTTTGTTCATGAAATATGGGTGGGAAAACATTCACTGGATTACCTCGGATTTAAATAAAATAGAAACAGTGGATTTAGCAATGTAGGCACACGCAAACATCGAGCGGTACCACAGGCACCTCATAATTGTGTATTTTTACGTTCTTGACAGGCGGCTGCTCCCAGCAGGAAGAATGCATACGTCGTCTTCATCGTCATCGAGTGTCCCGAAGCCGTCGTTCGATCCCGGGGATATCGTCAATGGCACGTGGAAGGTTTATCAATTTCAGTTGCTACATATGACGGTGTCACAGCAGAGCTGCGTATAGATCGAGAGATTCACGTTCGAGTGTGATGACCACTCTTCCGTTTCACCCTTCTGCAACCAGGACGTTTCGCAAAAAAAGCGCCTCGTTATGACCGCTATTATGGGGGTATACGTATGGATGCGTTTGCCCCATATTTTCAGATTGTGAGTTGCAGAAAGGATAACCGTGATTACTTATTCGTGACAGCGATTTGTCATTCATGCGCTGTTCGTTTAACTCTCGCTTATTCGGAAGCAAAAGTGCTTTGAGATCTGCAAATCAGTTTTCCTACGAAAGTGCGCGAAACCAGCTCCATAGTAATTCCTTAGTTGCGGACGTTCGCAAACGGCTACTTTAGAGAAGAAATGGGCGCTTAGGCATCCATCTATTATCTTCATATATCCGGGTGGAGGTTCGCCTATCGGACTGTCATGAAGACGTGTTGTGGTGGATGAGAAGCCAGGCTTATGATGTAATATCATTTGCATAAGGTGGACATACAGTTCAGGCAAGAGGATAAGCAGAGGGTTGGGATTTGGTCTAGAGTTCTCGACATTTTTATAAGTGTTACGTCAGTTTCTCACTTCGCTAGTTGAAGGAAGGGTATGCGCCAAACTTCCACGGAACTGCCTGAGCAGTATTGCGCATTTTACTGACGACTCTGCGTATCCTTCACTGGAGCTTCGCTGCTTCATCAATACCAGATGCGGCCATTTTACGTACAGATGTTTCTTTTATGAACAGCGACGAAGTATCGACATTCTTTGAGCCCTGCTGTCAACAGTGTTGATATTTCATGGTTCGCATTTCATGTGAGAGCTTAGGTAAGGGAACGACCTGAAATATTCTGATTCACGCAAAACTTGCTGCACGTGTTTTTGTGCCTGCTTGTTGCATATAACATCTTAGAGAGCAAGTTTAAAAGACCCTTTCGACGAACACTGCTCAGTGGGAAAGTATATCGAAACTGCTCAACTCTCAGCAGCAATGAATCCATGGTTGACGCCGCCTTTGAAAGCCTAACGACCGGGCGTTTTCGTTGCTAACCTAGGATGTTTACCCGCTTCGGAAATCCGTTTTCATAGACATCTTTGGCTCGGAAAAGCGCATCCCAAAAAACGCCTCCGGTGCACAAGAAGAAAATGTTGTGACGTCAAGTGCGCTTCCTGTAGCGTTCCCTGCATCAGCAAAACATAACCAATGTCTAAGTGTCCCATCGACGCCCACCGATGCTCACTTTCATAGGCATGTATTTGTTTGCAACGGTGTTGTAGGATGTCGCAAAATAAGCCTTTCTCAACCCACGGGAAGAATCTCTGAGATAAGGAGGCGAAACTTTTTGTTCAACCGGATCGCGGAAGCAAGCATTACATGCAAGTAGTGAATGCACACTGGCAGGAAAATCACGCACAAGAACTATGCTTCTTCGAGAAAGAGCGGAAGGCGGACATGGATTGAGCCGGGTGAAAACATTGAAACACGAATTTCGTATATTTTGAACGGATGATGCACACGCTTCTTCGATTATCGGTGCTGATGATACGCAATTTTGTCGTGCAGTTGTGAGTTGACGACGTTTATAAGTGTGCGTATTTGCAACTGTCGAGGCGTTGCCACCTAAGATAGGTGAGACTGTAAATGTGAATTCTGCGGGTTCCATGTGCTGATTAGTGCGACTTCCTCTAGCATTGTTCACGTCGCCATATTGAGCTTGCAAAAGGCTTCGCATTTTGAAGGTAGAGAGAAATTTTCGAACATTCGTTTTTTGGTACCTTTTATGCACTTGCACACAGGCTTCGTGCAAAAATTCATTCATTCTATTGTCACCGATGGATCATCCATTTCAACAGGCCAGCTTGCAACATGAGCAGATATTTCATGGAGTGTTTTGCATAAGCGGCATAATCACTTAGAACGTCGAGACATTGTCGCCTTCCTTGATCATCTTTTAGTGATCCGTGGCACGAAAGTAATACATGTTCGTGACAAGTGATCAACTGAATGCTCAATATCTTATGTCTTCCACCACCCGTACACCTACCAGGCAGCTGTGCGGCCGTCGCAGCGAACGCTGATCTCTGGAGATGATTGCCATATCAGGTTTAATGGGCGTGGTCTGATGCGATTTAAACAAAACACAGTTCAACAATTGAGGCTTCGAAAAACTATGAGGTTATGAGACGTTTTCGTATGCTATCGGAGTGGGAACGAACACAGTTGTCGGGAGCTAGTCCTGATGATCTGATGTTTAGCCATATGATCTGATGGTCGGGAGCCAACCTGCACAGTTGTTTAGCCATATGTGGTAGTTGGACGCTTGTTTTGACTTCATCGCTTGAGCTTAGTGTGCACAACGGGTAATTATTTGGCAGTGACGTCCATGGGTCGAGATACATGTTGTAAACATGTGTGACTTTCTAGCTAATATAGGCGTTAATGTCGAAGTCTACAGGTAAGAAAAGAACTCGGTTGCGGCGGATGTGGTATTGTCTACAAAGTGGAGCTGATTCGCGGTGCTCAAGCCGGTCTTCGTGCAGCAATGAAAGCAGAAACAATCGATGCAAGCCACAAATACTCGGAAACGCCTTCTGCAGAGGTAGAAGCTCTTCTGAAATTTCATCAACTCGTCAGCGTGTCGAATGAATGAAAATTATTCGATGCCAAGCGTTTCCGTCGCTTTCTTTATCGCAGCAGCCAATATACAATGAACCTATTATTTTGCTTTCTCATATTTCACCATAATTTTTAGTAATTGTGAAGGGAAATTTCGCAATGTGAGCTCCGTTTCCGGTGTGGAGCGACAGATATGCATTTTAGACTGCTCAACAAGTGGATCGTCCAAGCTTGAGCCGTGCTTTATTTTTTAGTTGAAGTTATCACTACCCGGCGACTACCAACGTTGTGTGCGTTGCTCCTCTGGATGGCACGTTCGTGCTAACTTCTTGATTCATCCTTGCAGAACAACGTTCCCCTATATTTGTGACGTTCCATAAGGTCATTTATAAAGCAGTTACAGTTACTGCATATCACAGTTATAACATCTAAAACAATAAAACAACCAACACACATCAAAGAGGTTTCGTATAAGTCCATCTATAGCTGCAAGACGCGAATGCCACGTTTAAATTCATTTCTCGACGGTACACGACAGTTGCAACCTTCAAAAGTGATTCATCCGATTTCACCGGAACTATTAGTTAGCGTCGCGACGCGAAAGGGGTTCACAGCATGAATTTGAGCACATTTAAGGCATTAATGCTGCGCCGTATGCAGTGTTCCCCACATTTCTGTCGGCTCTACTTGGCAGGCAGATTGCTCGCCTGACTGCAGTCGCTTGTTGGACGAACGTTATCCTGTTTGCGTCGGCAGAATCCTTCACAGAGGTTCACTCTTTCGACATCGCTTCGCCTCGGTCTTCAGTGCATCGAGCCAAATTTGTAGCTTTCGAAAAGAAATGCGTATGAACTACTGCCACTAACCGTTCAGTTCAGGAACCGTTCCGTTATTAAGAGATGCTAGGAAAAGTGTGAGTGTTCGTGGGAAAGGTCAGAATGAAGCCAAGAATGATCACACGCAGAAAAATTTTCAGGCAAAGGATTCATGAGGGAAGGTTTAAGATAGCATACCCCTTTTCGCTGGGGACTTGTGAACGGTGGGGTGAATTGAGAATTTTGGAAATGGGGTACGGCACAGGTTAACAAATTTTCATTTCTTGCGCACCAAAGCACTCAATATTCTCGCACCTGTTTTTTCGGCCTGAACACCACATGTCTGGTAGCGACAGATGCAGTCAGTCCTTCACTCTTCCCAAGTGGTCGCTGATTTCTGCTTGAATGCCTAGTGTCCTAAGTTTTTGCGCCTGAGTTTTTTCTATCTACGGTCAAAACGATCATCCAGTGGCGTCGCTAGCAAATTCCTTGCCCAGCCGAAGCGAACAGCATTAACCACTAAGCATAAAATTCAGTTTGTTTTTCAGGTGCGGTTACGCCGAAAAAACACAGAATGCGCTAAGCATCAGTCAACACGAGACAAGCGCGTGCCACGTGCTTTACGCTCTCTCGGTCCATATTTTTTCGATCTTCTGCGAGGGACTGCTGTGCGCTTCCGCACTCTTCCATCATAAGAAAAGGATGCACAGAGAGTGAAGACAGGAGGGAAAGTGGAAGAAGAGAACGTCTGCTCATGTACGGTTAATGCGAGCTGTTCTGGCTAATAATGAAGCGGGAATTCTTTTTCAGCTATTTTCAGCAGTCTGGGTTCCCTATGGAGAAGAGAATGTCGAATATTGGCATCCCGACGATTTTCTGTCGAGATTAGTTGATCAGAAATCAGTCAGACTCCACCCATTCAGTCTCATTATTACAATTACTTCTTTATCGTAATCGACTCGCCACTTGGCCATAAATTCATTTATCGGTCCTTGTGTGGTCCTTTCAAGGTGTGTGCTGATGCGTCTGAATCCTTTTTCAACACCATATTGAACTAGTAGCTGCTTGCATTATGAGAAAATGCAACGAAGTAGGCTAATAGCAGTGCCAAATATCGCCTTGATTATTGATGGATTAAGAAGCTTCCAAGAAACTGCGGCAGATTACTACTGTGCAGAACCTTCTGATTTTAATACGACTGATTCTGGCAGGGAGTTCAATGCTCATTAAGATGTCACTCAACCGGAACTCTCGAATTCCACTCTGTTATCAAACAACAGTGCACTGAGTTCGATGTTTTCATTGCTCTGCGAGGACAGTAGTAACGTTGGTCGTTAGTAGAATGCGGGCGCTCCATCTCTATCCCTGTGTCTCTTCTGCACATAAGTCTTGCAAAGCCGACATATTACTTTGCGGATGACATATGCAAGCGCGTTGTAGATTCAGCATGACACAGGGGGTGCCCCAATAACTGGAAGGCTACCAATGTTAACGCGCTTCTGAAGGCCATACAGGGTGAGCAGAGGGAGGTGAAGATTTCTTTGAGGGTTTGCGCAAATTCGATCGACTCAGCCGAAGAAGTTCCACGAGCACGTCCGAATTTCTGAACTTTGCTTTAATAGCAGGAAGCTGCAGATAGCAGGAAGCTGCAGTTTTTTTCATGCCTCATTAGAATTTTACCTCTCATGCTGTTTCCACTTTGTTATCCGTCAACGTTTCTTAGAAATGGTCTACATCGCTAACATGTTTTTGCGTCCTCTGGGCGGTTTTGGGTAATCGTGTGAATTAGAAAAGTATGCACTTCAGCATTTGGATAGAGCAAGAACGTACTAGTGGTTCGAGTAATATCTGAAGCTTGTCTTGCTGTTATGGGAATCATGGACTCGCAAGTGCAAAGGAAGGATGGAGATGCATGGTCAAAGGGCAGGTGCAATAATGGTTTCGGAAGCTTCATGGGAAATCGTTTGTGACTAAATACGCGATTGCCTACAATCATAAGCGGCAAATTTCGGGAAGTGAAACAGCACGTACACCTTTATCTAACTACCGAAGGGCGACAAAACAAAATATGAGTTCCAGAAGTGCCACCGACACTACTATTTGACCGACCGTGCGGCTATACTCGTCGACTTCTTACGCAACAACTCCGCCTTGCAACAACTCCGCCTTTACTCAAAACGTTTTTCTGTTTGATCATAACAGTCAGTGAACTGCGAGCTCGTAAGAGTGTAGTGTGTTTTGACGTTGGTGATATGCTGTTACGCACTGATGATATTCTCAGTCCAGTCATAACCTGTGTTCTTCAGTGCTGTCGTCGGTGAAGATGTTGCAGACTACTCAGAAGTTGACACACTGCTCGTGATATATACTAATGAGATAGTACTGATGAAACAATAAAATGATGAGACGAAATATCATAACCGAGGGGAGGAAACAGCTGCTGAATTGGCATTTGCTGTGTCCAGCCACTGAGCCGAGGGCTGCTTCCCGCAAGCACACAAATGCTCGTTCAGTTCGAAAATTTTTTAAATTCATTCATCTCAGGTTCCAGATAAAAATGAGACACTTGTGCACTTACTAGGGTACAGCACTACTCATCACTGCTTTTTATCAATTTTTAAAAACGTATGCCTCGGCTTTGGTAAAGAGGAAGGGAGAGGAGGAGAGGGGAGGAAGGGTTGTAAACCCGTTCTCTGTTTTAGCAACGAACAGGGTTATATTCAGCAGCCGAGCAGCTGACAATAATAACTTCCGGCACTTGTGATTCCACGACCTGCTTAAGCGCCTTCTCCAAGCAACGCTTGGCTTTCTTGATAGGGAAAATCAAATGATTGCAGTGGATCCATCTTATTCTACTTTACCGTCAATATCCGCAATTCGTATGTCTTTGCTTTTGGTGCAGGAGGGAGGAGAGTATTGAGGTCAATGCAGGATCGGAACTACTCGCATTTGCTGTCTCAGTAAGGGCTCTGCTATATTATTTAGTTAATGGTAGAATCCTTTTCTCCGGGCAATCAATAAGACTGCAGTATACCTTCGGACTCTATATTTTTCACTCTTGACATTATCTTGTAACTTTAGGTATGATAGCAAATGCTTATTTTTTTAATAACTTTTAAGGTATGACCACCTTCAAAAGCAATGTTAATCTTTTCGTTAAGAACGGTGATTATTGTATGGACTCATTTGCAGCATACTTGCCATTACTAAGGCATGAGAACGGATCGAAACAAACTATAATAGTGCGAATGGTTCCTGCAGATCATTTTAAAGGAGTTGAAGAAAACGTACCACTCGTATCGTTTAGCACGATGAACCATTCCATTCAGCACAGAAGTAGCGTCTGCGGCTCGACACCAGAAACCTGGTTAACTGGTTGCCCCGTACAAAAATATCGTTAGACGATACGGATTAGTCTCTGATTTATAAGTCGTCATTATCCTTACTGTTTCGTCAAGAAGAGGTCAAACAACGAACTTTTCTGGATTTTCTGAAGCTAATTATTTAATCGAATAAGGACGGTTTGACTTAAGCTTTATCCATTCTGAAGTACTGGCTGACCGAAGATACATCATGTCATAAAGCTATATGAGTTCAGCAGCCTCGCACTTTTAATTCCGTAATAAGGGATGTTTGTCCCAAATTTGATAGTGAAGCCTACTTGCGATACTCAAAGGCTTTTGTCAAAGGCAGGATAAACGCAAATGAAACATACCAGCAAACGCTTCCTGAACATTCGCAGTGCAAACAAGGAAAAATCAGCACGAAGCAGCCGTATTGCAGGTCCCTTGGTCACTTTGAAACTATTCGCGAAATAGTATTGTCGTAAATATAAAAACATGTGCAACTTCGTGAGATGTTTAGTTTACTTTACATGTCCATCTGTCAGCGGTCGTTGGTGAGCAGGAAATTCTTACAATTGCTCAAGGAAGCAGAACTGCGTGAAGCCCTTAGAAAACTCTAGGATCCTTTGTGACTAATACCTAGATTTTGTCAGAATACCATCATTTATTCGTGTTGCGGCCCGCTGTGAAGACGTCCTCCCCACTATTATGAATGTCATCTGCCACTTGGGTGTTTTTATGTTTTGCACGAATGTATGAAGCGTTTTCATTTCTATTTTCTATAGATTGATAGCTGTTTCTTGATTCAGCATGGCAACAAGACGATTCCCATTCTTTGATTACGTACGAAATTTCGGAACATGTTTATATGCAAAGGTTCAGCGGATCTTGCTTTTTTCTTCTTTTTTTGCAGGGAGTAGGGTGTCAAGTTTTTTATTCTCAGCCAAAAATTACCCCTGGCAGCATTCCTACAGATACTTTTGAACTTCTTCCTGCCCCTTGCAAGAAGTTGCGTCAGTCCATTCTGTTCTGCTGGAGTATACAGACGCTAACTTATTTTGGGCTCTTTCCAAAGTCGCGACACAAAATATAAATTCTTACTCATTTTCTTGGATACACCAAACTCAAATATGGAATTCCAACTTCGAAAACTGCCCATAAAACAATGATGCTTCAGCAGGGGCACTTCAATCCTCTGGCGAATCATTTCCGCCTAACGCTGTTCTGGAAATTGACTTTGTTAGGGTGCTAGTAGGAAAAAATAGTCAGTCGCCGGCCCACTTCTGCTATTTTTATGGCGACGTAACGCTTTATCATAATGATTTATTTAGTAACTACAGCGTTGCACACCATGGTCCCCTTCCCATCGCCTGTTGGTCACATCGGTCCCGAACTCGATCCACGTACTGCCCTCTTGGAATGCTATATGACTTCGACTTGGATGCGCTCACATGGCGAGAGTTCAGGGAGCTACGGAACATCGAGTACGTTCTCATTCGCTATATTCCCTGACTTCTCTTTCTCAGTTTCTTTGCCCTCTGTTTTTCCTGATTAGCTGGCATTCTCAAGGTGGATTTTGCATCTTTTATCTTCCTCTAAAATGAATGCGACAGTTGTTTAAAGTATGATGAAATTCCGCGTTGTTGAGTTTACATGAACAGTTTTTTGCCACTTTCCGGCGTCAATACCGACCATGGAGGCAGTCATGAATATGCATTTTGTTCGAACGACCACGTCGAGAAGACTTTGCGAGAGAAATGCTAAGATTCGAAGTTTTTTCTTCGCTTATGCAGTCCTATTCGGTTGCTACGAGGTGCAGACAACCGTTTTGTAGGGCATATGATATGTCAGCACTACGTAAAACGCTAATGGTCATTCGGGAAATCTGGATTCGATTGTCCAGTAGGCGATAATCCATATCGTTCCAAATGATTTATTCATTCATACTGCAAGAATATAGTGCCTTATTGATAATATCTTACACTTTCTCTTATAGATCTTTACATGCACACGAGATTTCCATGAAAAAAAGGTGCACTGTGTGAGCGTCCAGTTGCACTTGATTTTATGCGTCACTTGGAAAGAGTGATTTCTGGGAATATGGATGCAAAGTCGATAAGTACACAATCTGAGTGGAGGTTATTATCTCAACGACGTCGTGGGTGTAAATCTCAACGGTCTATAAAATCACGCACGCCAACATAAGTGTTCTAGGATTGCAACATCCTGCTTTCTGGACGGTTGTGGAACTTATTACAAGGTTAAAGTGCTGCTCTGGAAGGGCTGCTGCCAGTGGAAATGGCAGCACATACAAATTTGTTGTCAAAGGCCTACTATCACTTTCTAAACTGCTTGGCAAATTTCGGCATACAGCTACCACTTGACGAGTATTCATGGCGCTGATATAAAGTTCAAATTGCTCTATGTACTTGCTTCTGTAACGTTTCTTGGCCAGCATGAATGTGCCTAAGGAAACGTCGTCTTATATGTTCCCTGCAACTCAGATTGCCTAGACAAGTGGTTGGGTAAACGTATAACATTTCATTGCCTTATAAATCAGTGAACTGCAAAAGTAGTCGTTAGAGATTCATTTCTACCACTCACTTGAGCGGCACATGTCACTTATAAAGTCTATGACACCCACATAAAAGAACTACACAGTAGGTAGGGAATAAGATGACAACAGGAAGTCATCGTAAGATGCTAATGAAGCCCTCAAATTTCACCTTCTCAACAGTATATGGCTGCTCATTTGGTGACTCGCTGACCGAGTGCGCTGACAGCGCAGGCTTGCTGCCTGTTTGAACGCTAGGCCAAAAGGGTTCATTAGATGGGGTTTTAACTATGGACTGCAGTTCATTGTTCAACTGCAACACCTTAAAAGTTCAATGCTTCCAAGCATTGTTCGTGATCAAGACTGCTCTGTCGTCTAGCAATGGGGTGCAAAAACTGCGCCTTGATTGCGAGATCCTGAACATGAATGTGAAAACTACCTATCCTCCCTAGCACGAATACGCAAATATTCTGTTTATGGGAAAGCCGGGAATCCAGTTTATTGGAATAGCGCAGTGAAGACACAAGCGGTAGAAGCAATCGAATTCAGGCATCAAAACTCTCTGACGAAGAGAGATGAATTCGTAGTAATACTGAATTTCTTAAGTGGATTCTTATTATTTGAATTTCTCTCCTTCACACTCGCACTTCTCGCCCCGTATCCATTTTCCTTTCCTTGTCTTTCCGCCTTTCATTTTTTTTTTTCAAAGAAGCTGTCCATTGTGGTTCCCGATGAGATTTCTTACGTTGCGCCCAAGATTATTGATATTTTTAACGTGCCGACGTTACTGTTAACATTAACTCTGGCAGAAATAGTGCCATTTTACGCACTCCCCCGCCAGCTGCACTGTAAGTTTTTTTCTCGAAGAAAAGAGGATGCGATGTGCGTTCACCTTCCCAAGCAAAAAAATGGCGCGTAGTTCGGGATCATTCTTCTAACAGCCGATTCCATAAATCCTCCATGAATGAACAGGAACAAAAACACCTCGGACAAAGGATGAGGAAGTTTATAGAACTGATTTTTTCGAATGAATGCAGCCACAGGATCCGATAAACCAGGAATATATTTGGATTGCATCTTAAATCTTGCATTCAGTTTTCGCCATGACAGCATTCTAAATTCATTCGCAACCTTCAGGCAAAGTACTACTTGAATGAACTTCTCACAATGAAGCATTATGCATTTTCACGCATCCTGAAGAAATAAATTTTACCGATTTCGAAGGAATCAAACTGGAAATATAACCGCTCCTTGAAAAAGTTTAACGCAAACTCGCTAATCACCGAAACAAGGATTAAATGTGACATGAAACACATTCCGCGACGCATCAAAGCAGCGTGACCGAGTCGCAGTTCACTGCATTCTTACAAGTGAGACCTCTTCACCTTTTTATTAGTACCAAACTTCATCGATAAAACTATTTTGTTGCTAACGTTTTGATATAATCTAAAACTTGGACTCCCATTGACGCATCAATTGCAACACGCTCAATTCATGCTCAACGCCATTCGCCCCAACAGTAAGGAGGTCGAGAACGATACATAATCGCCATTAAATTTAGGAAAGTTATACTTCCATCCCTCACTACATGTAAATGCGATGCTCGAGGAAGCGAAAACTTTTGAAGTGCCATCTGACACCTGCCATCGGGTAATTTCGTAAACCACATCTACGTAACTAGCAAACAGTCGCGCTGCACATTGATAAAGTGGACAGTGCGGACTGCAACTGGATGCTCATGTATTTACATAGTGACCGACAATATACACCAATTAAAAATTACCAAGATAGCGCGAAGTAAGCGGCGTGAAAATTCTAAGAGTAAGGAGAGTAGACCAGTAATAAATTGTGTTAGCCCCTTTAGCCGTCTAAAAACAGGGCGCGTTTATTGAACGTCTTGGATACAGGAAAAATCCAACGGCCGCAAACTGTCGCTAATGAGAGATCTGAATATGGAAAGGCACTGCGCATTCCAACTCAACATCCGTGGGTAGTGTACCTGCAAAAACTGTGCATTTTTGTGCGGATAAACTTCGGATCGACAAACTTCCTCAATCAACGCACTGCAATCAAGGCATTTCAGGAACATAAGTTTTTAAAAATCTAGCATTTCACAGTAAAACGATGAGGTTTTCCTCATGGACTAAAAGGTGAGCTTTACAGAACTCTCCGCCTGGAACGTTCAAGGTAAGGTTCTAATTCAGTCCAATGTGCTAGACGGTGCGCAACTGGACGGTATGCATCTAAAATTGATAGAAAATTATTTCGGACAAAGTACATTTTCGGAGTCAGCCATGTTGGAGGAAAGTTTAGAATTTCAGACAGAATTCCTGTCAAAAAAAATTTTTTTTAGATGGCTAATCATTCCACATGCCCGATGCAAGCAATCCTTGCTCTTCTAATTTCCTGTAAAATCTAAAGATATGCAACGGACCAAAACGTCCTACCTACGATGACCTTCGAAAATTTTCCTGCAAAAACTACAGGAAAACCTGATCCGATACAACAAAACTTCCGCATCTGCAACATTCCCACCACACTTGGATCAATAAAGCGCCGATGCCAATATGAAATAAAAACAACTTCCCGGAAAAAAATGACTAAAAAGATGAAGAGGAAATACTATTTAATGATATCATTTAAAAACAAATTATATAGCAGCTGATGATGAAACTGATCGTTAGCCTTCACCTTGGTCATGGTGCGCCGTCAAACGTTCTGTTTACCAAAAAACATATCGTTGCTGTCGCCAACATATAAACACCTGCAAATATTAGCTAACTTCTGATTTTACCACGGCAATGCGTTCAAGTGACTCGCACAGATTTTCATCTTTCTGTTGGACTCAAATGGCCAGTTATGCATAGTAGAACAAATTTTATTCCCTACAACTCACATATGGCAGGTAGTGCAGCAGCAAAGGGATCCTAGCTATCGAAGTGAAAACGAACCAAGTAAGAGGAAAGCCGTTCCAATCGACACAAAGAAGTGCAGTCGAAAAGAAGAGAAAAATGAATCCGCACAATCGTCTGTATTAACGGATCGCAACGCTGACAGTTGTTTGTCTTTGCATTTCTCCAGCGATGTACATTCCTGCAGTAGTTGTAGCGAAAACTTCAGTTTCCGACTCTTGCAGTTAAACAACCTGCAGCCACTTAAATCTTCCAATCTAAGGAGCTCAGTTAAAAAGTTATGCTACCAATAGGTTTCAGCAAAAGGTGATCTGATGCGATTAGGGAAGAAGCACTCATACGTTACTGCTTTCATAAAATAAACCCAAAGAGACCAAAGAAACGCTGCAATACATCTGGAGCTTGGCCGTCGTATGCACGCACCAGCGCACCCTCAATTTTGATAGATATCAAGGCGAACCACGTGTGAGAAATTTGAGTAGAATCGCGTACGCACAACCGAGGAAACTGAAGTTTTCCAAAGTTAGTGCACTATGAATTAGGGGCGAACGAACGCAAAAGAGCCAAGCAGTCAATCTCGATTTTCTGTTTGTAGAATATATGAGACTAGAAATGCCGATGACTTGCAGAACTTTGCCTATTCAGGCGTTGAATAACAAAAAAAACGCAAAAGCTTAAGTAATGGGCTTGAAATTGATGCGGTGATTTGATAAAACTGTCTCATACAGCACGAAATCAAATCCGGCCACTGAACGAGAAAAAAGCTGACGCGTAACAAGGACTTATTTTTCATCAAGAAAAAGATCAATATCATTCGATGAGGTGTCACGAACAAAGATTAATGAGCACAAGTGGGAACTTGGAGGAAACTTGGAGGTTCCCTCGATCATATCAAGGTATCTGAGCCGCTTTAACGAAATCTTTTTGATTTATCTGTTCTTTCGCCTTTGCTGTTCCCGCTGCAAGGGTCTCTCCAACATCTTTAACCTTATACAATTTACCTCCGTGAGCAGTTGAGCAATTTACCTTCAGCAGTTGAGCAAATCACCTTAATTTCAAGAATTCAACTCCTTTTCCCTCACCTCATCGCGACGTACGGCCAACCCACTGCAACTCGTTCTTTCTTACGCAGCAGAATCTTCTAGGTTGGTAAAAAAAACCGCAAAAAATAACAGTAACTGGGAATATACCATAACGAGCAAATTAGTTCCCTCACTCAACGAAGTTAGTAACCGACCAATTTTGGAAACTTCCTTGCCAAGGTTGCTGATCCCTACGACACAAGTATGGTAGAGATCACTATGTTACTTTTCATGCTATAAGCATCCTCCGGTTGCAAATGAACCAAAGGTTGTGGAAGGCTACTAACCCATTTTCTGTTCACTTGGTTTGCATAGGTTGAATAGTGCTCATATGCAGTTTCATCGAGGTTTGGCAAATATTGGCTGAAACGAATATGCTCGCACGACGATGGCGACTGACGGCTACAACATGACCACGGCAGATGACCATATCCTCTAAACTGCTTCGTACACAGCCAATATGTGAGTGAAGCGCTCGTTTATTAACAACATTCCAATCATTTGATAATTATAGCTCGGTTAACTAATTTTTCATCTTCCCTATGCTTTAAATAATCAACTGGGAAAGCACATAAAATCGGCTTAAAGGTAACCGCTTTCGCATTCGGGCCGAACAAGTCGTCCTGTGGTAGTAGCATTCAGAAACAAGGAAAAACACCCCGTTTAACTCTTCTGCTAAGCGATGGAGCTGCACAAATATTCAGCAGAAAATAGCTCTCGGCCAATACCTGATCAAAATTAGAAGAAGCAGCAAAATCTGACCTGTGGCGCCCATTTCACTGTGAAATTTTGCTTCAAACGAAATTGGTGAATAGAGGTGAGAAGGACAGGTGTGTCTAATACTTGCGCCTTCAATAATCTCCGTACTCGAGCGTGAAAATTACACCCAGAGACATTTGATGAGCTAGTAAACATTCTGTGGCATATGACTGGACGCAATGTCACCGCACGAACAGCAGATACGGTCACAACACTTAACGCTGTTGTCCAGTGAATACTTGGGTTTTATGCCAGTCGTTTTTCCAGTAGCCTGCGCACGCATGCCGACAGTTCTTCTCATTGCAAAACTCGAAGAAAGCAATCAGCTGCTTGTCAGATCGATTAATCAGCTAAGCCAACCATTAAACAAAGAGCATCGACTCATTATCCTCATTAATCACACAAATAACTGCAGAGGCTTAGAAACTGCAGAGACGAGGCAAGGCCTTTCCAGATTATTGGCACCTGTTTACAATACAAAACTTTATTCCTCAAGGCGCCTTGCTCTCATCATCTTCGTGTCGAAAAATCTTGATTTGGAATAACCTTATCCACGAGAAACAGGAACGTTCCACTGCATTTTCAGCTATGCCCAACAAGTTTCATATTAGTGGTGTGGATATTTTTGTTTTTTTTTTCCTGAAGCTGACGACATGCTTCAGTAGTTTACCAGCAGCTCATCGAAGTTTCAACATTACATATTCTAGCAATACCTTAGTTTCGAAATTTTCAACATAAACGATACCATCAACATTTCGTTGTCCCGTTCAACGGAAGGAGAAAAAATTAACGATGCTGTTCACGTGACTACAATAATGCAGCCCTTCTGAGGAAACTTCAAGTATGGGTATTGGAAAAGGGCCATTTACTGAAATCGCAATAAATTCGTATGTGAAAAAATAACTTTTTACCGGTTATAGAAACTCTCATGAGCGAGTGAAAAAAAAAAAACTTTAAATAAAACCTCTAGCTGTTAATCTGTAATCGCAGCAGTCAACTCTCTACAAAACAAGCGCCTAGACCGTTGTGTCATAGATTTTGTGATTGCTTATTTCAAGGCTGTTTCCTATGCAACTACTACACAAGACGTCCCTTCACCACATTTCGCTAGCGTATAAATCGTTAGCTGAGGTCGTATTTGATCACTGTCCATCTGAACTCAGCCTCACTGCCATGCTTACATCACTTTCATCTTATCAGCGTTTTCATTAGGGCACTTCCCTTCATTTCCCTTCATAACATTCAGTTCTTCACAGCGTTCAGTTGTCTCGTTTTTCCGCTGTTCGAGCATCACCTTTTTTGACCACTGAACATCTTCTCCATCAAATATCACTCACGCGAACAATTCGTCTCTGAACGCGGAATCTGCGTTGAGAGCATCGAGCCAAATCTGCATCGGCTGTGAGTTGTTCATCGATGTACCACAACACTCGAACTCAGCTTGAACTTGGTTGATCTCCTGACAACTGCACTTTCGTTCATCAGTGATTCGGTCAGTGGAAATCCAATAAAGCACTGATTAGCCGTCAGCATTGTTAATATACGGGATGTAAATGGTCAACTTCTCATGGCAATTAAGCGGAATTTATCACAGCGAATGCTGTCTAATAGAACATGCTAGCCATCAAATGTTCGCTCCTAGCTGAGGGACACCTCAAGTGCTGATTGTTAATGGCGCAAAGAAATCTGGATTTCGCATTGCAGACGAAGTCTGTTTAAAGCAGAGAGGATCAAGGAACTCGGCACTTCTATGAAACAGGAGTTGATATTTGATAGTGAGTGCATCAATGGATTTATTTTTCAGTTTCCTTTACTTTTGCCTGTTCGTCTGTTCTCTTTCGGCTGTCTCAGATAGGTTTAGTTTTTGTCGTCAGTTCGTCCCTTAATTTTTAGGAATTACAAATGCTGGTTATTTCGTGAGTTCTATTGAGCTTTTGCTCGGCAAGTATTTGATCATCACCACAGTGGATTATCCTCAGGGAGTGAACATTAGTTTTTTCTTACCCTCATGCAGCGAAATTATCTGCAAAAAGCGAAGAAATAAGTAAAGAAATAAATGCGAACGACTCAGCGTCAAATCTTGTTACAATATTCCCTTGCAGAAAATAAAGTATCGCGTTTTTACGCGCATGAGCTCAATGAACTGGCAGAGAATATGCCAAATTTTTTATAACAAATTCTCATATGGACTTTCCTACAATTTTGCGAGTCCGTTTACCTCATAATTAACTTCCGATGTCAAGAGGAAATGTGTGCCTTAATTTTATCAGCTCGAGAAAATAAAGCGACCTTGAACAGGTAACTAAACTGTAATATGCAACTAACTTCAGCAAAATCGGGATTTTCGAATGCATGTTTGATAACATTTTGCACATCTTTTCGTATAGACTCGTGCCACACTCCGCTTCCTATTAGCAGCACAATAGCACATGTCAAAACACCGGCACTTGTCACACCACCTGCTAGCATCGCAGCGAATAAATCGCTCCGTGTGGCCAAGCTCATCACTCTGAAATTCTCGATCGTCGATGTCATACTTTCAATATCTCGGTAGCGATGTAGTGCTTTTAAAAGCCAAAGTGCAAAATACGAATTCGTGGCCACTTCTACCTCCTGCAGGCCGCATTAACAACAAACAGTACAGCGTACGCGTATTTGCACATGCATGCACGTGCGTGTGTGAGTATGAGTTTGTGTGCCTGATGTGTGTGTATAGTGTACGTAATTGTGCATATAGTGTGGTTCATATGTTTGCTCGTGAGGCGATGAGGATCTAAGGGACTCTATTGGACGCATAAATCTTCTCGACGCTTCTTTTCGATGGTCTGCTCAACACATAAGACGCTAACTTAAACAAGCCGACCAATTTTTCAGCTATTCAGTGGTAGGAGCTCTTCCGTGACCAGTGAACTTCTTGTACATTCGTGCATGAACTTTTATCCTACTAGAGGAGAGGTGATCTAAGCCTGCTTAGGCTGCGGAAGTTACCAAACCTTAGCAAAAAACAAAATTCGCTAGACTACTTGTATTCGAGGGTTGAATCATCATGGCATTCCTGTGCTCACTCACGTCACTTGACCCATGCACTTCGTTGACTAGTCTAGTGTAAACAGACAATTAGCCCGAACGTAGAATATAGACCGGAAGCCAGAAAAGCGAACTGCCATGAGCACCGAGTGCTAGATGATTGAGCGAGAAAAACTAATTCAGCGCTTCTGCATCAAAAGCTTTTGTGAGGAACATAAACTGGAGTCCCGATGAAAAATGTAGGAATTTACGATGCCTACTGATTTCAAACTGCAGTCATGATGCAAAAACAGCTGTATTAAGGGGGAGACATATGGAAACAGCGTATTTAATCCGAAGTTTAACTCGTCTCTTATTGCGGGATGAACAGTGGGGAAATGGAGAATGATGCGACAAAAGTCGCTGCAAGTGGAACCTGAAGTTGTGTACGCGGATGAGACTAATAGCCGTTACCATAAAACTTAACAAATCGACACTGAATACAGCAATGAAAAGTCCTTCTCTTTCCATTAGATGAGGTAGAACCTTCCTGAAACGTTCTTAAGTTAACTGTTAGTAAGGCCGAAAGATTGCAAGCACTTTTCACCCGAATAAAAAATGCCAACTGTTAAGACTGTTCGGATTACAGATTAGGCCGAGAATAGATTTTTGTGGAACGGCTCACATTACCGGGTGAATTATAAATGTAACGCAAGGATGTATAATGGCGAAAAGTGAAAGAAGCTGAAAGAGTAAGCTGGTGATTGCCACGTGAAGAGGACAGTTATGGAAAATCTGATATGCTCATCCATTTTATAAAGTCTGTTTCAACCTTCCCAAGTGAAAAATACAAACTTCGCATGAAAGAAAGAAAGCTGCAACAAAAACAATTATGAGGCTATGGTCGGTTTAACAAAGGGAGTCTAGGAAGGCAAAGATTCAGCAACACTATCAAATAAAAGGTGAGGAATTATTTAAAATATGGTCGAAATAAAACAGGCCTGTTACACGTACAGTGAAGGGCACATACGTGCACATAACTATCTTAAGTTTGATAGGGCAGCTTAAAGCCGGTACTTAAGAAATATTTCTTCGCATAAGTTAGGTCCAGCCATTGCCAAAAAAGACCATTCAGGAAGCTGCGGCAATCCCAGACATAACGACACGTATGACAGAACAGACAGAACCTATCATTCCTCTTCGCAGAAACGCATATATGTAAATCGCTTACAGGAGGAAAGTACGCAAGGTTTGTACGACTAAGACATGATTTATTACTGTTCACTTTTTATTGCTTCTGGCATCTCTTAAAATCGTCTGTAAGATTGACGAAATTGCAAGAATGGCATCGTACCAGCTTTTCCAGCACCTCGCGACTTGATTGTTGATTCAGCAGATATATGCCCTAGAAATTCAGAATCAAACCGCAACAGCGACAAATGACGCCAGCCCGTTGGAAATGATCCCCAGCCAAAACACTACGATTCGCACTGGGGGCAGATGAACGTCAACAAATAAAAAATCAGAAGTGATTTAGAAGTGATGAATGCACACAGAAAGCATCAGAGACGAGGAGCTTTGACAGTAAAATGCCGCTCAGAGGCGCATTAATGCGAAAATCGTGCTCGAGTTCACCGCCATTGCTCTGTCTACGAGACGCCGACCAGTGATGGTTCACAAATGCTAGATGACGGTATTTTTCATTGCTTGTGACCTTTCGGCGCTCAGGAGATCTCCACCTTCCTATTTAATTTTCTGAACGAATTGTTTTGCAAGGACTGCAACTCCCTTGAAACCCTTCCTGTGTCCCGCTACCTCCGTTAGGAATGTTGAGGAAGCGTGTCTCGCCCTCGCAAAGCGAAAGAAGCACCAACCTACTGCACTCTCCATTAGAGGAACTGCGCAGCTACAACCACGCAGCTATAATACAGCGCACTAAACATTTGATGCTTTTGAAAGAAAGCCATTACTGTTCGAAAGATCTCATGGCTTAAGCTTATTCTGTTTGAACAGTAAAAATTTGCCCACTTTCATGAAAGTCATCGTAGGAACAGCCCAAAGCCGAATCAGGGAATATATTCCGTGGCATCACATGTTGGGGTCACCTTCAGTGTCCTAGCAGAGAGCCAACTGGCGCGTTTTTGTAGCAACCGAAAAATGCATCAAAATTGATAGCAGGATATTGCGGCAGTATCGAATATAAAGAAAAGAGGAGCTACTCTTCACCTTACTACAGCTGGTAAAGGGAGTGCTGGGACAGAAGCTCTGGTCAGCATGCCGTCAGTAGCAGGTGTAGTGCAAATGAAGGAGGACGAGGAATGCCAGGCAATTCACAATAAACTAAATAAATGGATGAAATTCTAAAGAGCGAAAGCAACGACAGCAACTCATTAGTTTCCTAAAGCGCAGAAAAAGATGTAAGGAACTCATCTAAGTACTTTAGAAATAGAAAATACTGTAGATGCTGGTGGTGCCAGATCTCGCCTGCTGAAAGAAAAGTCGCTATTGTATTAAAGGTGCGAGGAATGAAAATGAGTGCAGCAAAGCCATTCAGGATAAAGCTTCACCTGTATCGATAGAACCGGAGTGCGGCGGTGGCACATACCAAAACTGCAGCAAAACAGAGAGCCATTTGTATGAAATGCAGCAGCAACAAGACCCCCGTTAACTGCTGCCGTCGCTTTGAACCGTCACTTCTTCGGCCTCTATGTTCGCCTTCTTCTTCCATGAATATCGCTATGTAACTTGCGAACTTCAATACAGCCTCTTTTGAACCACTGGTGTTCTAATTTTTCAGAATTGTAACAAAGAACTCTGCCAATCTAACGGTATTGCAGTTCGGAGGAAACAAGACGAGGGAACGAAAATTTTCGAAGTGGGGAAACGATGGCGAGAGGTGCCGAGGTGCACTGCGCTTGTGTGCAAGGCAACCACGTCGTCAGCATATGAAATTAGGATGGGACTGTCGAGTATAGATTGAGGGGGAATTGTGAGCGGTGCAAAGCAAGTGAAAGAAGATCGAGAGCATAAATGCGCATCTAAAGACTGCCGCGCACGTATCGGAACGCTAGACCAAGCGAATTCTGGTGAATTTAACGGGACGGGTGTGCTCATATGTTTACTTTATCTTTTGGACTGGATTCAAGGCCCCGTAAACCGTCGGAATGAGCGAGATGATCAGCGACAGCCTATAATTCTGATGTGGGATGGTGCCGACAATTCGAGCTATCCTAGTGTCCCCAGATGCCTGCAATACGTATTGTAGAAGTGAGACAAACTATTTGTCCTCTAACTGTGATGTCTCGCAATTTGCTTGACGCAGCTTGAAAGAGAGGGAGGACTGCCAACAAGATCTGGATGACTGGATGAGCTTATGCGAGCTAACTCTCACAATGACAATCTACTGTGACAGTTTAGAACACCTTGATTCGATACCGGCTGCTCGCTGCTATCTCTTTTTTTCTTCTCTTTTGTTACATGTACTGCGCATACAAAAAAACGTTCACTCGAGAACTCTTATCGTTTGTTAGGGCGCTAAGCGAAAATGAAAACTACGAAAGAACATACATCCGCGTCGGAATAAACCAGGGTTGTAAAATGAGTGAAACTTTTAACGAGACGCCTTTCTGCTTAGTTTACGTAATGGTCTCTAGGAAGGATAAAATTTCCCAAGAACATGTAAATCTGAAAATATAAACTTGCACTTTAGGTTTCTGAGTTGTCGTGTGCTTGAGTCGAAAAAGTGGCTGGCGTCGTTGCAGGATTGAAATGGTCTCGTTTCTGCTGTAAGACGAAGTGATAGCATTCATTTGATCTCCCAATGAAAAACGAAGCAGCATATGTTGCAATCACAAATAGGTTTGCCGGAGTTAAAAAAAAGGAAACTGTAGAGCATAGGAAAGCATCAGTAACAACGTCACTGACACCACATCTGCTCTAAAATCCCACTTTTGAATGCTGAGTGCACTTTGCATTGCAGCTTTAGAAAAATTGTTCGTGATGCACCCTTACTCGAGCCACATTCTTGCTAACGAGGTCTTCATCAGTCATTCGTCAATGCCGGTTTGCATGGAAATTTCTGGAACTGCTGCAGTCAATACTGATGCAACGAGCATGGTCACTGGCAAGTTTATCTCGTGGTGATGACGCGGCTCGAATGTGCAAGCATCCCACACAATTATAATTATGGTGCTCAAGTTCATTCCAGTCGTTTGCTGTCGCGTGGAGCAGTCGCAGCAAATGCGGTGTGCGAGCTGGAGGTGGTGCAGTTTTCCCTTTGTTCCTTTCTTACGAAATAGTGAAAGTTGAAGAGGTTAGTTCCATTGGTTATTCCAAAATGGGCAAGATATAACACTTTTTTCCGGGAAGGATGAACTGCGACTTCAGTGATCCAGTGTATACCTTATTTCTTCATGCGATATGTTGATATTGTGAGCAGTGTGGAACGGCGCTACGCACTGTTATCGTATTTAGAAATGACACATTTTTCGCCAACGTCTTCGTACTATAAGCATGTACATGGCTTCGATCTTCTTTTTTCTGTGGCCTTCGAAAAGTCTGGATGCGCATACGGGCGCATAGTGTGCTGTTGTAGCACGTTGATCATAGCAGTCACATAATGGTTCTGTGTACCATCGGAGGCAAGAATGCACTTCAGGAGTAGTGATGCGGCTATTCGTTGTCTCTGGAAATGAGCGAAGTCGTGCATGTTGAATGCATACTTGTTTCCCTTCTGAAGGGAGCTAACCAGCTTGCTAACATTTTGGAAAAGGCTGAATATGTGCTATATTTTGAGACGAGTCGAGGTAAGTTATTCTCTCAGCCTTGTGGTTAGGGTCGTTGTTATTGTTGTGCGACGTTTGCGATACTTTCAAAATAACAGATTGTATAGGAGTCATATGGCAAATGAGGGTCCGAGTGAAGCTTCTTATGTAGTGCCCCATATGACATCTCCATCAGAAGTATGTAAACATGTTACCGCCAAGTATTTCGATCGCTGAGAATTTCACCGAAAACACTCTCGTCACGCCATATTATATCTCAAAACGTTTTCATACGGCCAATAATTACTGTTTGGCCACTGCACGTGGCATCGTGTCTATGGCTGAGCTTTATTTATGTTGCCAGACGAAACTGAGCTGTAAGTTGCCGGTGATTTTGTTGCTACCCAGCAGCTGATATTGATGCACGAAGGTGCTGAAAGTGCAAAAGAGAAATCAAAAGGCTGTAATCAGTCGTAGACAGTCATCTCCTTTCTCTTTGTATTACCTCCGTTTGAGAAAGCATCTCTGCACGATTTTATGATGCGCGAATATTTTTGCTTCAGTGTGCTTTTCATTTGGTCTACCGAAAAAGCGTACGAGTTAAAATGAAAGTTAAAACTGCCCCAGTTGAGGATAGGTGACTGCCAGCAAGAGTGAAGCTTCGTCATGTCTGCCGTAATCGAAATCGATTCGTTCATGAAAACTTTCGGTTCTTGTCTTTGAAACGTTGTCTTCCTGCATAGTGAAGGATTGAGATGCCTGCTGTACTTTCCAGTTTGTATTCCAGGTGAGCAGAACTTCAAAAGACCTCCGGGTTTTTGCTGCAAAGTGAAGTGTTTAAATCCTTTTCGTTGGGCTCTACGCGTTCGAACAGCGATTTCGCAACTGTGAGTGTAGAAGCATTTAGATAATTTCTATTTCCCTCATCGCTAGACTTTCATTTCAGCATTCTACGCTGGTGTGGACCGTGGCTTCTTTCTCCAGGCAGATGTGTGTTTCAGAAAGCTGTTAGAGGGGTGGTGCAGCCGCACATGTTACCACCTCAGGGTAAGCCAACTCGACACGCAAACCAACTGCAGTTCATGCAGAAGAATGTGCTCGATCCACTGACACGCCGCCAACATGCATGGTCTTTCATCAGTCCAGTCGACGTGATCGAAGTTAACATTCCTGTACGTCATGTGATTTATTTCCTCCATAATTTCCTCATCTAGTGTTCATTAACAAATTTGCTACAGTTTCATCAGTATTTCTGAAGATTGAGGGATGAATTTGACTAGTTCGAATTTTTACACTTATATAATTAAAGATCATAAAATGAAAGTTGACGAACTTTTCAAGCAAAATGTAAGGTCATGTAGAAAGATTCAAGAGAGAATCAGTAGTAAGCATGGTGCTGATATTTGCCTATCGATCCAAGCTTTCAAGAGTCATTTCGTCGAACCGACTAAAACTCATTTAACATCATTTGAAATTTAAGCTGCAGTGCATTAATTGCCAGCATTTGCATTCAAAAGTATTGACGTATCTTCACCTGCATTGATAGTGGATGTGAAAGGTCGGAATGAGCTAATTTAATCCTGTATCTGCTTTCTCTCTTCATTGAGTTTTCTTTGTTCTTTTGATTCGACCTTTTCCTTATTGCATTTATGAGTTTTGAAGCCCCTCCTTGGCCCATAAGTTTCCTCATTTTTGAAAAGATTCTCTGGTTTGTGAACAGTGGGTTTCCTACGCTGTTGTAGCAACGGCCTGCATGAGTCGTCTTCCGCCTCATCTCTTTACGGATTAATGTTATGTTTCCTTTGTTGCTGAGTTTCGTTTTATAATATTTTATTAAAACAAAACTTTTATGACTACAGGCAAAAGGTCAGAATGTTGTTCTCTATATTGCAGTTACACATCGGACACCCTGGCCAGCTCATACGCACATCCAATAAGCATGTGTTGGTTTCCTATTTCCGCGATAGTGCGGAAAACCTAAATCATAAGCATCCAAAAGTCTTGGGTTATGCGAAGCGCTACGGAGCAAAGCAGCAAGCAGCAAAAATATGTTTTCAGTTCCAGTGGAAGATCGTCGTTGCTCCATATCTTGTTTCAGTTTCTCACCCTACCCTCCTACTTATCAGTGAGACCCCTGTGATCATGTGGAAAAGCAAGGTGGCATCTCAACGACGACATGTTCCTTAATGCATTAAGCCAGGGGATCCTAGCACCGCTTATCGAGAAAGTTTAACGCACTTGGAGAGTTTCTGAACAGAGGATTCTATGCGTTGTTAAGAATACGTGAGGTTGTTGATATTTTGAACTATCGCAGTGTAGTGAAGAGGCCAATCAATTTGAAATCAATCGGGAAACATATTCAGATTTCCTGTCATTTCTCCTCTGAAGGATGCATGCATGTGAGCATTTGGACCATAATTCTTTTTCCAGGAAATCAAACGACAGCTCTCAGTATGATCAGGCACTGCGATTTTTTGTGTTGAGGAATTTGCTGCGAGCGAGTTTACACGAAATTAGAAAGATGGAGTTGTGATGCACCGGCAGTACTTCAGTTCAGATCTGTTCAGACGTAATGAATAACTGATGAGCATGAGACTACTGATTGAAAGGTTCATTTTTTGAGGTTAAAAGTGCCGATTTTGCTACAAAATTCATAGAAACAAAATCGTGGAGTGGGTCTGTCAACTAGAACTTTTGAAAGCTTTGATTGACGATACCACATATGGACTGGAATGAAGATTCGGAGACAGCACTGGACGTGCTCTGGTCCTCGGACTGGAAACCCAGCTCTTGCGCTTTCTGTTCGTGTTAAAGATATGTCCAAATGTGAGGCGCTGTCTTTTCATTTTTGTTGAAGGGGTGCCGCTGATGTAAACATATGACACGTGCATGTATTCCAGTGGTCTACGTAAGCCTGTGCTAATGAGTGCCCAGAGTCGACGTTATTCGGATGAAGTATACCGTGCGCTCGTATCGTCTCCAATCAATACGCCTTTATCAAATCCGATAGGCAAACAGTGATAGTGCATTAAATTTTCCTGCTACATGTGATATCTGCGTCATGACTGTGGAATAAAAAGCACATGGTGGTTGCGTCTGCATAAATGCCGATCTTGTTCTGGTTGTGAAAATGTTCACTGCTGAGGGCTGTTCTGCGCTGAGTCGTTAGCTTCTAAGAAAGTGATCGAACGACCTAAGCACTTGGCTTTTCCTGGAAAGGTGCTGACCAATGTCATAAAAGCTAATAAATTGCCAACTTCCACGTCCTATCGCCTTGTCATCCACTTTCATAGGTCACCAACAAGTTACAAAGAGTGCTGAATCACTCTGTCGCCACTACAACGATATGGTCCTTGCCTTCCAAGAATGTATGAAAGAATTATTATTTTCTGCTAGTATTTGAAAAGAGGTAGTTCAATAAACGAGTTTTTCTTATTTTTTAACGCCTACCACTTCCGTCGAATTGAATGGTTTAACGCCATATGTGACAGCCAGCAGTCGTCATCCTTTTCCTGAGTTTCAGAAAAATTCGGCATTCTTGCTTTATTGGCGCATGAGAGGAAACTACGCAACAAAGGAACACGCACAACACGACTGAAAGTACTAACAACACTTGCCGCATTTTATAAGCTTGCAAATTTAAAAGCACTCAGAAAAGCAGCGAAATGTAATGCCTAGTCAGGCAATAGAGCTTCTTTCGAATGCAATAACAGCTGACAGTCAGCTCGAAGGAAGTGAAAGAAATAGTCGGGTGACGCTTTAACTACGTGCTTCTCACATAGTATTTCAAATATCCGTCTGTTGATGCATCTTGGTGTGACATGAGCAATTCACTATTGAATTTCCATCGCCGTGGTTGCTTATTGGCTTCTTGGAACTTCTGCAATACCTTGTCGAAATAAATGGCAAATCCTTAGACGAGAAATGGTCAGTCACGAGAATTGGTCAGTCATTATGCGCACATGATAATGTTGTGCTTGACCGTACTTCCTTTGTGCTTCAGATCTTTTATTCCTGAGCTGTTACGAGACCATAGTGGCAGATCTGGTAACCATTACCGGCCACTAATCGAAACTAAAATGATTTGAATAGTTGCAAGCTAGTTGCAAATTTCAGCTGTAAAATGCATGAAATCCTGCTTCATCCTCGAATTCACAAGTTAGGAGTCCACTCTCTAGCCACTCGCATGAAGCACTCGCATTTTTTTTTTCAGCTTTCCAAAATCTTTTGCGGCGACGTTTGATTGCCAGTTCGCTTCCTGGCCTCATCGAAATAAGTTCCATCCTGATTAAATTCGGCTGCCACCTTTCACGGCGACCTTATGTTGTGAGCGATTTTGCCTGCAACTGCAAATACAAAAGCCTACATTTGTATTTGAAGTTGACTTTACAAAATTTCTGAAGACTTCCCAAAATATGGGCGCAAAATAATGAAGCCACAAATGGATAATTCTCCTGTGAGAAAATGCAACATCCCTCGCGTTATGTGTCAGGCTAACACTGCCTAAGTAACACATTAATATTTAGCTGCTTGACTGACAAGCTGTTGACGTATCACCCACAGCAAATATTACACTGCAGGTAGGGAAACAATCACCGCTGACGGGAAAGAAGGTAGATGGAGAACTATAAAGAGTGAGATGAAAGCTCACTGCAGTGCCAACTGAAGGGAGTTTAGATCAAATTGCTCATCCGCTTGTCACACTACACTGGCACCTGACCACAATCCTCACTGCAGTCCGTTGCAGAGTCCACGATGCATCCAAACAATCCTAAAGAGGCTCATCCTCGTCCCAACATTTAAAAAACTGCTTGTTTACTAGTAATATAATGCTTAATTAATGCCAAGTGCATTATCCAGTTCTCTGCAAATAACTTCCCAGAAACGGTGAGGATGGTGTGGTGACAAGAAACGACGCCAACAGTAGACTCGAAGCGGGCCACAGCTGCATGGAAGGGGAAGTAGAAAAGGAGGGTCCTACCGTCACGCGTGAATGAAAAGGTAGAATGAAGCACAAGTGGAAGACTGTTCTCAGAGGGTTGCAAGAGAGACAACAATGAACTACTTGACTGTCGTTCAAACTGCAACATGCATTTGGATTTCGCTGGTGGTACTATTGGCTCAGTTCTGAAATTCTTCACAAACCCTGTAACTAGGTTCCACGCACACCAGATGATGTTTCATCCCTGTTCCTTGAGCTTTCCTTAGAATGGATCTCTTAGCTGCTTAGTTCACATTTTCAAGGTTATCTGCCTGTTCACCTCTCCTCCGATTCTGAAGCTGGGCGCTTGTCATACCACTACTGACGAAAAAGCACTGCTTCAGAAAAAGTATCGTTCGGTTGGTATGACCCTCCCGTTTGTCGGCGTTTCTAGGTGATTATATGAAGTGTGGTGTTAGATCCTGAGCTATGACCCTGTTATACTCTACACCGACCAAACTTTTGAGCTCAGCATAATTCATCCCCCTAACTGATCGGCCCGCTATGTCACAGCTCATTTCTTGCTGAAAAAAGTGAATATTTACATTTCATATGGTGGATCAGATCGACATTCTATTCATCAATTACGCAGAGATTTTTGCGGCGCTGTGAGGAGAACTTACTCGTGAATATGCAGCAGTAAAACATCTTCAATTCTCCCCCAAAGTGACACGCAGCACTCTGGAATCTCATTTGCATACGACAAGGACTATTCCAATTTTCCACCTACTTTGGAACATTGCATTCTTATACGAACGTCAAAATCTGAGCTACTTTTTACTGGTTACGCACTCCTCAGACGATTCGAAAAAACTTCGCAAACTGCAGACAACACTCTTACACTCCTACAGACCAGCTGCTCGGAGCATTAATATAAACAGTACTTGTTACTCGCATTTCAGGTGCGTATGGTGAAATATCGCGTACAAGCACGGTGCCTCACATCTCTTCCGACATAAAACGTGTAGAACGTGCCCCAGGCCATTCGCATGCCTCTAGGGAAGGTCACAAGATGGGATGAAGTCACAAATTACAGCTAAGAACTAAGATATTTCAGGTAGGCCGCTGGGAAACAGACATGTCGGTTCGGTGCTTCCTCGTGGCCAAGAGCGTCAGCTGATTCGACGAACAGTTGTCCGAAAGAAAGTCCGACTGTGAGGCTCTCAACATTTGTGGTTTTCTCCGACCCTGCACATCCAATACTCTTTATCCGTTTCTCCTCAAAGTTATTCACACTTGGAATAAACTGCCGGCATGCATTGTCGAATTCCAACTCACTCACCTGTTACTCTCATCTGCTTGCACGACTCTGAGGATATTTCTATGCAAGTTACTTTATACTGCAATGTGCTGGGCAAATACAAATGAAAGCTCATCATGCGAGATGATCTCATCATGCTATCACACTCCCGTGTGTTCGTCTTTTCTCTTTCCTTACACTACTACTATTCCTTTTCAGGTTTTACCAACCACCGCGCCTGATGCGTACACATTCAAAAATGTGACTCACTTAAGCGTGCCGTAAGATTCCACTTATTCAACAGATTCGACGGTAGATTGGGTGCCAATCACCTCAGTGTAATACAGATTGTTCCATCACAGCCGACTACACATGCACCTGCACCAATTGCTAAATAAAGCACCTAGGTTTGAATGCTCCGAGCAAAATGATCGGCTGCTCACGCTGAAATACTCTCGACGTTTGCAAGAGTGCTTATAACTTCTATGACGCATACATCTCCTTTCCGTTTGCGTTGAGTCTATCCTTGAAAGTTGCATTGCGATGGATGTTTGCCGTTCTACTGTAGCTGTGCACTTTATTTCGGTCGGCAGCTGACGTTTACAGAACAGAATAAGTGATTCTGACGCATGACCGACGTTTCCGCCAGTTAGGCGTGAACGTTCATATTCGACATTAGCAGCGGAAATGGGCAGGAACTGAACCCATGTATTTCATGTGCAGGGCCTGTAGTGCTGGAATGTCCGTCTCCCTGACGTAGGGCCCACCCCCTCGGTTGACGTCGGCAATGGCCGCTACGAATTTTCCCTGTCCCATTCTGCTCTCCACTTTTTGGCACAGTGTAGCTTCGCGCCAAAGCTTTCACTTCATTCATGGCAGTAGATAATCTCCTCTTTGAGATCACCTGTACGATTATAAGTACGCTATTTGAATTAGAGCAGAAAATCGCTTTTGTAGTTCAACCGTGCTGCAATCTTGGAAAATGAAACGAAATGAAATGAGTTGCTTCACCCTCGAGCAAATTTCGCCTACAACCATGCTTAAGTGAGGCAAATCCACTATCGATTTTCTGAACACTTTAAACGACGGCAATCAACCTTCGCATGTCCATTCAACCTCTTCCTTTATGCTTTTGAATGAGAGTATTTTATAGTTTCTCGCGGTCCTTCACTCTTACCAGTAACGATTTTATTCATTAGTCTATCTGAGCTCCTTGTACAAAGGCAAGCGCATACCTCAGCGAAACACGGTTGAACTAGTGGCGTGCTGCTTCCACATTTACGCTCGCAAATACGAGACTGTGATCCAAAGCCTTTCATTGTTGTGGTGCGGTACTTCTTGATTTCTGCGAACCGATCAGACAAATCTTTTGAAAAAAAGAAAATGCATACTGATCACCACTTGCAGGTTAATTCCCCAGTTGCTAAAAGGCCTTTTTTAAATGCACGGCGAAATTTCCAAAGAACACAGTGAGTTTCATGTAACAATTTCAGTTTACACCTGTTGATGGTAATCTACCATCGAGGGTTCACTGGAACAAAGATGCACAACTTGAGAGAGATTCTCCGCTCACGACACTTGGACGCCATTCCACTGTCCTGCTCCAGAGGGCTCTTTACATGAGAGAAATTCGGCCAGCGCTGATCGTATCGTCCCCAGCACTACGAGCCATTCAGACCGCAGACGCCGTTGCAAAATTCCTCCACACTGCTTTACCTGTTAGCATTCACAGTGACTGCATAACAGATAAGTTGATATCTGTCGAGTGCAAAACTGCAAACTGGCTTACAGCACAGCATTTGGATCTAATCCTAAGTTTCAAACAGAGGACCAAGGAGGAGTGCTAATAGGAAAGCAAGAGATGAAGCAATAGCATGACTCAAAGATAACCGCTTTGTAGTGGCAAGATAAACAAACATTTCACTAAATGTGTCCTCTAATGAACCGCAGATATAAGACGGCAGTTGATTTCGAAATTGGACGCATGCGCGTAATTATGAAGACATTTTGGAGAAAGTGGGATTGAGTGACAATAATTTTTTGTTGTTGTTTCGAAGAAAGTAAAACTTTTTCTTAAATGGCGCAAAAAAGTTGTTTTCCCCGAGAAATCGAGTCCAATGGGATCACCGAAGCGATGTGAATGTTCATTTCAAGACAATCAAAGAGGGCATTTCAAGACAATCAAAGACATATAGCGTATGCAGCGAGAGTTCTATTCGAACTGAAATGCTTGAAGGTATTTAGTAAATAGCGCTTGATTGCATTTTTAAGTCCATGACTGGTAAAAGTCCATATTACCTGAACGCTTTCATTACCGCTTATGGCAGTCATTGGTTTTCGAGGCCAGCGCAGCGCACTATGTATTAAACTTGACACTCTTAGCATAGAACGATGGCATCCCGGTTGCGAACCTCCGAAAGTACTGCTCTACTGCGCTGGACATATTTGTGCACTACTGCATTGCAACTCAACGTCGCGTGGCAGTGTCGCAGTCACTGAGCCATATCGCCTTCTTCAAGGATTTAAGGAAGCGCATAAGTTGGACGAAATTGAGATCGAAGCCATTCGTCCGCTCAGGAAAGCGAAGCGTTAACTAACTCACCTGTAGGGTTCGATTTTTTCTAGAACACTGAAAAAGATGGGGACGGTCTGTTCGGCGGTCAAAAAGACTTCTAAACATTTCGAAGAGAACGCATTTGAGAGTTGAAAAATGTTCGGATTTATCGAATTCTTTCGATTTGTGCTGACCGTTATTTGTTAATCGATTCATTCCGACGAATTTTCCGAGAATTTGATTTAAATGGACTGGTTGGGTTGCATCGTTTAAGTGAATTCGAAGTAGTTTGACATTGTAATTCTCCTTCGTCATTTCTTCAGGGGATTTGCTATGGTAGATTGCCACAAGGCTTGCATGCCGATTGAGTTCTACACTTCTTCTGGGAAGAGATCCCCCCATTACTGGAATACTGAGAAAGTATACGAAAGTCCGAAGGGTCGGTTGCTCTTCTTAATCTCAACGGCCTTCCAATTCTGCTGATTGGCTTCACTTAGGACAAGGGTGCAAGCTTTCTTCTGTTGATGAAATAACCTCGCCATGGAAAAAAGACGTGGGAAATGGGCGCTTCCTATCACACAGTGGTCCCAACTGCAAGCGTAGAGGTTCAGTATTTCTCATTCATTTTATTCAGTCTTTCAAGTACTATTCATTAGCTGATTCCAGCGTAAATTTCGAAGGCAAATCGCATTCGACAAGACTTTGCATTATCCGGGGAATACTCAGTGGTGACGTATGGAAATTCAAGAAATGCTTTCTAATTATTTCAGTGAAAGTGAGACAGCTGGGAAGCGAAACAAACATAGATACAACGGTTTTTCAAGAGGCAACAAGTGAAAGAATCGCAGCACCTTCTATCAGGAATTGATGAATGTTGCGGTTGAAAGCACCAGTCCGTCTTCCTTTATAATAATTAGAGCAATGGAATCAATTTTTTCACACAGTCAATAAACGTACTGGTCAGCGACTTAAATGAAGGTTTAACTGTTGATGGCATAGATGTGCACAGTGAATACGCAGACAGACAATGACGCCCATAAACATAAATCAGACTTAATTATTGAAGCTCAAAAATTCTCTGTCATCAGTATTACCCGATGAGTGGAAATGGAAGCATTTAAACCGATATTTCAACTAAGTTTTCGATATTCTTACGGTCACACTTTATAGAAACTCACGAATTATATTAATTAATTAATATACATACAGATTCTCTTCAAAATGAGTGCATATAGATTCTCGACTTCTTATATATATAAGGGACATATTAATAATTATATTGATATGTCTCTTCCACTGTGAAAACGTTCTGCCATGAACATCAGACCAGTGCAAGAGGGGTTAAAGTAAATACTGTTGGAAGTCACAGTTCAGCACTCACTTTCCATTTCTGTCTTATCCCTCATTTCAAAGTCAACAGCTCCCAGCATCTGCGTATTACGGTGCCAAACGCGCCCTTTGTGATGGTGCATTATTCGTTTAATCTACTGCGTTGACTGCAAATCTCTCAATGTTTTGCGCTTTCATCTGTTCTTCTATATACATTTTGTTTCTTGCGTGAATGCATTTCGCCCTGAGGAGCAAGAGCCTGTAATTTTCCTTCTCATCCCCACCTTCACGATCCAGCGCTTCGACAACACAGTGGAAATTTCTGGTTCATAACGTGTCTCGCACCATGTCATCATACGTGTGAACTGAACTGGCATACTACCTCGCCTCCTACCCTACTAGTGCTCTAACCTTTCTCACCTTCCTCGCACTCTCTTCTCTTGCCCACACCGACGTTCGAACATGTTCCTTCAGTTTCTAGATCCATTCAATCTAGGCACCATCATATGTATATGTTATTACTCGTCAATGCTGAACCTTGAAAACATATTAGTTCATTGAACTTTTAAAGTTTTCAAGTAAAAGACGGTGTGTATGACATAAATTAGAAATGAAGTAAATTTCCATGTCCTGTTGTATTCGTTTTTTCAATTTTTATTTGTTTCACAAGCGACCTGTGTTAGGTTCATGCCCGATAAGAGGAATGAAATGAATTGCAGATATCTGTCGGTGAAGCGTCTTGAGCAGTGGCCATCAGGATGATCCAAATAACATCGGCGGTTTTAAATTCACCGCCGATAGTGAACTGGACTGCTACGTCATACAGAAAATCGACAGTCCCTGAGTCGTTTATGAGGTGTGCTGTATCTTATCAGGCATGTGGGGTTTGAATCATATTGTCTAGTACTTCTTCAAGAATGTCACTTCGCATTACGTCCTCTGACCAGTTCCCTTGAGGTGAAAGAATACGTCCCTCAAAATTTCCTCAGTCAACTTTTCAAAACTTATTGTGCTGTTCTTTTGCATGGATTTCATGCAATTTCCTCAAACCGGTTAATGGAACGTTAATTGAATGTTATGAGCTAAGCAGAGACAGAATAGAAGAAAATGTTGCTGCAAACCGCAAAAACGTCAGCTGATTGCATCTATTAATGAAGGAATACAAGTAAGATATAGCCACCTCTGTTAAAGGGCATATGCGCTAGTCCTTTCAATGTTGCTGATGTGAGAATTCTGGAATACGGTTGAGTGCATACCATTTCCCAGCAGTAAGAGTTAAGGAGACTTTTGAACTTCGGTCATGTGCTAATCTACCAACGACATGTGTCCCCACTTGCGTTTGAAAGTGTTGGTATCAAGAGTGAAGTTGTCGGTGAAGGCGAGTGCTCAATTTACAGAGATCTGGTAAAAATTTAATTGTCAGTATTTCATCAGTATTGGGGCGTAAATCAAAGCAAATCCAAGTGATAATAATCACACTTTGAGCATTCGATGAGCTGTCAATACTTCCCAGCAGTAGAGTGCCTTTATCAACGACTATGTGGTAATCGCTTCAGCATCTTTAAAATCTGTGAATAATATGAAAGAAATTTAGAAAGTCTATGAAAGAGAGTGTTGCACGGCTCCGTCCCATATTCGGGATGTGTCGGCTCGTTCCATATTCCATACTCAGATGAAAGCTCTGCTTTGTTCCCAGTCATAAGGGAACTCCAACACGTTGTTGCTATTTAGCGCAGTGCGCATAAGCGTTGTGATTTTGTCATAGTCTGGCCTCCTGTAGTAACTGCAAAATAAAGACAAATTCGACGACACCGAATGAAGACGCTCCAATAAATGAACAGAACAACCAGATTCGATGAGGAGAATGGGCATATCTAGACCGGGAAAAACGTTATCAACAGAAACACTTGAAAAGACCTCTCGACTCTAGTGCCTTAGACTTCTAACCTTGGAATCTGTTTCATCAAACTCTTCGCTTGCCTTCTAGGATTTTTGGATCTCAAGTCTGCGATAGGTTCAGATTTATGATATCTATTTGTCACCACGGCAACTTTTAAGGCATATTTCAATAACTTATGTCACATCTATCGGTTAGATCAGTCATCGGTGACCTGAATGAACTGCAGTCGAGGTGAATAGTTGCCACGCATATTTGAACCGAGGTGTCGCATATTCAAGACTCTATGACTTCTCCGTGATGAGTCGTTAATTACGTTCGAATGTGCCACATCGAGCACGCAGAAGAATTCATTTTTTTCTGACGTTACGATGCCCTCAATTTCTCTAATGTGCTATTTTTGAAGTGTTGTGGCAGCTCTGCCAGTTTCGTTATCAACTGCATGAATGTTTTCTAATAGTCTGAGTTGCAATATGAAAAAAAAGTTTCCACGTATGATTTCCCCCTGCTGCTGACCTGCACAATAACTGTGAATACGTCGCGGAGCAGATGCCTCCTTTACACAATCCACCATTCAAAGAATTCATTATCTCTTTATACAAACTCCTGAAAGGATGTTTCGCGATTGAGGCAACACCCCAACTCGACTATGATTTCCAGGATATTGCATAGGATAGAACTCAGGAGATTCTGACGTCTACAGCATTCTTTGAACCATCAGATCAGATTCCCGATGTTCGCATTACCACAGCCACCAACATTCAGCCAAGATCCGTCGACGGCGAAGCAAAAATGCTCACAGCGTATCGCAGATGCGCGCGACACTCTGCTCGATGCACGGATAAAATTGACTGAAGTGTGCTCTTTGCAGCGCCGTAAACTTCAGTAACTTTGAGATGCCGTGACAGTCAATTTTGCAACTACCTTAAAGAATCGATGTAGCTGAGAACTGTATGATATTCCCGAGGGCACCCTCCGAACAAGTCAGAAGGTGTTACCTTCCTGCATCTCTCTTTGCAAAGAGCGACTTTTTTTTTGTCGGGCTCCAGGCATTTCCATGGAAGACTTCCTGTGGTTAGTTCCACCTGAAAAGCTCACAGACTGGCTGCATGCTGCATGTTTTGCAAGCCCAACGCGATTGACATTCTTTGTCAATATTCTAAAGCTGAGACCGTTATACTGATCGCATTCCATGCCATGCATATATGGACCGGAGCAAACTGCTACGCAGTTCTAATTTTCAATCCGCTGCATCCGATAAAATCAAATACAGCGGCATGCAAGCACGTCTAGTGAGGAAGATCCTTGTTGTGAATTTTTGAGAGCAAAAACAGTTGGAAGGCGCGTCCACCCATGTGAAGCTCGTTTTCGAAGTTCAACGCAATCCCTTCCTAGTGCTCCGCGAGAGGCCCCTTCTAAAAATGACTCAATGATTATGGATCGCGAACATTCTACCGATTTCGCAACAGATTTTCTAAAAATGAGCTCCAGGCTGTTGCAATGAAGATCCCAACTTCTCATTCGTATGAGAGACCAAGGAACGCCGATCCTGTCTTCGGGGGTTGGAAAAAAAACTCTCCAGGGAGCCATTTTCAGAGAAATAGCTGTTTATTCTGAAAGCAATTAATGGAGGATAATGAATGCCAACATGAAACACAACGAGAACAGATATTCTTGAGGTGGACTGGCTCAATATCTCTACATCACATGAGAACATTCATCCATATGCAGTCGACTGAAGTACCGTGACTTGCTTGAATTAAAAACAGAATGGTGGAAGTGCGATAGAATTCGACCGTGACTGAATCTATTTTTAACTGCGTCATTCCAACTCTAAAACGCCTGTGGACCGGGAACCACCAATTGGAACCGCCACCCAGAAGCATACCGAATGCAGAAAACAACATGTCTACGTTGCGAGTGCAGTATGTGTCAAAATTCTCCAGAGTCTGCGTTTACGCAGAGCCCCTGCTGCAAGAGAGGCGACAATTGCGCGTATTCACCAGGATTTTCATGGAAGCATATTACCACAAATCCGTCTAGCTGAAATCACTGCAGAAATGATCTGTAAATGGAGGGCGGAGTATGGCATGCGTCGCCAAGTTCGATGTTAAGAAGAATAATGACAACGATAAGCTACAACGTCAGTACTGCTTTAGCTAGCAGCAAACAAGATGGAAATTTATGAGGACATATTCAGGTCGCCAAGAAGTTATCTGAGCAGCCTAGAGAAGCTGTGTAGATAAAGCGACATCTTAAGGCCGACTTGTCGCTGCTGTAGCCACTTATAGTGTCATCATCCAGCTTCCCGTCTATCTTATAGCGTTCTGTAATTGAGGAATATGTCCTTTACTCCGAGTGCAGTCGTATATGTAGGAAAAAGCCTATGCATTTTCAGTACAAAGAGTTAAAAACAACAGGAACCAAGAGCAGAATGTTTGATGACTGCTGGCGAAACATCAACTGGCAAAAGCTCTGTGGAGCAGTGCTGCCAATTTCTCATGTTTTTTAATCGCTTCAGTATGCAGTGCTTTATCAGAACTACTGAAATCAAATCACTTTCTGATCTACCATATAGAAAATCTACATTTAATGTACTTCAGGACACCACCATTTTCATGAGCTACACAAAAGGGTATTTTTATCAACTCGAACTTCCATGAGTTATATTTATTATAATTTATTCTCATGAAATTTTCTGAAACAATGATGAATTATGGCTTAATTTTTCGGTATGGCAAAAATAAAAACTGCCCTCTCTTTAATCGTGATAGTTTACATTTAAACTGTTGTGAAGAACGCCGCGCATAGTTCGAAGCGAAACGATACTTGGTAGTTTAGAACAGTAAAAATTCTGCGCCTTGAAGCACTCGGAAGTAACGATAATCAGGACTACTGAGTCAGAAATAGGGAGGATAGACTTTTTTGGTGTCACGTAATCTCTATTGCTGCTATTGCTGCAAGGATATGTTCGTCTCCTGTAGGTTCCAACGGCGTCGACGGAAACCGAAATGCCACCTCGAACAAGGCAGGTGCATATGACTGGTTTGTTTCCACGCTGGATGTTCGCCATGGAAGGTATCTCATTCGCTTTGCTCAATATGTGATATTTGGCTGCTTTTCGTATATATCACAAGTGCCAAGAGGAGTATGAAAAATTGTGATGTTATATCTTCAGCTGCCACCTAAAACAGCTCTTGTGATGCAACAAGCTCAGCTGCCACTTTCGGCAGTTCTGAGACTGCCCTGTGGTCTCGCTGTTGTTTTTCATGTTTTACCATCCTTCTAGCAGAAAAGTGTGTTTTCCTAACACTGAGTCTCCTACATTTTTGTTCATGTCTGCAGCTCCCTTACTGGGATGCAATACAACGATGTCCCGTTAACGTAAAGTGAACGTGATCATTCAGGTTTGGAGCATCTAATCGCTGGGAGTATGACTAGCTACAGAAATAAAGCAATGTGTTACGGCATCGAGGAAATGATGATGGAAGCTACTCAGCTAAATGAGAGAACGGACAGCGAATGGCTAAAGGACAACGAAGCGACTAAACTGCATCTGATTCAAAGTATCCGCTGAATGGACCGATGGCTGCAGCCGATGAATGGACAGCTGAACGGCTAAAACCGTCGAATGATGGAGGAAAGGATGTTGAGGGGGAGATATCGAACTGTGAAAAACGCACTTTTTATTTCTTTTGGAAATATGTCACATTATGAGAAGCTCTCTTCGTATCTCTATTGAATAGGTGCCTCAGATGTAAAAGTCAGGCACTTGCTTATACTTCTGTGGCTTATTTAAGCGTATTCTTAATAGTTGCCTGATTAATTGCTGCTTTAATAGGACAAGGTGAACAGTGCGTGCGTAACGTCGATGCCTCCGCTCTGCGGTGACCTTCTATATCGAATCCGATAACGATACCACCATCACCTCCACATCATCTCCGAGGCAATTCTCATACGTCTGTAGCTAGTCTCTGAAAATTTGCTAACGGGCTACGTTGAAAAGCTCATGAAGTCTTTGAAGGCCGAAATTCACCTCATTTTTGTCTGAACTCAATAGAGTGCTGTAGCGTAAACCACATAGAAACGGTGTCGTCGTAAAACGAAGCGTCTCCCAACCTCGCAGCCTTCACACATAGCTTTCCAACTGCAGAAATCCCTGCCAGATAAGCGACTTTCAGAAGGTGGCTCTCTTTGGGTATGAAACGCTTCTCCACTTCAGCCGAGATATGATATATCTCATCATATATCCGAATTCTCTTAGTGGGGCCGAATTCCGTTCCTTCGACATTTCGCATTTACGTACCGACGGATGCAGAAACAAGCATGGAGGAAGAAATGAGAGGATGGAAGAGATGAGAGAAGAACGAAATGGAACGAGAAGACGATCCTAGCGCTTAGTGTTCGACCATGGAAGTAGTAATTATTTCAGAGCAGGAAGTAGCAACTCCTCTGCACTCCGTTTGATGTCACGCCATGCAAGATGACTACCAGACACCGCTAGCCCTACCCTACCCTTGCTCAAGCCATGCCACAACTTTTTCAGCTGTTGGTCCATCTAGAGCTCTGAGAAGAAATGTGAATCTGCACATACAAGTCTGACATCGTTTTCAGGATTCAGTGACATTACAAGTCAACAAATAATTTATATCATAGTCATGGTACTTCGATATTAAAGGTTCGCTGGTTTTGGAGTCGGACCAGCGGAAGAAATAAACATCTGATTAAGTAAAAAATTACGTCATCATAGCAGACTGCTGCAAAAATCTGCAAAAACGTGAAAACTAAGGGCTGCTCTCAGCCGATGGAACGGGAGGCTGAATCTGTTTGCGGTTGACCGACATTAAGAGAGAGGAGGGATAGTAGACGAAACAGACGAAGGCGACCCTAATAGTTGGTAATGTACCATAAGCCAACCCGCGATACTGTACCTAAGCGGCTGACATAAAAGCAGTCATTGCCGGCGACCAAAATGAATATGCAGGAAGAGCAAGATATAATTGGGAGTTAAATATTATACCTACTAGGAACTTTTTGTGTAAGAAGTTTGGTCCTTGTTCTTGACGAATAAGAATCCTATCGTTAGAAATACGCATATGCATGTGTGAGCAGGGAATACGACGCTCCAGCGACGCACTCTTTGAAAAAGAATTTAAGAGACAGGACCTCACTCACTCAGCCGAGTAGCAGGCCGCAGCACTCTAACGGCGTTAAGGTCAAAACGTAACTCTGCTTAAGTCGAAAAGACCTCTGCGAAATTTCAGAGTCAAATATATGAACAAAGAACACTTCTTGGCTAATGCTGTACTAATTCTAGTGGAACAACCTCTAGGGATGTCTCCCTGCTTCAGTACATGGAAACTCTGAATTACTGAATTGCCAGAAATACAATTAAGGTGGTTCCATAATTGATCAGGAAAGAACGGATATTGAGACCCAGTGCTATATTTGACGATGTCGGAATTGAAATCCGACCAACCTGTTGATAAAGCCACGATTCCAGATCATCCTTGCGACACTGTTCTCGCGAGACGTGGCAGCTCAGTGCTGCATATCTGTAAATGATTTCTCTAAACGACGGGAACAATTTCGAGTAGGGTAATTTTATCAGGCTACATCCTTCCCGTCCCACATATTTTCTTGCCGCCTTCAAACTTGCGTCCCCACGAAGCAATTTGGGAAAAATTCTAACCGATACTCGGTATGTTCACTGGCCATGTGGTAAGGCGATGAAGCCCGATCTTCGTGCCCAGTACTCCTCGATTACTTCTACCGTTTCCCAATCGATTCAACTATCCTTCATCAGCTTGTCATCAGGGATAGGTGAAGATAATTATGAATTCAAGTTTCATTCTTTTTACTTGTGCGTCAATTGGTTTGTCTAGGAGCCTAAAGCCGGTGATGCAGTAAGACTAGTTGCAGATCAACATCTACCTTGAAAGGTGGCTACGGGAGAAAGAATCACGCGGGCACTGAAAATTACATCGATCCTGCTTTCAACCCTTTTTAATGGGACGCAGTGTCGCTAGTTGTACTGACTTTATGGCTCGGTACCGCAAACAGAACAAGCGAAGCAAGTTGATGGAAAAATAGCCATTGTGACATCAGCTCAAGCCTTTTTTATCACTAAGCAGATGTCACTGAAACTCAAATTTTACCAATCTCCTTCACCAATCTCAGACTACATTAAAAAACATGTATTGCGACAGCCGAAGAAGATGCATTCGCCCAGTTTGGCTCCCTCGGTTGAAGACCCAAAAGGCTTTGTAGCCGTGTTGGTATCGATCGAAGCCACACTCCGGAAAGCTCGTTCTTGCTGTGAATGGCAAATCGCAATCAGCAAAACTTGCAAATCTTAGCCCAAAAGCCGAACGGGAATCACTCACTCTGAGTGCCCATCAGCGAATAAGTCCGTCCTCATCATCTAGATCATCTTCAACAGAATGACGGATGACACTGCGAGCCTGCGTTCGATTGCATAAACGCAACTCTTCACTTTTACGGGAGGCTCACACAAAGTGAAGACATTTTAAGCAACCATGGAGAGTCACCAGTACCTGTCCCATATGAAAGAACTGAGGCTTTTCCTTGATACTTTCAATGCAATCGAAACGCGGTTTGGCAAATTATAATCCAGTGGTGACTGTCTCAATCTCATATCTTTGCACAATAGCGAGGCAGAAGTCGATCATGCGCTCCAAGTAGAACCCCTGCCGGTCCTTCAGTTCGCCCTATGAACACCTCCGAACTTTCTCTGAGACGACTGTGACGTATTAAGGATCTCGTAACAGATGCAGAGGCCAAGGATCGATGTGAACGACGATTATGTATTGTTCGTCATCGAAGTCCACCTGTCAGGAAAGGTGGCAATCGCCCTTCACAATGCGGAGTTCAAGATGAGAGGTTTGGGTTCAGCAAATAGTCCGATATCTTCGATTGTACACCACCGAAAACAGGGGATCAAGTGATCACCGCAATTCTCTTTGCGAAGCACAAGAAAGCGGTCCCTGATGTAGGGGTTTGGGCTTAAACAACCACACACCACTTAAAATGTCATTTCTTCATTTCTCCCTCTAACTCTACAATAGCTCCTTGTCTCACCTTTTCTCATAACTGGTCCGACGTCTTCCTTCTTCCCTGCTCTTGCCGGCACCGATCCTTCCAATTACATCATCGGAATCCTGTTTTCTTTTAATTGAAGAATGGGATCTTATCACGACTTGCTTTTTCTTGCAAAACGTATGCTGCAGGTGCGACTTGCATTATGACAGCAACAATGAATGCTTCGCGAAAGGCCATATAGTCAGCTCAAACTTCCCACTTGGGGATCATGCTCCCGCACCTTCATTTGATCGCTACTCGTATTCTCAAATGTCAAAATTTCAAACGCCGACGATCGCATCTGAACGATTTTTGTCAAACAGTCGAACCGTTTGGCACTTCGATATGGGATAGTGCATGAAGCGGACGCCAGCGCATTCAGGCGCAAGCGCATTAGCGCGAGAGAACGAGAGGGACTGCGTCCCTCCTCAACGAGCCGTGAGGTCCGTAAATTAGATAGGAAATCGTTGTAGTAAATCTTGAAATATATCGCGAAGAAGCAGGATTTTAAAAAGGAGCTCAAGAGTGATTCGGAGTGTCATTGTCACTGTAAGCGTTTTCAGAATCTTTGATGACCCGAGTCAAAAACAAGGACCTTCCTATAACCTCAGTTTCTTACGTGATGTGCAGCTGATATAAAAGCACACATATGGTGACGGATACATCCGAAACCAGAGAGGTAAATGAAAGTGAGCAGTGAGAATTGCACTAAGGAATCTACGAAGAAATTAGGAAGTTTCAAGTCTCAAAAGGAAACAAAAGTTGGCATCTGCTATTCAATGGAAGTTTGACCATTAGCTGATAAGCAGCAACTTTTGAATTTAAGTTGTTCAAAGGCGGAGCAATCAAGACCTGCATATCCAAGAACGTGTTTCTTTTTTACAGTCATTTTTTGCGGAATAAACAAACCGATAACTAACTCATTGCAATAAACCATAACTTCCAGTATGTTCCTAACTGGCAGAGCGTTACTGAAAGAGTTACGGCCACTGGTCGCCCTATGGTAGGAAAAAAATATCCAGTTTGTGTGCTTCTTGAGCAGTCTGCTGACTTTGAAACTAGAGTTTCAGCTTAGACTATTTAGCGTTATGGCAATAAAATAGCTGCGATTTTCCCTCACATATAGTTGTCGAAGGAAATTTCCCCATGACATAAATGGATCTTTATGATATCAGTACCACCTCGCCTTATTGTTCCTCTGAAACCTGCAGCCCATCTTGGTCGTCGCACTTCTCCATTACGACCGACATACTTTCGACATAGTCCCAAATCAAGAAGATATATTTTCCGAATGTCGAATTTATCAATAGCAAAGTTCGCGGGTTTCACATCACGATGCAAGTATCTGAAAAAAGCCCTTGAATATAAACGGTGAATATTAGTTACTGTTGATCCAATTTACATCAATTTTTTCCGTAGACTAGACTAAACGTATAACGACTCCTCTCTTCGAAGGAAGCTCTCGATCATCTTCGATTAAGCATATACTCTTCAGATAACTGGACTGAGCTGCAATTATAAGAGGAACGTGCCCACATTTGAAGAAACCGCAAAAAAGTCGACGTGAAAGAGACGTTCGCAATTGTAGATCCCAAAAAATGTTAGAAACTTCTGCAGCATCTTTTAATTACTGGCCCTGTCAACCAAATCAGGGATTTAGTGCACTTTCTTTTTCCTTCGCGTATAAATTCCTTCGAAGGCAAAGCGGTCAAAAAAAAACGGTTATTTCAAATTGCATTTCGATGAGCAAGGGTAGGCTCTCCAACTTTACGAAGAATCCAACAACAGCCTCAAATCTGGCCGGAAGATAACAAGGAATCCGGGAACATATACTTTCCCCTGTATAATTTCTGTTTCAGGGGAGGCGAAACGAAAAACGCAGCTTTGCTACGCTTCTGCTTCATAAAATGGAGAATTTAGAAAATATCAATGCTAATACTACTATCAGGAAAACGTTTGCTCCCTCTCCCCAAACACTGAAATTCGTAATAGTTCCTTTCTTGTTGTGTGGTAATAGTTCAGAATTATTCCAGCCATACGAATCCAGCACCACTGCAAAGAAAACAATCTAACCCAACGTCGTGCAGTTCGTGGATCGCCTCAAGACACTGGATACCAACAGAAAGCGCGCATCCAAGCGTCAGTTTCTCCTTGTCTGCACTTGCTTTCGAGCTCATCTTCCGCAGTTCCTTTAAATTAAGCTCACTGTGAAGAAAGCTGTCGAGGGAAAGAAAACTGCATTCGATGTGTAGGCGATTTGCGAAGTGCAGTGACAGCAACCGACCAACCATACCGAAGAAAAAATGATTCTTACACTCGCTGTTTTCTCTTGCTTGCAACAGAACTTTGTTCTTATCGTACATCTCTCACAGGTAAGTAACAGGAATTTCCGAGATGCTTTTTGTTCTAACCGAATTTTGATCCTATTCGAACCCTCTTACTTAATTATGGACGGTTGGTAAAAAAAGCAATCAGATGGAGCCAAATTTCTTCTTCAGCAGATGCTGAATCCAAGCATTCAACAACCTCCTGGACAACGCCTAGCTGATTCGATAGCCATTTAACGTGCACCAAACCCTACTGCCAAAATGTGCTGTGGTGCTTCCATATTTGAGCCAAATCCAACAGCCCTCTTTAAACGACAAGACGATCCTCACGAACAGATCACGTCAATGCAATCAAAGACTGCAGAACTGATTAAGCAATGGAAACTAGAGCGACAACAGCAAAGTTGCCGCCATAGAAGCAATTTTTTCATTGCTCAACACACGATACGCACAAAAATCCCTCTGAATCAGCAGGAATAGTTTCAAGCATATACAGCTATGGGCAGTTGGAGCGTTCGTTTGCAAGGGACATGACTCCATAATGTTCCAGCGATCGATATACTCCAGCGCCACACAAACCGCCAGTGAACTGCCGAAAGAATATCGATTGAACGCCGAAGCGCTATTGAAGATCGATCTGCTGCTTGCGAAATCATTATCGGAGATGATGTTGTTCCACTTGCCACGGATTCGAGAACTTTAAGTGGAAGTCGTAGATGAGAGTGAATCGCAGCGACGTTGAAGTAGCACGTGTCTGCACTGTGCGATCATCAACCAAGAGCGCCACCAAGGAGCAAAAGAATGCCTTTAGAGCACTATGATGAGATATGTTACTTACTATTCGTGAAGCAATGATCCAGATTAGATCATTGGAACTATCTCACTTACAATGACCGTGACCGTTAAAATTCTCAGCAGCCTTAATCAGCACATGGAAGAGGGTGTAATGATCGCTGAGTTTTCTGAAGCACATGAATTACTGCTTCAGCGTTTGAACGAAGACACAGTAAACACATAACAATGCAGAGTGGCAGCAGAAATCAGCCCTCGGAGTAGAATAGGCGAAAATTGGAACTCTGGTGTTAGATGGGTTACACGCTGATCACACGGGATCGACGTATTGTGCAGGCAACCGAAGTGCACAATATAGAGAAGGTTTCAGCTCATTAGTGCCATGCTCCAGTTAACTACTATCTTGTCGATGGAGCTCTACCACTATTGCTGGCTTCTTAAAATAGTGTCTCATTCACAAGGTAATTAAAATAAGCACTTAATGCTGTTATTGAAAGCGAATCGCACTTGCTCAGATGAAATGAAGACTTTTTCACTCATTGAGGTGCTGCACAAGAAACTTGTAGCACTAAGCAACCACTGAGCTCCGATCACTCACAGCGTGGGTTGATACACAGAGAACGAGAGAACTCTTGAAGACGCTGTTTTCATAGACGCCTTTGCGCCCAGTTAAAGATAATTCGGCAAAGGTGAAGGACTAGAAAAACCGTTCTGTAATGAGGGACTGGACTTCTAGCCATAAAGAATGAAGAGTAAGAGAAAAGAATGCACGCAACCAAGCAAAAATAGCTAAGAAAGTAGCTCAGGAGGAAAAATGCTGATGATGAAGCATTCGCAGATGCTGATGAAGCATTCCTCAGCATCTATGGTAGTGCATACAAACAAACACCTGATTATTTCACGTCAACTGATGAATTAAAGATTCCCATCGACGGAAGACTTTTCGTACGGTGCCGTGGACTCTCCACCTCTCTTTTGAGTGGACGTCCGCTGCCGCAGTTTCAGTAAAAGGAGATCTATGTGGCCTGAGTGGATCCGACAGCAGTAATGAGAGCTCGAAGAGCCCCCTGGATAACGAATAATGAGGAGTCGGGAGTTGATGATGTTCTATGCAGATCCTTAAAGGTCTATTATCGTTGGTGATTTCTAAACTTCTGAAGATGCCAAATGAAGACTGGAAGAAAAAGATTCTTGATGAGTCGAGAAATATGTTTCCGTGCCAAATAGAAGGGAAAGGCTATGACCACTGCGTTTGCTATAAAGGTATTCCGTCCTCAATTAAATGGTCCAGACTACTCAAAATAACCACTACTAATCGACTTCTATAACCAGAGAGACGACGAGACAGGGAGAGGGGAGAGGAACGGAAACATTCGTCAAAATTACAAAATAATCCGCAGGAATTTGCAGTTAGCACTGTCCACAAGTTCTTAACTCTCTGCGAAGGAAACAGCTGTGCCAATGATACGTGACTTATGGTCGAGGAGGAAAGCGGAGATAGTGATTAGCTACATCAGCTCGTTTGACTGTGGTGCAAGAGTAAAATTGTTCTTGAGGATTCCGTCATTTGTCCACAAAGAGATATAGGTTCAGCCTTGTCAAAGCGCGTTTATCGAATTAATCAGCCAAAATGTGAGTTTGGTCTTTTATTAAGTAATTTTAAGGCCATCACCTGAAGCGACGAACCGACCAGCGTCATGACGATGTAATTGACGTTGTGGAATTTTCCACTATCCACGATATCGCAGAAATGTTTTGCATTCCGGTTTTTCAGCTCCCTCAGTACGAAAACCTCCATTTTCAAAACCTCAATGAGCATTATATTTTGAGAAGAGTGTTCAATGATGGAACAGCGTATAAGGCTGTTCTCTCGACATGTAATAGCAATACACCCTAGTCCACTATGTTGGAAATGATTGCGTTATGCATGAATGTGGTCAGAGAAGAAAGAGTATCACTTCTTACTCCGAAAACCAGTATTGGCGCTATGAGACCTCCCTTGCCTATCGCATATACGAGTGCGTCGCATAGAGCTTCGTTTCCTCAGTATTTGCCAAAGGACAGCGCAGTCATGAAGTCACAGCTTTGCAACAGCATCGAACAGCCCTTATCTGCCATCGCATAAATGTTCCGCATGTTTTTCAGTCCCTTCAGTAAGAAAACAAATTTCCAGAATGTGAATGGTTAGCAGGTTCAGAAAAATTCCTTATTGTGGCAAACCACTCATCTGAAGAATTCTCAGGGAACTGATGCCAAAAGCGACGTTTGCTTTGGAAGACTCAACATTATTTCACCATCTCTCGCGCCCTCAGCGTGAACTTCAACGGTGCAAAACCTTTTAGTGCCGTACTGCTAACGATTACGTACTTTCTTCGCATTCACCAAGAAGCACTGCTAGGTGAAATGCTTCAAAAGGCGCATCAGGCAGGCTGACCTTATACGCACCTTGCATGCCACATTGCGAAGCCAATCGGCAGTCTCCTATGCATGAGCAAGGCAAAACAAGCAACGATGCATTTCATTATGGAACCGATAGCTACTGCTGATCCTAAGCAAACAAGCACACTCATTTCTCCTATGGAAAGGAAAACCTACATAGGAAAACATTCATACACAAGTACTAGCTGCAGAAAGATAATCTTCGGACGGGAAGCAAAACAAAAGATGAACATTCTTGGATGCTGCACAACGACTACCCCATCTAAAGTTCGTGGCGTTCTTGAGTCTCAAGAGAACTCACAAAAGATTTTCACTCATGACGGCGCAAGGGAAATTAAGTCGTCTTAAACTATGTCGCACGTGCCGAAGTGCAGCGATGATGGACGTCTCCGACATAATGAGACCACTGCGAGCAAAGTGAGCACCAAAAGCTAGGTTCTGTGTACTGGTAAAGAAAAGCAGGATGTCAACTGCCGTTGATTTAGGTTCCTAAGGGAAAAGTGCAAATAGCTGAATTTTGGTCGACAACACTAACAACTATGAGACAGGTTTCAAGATGGCCACTTTGTGACATCCATAAAACGTTTCTCCACAGCAGCTGCTATAAAAGTCATCCATTTTAGAATACTAGACAAATTATGCACAGCATCGAAGATAATGTGGAAAATATGTTTACATAATACACATCGAATTAACCCGGAAGAGTGGTGCCTCGCTCCCCTTGGCTTCAACCATGCTCTTCAAGACTTCCTATAGGACAGATGGGCAACAAAGGCATTTTCATTTGACGACTATTTCGAGGCTGCAAATGCCCAGTTCCTCCATTCGGATGTTCCAGACTGTGAGCGACTCAGTGTGCCGCAGAAGATCAAAGATGTAGGTTTTAGAAAGACATTTTCCGGCTTTCCATCGATGATCTTTGACGGATTCCAGACCTATTCTAAGTCGAAAAAGATATAAGACTTTGCAGTACGAAAATCATTAGCTACTTCATTTAAAATGGCAGAAATGGGATGAGGGAGATATATTACCACTAAGAGCATTGTCATTTACTGCTAAACTTACAAATGAGGAGTCGAGATAGAGAGGATCGTGACTCCGGTTCCAATCCTTTAAGAAAAACGTGCGAACTAACACTTGCAGGGAACGCTGCACCTCCGGATCTGACTTACGGAACCAGCTGAGTATCCATTATGGAACTAATTCTCCAGAATAGTTCTCGCCTAATTCTCATCTGCAGCTCGACTTATGCATCGAAACTAGGCGTCATCCAAAAACTCTCATATACGTACTTATGCATACTTATAAATGTGACCTGCGACCGTGAAGCTGACGATTTTTCTACACTGGGCATATTTTAGCTGATTCTACAGCTCATTCAAAGCTTTCTCAGAAAACATTCCCCCTCCCTTGGCCCACTGGGTTTAAAACGAACTAACGACAGCTGCAAAGCGAAGCTACAGCTTTCGGTGCCTTTAAATAATGCTAACTTTCCGGATTTAGTGAGTCAATACAACTCACGATATGGGATATCATCCCTCAATGATCGTTTCACTCGTGGAATTACGTAAATATGACTTTAACGCTCACGTGCTGAATTTATCACACAGACAGGCAAATGTTTATACGTGCGGAGAGAAGACGTCGTAAATGCAAAGTCGCAAAAGCACATGAGAATAATTCAAATACGAAAAGTGCAAAGATGAGCTTTCGCGAGGATTGTGTATATCAATATTTTACAGATGCTGATTTCTGCACCCTTTGCATTCCGCAATTACCTGCTCTCCATTCACGCAAACGATTTCAAGAACTGTTCCAGTGTCTGCAGCATTCCAGTAACTTAGTCCTAGCCTCTGCACACTTCACCTATTGTTGCAAATACAACATTTTGGTCATTCACCACGTCAACTGCCCACACAATTTATAGCGCTGCTGTGATAATCAAATAGCATTGCGCCCAACTTGTCGATTTTGAGTTGCAGCTTGAAGTGAGTTTATTCAGTGGCAACCGATAAGTACGAAAGAATCAACCGTAAGAGAAATCAGTCAAGCTGGTTGATGCGCCTCTGTAAAATCATTTTTTAATGTATGTGCGTTTAGCACTTGATTTTTACCTTATGATAGTAGCTTGAATCCCAGTAAACGAATCAAAAATGATAATTTACTACCAAGAAATCAACGTCACATTTATCTTTAGTTAGACTGATTGCAATATTAACGACATTTGGGCTCTGAGCGTAATCAAAAACCTTCATAATGGTTAATCGCCTCTGGGAGTTAGAAGTTTTTGCTACTCATTCGAAAAAATCGAAAGTGAAGTGATCGGAAGTAGTTTGTGAGTGGTCTCTCATTGTCAACTATGGGACTTCCATTTTTCCTGGAAATTTTATGGGACGTTCCATCGACACAGGTGGATCAAAAGTACTTTCATGTATTCAACTGAAGAAAGTAGACTTGAAATCTCATTGATGCATGTAAATTTTCAAGAAAGTTATTTCGCCCTGTAGGCTTGAAAAATTGTGAAAAAGTGGCATTTCGCATGTAAGAAAATTTCATAAGCCTTGATTTGGCAACTCCGAGGCACCTCCTCTTCAAACCGTTAACGCTTGCTGTCTAGATAAACTGCTGTTTGCCATCGTTGTTTTTTTGCAGAGAAGTGGCAGTTGCTTACCTTAACGGTTTGATCGACTGCTTCCGCTTTTAATGCGAATTCACCCCCTTCGGAATCTTTCACCTAAACAATTCATTTCGGGAATGTACTGACTGAGAGCGGAAGCTATTGACAGAATGGCTCGAAATTAAAATGATCACTAAGCATATACATCGGTAAACGTCCACATGGTGTACCATCTCAGCTCATCAGGAATAAGAGAAAGATAAATGAGGCTGTTGTAAACATCGCGCAGTCCTTGTGCGGTCCTGAGAAACTGAGTTGAAAGAGAAATTTATGCACTTTGTATTCTATACGAAATCACTGAAATGCACAAAATCGAAATTTTTCGCCCAGGAAACGGAGAAGTTTGCGCTCTTTCGCGGATTGAGATGAGAAGATAATCTCTGTTTGAAAAATGCTGTGGAGGCTCCATTTTGCTCTGTAGCCCATCGAGTATGAGACAAGTTTAAAGCAAGCTTAGACCAGTGACAGCATGCAGACAGGAATTACAACCTGTGCAGTGAAAGACGGCCTAATCTCATTGACCAGATAAGGCAGAAAACTTTAGGATCGATGGAGGACGAGGGTAGCAAGACGGGGAACGCCCTCGGGGATGAAACAATGTGGTTAAATATAACGAAAGTAATATGATAAAATCATATACATATAATGAGATATCCTCCTTATCATCTGTTGTACTCCAAAGTCCTCTGCCATTCGCCTGCGACTGACACCTCTTGTCTCCTAACGAACTTCTATTTCGCCAGAAGCGGTAAACACGCAGTACAACCAACAGATGTTGGATAATCCGTGCTTGCTGAAGCTACTTCTATCCGTTCTACGTGTAGTTCATTAGTCAGGCGCTCTTCTTCTCCACTCTGTTGGACTTAACAAGAGTGGACGCATTGTCATCTTCCGACTGAGACTATAAACGATAGGTTTTTTAATGGAAATGCATGCCAGTGATAAAAGGAAACCACTGACTAACAACTGGAAGCGAACTGCGGTGAAACTGCTCCGCCGTCACGACCTTTTAAACAACCGTTCTCTCCAACATTTCACAAAGAAGCTGTTGTCTCACGTACCAGCCAAAGCCTACTCCCTTAGACTTTGTTAATATTACTGCGGCCGACATTTCCACTTAATTAAAATCACTGCCATTTAAACAGTGAGCGTTCCGCCCGACAGTCCACCATGTGTTTTTTACTGCAACAGCAATAACTATCATATTTCGTCGAACACTACTTACGAGTAGTGTAACGCCGACTTGGGAGAGCCTTTACTTGCCCAAATCAGAATGAGGGTTTTAAAATGCAATACCAAAACTACTTTCCCATGTCTCTGAATTGCACCGTACCCGAGCTGTTTGAAGGGCTCATCGTTGAGCGTTTGAAAAAGTACTGCAGTGACCATCACCGTTTTCTCCAATGCCGATATGGGTTCTTCGGTGGTAAATCAGCCACAACGATCCTCCCCGCAATTTGTCAAAGTTGATTTCAATTTATCAGAGAAGCCAACATATTTTGCCTTGACTTCAGAAAAGCCCGGCTCAGCCTCACTGCCGAAGTTGTTGTCAAAATTGAATTAGTATAGTCGAAGATGCTCTCCGTGCAGCTGGAATTGTGCTCTTCCTTTTTTTTAGCTGTTTGCAAGTCACAATCGTTGCAGATCCCTTCAAAAATTCGAAAACAGCAGCTCCCTCGTAGCTAAGTTTTTCTATCTCCCGTTCATCTCACAAATCACTCTCCTCAAAACTCTTTGGTGAATACAACAGCTTGCTCTATAACGATGCTGGTGTTATTTGGATACGTTGCCTCTAACTCCTTATAAATGGCTGTCATTCCGTTCAATCATAACAGTCCGAAGAATCCAGTGCTTCTCAGTGCCAATCTCCCTGTATCATCTTTCCATTCAGGGGATTATTGTGACAATTAGCAATGCGGCTTCCACCATCAATTCCCTAACCTCTTAAAGGACTCCGATACAACAGCAATGATAATTTTGCCTGGCACATTTTCATCCAACTAAGTTATTTTTAGCCAAGCAGGCTGTTTATGTGTTACATCCCACCAATCCTCTAGCATGCTTACCAGATGTGGTCACGATACCCAGAACGGCAATTTTTATGTTTCACTCTATCGAGGTTGCCCAAAGACGTTTCGTTATGAAGAAAACGCTTTATAGCCATGAGGGGCACTTTCGTGAGCAGATCCCACATTCTTTCCTTGCCATGCTTTGAAATGCATCGCTTTCGTTCAATTTTGATATGGCATAAAGTATTGCACGTATGCATTCCAACCTCTCCCTTGAAAAGTTTTATAGACGCCACCGAATAAATCCGAATATCTTATTTTTGAATAGGCTCATAGAGGCGTTACCGGAGGAAGCAGCCAATCCACCTTCATCCCTTAATCTTAGGAACCAAGCGCCGCTCTCCCTTCCAGAGTCACCCTACTTCATTTCTTTGACGAGATAACACAGAAAGCCTCGTTCGGCTGCACTAAGCCTACTCATTCCTGGCGCCTGGATGCAAAACTCTCCTCTTCCAGATATATGGGTATAGCCAACTACAGTGCACACCCTCGTAGTTTTTGGATTGCAGATTTTATATTTCGGCGATGATGAATGCAAATGTTATTGTTCCGACACGTTAGCCGCTGCTAACGTACGAGTTCAGAATTTCTGTTGCGTTTGCACATTAAAATACCGCTGATTTCCTCAGAAGCTTCTATGTGCTGTCTACTTCTCTGTTATTTTCCCCTCCGATGTACATGTTCACCACTTTTTAGAAGGCCTGTATAATTTTACGAATCATGCACCATCTATGTGAATAAATTAATTTCGTCATTAAGTGGGGTGACCGACATCACGGATAGCTAGAAACTAACGTCATTACTATGCTGAGGCACGTATGAGAGCTACTTATTGAACAGTTCACCCTTCCCAACGTCGTCCAGCACCTTACCACCGTCACTGAAACATAGCCTTAACAGGCCGAGAAAGGAGATTAAACCACTTGTAGAGTCCTAAAGCACATCTATCAGCGCCACGTGGTCGAGAAGAGTGGCATCCAAAAGAGACCTCTGCAATGTCCTCAGGGGACCATATCCCACCACCGGTCCTGTGAATGCAAGTCTCATTTATCGCGCATCTCGCTCCGAAAAAAACACGCCGCCGGCGGGAGCGCGCGCTCGTAGGTCGACACCGTTCCGGACAGACAGCTTGGTTCCATATCGATTCCAACGCAGCTGGTCTCTTTCTCGCAGCCGGACTTTTGATGGCTAGTCTTGGAAATGCCATATAGCTGTCTCACTATACAAGCATACGGATGTCGTGACTTCCTAAATCTACCAGAATTTAAAGGCTCATCCAGTTGGTTTTTTTACCCGACAGGTGGAATGACTTGCATCCTGCTCTAATAGAGCTAGACACTACCTTAGGTAGAACAACCTTAACTCACCAAATAAACGGCACCGAAGCCACCTTCACCAAGTTTTTTGACCACGGACCACAGGCAAAGCGATGATCCCTCTTGAAGACACACACTTTTGACTTCTCCTGGAAAAGCATTCTGACCAGAGGAACTAAGTTGCAACGGCACTCAGGTGCACACCTGCATCCTCACTCGGAAGGAACACTTCCGTTTCATTTCTCGACGTCCCTATCCAAGTAAATTTTACTGCTCCATTATGCACACTTTTCGCTGCCCAACATCGTGTGTGTCGACAGTAACAAATGCCATAAATTCTTCTTCGAAACACTTCTACTCCCATAATTTGAAAACCACTTAGATGAAAGTTCGCCCTTAAGGAGGTTATAACTCATCAGCGGCAGTTTCGACCAACCATTCGGTGGGCTTTCTTCAGGCATCTGATCAGGTAACAACCGCACTGCACTATAACAAAGCCACCACTTCAGCAAAATGAGGCTTACTCGTATTACAGCAAAGCTTCATTAATGCGCTCCCGAAAATTCATATTTGTAGCGTACGCAAACTTACCGCATTCACGACGATTTGCAATGCCCAATGACGTCATCTTGAGAGACGCAGAGCATATAATAATGATGCAGATTAATTTGGACATGTACCTGTGTGCATCTCTGTCATTTATTTCAACTCTGCACCGCTGATGATGGTGCTACGAAGTATCGTGGATACAACCAACTTCATCCCATGGAGACTTTCATGTCGTTCACAAATTTCGCGGCGAACTCTAGACGTTAAAATGTCCGAATATTTGTTTCGATTTCACAGCTACGGAGGTCGAAAAAGGAGAAAGAAAGTCCAGATGAAAGATGTACGAGATGTACGTGGAAGGCCTGAAGCAGCGGTGTAGAAAAACGACTGGAAATGAGTACAGCTGAGCTAGCATGTCGAGCAGTATGGCCCTCTCTTAAAAGCCTTTCTCGCCTCCATGCAGCTACACTGACACGGAACGTTCTCTGACCGCGGCGCTCCATTCCGCTTTGCGTGGACCCCCTCCAATCTCCGTTAGCTTTGAACAAAACTACCTTTGCTCAGACACTTGCGCATGTGTCTGAAATGTCGTGGGATGAACGTGTTTGAAGATATTAGCGTTCGAAGCCAAAAAGTCGACACTGTTCATCTACAGACTTCTAAGTTTTGTGCGTGACGTGAGCTTCTTTGGGACTTTTGTTCCCAATAGCCCCGTGTATCATTGTTCTCCTCACACTACTAGCTGTTTCTCCCAAAGCGACCAATAACATCCGTACCCACTGAAATAATGTGAACGAGTAATGAAACTAACATGTGAAAAGCAACGGTTCTAAACAGATTTAGCTCATTTCGTTAGGAGGTTGAGCTCTGTATGCAGCCACAGAATGGATGAGAGCGCAGAGAGGAAAAAAAGGAACATATCAACCCCGCGGCAGTTTATGCAGAGGTGAAGAGGCGTATGTATATGCACCGGCAAGTTTGTTTACTCTCTATGACAAAGATTTTGTCTGCGCAGCAAATGACTGAAGACTGATCGCTCATCATTCATTTATGCAAATGACTGCCTCGACGCCATGTGCATCAAGCACGAGCCAATGAAGCGCGAACTAACCACAACGCTTACGCTTAGCTCGCTTTCTTCCGCCTTCGTAAATAACTCGATTCCTCTCACGGACCTCTAACTATCCATGCCATTCAGTTCTTTCACAAATTCTAAAAATTAGAACGGATGCAGTGGAGTTTCGAGATGGCCTTATGAACCGACGCCGAGAATGGGCTGCTATAGTAATAACGCATTTTGTTTTACTAAAAAGGGACGACGGCAGTTTGTTTTAATAAGAAGGGATGACGTTGTTGCACGTGCAGTCATAAGAACAGCAGTGAACACAAACTGTTCACCACGGCAGTGTCGCGAAGACAGCGAATCAAAGTGTTGCGTACGGGTGGGTCAGTAACATCATTTACGAACAGATACGAGTTTCTGGTGAAAGGGACCAAAATTTCGCCCCTTTTGCAATGATAGCATAAGAAGAAGTCTGTGCTTGGGCTAGGGTGTGATCACATTGCAACTAGCGTACTCCTCGAAGCGCAATTGTACATTGGCGCCCAGAGATGACTGATATACGTCGGTTCCACGCGATTGCGTTTTACATGTTTCTGATGCAGAAATGAAACGAGCCTCCATAAAACTTGCAGCACGTACTGCTCCATTGCAACTTTCACAAAAACACCAACACAGAACAATGAGGCTCGCCAAGTGATGCAGATCATAACGCAACCTGCTACTGCGAGAAGAATGGAAATACTCGATTAGCCCGCGCGTATTTCAGTTAAAGACAGCTTTCAATATTAAATACAGCAACAACTGCAATAGAACAAAGTTCTCGATAAAATTTGTCTCGTAATACCACATCAGTTAAAAAAAATGCAACAGAAAACAACCACCTCTCCGACACAAAAAAAAGTAGGGCCACAGCCAAAACTACCACATAAGGCAGAACTAAATCACAAAAACACCGTCAGTACTCTTTCGCTGGCGCTGAGATAAGAATTATGCGAAGTAACCAAGAAATGTGATATCCTCCTACAGCGGTTATGCATTTCGAACACAGAAGACATGCGGAAAAAAGACTGGATAAAGGGCTAATTTTTGCAGACCTCACAAGACGCCCAATGATTAACACTCGTAACACGGATCTCTCCCTTATTATTGATACAAGGGGCAATTTTATACGGACACAGAAGCACAGATCTACCAACCTTTGTAGCAAAACGAAGCAGCATATCAACTGAACTTTGAACTGCTGGAGAGTGTCAATAAACAACGAAGGCAATAAATCAAAATTGCCCGACCAATACCCTTAAGCGTAGCATCGAATCTGCATGCTGAATTCTACGGCGATCAAATAGCTTGCTAGTTCCGCATTGTCAAGAAATTTCGCTCAGCAAAAACTTTCAGAGTCTTCAACCCAAAAATAAATTCTTCGTTTGTGCAACTCGGAGCCTCTGATCTATCAAAGGCATGAACGATGCATTCGTAACCCTACCGCGGTGATATTCATCTCAACGTGAACCGTCAACCATAAAATCAATTTTTTTAATGATTGAAAATGTGCGAGACGTTAACATACCTAGACCTTCAGTCAAATCTCATCAAAATCGGTGATGCCAAGATGGCTTGGCACTCTATCGACCGCATAATTTAAACAGACGGCACCACACCCAGGATGGCTCCTCAGAACAAAAAAGTTTACGTACCGTATTGGATGCAGTTCTAATAATTTGCAAGGGATAAATGCAGAAACTGCAATGTCTGGTTCGGAACTGCGTATATAGCCATTGAGCACGCTCGAGATTATAGGGTCAGCTGCTGCCACTCGAGGAGGCGCGGTTCGTGCGACAGACTGACAGTTTGATGGTATCAGCAATTTTCGACCACACCAGGGCTTGTCTGCGTTTGCGTTGAATGGCAGTCAAGAGTGCGGGCAAATAATCGATGCGAAATCACCACTGGGAGCAAGCAAAATGTGTGGGGATGGTGGTTCGTGAGCAGTTGGCAGTCTACGCTGGTTTTGTTATTCACGTGGAGAAAACTGAGGAATCGATAATATGCAATTGTTCGTTCTGCTTGATTTTCCCAGTTCGAAGACCACCCTTTTTTATTGGGACTGCCAAAAATTTCTAAGGTTGTTTTCATCCACTGCCACAGTTAGAGCCGTTGGCTGCATCGATGTTTCTTCCTATATGAACTGTGCATACGTGGAGGCTTACCGCAACTCCTTCACAGATATAGATAGTCAAACTGTACTAGCATGCAATTCGTGCAGCGGAACGATAGAAATCAGCTAGACGGCGCAAGGCATTGGTGTAATAGGTCTCGTTCTAGCTATTTGAATGCGTCCTGATTTCCATGTAAAATTCCACAAAGGTTACGAATTGGGTGAGCGAGATCACTACCACGTCAGGAGCTGGTCCCTCGAGTTGCACAAGGTGAAAACGTGATCGTTGAATGTTCAGTTATGGATTTTCCCGAGGCAATCATTGGGCTGCTCAAAGATATGATCCTGGTCGTTTATTTTCCGGGTATTTTATATCCTTGCAAGAAGTACCCAGAAGGTACACACGGTTGTTTCGTGAACCTTTGAATGGTGACCAGTAATGGGAAGCTCCAAGAACCGAATCCTGTATGTAGGAGAAGTTGCGTAGCTGACTAGTTGTTTCTTCGTGATAAGAAACGGAACTGAGAACTTTTGCTATTCGAAATTGCTGCCCTCTTTCTGTGGTCTCAAAAACAGTAGTTTAGGCAAATTTGAAAAATTGTTTCAGTATCTTCGTTTTTCTTATGTCGATCTTCCCTCTTAACTGGTCGTTGGTGTTAATATAGAAATCCGTTAAGGCCGAAGAATATTCTCATATTTCCCAATTTCTTTCCCATTATACTGCTGCTAAGTACGAAAGAATGTGGCAAGGGCACCGAAACGT